>CM040435.1:48381775-49018702 GCA_022702705.1 Papilionanthe hookeriana x Papilionanthe teres | reverse complement strand
TTGGTCAAAATGACCTAATAGTCACCACAATAACCTTTTGGTCAATACACACATCCAATTGACCCAATTAGTTAAATTTGGTCTAATTGGTCAACCCTAGTTAAAATGGTCAATTTTTGTCAAACTTGGTCACATTTAACTATTTGGTCAACCTTGACATCAAATTGGATAAAATAAAACATTTGGTCAAACTAAACACTAAATTGCTCAAACTTGGTCAAACTTCTCAACTTTGGTCCAATTAGTCAAACTTGGTCAAAATAATCAATTTTGGACTTAATGACCACGACAATAACAACTAGGTCAACCCATGACCTAAGTGGTCGAACTTTGTTCAAAACGACCTAATAGTCACTATGTTAACCATTTGGTCAGTACATACATCCAATCGACCTAATCGCCAAATTCTGCACAACCGTCAACTTCGTCAAATTGGTCAACCGTGGTCAAAATGGTCAACTTTGGTAAAACATAGTCAAATTGAACCATTTGGTCAACCCAGACACCAAATTATTCAAAATGGGCTATTTGGTCAATCTAAACACTAAATCAGTCAAAATTGGTCAAACTGGTCAACTTTTGTCAAATTAGTCAAACTTGGTGGAAATGGTCAATTTTGGGTCAAATGACGACCACATTGACCAACAGGTCAACCCTTGACCTAAATAATCAAACTTTAGTCAAATTGACCTAATATTCACCACAATAACTATTTGGTCAATACTGACATCCAACAGACAAATTGGTCAAATTTGGTCGAACTAGTTAACTTTGGTCTGATTGGTCAACCCTGGTTAAAATGGTCCAATTTGGTCAAACTTGGTCAAATTGAAACATTTGGTCAACCCATGCACCAAATTGGTTAAAATGGACCTTTTGGCCAACCTAAACACTAAATTAGTCAAATTTGGTCAAACTGGTTAATTTCAGTGAAATTGGTCAAACTTGGTCAAAATGGCCAATTTTAGACCTAATGACCACCACATTGACCACCGGGTCAACCCTTGAGCTAGCGGGTCAAACTTTGGTCAAAATGACATAAAAGTCACCACAAGAACCATTTGGTCAATACAAACATCCAATTAATCCAATTGTTCAGATTTTGTCAAGCTGATGAATTTTGGTCAAATTCGTCAACCCTGGTCAAAATGGTCAACTTTGGTCAAATTTAGACAAATTGAGCCATTTCGTCTTCCCACACACCAAATTTGTCAAAATGGACCATTTGGTCAACTTAAACATTAAATTGGCCAAATTTAGTCAAACTGATCAAATTTGGTGAAATTAGCCAAACTTTCTCAAAATGGTCAATTTTTGACCTAATGACCACCACATTGACCACCAGGTAAACTCTTGACCTGACTGGTCAAACTTTAGTCAAAATGAACTAATGTTCAACATAATAACCATTTGATCAATACAGCATCCAATTGACCCAATTGGTCAAATTTGGTCAAACAAGTCAACTTTGGTCGAATTGGTCAACCTTTATCAAAATAAACCAACATCGTCACAACTTCACAATCGAACTCGCTAAGTAACCCGCATACCAAATTGGTCAAAATGGACCATTTAGTCAATCTAAACACAAACTTAGTGAAATTTGGTCATACTGGTCAACTTTGGTCAAATTGGTGAAACTTGGTCAAAATGGTCAATTTTATATGAAATGACCACCACATTGACCACCAGGTTAACGCTTGACTTAACTGGTTAAACTTTGGTCAAAATGACTTAATAGTTACCATAATAACCATTTGGTCAATGCAGACATCCAATTGACCCATTTGGTCGAATTTTGTCAAACTGATCAAGTTTGGTCAAACTTGATCAAATTAAACAATTGTGTCAACTTAGACACTAAATTGTTCAGAATGGACCATTTGATAAACCTAAACGCTAAATTAGTCAAATTTTGCTGAAACTGGTCAACTTTTGTCAAATTGCTAAAACTTAGCCAAAATCATCAATTTTGGACCAAATGACCACCATATCGACCGCCATATCAACCATTGACCAACTGGTCAAACTTTAGTAAAAATGACCTAATAGCCACCACAATAACCATTTGGTCAATACAAACATCCAATTGACAAAATTCGTCAACTTTGGTCAAACTGGTCAATTTTTGTCTAATTGGTCAACTCTAGTCAAAATGATAATTGAAACATTCAGTCAACCTAAACACTAATTTGGTCAAATTCGGTCAAACTGGTCAATTTTGGTCAAATTAGTCAAACTTGGTCAAAATGGTTAATTTTGGACCCAATCACCACCACGTTGACCACCATGTCAACACTCGGCCTAACTGGTTAAAGTTTTGTCAAAATGACATAATTTTCATAACAATAACCATTTGATCAATATAGACATCTAATTGACTCATTTGGTCAAATTTGGTCAAACTGGTCAACTTTGGTCAAATTGGTTAACCCTAGTCAAAATGGTCAACTTTAGTCAAACTTGGTCAAATAGAACCATTTAGTCAACCCAAAGACAAAAGTTTTCAAAAAGGACCATTTTGTCAACCTAAACACAAAATTAGTGAAATTTGGTTAAACTGGTCAACTTTGGTCAAATCGGTCAAACTTGGTTAAAATTGTCAATTTTGAACCAAATGACCACCAGATCAACACTTGACCTAACTAATCAATCTTTGGTCGAAATGACCTAATAGTCATCACAATAACAATTTGGTCAATACAGACATTCAATTGACCAAATTGGTGAAATTTTGTCTAATTGGTCAACCTTGGACAAAATGCTTAAGTTTTGTCAAACATGGTCAAATTGAACCATTTGGTCAACTCAGACACCAAATTGGTCAAAATGGACCATTTGGTCAACCTAAATGTTGAATTTGTCAAATTCGGTCATATGGTCAACTTTGGTCAAATTAGTCAAACTTTGTAAAAATTGTCAATTTTGAACCCAATGACCACCACATTGACCACAAGGTCAACCCTTTACCTAACTGGTCAAACATTGGTCAAAATGACCTAATAGTAACCACAATAACCATTTGGTCAATACAGACATCCAATTAACCAAATTGGTCAAATTTGGTCAAACTGGTCAACTTTGGTCAATTTGGCCCACTCTAGTCCAAACGGTTAACTTTGGTCAAACTTGGTCAAATTGAACCATTTAGTCAAACCATACACTAAATTTTTCAAAATGGACCATTTGGTTAACCAACACACTAAATTAGTCAATTTTTATCAAACAAGTGAACTTTGGTAAAATTAGTCAAAATTGTCAATTTTGGACCCAATGACCACCACATTGACCACCAAGTCTACCCTTAACATAAATGATCTAACCTTTTTCAAAATGACCTAATAGTCACGATAATCAACATTTGGTCAATACAGACATCCAATTGACCCAATTGGTAAAGTTTGACCAAAGTTGACCAGTTTGACCCAGAGACCAAAAACAGACCATTTTATCAAACTGGTCAACTTTGGTCAAATTAGTCAACCCTAGTCAAAATGGTGAACTTTGGTCAAACTTGGTCAAATTGAAGCATTTGGTCAACCGAGAGACCAAATTAGTCAAAACGGACCATTTTGTCAACCTAAACACTAAATTGGTCAAATTCAGTCAAATGGTCAAATTCGGTCAAATGGTCAACTTTGGTCAAATTGGTCACTTGGTAAAAATTTTTAATTTTAAACCTAATGACCACCACATTGACCACCAGGTCAACCCTTGACCTAACTAGTCAAACATTGGTAAAAAATGACCTAATAGTCACCACAATAACCATTTGGTCAATAGTGACATCCAATTGATCCAATTGGTCAAATTTAGTCAAACTGGTCAACTTTTGTTAATTTGGTCCACTCTAGTCAAAATGGTCAACTTTAGTCAAATTTGGTCAAATTGAACCTTTTAGTCAACCTAGACACTAAATTGTTCAAAATGGACTATTTGGTCAACAAACACACTAAATTAGTCAATTTAGATCAAACTAGTCAACTTTGGTAAAATTAGTCAAACTTGGTCAAAAATTATCAATTTTGATCCCAATGACCACCACGTTGACCACCAGGTCTACCCTTAACATAAATGATCTAACCTTGGTCAAAATGACCTAATAGTCATCATAATCAACATTTGGTCAATACAGACATCCAATTGACCCAATTGATGAAATTTGGTCAAACTGGTCAACTTTGGTCAAATTGGTCAACCCTAGTCAAAATGGTGAACTTTGGTCAAATTAGGTCAAACCAGAGACCAAATTGGTCAAAATGGACCATTTTGTCAATATAAACACTAAATTGGTCAAATTTAGTTAACTAGTCAACTTTGTTCAATTAGTCAAACTTGGTCAAAATAGTTAATTTTAGACCCAATGACCACCACATTGACCACCAGGTCAACCATTGACAAAACTGGTTAAACTTTTGTCAAAATGACCTAATAGTCACCATAGTAAACATTTGGTTAACACAGATATCCGATTGATCCAATTGGTCGAATTTAGTCAAACTAGTCTTATTTTGGATTTGATCGGCCAATCAGAATAAAATTGCCAACTTGGTCAAACTAGGTTAAATTGAACCGTTGTGTCAACTCAGACACCAAATTGGTAAAAATAGACCATTTGGCCAAACCTAAAAACTAAATAAGTTAAATTTTGTTAAACAAGTCAACTTTGGTTAAATTAGTCAAACTTGGTCAAAATGGAAAATTTCGGACCCAATAACCACCACATTGACCACCAGGTCAACCCTTGACCTAACTGGTCAAACTTTGGTCAAAATAACTTAATAGTTACCACGATAATCATTTGGTGAATACAAACATCTAATTGACCCAATTGGTAAAATTTGGTTAAATCGGTCTACTTTGGTCAAATTGGTCAACCCTGGTCAAAATGGCCAACTTTGTCAAACTTTGTCAAATTAAACCATTTGGGCAACCGAGAGACTAAATTTCTCAAAATAGACCATTTAATTGTACCATTTGGTCAACCTAAACACAAAATTGGTCAAATTCAAAACTGGTCAACTTTGGTAAAATTAGTCAAACTTGGTCAAAATGGTCAATTTTGGAGCCTATGACCACCACATTGACCAACAAGTCAAACCTTGGATAAACTGACCTAATAGTCACCACAATAACCATTTGGTTAATACATACATCCAATTGATCCAATTGGTCAAATTTGGTCAAACTGGTCAAATTTGGTCAAGTTGGTCAACTTTGGTCAAAATGATCAAGTTTGGTTAAACTTGGTCAAATTGAACCGTTTGGTCAACCCAGGCACCAAACAGTTCAAAATGGACCATTTGGATCACCAAAACACTATATTAGTCAAATTTGGTCAACTTTGGTTAGATTGGTCAAACTTGGTCAAAATGATCAATTTTGGACCCAGTGACCACCACATTGACCATCAGGTCAACCATTGACCTAACTGGTCAAACTTTGGTGAAAATACCCTAATAGTCACCACAATATACATTTGGTCAATACATGCATCCAATTGACCCAATTGATGAAATTTTGTCTAATTCGTCAACATTGGTAAAAATGGTCAAGTTTGGTCAAACTTGGTCAAATTTAACCGTTTGGTCAACACAGACACCAAATTGGTCAAAATGGACCATTCGGTCAACCTAGACAATAAATTTGTCAAATTTGATCAAATGGTTAACTCTGGTCAAATTGGTTAAACTTGGTAAAAAATGTCAATTTTAGACTTAATGACCACCAAATTGACCACCAGGTCAACCCTTGACCTGATTGGTCAAACATTAGTCCAAATGAGCTAATTGTCCCTATAATAACCATTTGGTCAATACAGACATGCAATTGACCCAATTGGTCAAATTTGGTCAAACTAGTTAACTTTGCTCAAATTGGTCAACCCTAGTTAAAGTGGTGAACTTTGGTCAAACTTATTCAAATTGAACCATTTAGTCCAAAATGGGTCATTTCGTCAACATAAACACTAAATAAGTCAAATTTCATCAAATTAGTCCACTTTTGTCAAATTGGTTAAACCTGGTTAAAATGGTCAATTTCGGACCCAATGACAGGCACATTGATCACCAGGTCAACCCTGACCTAACTAATCAAACTTTGGTCAAAATGACTAAATAGTCACCACATTAACTATTTGGTAAATACAGAAATCCATTTGACCAAATCGTCAAATTCGTTAAATCGCAGAACTTCTGTTTTATCGTCAACCCTCGCCAAAATGAGTATAATTCTGACAAACTTCGTCAAATCGAACCATTTGGTCAACCCAGGCACCAAATTGGTCAAAATGGACCATTTGGCCAACTTAAACAATAAATTGGTTAAATTTGGTCAAACTGGTCAACTTTGGTCAAATTGGTCAAAATGGTCAATTTTGGACCCATTGACTACCACATTGACCACCATGTCAACCCTTTACCTAACTGGTCAAAATGACTTAATACTCACCACAATAAACATTTGGTCAATACAAAAATCTAATTAACCCAATTGCTCAGATTTTGTCAAACTAGTGAGCTTTGGTCAAATTCGTCAACCTTGGTCAAAATGGTCAACTTTTGTCAAACTTGGTAAAATTTAACCATTTGGTTAACAAAGATAATCATAACAATGGACCATTTGGTCAACTTAAACACTAAATTGGTCAAATTTGGTCAGACTGATCAACTTTCGTCAAATTAGTCAAACTTGATAAAAATGGTCAATTTTGGACGTAATGACCACCACATTGACCACCAAATCAACCCTTGACCTAACTGGTCAAACTTGGGTTAAAATGACTAAATAGTCACCACAATAACCATTTAGGCAATACAGACATCCAATTGACCTAATTGGTCAAATTTGGTCAAAATGGTTAAGTTTAGTCGAATTGGTCAACCTTGGTCAAAATAATCAACTTTGGTCAAACTTGGTCAAATTGAACTGTTGCGTCAACCCAAGCACCAAATTAGTCAAATGGACCATTTGCACAACCTAAAAACAAAATTGGTCAAATTTGGTCAACTTTGATCAAATTTGTCAAACTTAGTCAAAATCCACATTGACCACCAGGTCAACCATTGACCTAACTGGTTAAACTTTGGTCAAAATAACGTCATAGTCACCACAATAACCATTTGGTCAATACAGACATCCAATTGACCCAATTGGTCAATTTAGTTAAACCTCTCAACTTTGGTCAAATTCCTCAACCTTGGTCAAAATGGTCAACTTTAGTCAAACTTGGTCAAATTGAACCATTCGGTCAACTCACACACTAAATTGTTCAGAATGGACCATTTGGCCAACCTAAACACTAAATTAGTCAAATTTGCTCAAACTGGTCAACCTTGGTCAAATTAGAAAAACTTGGTCAAAATCATCAATTTTAGACCCAATGACAACCACATCGACCACCAAGTTAACCCTTGATTTAACTGGTCAAACTTTAAGAAAATGTCATAATAGTCACCACAATAACAATTTGGTAAATACAGACATATAATTTACCAAATTCGTCAAATTTGGTCAAATTGGTCAACTTTAATCTAATTGGTCAACCCTGGACAAAATGGTTAAGTTTGGTCAAACTTGGTCAAATTTAACCATTTGGTCAACCTAAACACTTAATTGGTAAAATTCGATCAAACTAGTCAACTTTGGTCAAATTAATTGAACTTGGTCAAAATGGTCAATTTCAGACACACCAGGTCAACCCTTGACCTAACTGGTCAAAGTTTTGTCAAAATGACCAAATAGCCACAAAAATAACCATTTGGTCAACAAAAACCGGTCAACTTTTTTCAAATTAATCAACTTTGGTCAAATTGGTCAACTATAGTCAAAATGGTGAACTTTAGTCAAACTTGGTCAAATAGAACCATTTGATCAACCCAGACACCAAATTTATCAAAAAGGATCATTTGGTCATCCTAAACACTAAATTAGTGAAATTTAGTCAAACTGATCAACTTTGGTCAAATTGGTCAAAGTTGGTCAAAATGGTCCATTTTGGACCCAATGCCCACCACATTAACCACCAGCTCAACCCTTAACCTAACTGGTCAAACTTTGGTCAAAATTACCTAATAGTCAGCACAATAACCATTTGATCAATGCAGACATCCAATTGCCCCAATTGATTAAATTTAGTTAAACTGGTTAACTTTGGTCAATTTGGTCAACCCTGGTCAACATTTGGTCTAATTAGTTAACCCTAGTTAAAATGGTCAAGATTTGTCAAACTTGGTCATATTTAACCATTTGGTCAACCTTGACACCAAATTGGTCAAATTAAAATATTTGGTCAACCTAAACACTAAGTTGGTCAAACTTTTCAACTTTAGTCCATTTAGTCAAACTTGGTTAAAATGGTCAATTTTGGAATTAATGATCAAGACACTAACAACTAGGTCAACCCATGATCTAAGTGGTCAAACTTTGTTCAAAATGACCTAATAGTTACCATGTTAACCATTTGGTCAATACAGACATCTAATTGACCCAATTGGTCAAATTTAGTCAAACTCGTCAACTTTGGTCAAATTGGTCAACCCTTATCAAAATGGTCAACTTTAGTCAAACTTAGTCAAATTGAACCATTTGGTCAAACTACACGCCAAATTGTTTAAAATGGGCTATTTGGCCAACCTAACACTGAATTAGTCAAAATTGGTCAAACTGGTCAACTTTTGTCAAATTAGTCAAACATGGTTGAAATGGTCAATTTTGGGTCAAATGATGACCACATTGACCACCAGGTCAACCCTTGACCTAAATAATAAAACTTTAGTCAAATTGACCTAATAGTCACCAAAATAACAATTTGGTTAATTCTGACATCCAACAGACAAAATTGGTCAAATTTTGTCCAACTAGTTAACTTTGGTCTAATTGATCAACCCAGGTCAAAATTGTCCAATTTGGTCAAACTTGGTCAAATTGAACCATTGGGTCAACCCAGGCACCAAATTGGTTAAAATGGACATTTTGACCAACTTAAACACTAAATTGGTCAAATTTAGTCAAACTGGTGAACTTTGGTGAAATTATTCAAACTTCGTCAAAATGGACCCAATGACCACCACATTGATCACCAGGTCAACCCTTGAGCTAACAGGTCAAACTTTGGTCAAAATCACTTAATAGTCACCACAATAACCATTTGGTCAATACAAACATCTAATTAACCCAATTGTTCAGATTTTGTCAAGCTGATGAATTTTAGTCAAATTCATCAACCCTGGTCAAAATGGTCAACTTTGGTCAAACTTGGTCAAATGGAACCATTTCGTCTACCCAGACACCAAATTTGTCAAAATGGACCCTTTGGTCAACTTAAACAATAATTTGGCCAAATTTAGTTAAATTGATCAACTTTGGGCAAATTAGTCAAACTTGGTCAAAATGGTTAATTTTTGACCTAATGACCACCACATTAACCACCAGGTAAACTCTTGACCTTAATGGTCAAACTTTGGTCAAAATGAACTAATAGTTGGTCAACATTTATCAAAATAGTCAACTTTGGTCGAATTTGTCAAATTGAACTGTTAGGTCAACCCAGGCACCAAATTGGTTAAAATGGACCATTTAGTCATTCCAAACAAAAACTTAGTCAAATTTGGTCGTACTGGTCAACTTTGGTCAAATTGGTAAAACTTGGTCAATTTTAGACCAAATGACCACCACATTGACCATCGGGTCAATGCTTGACTTAATTGGTTAAACTTTGGTAAAAATGACTTAATAGTCATAATAATAACCATTTGGTCAATGCACACATCCAATTGACCAATTATGTCAAATTTGGTCAAACTGATCAACTTTGGTCAAACTCGTCAACCCTGGTCAAAATGGAGAATTTTGGTAAAACTAGATCAAATTAAACCATTGTGTCAACTCAGACACTAAATTGTTCAGAATGGACCATTTGGTAAGCTTAAACACTAAATTAGTCAAATTTTGCTCAAACTGGTCTACTTTGGTCAAATTGTTAAAACTTGACCAAAATCATCAATTTTGGACCCAATGACCACCACATCGACCACCAGATCAACCCTTGACCTAACTGGTCAAACTTTGGTAAAAATGACCTAATAGCCACCACAATAACCATTTGGTCAATACAGACATCCAATTGACAAAATTCGTTAAATTTGGTTAAACTGGTCAATTTTTGTCTAATTGGTCAACTCTGGTCAAAATGGTTAAGTTTGGTTAAACTTGGTCAAATTGAAACATTCGATCAACCTAAACACTAATTTGGTCAAATTCGGTCAAACTGATCAACTTTGGTTAAATTAGTCAAACTTGGTCAAAATGGTCAATTTTGGACCCAATCACCACCACATTGACCACCAGGTCAACTCTCGGACTAACAAGTCAAAGTTTTGTCAAAATGACATAATTGTCACAACAACAACCATTTGGTCAATATAGACATCTAATAGATCCAATTGGTCAAATTTGGTCAAACTAGTCAACTTTGGTTAAACTGGTCAACTGTGGTCAAATTAGTTAACTTTGGTCAAATTAGATAACCCTAGTCAAAATGGTCAACTTTAGTAAAACTTGGTCAAATAGAACCATTTGGTCAACCTAGACACAAAATTTTTCAAAAAGGACCATGTGGTCAACCTAAAACTAAATTAGTGAAATTTGGTTAAACTGGTCAACTTTAGTCAAATTAGTCAAACTTGGTCAAAATTGTCAATTTTGGACCCAATGACCACCACATTGACAACCAGATTAACTCTTGACCTAACTGATAAACTTTGGTCAAAATGACCTAATAGTCACCACAATAACCATTTGGTCAATACAGACATTCAATTGGCCCAATTAGTGAAATTTTGTCTAATTGGTCAACCCTGGTTAAAATAGTCAAGTTTTGTCAAACATGGTCAAATTGAACCATTTGGTCAACTAAGACACCAAATTGGTCAAAATGGACCATTTGGTCAACCTAAATGCTGAATTTGTCAAATTCGGTCAAATGGTCAACTTTGGTCAAATTAGTCAAGCTTGGTAAAAATTGTCAATTTTGGACCCATGACCACCACATTGATCACCAGGTCAACCCTTGACCTAACTGGTCAAACATCGGTCAAAATGACCTAATAGTCGCCACAATAACCATTTGGTCAATACATACATCCAATTGACCCATTTGGTCAAATTTAGTCAAACTGGTCAACTTTGGTCAAGTTGGTCCACTCTAGTCAAAACGGTCAACTTTGGTCAAACTTGGTCAATTGAACCATGTAATCAACAGACACTAAATTATTCAAAATGGACCATTTGGTCAACTAACACACTAAATTAGTCAAATTTGATCAAACTAGTCAACTTTGGTTAAATTAGTCGAACTTGGTCAAAATTGTCAAATTTGGACTCAATGACCACCACATTGACCCCCAGGTTTAACCTTAACATAAATAATCTACTTTGGTCAAAATGACTTAATAGTCACCATAATCAACATTTGGTCAATATAGACATCTAATTGACCCAATTGGTGAAATTTGGTCAAACTTGTCAACTTTGGTCAAATTAGTCAACCCTAGTCAAAATGGTGCACTTTGGTCAAACTTGGTCAAATTAAAGCATTTGGTCAACCCAGAGACTAAATTGGTCAAACCTGACCATTTTGTCAACCTAAACACTGAATTGGTCAAATTTGGTCAACTGGTCAACTTTGGTCAATTAGTCAAACATGGTCAAAATGGTTAATTTTGGACTCAATGACCACCACATTGACCGCTAGGTCAACCATTGAACTAACTGGTTAAGCTTTCGTCAAAATGACCTAATAGTCACCATAGTAAACATTTGGTCAATACAGATATCCAATTGACCCAATTGGTCAAATTTAGTCAAATTGGTCAACCATTATCAAAATTGCCAACTCGGTCAAACTATGTTAAATTGAACTGTTGTGTCAACCCAGACACCAAATTGGTAAAAATAGACCATTTGGTCAACCTAAAAACTAAATTGGTCAAATTTGGTCAAATTTGGTCAAACAAGTCAACTTTGGTCAAATTAGTCAAACTTGGTCAAAATGGAAAATTTTGGACCCAAAGACCACCACATTGACCACCAGGTCAACCCTTTACCTAACTGGTCAAACTTGGGTCAAAATGACTTAATAGTCACCACAATAATCATTTGGTGAATACAAACATCCAATTGACCCAATTGGTAACATTTGGTTAAATTGGTCAATTTTGGTCAAATTGGTCAACCCTTGTCAAAATGGTCAACTTTTGTTAAACTTTGTCAAATTAAACCATTTGGTCAATTGAGAGACAAAATTGCTCAAAGTTGACCATTTGGTCAACCTAAACATCAAATTGGTTAAATTTGGTCAAATTGGTCAACTTTGGTCAATAAGTCAAACTCGGTTAAAATGATCAATTTTGGACCCAATGACCACCACATTGACCACAAGGTAAACCCTTCACCAAACAGATTAAACATTGGTCAAAATTACCTAATAGTCACCGCAATAACCAATACAGACATCCAATTGACCCAATTGGTCAAATTTGGTCAAACTGGTCAACTTTGGTCAAATTTGTAAATTCTGACAAAAGGATCAACTTTGGTTAAACTTGGTCAAATTGAACCGTTGGGTCAACCAGGCAGCAAATTGTTCAAAATGGACCGTTTGGTCAACCAAAACACTAAATTAGTTAAATTTGGTCAAACTGGTCAACCATGGTTAAATTGATCAAACTTAGTCAGAATGGTCAATTTTGGACCCAATGACTACCGCATTGACCACCAGGTCAACCCTTGACCTAACTGGTCAAACTTTAGTGAAAGTGACCTAATAGTCCTCACAATAATAATTTGGTTAATATAGACATCCAATTGACCTAATTGATAAAATTTTGTTTAATTGGTCAACCTTGGTCAAAATGGTCAAGTTTTGTCAAAGTCAACTCACACACGAAATTGGTCAACTGGACCATTTGGTCAACCTAAACACTTAAATTGGTCAAATTTAGTCAAATGGTCAACTTTGGTCAAATTAGTCAAACTTGGTAAAAATTGTAAATTTTAGACCTAATGTCCACGACATTGACCACCATGTCAAATCTTGACCTAACTGGTCAAAATTTGGTAAAAAACTACCTAATAGTACCACAATAATCATTTGGTCAATACATACACCCAATTAACCCAATTGGTCAAATTTGGTTAAACAAGTTAACTTTGGTCAAATTGGTCAAACTTGGTCAAATTGGTCAACCTTGGTCAAACTTGGTCAAATTGAACCATTTGGTCAACCCAAACACTAAATTGTTGATCAAACTAATTAACGTGGGTTAAATTAGTAAAACTTGGTCAAAATTGTCAATTTTGGACCAAATGACCATCACATTGATCGTCAGGCCAACTGTTGACCTAAACGGTCAAATTTTGGTCAAAATGACCTAATAGTCACTACAATGATCATTAGGTCAATATAGACATCCAATTGACCCAATTGGTGAAATTTGTGTCAAACTGGTCAAATTTGGTCAAATTGGTCAACATTGGCCAAAATGGTTAACTTTGGTTAAACTTGGTCAAATTGAAGCATTTGGTCAACCCAGAGACCAAATTGGTCAAAATTGACCATTTGGTCAACCTAAACACTAAATTGGTCAAATTTGGTGAACTGGTCAACTTTGGTCAAATTTGTCAAACTTGGTCTAAATGGTTACTTTTGAACCCAATGACCACCACATTACCACTTGGTCAACCTTTATCCTAACTGGTCAAACTTTGGTGAAAATAACCTAATAGTCACTAGAATATCCATTTGATCAATACCGACATCCAATTAACCCAATTGGTCAATTTTGGTCAAATTGGTCAACTTTGGTCAGTTTGGTCAACCTTGGTCAAAATGGTCGACTTTAGTCAAACTTGCTGAAATTGAACCATTTGTTCAACCCAAACACCAAACTGTTCAAAATAGACCATTTGTTCAACCAAAACACTAAATTAGTCATATTTGGCTAACTGTTCAACGTTTGTCAAATTCGTTAAACTTGATCAAAATGATCAATTTGAGGCCCAATGTCCACCACATGGACCACCAGGTTAGCCCTTGAACGAACTGGTCAAACTGTGGTCAAAATGACCTAATATCCGCCATAGTAACCATTTGGTCAATACAGACATTGAATTGACCGAATTGGTGAAATATGGTCAAACTTGTCAACTTTGGTCAAATTGGTCAACCCTAGTCAAAATGGTCAACTTTGGCCAAACTTTGTTAAATTGAACAATTTCGTCAACCTAGAGACAAAATTGGTCAAAATGGACCATTTGGTCAACATAAGAACTAAATTGGTCAAATTTGGTCAACCGGTCAACTTTGGTCAATTATTCAAACTTGGTCAAAATGATTAATTTTGGACCCAATGACCATCACAATAACCACTAGGTTAAACCTTAACCTAATTTATGAAACTTTGATCAAAATGATCTAATAGTCACCACAATAAACTTTTGGTTAGTACAGAAATATAATTGTCCCAATTGGTGAAATATGGTAAAACTATCCAACTTTTGTCAAATTTGACAACTTTGGCCAAACTTGGTCAAATTGAACCATTTTGTCAACACAAACACCAAATTGGTCAAAATGAACCATTTTGTCAACCTAAACGCTAAATTAGTCAAATTATGACAAACTGGTCAACTTTGGTCTAATTAGTCAAACTTGGTTTAAATGATCAATTTTTAATTAATGAACACCATATCGAGCACTAGGTCAACTCTTGACCTAAGTGGTCGAACTTTGTTCAAAATGACAATTTAGTCAATACAGACATCCAATTGACCTAGTTGGTCAAATTTGGTCAAATTAGTTAACTTTGTTCAATTTGGTCAACCCTGGTCAAAATGGTCAACTTTGGTCAAACTTAGTCAAATTGAAACATTTGGTCAACCCAGACACCAAATTGTTCAAAATGGTTCATTTGGTCATCTTAAACACAAAATAAGTCAAATTTGGTCAAACTGGTCGACTTTTGTCAAATTGGTCAAACTAGGTCAAAATGGTCAACTTTTGACCCAATGACCACCACCTTGACCACCAGGTCAAACCTTGACCTAACTAATTAAACTTTGGTCAAAATGACCTAATAGTCACCACAATAATCATTTGGTCAATACAGACATCTAATTGACCAAATTGGTCAAATTTGGTAAAACTCGTAAACTTTGGTCTAATTGGTCAACCCTGTTTAAAATGTTCATGTTTGGTCAAACTTGGTCAATTTGAACCATTTAGTCAACCCAGGCACTTAATTGGTCAAAATGGACCATTTGGCAAACCTAAACACTAAATTGGTCAAATTTGGTCAAAATGGCAACTTTGGTCAAATTGGTTAAACTTGGTCAAAATGGTCAATTTTAGACTCATTGACCACCACATTGACCACCAGATCAACCCTTGACCTAACTGGTCAAACTTTGGTTAAAATGACTTAATAGTCACCACAATAAATATTTGATCAATACAAACATCTAATTAACCCAATTGGTCAGATTGGTTCAAACTGGTGAACTATGGTCAAATTCGTCAACCCTGGTCAAAATGATCAACTTTAGTCAAACTTGGTCAAATTGAACCATTTGGACAACCAAGACACCAAATTTTTAAAAATGGACCATTTGATCAGCTTTAAACACTAAATTTATCAAAATTGGTCAAACTGATCAAATTTGGTCAAATTAGTCAATTTTGGCCAAAATGGTCAATTTTAGACCTAATGACCACCACATTGACCACCAGGTTAACCCTTGATCTAACTGGTCAAACTTGAGTCAAAATGACCTAATAGTCATCATAGTAACTATTTGGTCAATAATACGTCCAATTGATCAAATTGGTCAAATTACATCAAACTGGTCAAGTTTGGTAGAATTGGCCAACCTTGATCAAAATGGTCAACTCTGGTCAAACTTGGTCAGATTGAACTGTTGGGCAAACCCAATCACCAAATTGGTCAAAATACCCCATTTTGTCAACCTAAACACAAAATTGGTCAAATTTATTCAAACTAGTCAACTTTGATTATATTGGTCAAACTTAGTCAAAATGGTCAATTTTGAACCCACTGACAACCACATTGACCAAAAGGTCAACCCTAGACCTAACTGGTGAATCTTTGGTCAAAATGATGTACTAGACACCACAATAACCATTTAGTCAATGCAGACATCCAATTGACACAATTGGTCAAATTTGGTCAAACTGGTCAACTTTGGTCAAATTCGTCAACCTTGGTCAAAATGGTCAACTTTGGTCAAATTCGTCAACCTTGGTCAAAATGGTCAACTTTCGTCAAATCAACCATTCGCAAATCGAACCATTTGGTCAACTCATACACTAAATTTTTTAGAATGGATAATTTGGTCAACCTAAACACTAAATTTGTCAAATTTGCTTAAACTGCTCAACCTTGGTCAAATGGGTAAAACTTGGTTAAAATCACCAAATTTTGGACCTAATGTCCACCACATCGGCCACCAGGTCAACCATTGACTTAACTGGTCAAACTTTGGTAAAAATGACCTAATAGTTACTACAATAACCATTGGGTCAATACAATCATCCAATTGACCAAATTCGTCAAATTTGGTTAAACTGGTCAACTTTAGTCTAATTAGTCAATCCTGGTCAAAATGGTTAAGTTTGGTCAAACTTGGGCAAATTGAATCATTTGGTCAACCTAAACACTTAATTAGTCAAATTCGGTCAAACTGGTCAACTTTGGTTAAATTATTCAAACTTGGTCAAAATGATCAATTTTGGATTCAATAACCACCACATTTACCACCAAGTCAACCCTTAACCTAACTGGTCCAAGTTTGGTCAAAATGACCAAATAGTCACAAACATAGCCATTTGGTCAATACATACATCCAATTGACCCAATTAGTCAAATTTGGTCAAACTGATCAACTTTGGTTAAATTGTTCAACTTTGGTCAAACTCAGTCGAATAGAACCATTTGGTCAACACAGACACAATTTTTTTTTAAAAAGGACCATTTGGTTAACCTAAACACTAAATTAGTGAAATTTTGTCAAACTGGTCAACTTTGGTCAATTTTGTTAAACTTCGTCAAAATGGTCAATTTTCGTCCCAATGACTTCCACATTGAGCACCAGGTCAACCCTTAACCTAACTAGTCAAACTTCAGTCAAAATGATAAAATAATCACAATAATAACCATTTGTTTAATAGAGACATCTAATTGACCCAATTAGTCAAATTTGGTCAAATTGGTCAACTTTAGTCAAATTGGTTAACTTTGATCAAATTGGTCAACTTTAGTCAAACTTGGTCAAATAGAACAATTTGGTCAACCCAGACACCAAATTGTTCAAAAAGGACCATTTGGTCAACCAAAACACTAAATTAGAGAAATTTCGTCAAACTGGTCAACTTTGGTCAAATTGGTCAAACTTAGTCAATTTTGGACCCATTGACCACCACATCGACCACCAAATCAACTATCGATTAAAAATGACTAAAATTTAGTCAAAATGACCTAATAGTCACCACAATAACCACTTGGTCAATACGGACATCCAATTGGCCCATTTGGTGAAATTTGTTCTACTTGGTCAACCTTGGTCAAAATGGTCAAGCTTTGTCAAACTTTGTCAAATTAAACCATTTGGTTAACCCGGACACTAAATTGGTCAAAATAAATCATTTTTTGGTCTACCTAAACACTAAATTGGTCAAATTCGGACAAACTGGTCAATTTTGGTCTAATTAGTCAAACTTTGTCGAAATGGTCAATTTTGGACCAAATGAACACGACTTTGACCACTAGGTCAACCCTTGACCTAAGTGGTCAAAATTTGTTCAAAATGACCTAATAGTCACTATGTTAACCATTTGGTCAATACAAACATCCAATTGACACAGCTCGTCAAATTTGGTCAAACTGGTCAACTTTGGTCAAATTGGTCAACCCTAGTCAAAATGGTCATCTTCTGTCAAACTTAGTCAAATTGAACCATTAGGTCAACCCTGACACCAAACTGTTCAAATGAGCTATTTTGTCAACCTAAACACTAAATTAGTCAAAATTGGTCAAACTGGTCAACTTTTGTCAACTTGGTGAAACTTGGTTAAAATGGTTAATTTTGGATCCAATCACCACCACATTGACCACTAAGTCAACCCTTGACCTAACCGGTTAAAGTTAGGTCAAAATGAACTAATAGTTACAAGAATAACCATTTGGTCAATACAAACATCTAATTGACCAAATTGGTCTAATTTAGTCAAACTGGTCCACCCTTGGTCAAACTAGTCCACCATAATCAAATTGGTCAACCATAGTCAAAATGGTCAATTTTCGTGAACCATGGTCAAATAGAACCATTTGGTTAACCCTGACACCAAATTGTTTAAAAGAACCATTTGGTCAACTGAAACTCTAAATTAGTGAAATTTGGCCAAACTGGTCAATTTGGTCAAATTGGTCAAACTTATTCAAAATGGTCAATTTTGGACCCAATGACCACCACATTGACCACTTGGTCAACTCTTGACTTAATTGGTAAATATTTCATCAAAATGACATAATAGTCACCACAATAACCATTTGGTCAAAACAAACATCAAATTGATCCAATTGGTGAAATTTTTTATCTAATTGGTCAACCCTAGTTAAAATGGTCAAGTTTTGTAAAACTTGGTCAAATTGAACCATCTGGTCAACTGAAACACTAAATTGGTCAAAATGGACCACTTGGTCAACCTAAACACTGAAGTGGTCAAATTCGGTCATATGGTCAACTTTGGCCAAATTAGTCAAACTTGGTAAAAATTATTAATTTTCGACCCAATGACCACCACTTTAACCACCAAGTCAACCCTTAGTGAAACTTTAGTCAAAATGACCTAATTGTCACTGCAATAACCATTTGGTCAATACAAACATCTAATTGACCCAGTTGGTCAAATTTGGTGAAACTAGTCAACTTGGTCAGTTTGGTCAACCTTGGTCAAAATGGTCGACTTTACTCAAACTTGGTGAAATTGAACCATTTGTTCAACCCAAACACCAAACTGTTCAAAATAGACCATCTGTTCAACCAAAACACTAAATTAGTCATATTTGGCTAACTGTTCAACGTTTGTCAAATTCGTTAAACTTGATCAAAATGGTCAATTTGAGGCCCAATGTCCACCACATTGACCACCAGGTTAGCCCTTGAACGAACTGGTTAAACTGTGGTCAAAATGACCTAATATCCGCCATAGTAACCATTTGGTCAATACAGACATTGAATTGACCGAATTGGTGAAATATGGTCAAACTTGTCAACTTTGGTCAAATTGGTCAACCCTAGTCAAAATGGTGAACTTTGGCCAAACTTGGTTAAATTGAACAATTTCGTCAACCTAGAGACAAAATTGGTCAAAATGGACCATTTGGTCAACATAAGCACTAAATTGGTCAAATTTGGTCAACCGGTCAACTTTGGTCAATTAGTGAAACTTGGTCAAAATGATCAATTTTGGACCCAATGACCATCATAATGACCACTAGGTTAAGCCTTAACCTAATTTGTGAACTTTGGTCAAAATGATCTAATAGTCACCACAATAACCTTTTGGTCAGTACAGACATATAATTGACCCAATTGGTGAAATATGGTAAAACTATCCAACTTTTGTCAAATTTGACAACTTTGGCCAAACTTGGTCAAATTGAACCATTTTGTCAACACAAACACCAAATTGGTCAAAATGAACCATTTTGTCAACCTAAACGCTAAATTAGTCAAATTATGACAAACTGGTCAACTTTGGTCTAATTAGTCAAACTTGGTTTAAATGATCAATTTTTAGACTAATGAACACCACATTGAGCACTAGGTCAACTCTTGACCTAAGTGGTCGAACTTTGTTCAAAATGGCAATTTAGTCAATACAGACATCCAATTGACCTAGTTGGTCAAATTTGGTCAAATTAGTTAACTTTGTTCAATTTGGTCAACCCTAGTCAAAATGGTCAACTTTGGTCAAACTTAGTCAAATTAAAACATTTGGTCAACCCAGACACCAAATTGTTCAAAATGGTTCATTTGGCCACCTTAAACACTAAATAAGTCAAATTCGTCAAACTCGGTCGACTTTTGTCAAATTGGTCAAACTAGGTCAAAATGGTCAACTTTTGACCCAATGACCACCACCTTGACCACCAGGTCAAACCTTGACCTAACTAATTAAACTTTAGTCAAAATGACCTAATATTCACCACAATAATCATTTGGTCAATACAGACATCTAATTGACCAAATTGGTCAAATTTGGTAAAACTCGTAAACTTTGGTCTAATGGTCAACCCTGTTTAAAATGTTCATGTTTGGTCAAACTTGGTCAAGTTGAACCATTTAGTCAACCCAGGCACCAAATTGGTCAAAATGGACCATTTGGCAAACCTAAACACTAAATTGATCAAATTTGGTCAAACTGGCAACTTTGGTCAAATTGGTTAAACTTGGTCAAAATGGTCAATTTTAGACCCATTGACCACCAAATCAACCCTTGACCTAACTGGTCAAATTTTGGTTAAAACGACTTAATAGTCACCACAATAAATATTTGGTCAATACAAACATCTAATTAACCCAATTGGTCAGATTGGTTCAAACTGGTGAACTATGATCAAATTCGTCAACCCTGGTCAAAATGGTCAACTTTAGTCAAACTTGGTCAAATTGAACCATTTGGACAACCAAGACACCAAATTTTTCAAAATGGACCATTTGATCAGCTTTAAACACTAAATTTATCAAAATTGGTCAAACTGATCAAATTTGATCAAATTAGTCAATTTTGGCCAAAATGGTCAATTTTAGACCTAATGACCATCACATTGACCACCGTGTTAACCTTCGACCTAACTGGTCAAACTTGAGTCAAAATGACCTAAAAGTCATCATAGTAACTATTTGCTCAATAATACGTCCAATTGATCAAATTGGTCAAATTACATCAAACTGGTCAAATTCAGTAGAATTGGCCAACCTTGATCAAAATGGTCAACTCTGGTCAAACTTGGTCAGATTGAACTGTTGGGTGAACCCAATCACCAAATTGGTCAAAAAACCCCATTTGGTCAACCTAAACACAAAATTGGTCAAATTTATTCAAACTGGTCAACTTTGATTATATTGGTCAAACTTGGTCAAAATGGTCAATTTTGAAACCACTGACAACCACATTGACCAAAAGGTCAACCCTAGACCTAACTGGTGAATCTTTGGTCAAAATGATGTACTAGACACCACAATAACCATTTAGTCAATGCAGACATCCAATTGACCCAATTGGTCAAATTTGGTCAAACTGGTCAACTTTGGTCAAATTCGTCAACCTTGGTCAAAATGATCAACTTTGGTCAAACTTGATCAAATTGAACCATTTGGTCAACTCATACACTAAATTTTTTAGAATGGATAATTTGGTCAACCTAAACACTAAATTTGTCAAATTTGCTTAAACTACTCAACCTTGGTCAAATGGGTAAAACTTGGTTAAAATCATCAAATTTTGGACCTAATGTCCACCACATCAGCCACCAGGTCAACCCTTGACCTAACTAGTCAAACTTTGGTAAAAATGACCTAATAGTTACCACAATAACCATTGGGTCAATACAATCATCCAATTGACCAAATTCGTCAAATTTGGTTAAAATGGTCAACTTTAGTCTAATTTGTCAATCCTGGTCAAAATAGTTAAGTTTGGTCAAACTTGGGCAAATTGAATCATTTGGTCAACCTAAACACTTAATTAGTCAAATTCGGTCAAACTGGTCAACTTTGGTTAAATTATTCAAACTTGGTCAAAATGATCAATTTTGGATTCAATAAGCACCATATTTACCACCAAGTCAACCCTTAACCTAACTGGTCCAAGTTTGGTCAAAATGACCAAATAGTCACAAACATAGCCATTTGATCAATATAGACATCCAATTGACCCAATTAGTTAAATTTGGTCAAACTGATCAACTTTGGTCAAATTGGTCAACTTTGGTCAAACTCGGTCGAATAGAACCATTTGGTCAACGCAGACACAAATTTTTTTTAAAAAGGACCATTTAGTTAACCTAAACACTAAATTAGTGAAATTTGGTCAAACTGGTCAACTTTGGTCAATTTGGTTAAACTTCATCAAAATGGTCAATTTTTGACCCAATGACTTCCACATCGAAGCACCAGTCAACCTCGACCTAACTCGGTCAAACTTCAACTAAAATGATAAAATGGTCACAATAATAACCATTTGTTCAATGTAGACAACTAATCGAACCAATTACCAAATTCGGTCAAATTGGTCAACTTTAGTCAAATTGGTTAACTTTGGTCAAATTGGTCAACTTTAGTCAAACTTGGTCAAATAGAACAATTTGGTCAACCCAGACACCAAATTGTTCAAAAAGGACCATTTGGTCAACCAAAACACTAAATTAGTGAAATTTCATCAAATTGGTCAACTTTGGTCAAATTGGTCAAACTTAGTCAATTTTGGACCCAATGACCACCACATTGACCACCAAATCAACTATTGACCAAAACGGTCAAAATTTAGTCAAAATGACCTAATAGTCACCACAATAACCACTTGGTCAATACGGACATCCAATTGACCCATTTGGTGAAATTTGTTCTACTTGGTCAACCTTGGTCAAAATGGTCAAGCTTTGTCAAACTTTGTCAAATTAAACCATTTGGTTAACCCGGACACTAAATTGGTCAAAATAAATCATTTTTTGGTCTACCTAAACACTAAATTGGTCAAAATCGGACAAACTGGTCAATTTTGGTCTAATTAGTCAAACTTCATCTAAATGGTCAATTTTGGACCAAATGAACACGACTTCACCACTAAGTCAACCTCGACCTAAGTGGTCAAACTTTGTTCAAAATGACCTAATAGTCACTATGTTAACCATTTGGTCAATACAAACATCCAATCGACATACATCATCAAATTCGTCAAACTCGTCAACTTCGTCAAATTGGTCAACCCTACTAAAATTATTATCTTCTCATCAAACTTAGTCAAATCGAACCATTAGGTCAACCCCGACACCAAACCGTTCAAATGAGCTATTTTGTCAACCTAAACACTAAATTAGTCAAAATCGTCAAACCAGTCAACTTTTGTCAACTTGGTCAAACTTCGTTAAAATGGTTAATTTTGACCCAATCACCACCACATCGACTCTCGTCAACCCTTGATCTAATCCGTCAAAGTTTGGTCATAATGACCTAATAGTTACAAGAATAACCATTTGGTCAATACAAACATCTAATTGACCAAATTGGTCTAATTTGGTCAAACTAGTCCACCCTTATCAAATTGGTCAACCATAGTCAAAATGGTCAACTTTCGTGAACCATGGTCAAATAGAACCATTTGGTTAACCCTGACACCAAATTGTTTAAAAAGAACCATTTGGTCAACTGAAACTCTAAATTAGTGAAATTTGGCCAAACTGGTCAATTTGGTCAAATTAGTCAAACTTATTCAAAATGGTCAAATTTGGACCCAATGACCACCACATTGACCACTTGGTCAACTCTTGACTTAATTGGTTACTATTTCATCAAAATGACATAATAGTCACCACAATAACTATTTGGTCAAAACAAACATCAAATTGATCCAATTGGTGAAATTTTTTATCTAATTGGTCAACCCCAGTTAAAATGGTTAAGTTTTGTAAAACTTGGTCAATTTGAACCATCTGGTCAGCTCAAACTCTAAATTGGTCAAAATGGACTACTTGGTCAACCTAAACACTGAAGTGTTCAAATTCGGTCATATGGTCAACTTTGGCCAAATTAGTCAAACTTGGTAAAAATTATCAATTTTCGACCCAATGATCACCACTTTAACCACCAAGTCAACCCTTAGTGAAACTTTGGTCAAAATGACCTAATTGTCACTACAATAACCATTTGGTCAATACAAACATCTAATTGACCTAGTTGGTCAAATTTGGTGAAACTAGTCAACTTTGGTCAAATTGGTCAACCTTGACCAAAAAGACCAACTTTGGTTAAACTTGGTCAAATTGAACCATTTAGTCAACCTAGACACTAAATAGTTTAAAATGGACCATTTGGTCAACCAACACACTAAATTAGTCAAAATTGATCAGACTAGTCAACTTTGGTTAAATTGGTCAAACTTGGTCAAAATTATCAATTTTGGACCCAATGACCACCAGGTCAACCCTTGAAATAAATGATCTAACTTTGGTCAAAATGACCTAATAATCACCATAATAACCATTTGGTCAATACAGACATCCAATTAATCCAATGGGTGAAATTTGGTCAAACTGTTCAACTTTGGTCAAATTGGTCAACCCAAGTCAAAATGGTCAACTTTGATCAAACTTAGTCAAATTGAACCATTTGGTCAACCCAGACACCAATTTTGTCAAAATGGACTAATTGGCCAACTTAAACACTAAATTTGTGAAATTTGTCAAAACTAATCAACTTTGGTCAAATTAGTCAAACTTGGTCAAAATGGTCAATTTTGGACCCAATGACCACCACATTGACTATCAGATCAACCCTTGACCTAACAGGTCGAACTTTGTTCAAAATGACTTAATAGTCACCATAATAACCATTTGGTCAATGCAGACATCTGACCCATGATAAATATATGTGTACTAAAAATTCAATCCCCAAAGAACGGTGCCAAAAACTTGACCCGCAATCCGCTGATGACAAATATAATAATTAATGCTTTCAAATATATGTAATAGATAATAATAGCGACTAATGTATGTAAATATAATTTTATCAAAAATATTTTACACACTAGGGGTACTACGCAAGTATATGTATTGTATCAAGTAATATAGGGCTTTGAAACAAAGACCCCAGTATCGATCCTCTTTTACATATGTCACTAATTTCATTGCATGAGGAAGAGTACTTTTAGTATATATAAAACCCACTTTCTAATTTTCACTAAGTATTTTAGTTTAGGAGTAGAAGTAGTATTGTAGTGATAATTGTTGGATTTAATTAAAACCAAACCTTTATCGGCCTTCCAAGCTAGGGTGTGTTATTGTAGACTAGAACTTCTCTTGAAAGCCGTTGTGATTTACCGCGATCTCCGTGGGATTGATATTCGGGGCTTAATCAGAAAGCTCTATATTACTTGATAATGATACGTATACTCGCGTAAAATCCCTACTATTTAAATACATAATTGAAATCTTATTTTGCTTTGGAGTCAAGTACTTAAGCACTATCGTAAAGGAAGAAATTTAAACAAGAAAATTAAAGGATAAACTCTTGTATATTGTAATCAATGATCACCATATATATTGTGTTTGTATATTCTGTGAGAGTAGTAAATATATATATATATATATATATATATATATATATATATATATATCTATGTGTGTGTGTGTGTAGTTTGACTATTATATGCATGGTTGTTTGTGTGTTGAATTATTTGTTTCTTCTAGATGGTTGAGTCTCTTGTGTGTGTGTGTGTGTGTGTGTGTATTTTGTAATTAATAGAAATCTTGAAGCGTATTAGTAAATTTGATTGGGATGCTTATGTAAATATATTATTTGTGTCCCTCTTGAAGGGCAATTATGTTATGTTGATTCACATATTTGTCGTCTTCACATGCCATGGAGATTAAGCAACTTAGATGACCCATGTCTTTAAGGGCAATTGCTGCTTTAATGAGCCAAAGGTTGGGGAATAGTTGGATATGCAACCAGTTAGGGGTGTGGCTTAAAGTATTAGATGAAGTAGTAGCTCGTTTTCATTTATTTTTGTTTTAGAAGTATATGTAAATTCTACTTGAGTTAAAATAAAGGCGATTCACACTCCTCAGAAGCATGCATGTAACTATTTTTGTGAAGGATGAATCAATTAGTTATGTCATTGAAATGGATGTTTTTTATCACCTGCCTTTATACTTTCTATAAAATGCTATCTTCCATTTCCACTACAGATATGAGTAGTAGGTTGCTTCCTTCACTCGAACACAACAGTGGATGAATTGGGTGGTATGTATATAACTGTATCTTTAATTATTTATCTATTACAAGTATAATGATGATTATGGTGGCTTTGATGAGAGCAAATCTTAGTTTTTATGAATTTCTTTCTTTGCAGGTGAAACCAGCTAGGGGTGTGGCGTGAAGTATTAGCTGATGTAGTAGCCCATCCTCATTTCTTTTTGTTTTAGAAGTATATGTAAATTCTACTTGAGTTAAAATAAAGGGGATTCACACTCCTCATAAGCATGCATGTAAATGTTTCTATGAAGGATGAATCAATTTGTTGTGCCATTGAAATCGATGTTTCTATCACCCGCCTTTATACTTTTTATGAAATGTTATCTTCCATTTCCACTAGTTTATGAGTAGTGGGTCGCTTCTTCATTCGACCACAGCAGTGGATGAATTGGGTGGTATGTATGTAACTGGCCATTTAATTATGTATATGTTACGAGTATAGTGAAGGTTCTGGTGGCTTTGATGAGAGCAAATCTTGGTTTTATGAATTCCTTTCTTTTCAGTTGCCAGCTCTATTAATTTTTTATGAAGGGTTTCTAGGAAACCTTTATTCAAAATCATGAACTGCAATATCTGATTCTTTTGGGTTTGAGTCAAAACGTGGTTTCTCACCTGCACTTGAAAGTTTCAGAACCCCTTATAATCACTTTCAATCATGAGAACCTTAGGGCAATCAAATCAGCATATATTGTTTTTCTCTTTAGACATTTCAAAACTTTAGTGCTCGATGGATTATGTCTCTCTTCTGATGATTGAGATACTTTTATTTGCCTTTCAATAATTGTAAAATTAATAAGTTTTAATTTAGAAGCATAATTTCAGCAGTTATGCTTGTAATTTTAATATGTTATTTCTTTTTTTTAGGTTTCTTGATACTCACTATTAACCAAGGTATATATCTTTTTTTTACTATTATGAAGGGGATTTATTGGTTATGAGATATCTAATGTGTAGTTATTGCAGTTTTGTTGCAAACAGCATAACAGCTGCATGCCAAAAATGGTCATTTATTCAGAAAAAGCAGTAAATCATCTATTTTCCAAACGCACAAACCGAATGCAACTAAATAACTTATACAGAATAGAGGCAGAATGATCATTTATCTAGAATTAGTTGTTTTTCAAATGCACAAACCAAACAGTCATCCAACTTATCATGATAAGATGCTGATCAACAGATTATAAAGATAAGTTGATTATCTAGATAAGCTAGATAAGCTACTTATCTAAATAAGCTAGTATAAGTCATGAATTCCCCAAACGTACCCTTAAAGTATATATATTTAACTAATAATATTTTAATTACAACATTTTTATTTATTTTAAGATAACTTAAGATTCAGAAGAAAGTTATTAAAGTGTAAAACTTAATTAGTAGGACATTAATTCTAATTCTCTCTTTAATGAGTTTTATAATTTAAATGGGGTTATTATATAATCTTATTAAATTATCATGATACCACACATGAGTCCCCAACTTAAAGTATAATCACCAGTTCAATTATGAGAGTTACTTTAAAATAACTATACGTGCATAACTCCCTTCCCCAAACTTATTTTTTATCTTATGCCCGCATAAAAAAAATACAAGAAAGGATAGGAGCATAACATGTAATAACTGGGAATTGACACTAGATAATTCAACATAATAAGACTTCATAGCATGGAGACCGACATTTGTAAATTAATAACTTTGGTAAGAATTCTAATGAAAACTCATAAGACAATTTCATAAGTAAAGTAGCAAAACATATTCATAATAAATTGAAATAAAAATATGAAGCAAATTTTAAGAAAATTTCAAAATAAATTTTAAAAATAAGAAGTAAAAATATGGTCAAAATATCAAATAACACTTGGGTTACCCCCCAAGAGAGTGCTTAGTTTAAAGTCCTCAGCCGACTAAAAGTATTCCTCCATGTTTAAAATTTTATATTAGTAATTCCTATGAAATCTGATAATCTTTTTTGGTCTAGGAGTTTTAATTAAATCCTCAAATTTCAGTTTTAATTGCAATTCTTTTCCACTCAGTTCAATAGTAATCATTCAGAGGGTATGTATTGGTTTATTCATATTATCATTCCTAAGGTAATATTTTAAATCTAGAATTTTCTCAACTAATTGCCTAATTTTCATATCATTGTTTTATTCACAAGTCATATGATGTGGCTCCATTAATGAGTTGGATTCTCGTTATGTTTTTCAAATTTAAGATCTAACTCTACTATGTTACTCTCTTGCGTAGAGCAATCATCCAAATGCTTTTCTGGGGACATTCTTATGAGTGAACTTGTAGGCTCAACTATCTCCTTAACAATGATAAGGGTTGCCTTAAAAAAGAAGCACATATTCTTCTTTAGTCATTATCCAATAAAAGTCATCCAACTCAGCTTGCTCTTCGAGGACTAACTCTTCAAATTCAAAGATAAGGCTATCTACTAGGCCTGAAATCCTTTGATTTCATTGCTTAATAGGTTAGCTAACTATATAATTTAATTTTTTAGGTTTATAAGGGTTGTAGCTTAGCTTTGTAACTCATTCCCAGTATTTATCACTAATTCTTTCAAATTCCAATTTCTTCGAGTATTCACTATCCCGGTTCTTCCATTATTCTACAGTGATTGGCTTGGGTGCTCCACCACTGCTAGTTTTCTACACTTGAATTATTATTATTCCAATTGAATTTTAGATAATTGATCTGCTTTGGGTAATAAGTGTTGGAAGAAAGGTCATCAAACCTAGTTCATATGACAAGGTGTTTAAAACTCATGTGAATGCTAGCTATCAATGGGTTGACATACTTCTGAAAAGGTATAAATTGGTTTTCTTGAAGATTTATGATTTCAAGGTGTTCAAACATTTTTTTATTTTAATTTTTATTTTTTTAATTATTTCAAAAATAAACACAAGAAAAAATAAAGCAGAAAATAAAATAAAAATAATTAAGTTTTCAAACCTAGAATCGGAGTGTTTCAACTAAAATTCTCCTAAGGTTGGAAAATTTTGACAACTATCCCCGGCAACAGTGTCAAAAACTTGATACCTAAAATTATTGCAAAGCAAGTAAATCAATGTCACAAGTACATGTGTCAATCAAATAAAATCTACAAATGAGTCCGTGCATCGGTCCCACGAGAATAGTGTCAAATATTTTTAACAAGTGAAATTCTAGTTTACTAAACCATTAAATCTAGTTTGAAGTAATCAAATGTAAGAAAGGAATCTAACAGTCATAAAATGCATTAAACAAAAATAGTAGGAATTTTTCATATATGCAAGATTCATACTCATGTGAAAGCCAATGAAGCGGTTTCTTGAAGTTTTTCTATAACACATGTGATTATGGACAACCAAGGACAAATGTTTTCTTCTTAAGCCTATACCTAGTTCAAAAGAATAACAAAAAACCCATAAAACCAGACATTATTTCCAGGGATTTTTCATATCCCATATTTAATTTGCAAAATCCTAATTAGAATATGTTTATTCCACCTATTTTGTAAATAACCTAGTTGTTCCATTATACAGTGGAGAGAAATCATAGTTCATGAAGGATTTTAACATTCTTATCAGGTTCGATAAAAAGTAAAATAAGACAAAAAGTTTAACACGTCAATATCAGAAATTCATGCATCAAAAATACATCGAGCGAACAAAGAATCCACATAATGAAAAACATAAGAAAACTAGATGCCTTACATCATAGGAGTATTATAGAAAGCCAATCACAATGCATGAGAAAAGAAAAAGAGAATACATTAAATGCAAGCATAATAATAAATATTGCAGTAAAAGAGGTCTAGAACACTCACCCGGAGCCAATCCATCTTTATTAACACACCACTCTCTTCTCTGATAAATAAAAGCTCTCATAAATCTCCTCTCACACATATTCACTCACCTCTCCTTACAACATCTTAAAACCACTCAAAAAAACATGAAAATAGGAAGAAATTCTTGGAGCTCAAAAAACATTCGTAAACCTTAAAGACTTAGCCAATAAAGATGAAAGTGCTTCTATAATGTTAAAAGTAATTTTATATACTTAGTTATTACATTAGAGGTCTAAAATAGGCATAGAGATCTCCAAATATATCAAAATCCAAAATCTAATATTTTAAGTGCACGTGTGTGCGCGAGAGGGAGCACAATTGCACTGCGGGTGCGCAAACACGTGAGCTGATGACTATGTTAGATGCTGATACACCTAAAATATATAGTATTTTTATGCATATTTTTATACCTATTTTTGATGATATTGTACTTTAATGGAAGGTATTTTGTGTTTTTTCTTGTAGGTATGATGAAAATAAATGAATATGATGAAAGGAGCAAAATTGGATCAAATTTGGAGCAAAAAAATGAAAAAAAATGAAAAATTAGGCGCTTAGCCGCCACAGTTAAAAATCAAATTTTCTTCATTATTTGTGTCAATTTCAAGGGGTGTTTGAAGCAACTTTTGGTGGTGACTTCCTTAACTTCCCATGGGCAGCAAATTTGAAAGAAGGGATGCATCTTTTGGTGAATACGTTGAATCGGGACATGATTTGAATAGACACCAAGGCACCTTTTGGATTATTATTTATGTCATGAGTGTGTGTGTGTGTGTGTATGATGAGGTGTGTGTCTTAAGTGAGAGTTAGTCTTTTAGTTTAGTTTTCAAGAGTCTCTTCTAGTTTTCAGTTTCATCTTCTAGTTTAAAGAGTTTTACTTTCAGTCTTTTATTGTTTAGAGTTAGTTAGTTTTGTGTGAAACTTTCTTTCCACCAATTTACCTTTATCCATTTATCTAGTTTTTATTGAAGTCTAAAGTCAAAGTTGGAGTCAACAGGGTTGGGATCCAACCTCTGTAGTGTTGTCTTGTGGAAAGTCACGTTTGAAAGGAACTTCCGGAGTCTTGTGGAGAGGATTTTCAGATAAGTGTTTACTTCTATTTTTCTATATTTAGTTTTTATTGTTGTGTTTTCTTTATGATTTCTATTTTCAAATCAATGTGTGCTTGTCTTTTCTCCATGAATTCTGAGTAGTTTTCTTTATCTTTTTCTTTCTTAAATGAAGAAGTAATTAAATTATGTAGGATTGTTGTGTAATGTATAAGTGTTTAAAGTTGGAATACATTGTGAAGATTTAATTCCATGAACTTAATTTACTTCTTAATTTGGCCGCTTAAGATGTTAAATTTGTTGTGAGATTATGTAAGATCCAATGTGGTATTGTCTCAAACAACAAATGGTATAAATCACATGCAATTATATGAATGAGAATTGTAGTTCATATAATTGAATGCTTAGGAGATATGCTTTTAATGGGTAGTAGAATTAGAGGTCTTTAGAGTGACAGGCTAAAGCCCCCTAATTTGGTTTCATATTTTAAATTTTGTTATGAGAAGTTAGCCCTCAGGTGGAGGGAGTCGAGGGAACTCTAGAGTAAGAGCTAGTATCTTCCCTACCTAACCATGTTCAAGATTTTAAAATTTCAAATTAACTAAAGTTCTTTATAGAACCAAGTAAGGGTAAAGAATAAATTTGCTCCTATTTATCACAACACATTTAAATACTTCCACAACAATACTTTCATAATTATTACTGTTTTATAAGAGAAAGAAAAAGATATTTTATTTCCTAGTATTTTATACCGCATTTTAAAGTTTTGATAATTTTCATTTACGGCTTAGATTTTATTAAAAATACCAAAGACAATTTTTTAAGTTTATCAAATTAAAACATACTTTTAAAAGTCATTAAAAAAAGTAAAAATATAATTTTCTTAATTCTTTAAAAAGTTTTTACATTTTCCTGTGGGTTCGATATCTCGGGGCTTAAACAGAAAGTCCTATATTACTTAATAAATGATACATATACTTGCATATGATCCCATATTATAAAATCATAATTTTCACATATAAATCATCACCACATATATTCAGTGTGAAGTCAAGTTTTTGGTGCACATGTATTTATCGGGGATCAGAGGCATGTGTGTGCATATGGTACTGAAGGGAAGAAGCGGTTGTGGGCTTGTGCATGAATGTGGGGCACTAAAGTGCATGATTATGAAGGAGTGGAGCGCATTTGCTGGTGCGTACATGCATGCGGGGTGCAAGGGTGCATGATTGCAGAGGTGTGGGGTTCGGTTGTGGGCAAATGCGTACAAGCAGGAGTTGAAGGTGTATGCTGACTCACGCGCATGTGTGTGCATCCTTGCATTCACAAAATGCTTGGTTGCTTGTCTGAAAACCTGATTTTCATCCTTTTTATACTTAGGTTTACTTTTTTCCTTCCCTAAGTGACGTAAACTCTACATCCTGCACATCACAACAAAAATATCTTTTCTTGAGCATAATATCAGGATAAATAAGGGAAATAACATGGCATATAATGTAATGAAATAATTTACCTCATGTCAGTCTCTATCACTACTCATCGCTAAATTAAGATACAATCCACTCATATGTTGATCCCATCCACCATGTAGAAGTATAAATCCTGTCGATGAAGCCATCAATACACATTAAAAATAGTTCTAATAATAAGAAGGAAAATATAGAAGTACTTCTATAAGTGTTGGACAAATCTCTCAAAAATAAAGAAAAAGCATTCAAATAGTCAAAGATTTCATTCTCATCAGAACCAACATCATACATCTAACTATAATCCATTAAATACTTCAATGACTAGTATTATAATAAATTTTGGAATTTCTAAACAACTTAAGTGGGTAAGGCCACAAAAAAAATCAATACAATGGAGACCCATCATATAACTCTCAATTTCACTATATCAAAGGACATGTAGTAGATATATGTAATAAATTAGAAAAAAGAAATTAAATATTTGTTATACCAAGGTCTCCAAGGTTATTACTTATAAGAAGAATTATTAAATTGATAGCTTCAAATTTTAAATTATGAGAAGGATCATGGAAAAAAAGCTATTAGAGTTATTGAATAAGGAAATCCACCATGATTGTGTTCATAAAAAGATCTTATTCCTAAATTAAGACTAAAAGATTTGGGCTTCTCGTTGAAAATTCTTAGAGAAATTGCATCTATTTTGAAGATAAGTATTTACATAAATAGAAGTGCCTTTTATGAACTCCTAGAAGGCAAGCCCAAGAGATAACATTAATAATAAAAAGTTAATAATAGTAAAAAAATCTCAGTAAGAAGATCCTATGAGGGCAGTTAGCAAACAACACTCATAACCCCTTGAAAGCATGCCCATGAGAAGGCCTTGATGGAATGCTAGTAGTGGATTGTTGACCTCATTTTTTGTGAGGTCCTTCCTTCCTTTTAGTGCTTAGGATCTAGCCATAGGATTTTCCCTTTGACTGTCCTAGAAGACTAGAAATGGAGCCCACCATTTAGAAATTCAACAAATCTAAACTCTCTTTAGAATCCTACATGGATGGTCATCAACCTCCAAATTACTTGGAAGGTTAGGACCAATGTGTAGAAAGACAAGGACGAGTTCCTATAGGATGGTCAAGCCTTAGGACAACCTTGGGTGGCCTGGTCTTGGTGAGGTCCAGCTTGCACACACCACATTGTTGCACATGCCTCGAACCCCGAAATCACTCACACTTAACCTAGCCTCCCCGACTCTTTGAGGAGACTCGTATGGATGGACCTTAACCCATAGTCCTTGGCTAAGGGGGTTAGGAACAACATATTGAGTGCCTAAAATGAGTCCTCTCATGGTCCTTGTGAGCTTAAGATGGCTTCATGACTCAACCAGAATGATTCCATGTTACTCACCTTGAACCAATCTTCGTTTTTCCAAAATTTCCTTTTTTGACCCTTGGGGCCGTAAACCTACCAAATTACCCAATTACCCTTGAAAAGGCCCAAATTCTCAAATTACCCCCAAAATTACCAAAATGCTCTTCATAGCCAAAAATTTCAAAATTCCAGAAAATCCCAAAATCAAAACCCAGCCAAATCTGAGAACTCTTTGTCAGACCCCCATAAACATTTTGCAACATTAATTTTACATCAAATCTAACACTAGCCCAACTTTGACCCAAAATTCCCTAATTTGACCCATTTTTGGCCATATTATTAAAATACCCAAATTGAACTCAATTCAACTCCAAATCACCCCAAATTTGTTCCAAACTATTTATAACACATTCCTAAACCAAACACAACATTTATTTGACACAAATTTTGACCAAACTCCACCCAAAATTCATTTGGGCCAAAAAGCCTAATTTTAGCCCATAAGCCCAAATCCTCCTCAAATTAAACCTCATGACCCATTTAAATGCCCCAAAACAATTTTCAATCAAATTTTAACATGTCCAAAATCAATTTCAATCATTTTCAATTCATTTTGATGAACCTACAATCAATTAAAAAAATCAAAATCATTACATGCTGTTGACCTCATTTTTGATGAGGTCTTCTCTTCTTCTCTTTAGTACTTAGGATCTAGCCTTAGGCTTTTCCTTTGACTATCTTAGAGGACTAGAATTGGGATCCACCACCTTTTAGAAATTCAAACCACTTCTAAACTCCCTGCAAACTCCACAAACTTGACTGTAGACCCCTAATCATCTAGAGGGTTGAAATCAAATGTGGAAGTTTAAAGGATGAGTTCCTATAGGACTCTTTGGCCTTAGGACTGCCTCTGGATGGCCTCGGTCTCAGTGAAGGGGCTGACTTACACACACACTACACGACTACCCAAGGATTCATAAGGATATCTACAAGTTAAGAGTTCTTCTCCTTCTAGGTCTTAAACTCTTCAACAGTGTTTTTAACAATTTTAAATGGCCAATTTAAAAAGTAAAGTAAGATCGTGTATTAATATCATCACAATGTTTTAAAAATATTTTGATTTTCTCAATTCTCCATCGAATTTTATATTATATTTTATTTATCTTTTCATATAATTGAAGGAAGAAAGTAAACTAACTACTCGTGAATATATATCAATATAAACAAGAAACATAATAAATAAACTTTAAATCAAAATAAAATACTTATCTCAAATATTTCTTCTACGTACTTCGATTCCTACCGACTCCACAAATGTAATGAACTCCCGCATGCAACAATTTGAAAATAAACTCACTAAACTAAATAAAAGTGGCCCTAAATTTCTCTCTCTATTTTCTCTCTCTAAGGATGAGAGATCCTAAAGTGGCTAAGAGATGTGGGATACAATGGGGGCACATTTTTCTCAAGGAGTGGACTCCTATTTATAAACACTTCAAGGGTTGCCTCGAGGCACCTCTTCAAACATGTCCAAATTCAATAAATCTTCTAGAAGGTTCCGTCCGGCGCCTGTGCGTCGGAATCCGGGCGCCAAGGCACACGGACACCGCGTCCCGCTCTTCACACCTCTTCACTTTCGCTCGCACCTCTTCGCGATTAAAACCATTTCGATGTCCAAATGCAATGTATCACATGTCTTATTATCATGAACAACCGCGCCTTCTGTGAATGTCCAATAACCGCTCACTCCATCAAAATTACCATCCAAAAGTCATAAAAAACTTAACAGCTTCGTATCGAGTCCGGCGCGTAGGCGCCAACTTCTCGGGCATTTAGGTGCCGTGCCCTAATTTTTTTTATAACTCTTGTATTTTTGCTCCATTTTGCTCCTTGCCCCTTTTCACCCTTTTTCCTTTTTTGGACCTTTTACATCACCTACATCCAAAAACACAAAAATACCTTTCATTAAAGCATAATATCCATAGAAATTGATAAAAATCAAGGCATAAAAATAGGTATTTTTTCATGGATCAAAATCCCCCAAACTTAAATGTTACTTGTCCTCAAGTAACCCTTTTTACTATATAAAATGTATAACCTTTGGAATAAAAGATAAATATTTAAGATTCCTTATAATTTTTTATTTTATTAAGTCTTTAGTAAATTATTAACCCACTCACTAACTGGTGCTTAATTTTAAGAATTCCAAGAATATTCAACTACTAAATCATAAGATTTCAAATTTTTCATCCATTTTGAAAATAATAGAAGTTTATTATATTAAGATCTCATAGATTATTTAAAAGAAAAGATCTTCTTGAAAAACCTTTTCCTAAATAAAGATTCATGCATAAAAATTAAGTGATAAACAGAATTGGCTTTCCTTCTATAAGATAATTCAAGCGAAGCCAATTCTTTGATGAAAGATTGCCTTCTCCTCTCGTCTCTTTTTTTCATATAGAGAGGATTACTTAGACCGGATAGCCTCGTTAATGATTTTGAACTTCACTATCCCAACTTATATTTTCAAAACTTATACATTTCCACTTAATTATTATAACATGAATAAAAAAAATTCAAAAAGATTTTCAATCTTTTTCTTTTTTCAAGTGATAATTTTTTATTACTTAAAACTTCTTAAATTCAATTATTTATGCCACTATGAATAGAAAAATTCCCTTAATCTTATTCTTCTTTGCTAAATAATTTTATTCTTTAAATCAATCAAAGTTATTAAAATTTCTGCTAAGTTCACTAAATTGTTTATAATTTCAAAAAATAAAAGTGATCTTAAATAGATTCTTCATTCCTTAAGTTATGTTAAAAAAGTTTTTATTTTAAGTAAAAATATTAGCTCTTTAAGGACAAATAAAATTTAAATTTGATTTGCCTTCCAAACTTAAGTTTTAGTATACTATGAAAATTTGAAAAGGAGAGAAAGAAAATCATAATTTTAAAAAGGAAATTTTATAAGTATGTAAAAACGATCTTAAAAAAAAATATTTAATACTCATGCTTTTATGAATAATAAAAATATAAAATTGAAGCAAAGTTTAAAAAGTAAGCAAAGCACTTCTTATGACTAGATACTAAATTTAAAACAAAATAAAAGCAGAGCAAAATTACTAATTACTAAACAAGACTAAAACAAACATATCATAAATTAACTCAATCTCAGCCTCAAACATAATATACTAAAAATATTCTAACAACGTAATCTTAACACTAATCAATCCACATGTACATAAACAAATCTACATACATCAAACATCAAACTAAACAAACAAACCAAACAAAACTAACTAACAACAAAGTAGCACAAACATACAGATCTATCAACTACTAGTCACCGTCGTAGCCTCATCATCATCATCGTCACCAAAGGGAAAAATTCAACATCCTTAGGATCAACAAATGGTAGGAAACTAGAAAGATAGAGAAACTAACATCATGCTCACCCTTCGAAATCCGACAAGGGCTTCATCATACCGCATCATAGCTACTCTTCCTCTCGGGTATAGTCAGATAAATGATCAAGTTTCCAATCAATAGTATCAACCCCGCAAAGAGCTCCGAAATAACTCCCCGCCGCTACTCTATAACCGATCATGCATCAATTTTAAACACTTGCAGTGGCTCAAACAGAAGTAGAAGGTGGGGAAGTAGAAGGTCTACTTGACAAAAAAGGTAGGAAGAAGGAGCGCTCGATTTCTTCCCTCAAGACGATCATATATGCTAATGCTCTCCCCGACCAACTGGCTTTAGTAGTCTTCAACCTTCGAAATATCCGCGCTGACTCCATTGCTAATACATAATGAATAACAGATGGGAATTACCAAAATCGTGCGTCGGATCTCGCAATCCACGTAATCAGAGGGACACACGCTAACATCAATAGGCTTCTTCTGACGCAGAAGCTTAAGTTCGTTCGATCTCTAGCTTCATCGACCAGGTGGTTGGAAGGTAATAATCTTGCAAATAAAATAGTGCCATGCTTTAGAAATACCATTTAACTTCGAGGATTCAAGTTTACGTTTCCGCTTCCCCATCTTCCAAGATCCGCATCACAAATAAATAAGCAATAATCATATCCAAATCTCCTCGCATGGAGATAATCCAGAAGGTGGCACTCTATGCTCTAGTGGCATGCCATAAAATACATTGGTTCTTTCTGTGAGTGGAATCCTACTCCGACACTCGACAAAAACTTCATACCTCGCATAAAGAAAATTCGCATAATACTCGAACTATAGGGATACCAACAACAACAACAATAATCGTAATCGTTGCTACCAAGAATAATAGTGTTTTCAATCATCTCCACCGATGATAGAACATTTCATTCTAAAATGAACTTCCTCGACGTCGCAAATTCCGTGAATCGAAAATGCGAAATTTCAGCAGGGAAATTTGTCGCTATCGGCTGTCTCAAGCGTTCCCGCGTTTAGATTTTTGAGCCATCTAAACGTGAAAGTAAACAAGAACAAATTTAGGATCAAATTTAAACTCATTTTTAAGTTTAGAAAACTTAAAAATAAGTTTAAAAATCCAAAGAAATTTACATGTTAAAAAAATCAAAAATTTTTTTCAAAATTTGGTTCTTAACAAAACTAGGAAATCTATGATGAAAATCAAAATAAATGGCTTGAGAGTGTAGATCCGAATTCGGGTGACGAAGAATTCGAGTGGTTTCGCGCCCAAACTCTTGATGTTCCGACCTCAAAATGGATTTTAAAAGCCGATTTTCACGAAAATGGAGGAAGAAGAAGGCGTAGCGTCGATAATGGCTTTGGGGGGTATTTCTAAGAAATTTTTCTAGTATAGGCCGAACGCGCACTTAGGCGCCGACCTTCCGGCACCTAGGCGCCGTACTCACCTTTCACAAAAAAATTATTTTTAAATTTAATTCTCCACCAAAATTCATAAATTCAACTTCCCAATTACTCACATTAGAGTAGGGCTTCTGCCAACTTCCAAAACATTTCTTTTCCAAAAGTTTTAAAAATTAAATATTAAATCCACCAATCAAACATACAGAGTTTAAATCAAACTTCACTAAATTCCATTTATAATCTTCAATATTGGCTCAATATATTCCATATACATTTGGTACTTGATTCAAGTTCCCAATACACAATCAAACAAAATAATTTCTAAGTAAAAACACACATATCAACATGAAAGCAAATACACAAATACAATCGATTCACTACATCGATACAACGACTCAACAAACCAGATATTAACGATCTCATTACCGTAATACTCTAATCTTCACAAGGTAAATCAGTGGTATTCCACTGGAAAGAACACTAACGCTCTCGGTGAATCGCACTGCCTTTTTTTCATCAATCCACTCGTTCTTCGCATACATTTCAACTCGAGCATCTCGATAAGCCGCAAATGATCAAATTGAAGTTTCATCTCGCCATTCTAGATGTTCAACTGAGTGAAACATTTCATGAAGGCGATCTCCGATGCTTTTAAAACCTACTCAAATCCATTCAAGCGATCAGAAGTTCTTTCTTAAACTTACCGCGATGAAAACCATATCAAGTAGGGTCGAGATCCCGAGACCTTGTCCCTAGCATCTTCTCCAAGATTTCTTCCTTCCATTTCTTCAAAAATTTCTCAAATCTCTCAAGAATGAAGTGTAATGGACGTAACTTTGATTGCTTTACGGTTGTGGATGAAGATGGGTTGATTTAAAGGTGAAATCGTGAAAACCGGAAGCGTTGTTGAGACGACTCAAGAATCGTGGTGAAGTAGGCGCAACTGCGCCTAGGCGCCGCACCTATTGATACATAGTTTAACTCGGCACTTAGGCGTCAATCTTGGCGCCTAGGCGCCGAACTATGCTCAACTCCTTTTTCCTAATCGTCAAATTTCAAAGTTTCTGCTTCAAGATAGGTAAATTATACTGTGAGTAATCTAGACTCAATAACACAAATTATAAGCAATCATAATGAAGGTTAACTTGATCTCTCCTTTTACTCATATTTAGAATAGAGTGATCCAATTTCTAAATCTTACATACTTCAAAATAATCTTCACTTAAGTCAACAAAGACTTATAAGCATCAAATTTTTCTAATGTAATATAAAATTAGTCAAGATCGAGGGCATAACTCTACATTAAACATAAACATCAAAATAAAAAGATAATTATGTGGGTTGCCTCCCACAGCGTCAAGCGAACGTCGTTTCACTCGATTTAAGTAAATCTTTAATCAAAGCCGACTTAATTCATAAGCCTCCTTTATAAATTATTTTAATATCTCCCAAATAAGGCTTAAATCTTAATCCATTTACTTTAAAAATTTTTCCCCGTTTTGGGGTCTTTAATATCCACAAGCCCATAATGGTATACTTTCATTAATTATATATGGTCCAATCCATTTATATCTTAATTTTCCAAGAAAAGTTTTAAATGAGAATTGTATCGCAATACTGTCTTAATTTTCAAAAAATTTTTAAAATTTTCTTATCATGTAACAACTTCATTTTCTCTTTATAAATCCTCGCATTTTCATATGATTCATTTATTATCTCTTCCATCTCATTCAATCGCAATAATCGCTTCCTGCCTATTCAAATTAAAATTAAACTCCTTTATCGTCCAATAAGCCTTTATGTTCAAGTTCAACACGTAAGTGACAATGTTTACCATAAATTAACCGTAAGGTGACATTCCGACGGCATGTTTTATAAGCCGTTCTATAAGTCCATAATGCGAATCAAGTCTATCAACCCAATCGCCCTTAGATTAACAAATTTTCTCTAAAATTCTTTTAATTTCTCCTCGTTTGATACTTCTACCTATTCCAATTTGCTCAGGTGATAAGCAATCGCAATTTAAGTTTGATTCCAAATTTTTGTAGTAATGATTGAATTCTTACATTCCCGAAATGACTTCCACCATCACCGATAATTACCTTGCCACCCCAAATCTTAAAATATCATTTTCTTTAAGAATTTAGAAACACATTGGAATCACGCTTGGTAAAAGAACAAATTTTCCTAATCCACTTCAAACATAATCAATCGCTAATAAAATATAAGTTTTCCTGCATGATGCAACAAATGTGTCCCACAAGTTCAAAAACCCCGCATATCAAAAAAAATTTCATAACTTCCAATATATAGTTTAAAGACATTTCATCCTTCCTAGATATATTTCCCATCCTTTGACATCGATCATATGTTTTCACATAATGTCTCACATCTTTAAATAAGGTAGGCCAATAAAATTCGAATTTAAAATTTTAAATGCAAACTTTTATCTATGCCAAAGTGTCCTCCAAAATCTAATCATGACATTTTTTAATAATAGCAAAAGTTTCCTCATAAGGTACACATCTTCAAATTATAGAATCTCTTCCAAATTTAAATAAACGAGGATCTTCCCAAATATAAGATTTAAGAACATATTTAAATTTCTTGATCAAATTTGTTATCCAATTCATAAGGTAAAATATTGCTAACTAAATAGTTAACAATATCAAGATACCAAGGTGTTTTGCATCCTTGAATAATATATAAAGATTCATCGTGAAATTTCTCATTTATATTTTCTTCCGAAATAATATCATTTTTAATTCTGCATAAATGATCAAAGAATTTGGTTTTCGCTTCCTTTTATCTACTATTCGGAATCAAATTCTTTGTAAGTAAAACTCATCTTATCGCCCAGTTTAGAATCCTTCTTAGATATTAGATATTTAATAGTGTAATGATCGGCATGAACTATGCATTTAGTACCAAGAAGATAAGGTCTAAATTTATCAAAGGCATATATTATAGCTAGAAGTCTTTCCTCATGGTAGTGTAATTTCTTTATGTTTCGTTGAGAGTTTTACTAGCATAATATACAACTTTGAAAACCTTCTCATAATTTTGTCCTAATACAAATTAAATTGCAAAATCACTTCGGCATCACACATTAATTCAAAAAAATTTATTCCAATTAGGTGCAACAATGATAAAAAGTGCTTATTAGTTTTTCTTTTAGAATATTAAAAGCATTAATACATTCTTTCGTTAAATTGAATTTAAGATCTTTTTCCAATAAATGGACAAAGAGGTTTAGCAATTTTTTAAAAAATTCTTTATGTATCTTCTATAAAATCCAAACATGACCTAGAAACCCTCACATCAAGAATAAAAGAGGTGTGGTCAGTAATTCAAAGCAATAATTTTCACTTTGCCTTTGATCTACTTCCATCACTAGAAACTTTCGTGACCAAGTACAATGCCTTCGTGACCATGAATCGACATTTTTCCGCTAAGAACTAAGTTTTTCTTCACATCTTTCGTAACTTCGGGAAATGTTTTCCAAACAAGATTCAAAAGAAGTTCCAAAAACTTAAAAATTATCTATGAATATTTCAATTCCTTATTAATCAAATCACAAAATATTGACATCATACATCTTTGAAAAGTTGCAAATGCATTACATAAACCAAAAGGCATTCTTCTAAAAGCAAAGGTTCCATAAGGAATTGTAAATGTTGTTTTTCTAACCTCGTATTAAATAAGCAATCGATGATAACCGCATTATCCATCCGTAAAACAAATATGGGTGTCCAACAATATCGAGCATTCGATCCAAGAAAGGTAAAGGAAAATAATCCTTTCTAGTATGAAGCCATTTAATTTCCTATAATCAATACAATTCGCCATCCAATAACTCGTCTTCAGTAGGAATTGGTTCATTTTTGATTACCGATACCATGCTTACACCTCCTTTCTTCTAACACAATGAATGTGTGACTTACCCACCCACTATCCGAAATGATAAATAATACCGCATCTAAACACTTAATAATTTCTTTTTTAACAACCTCCTTCATGATAGATTTAATCTTCTTGCGGTCTAATAATGTTTAAAATTTTCTTCCATTAAAATTCTATGCATACAAATGGAAGGGTTTATTCTTTATATCACATTATTCAACCAAAGCTTTCTTATAATTCTTTAACACACCTAGTAATTTTTTCTTCTTGATCTTTACTCAGCTTCGAATAAATAATAATGTAAAGTTAACGAATTTCCAAGAAACGCATATTTTAAAATGTGAAGGTAACATTTTTAATTCAAAGGCAAAGGATTTTTTAATTGATGGTAAAAAAGATATCATTTTGAGTTATGTCTAAAGTCTCCATTATCTTTAATAAAATGAGCCTCTTCTTCTTTACTTCTTCACTTTCATCAGCTAAAAATTCAAATTTTTCTTCGGTAATTACTTTACATTTTTTTCGATAATGTTTCTCAATTAAATAATCAATTATATCCATTCGATAACATTTCTTTATCGTGGTACTTCATCGATTTAAGAACATTGAATTTAATCTTTGATCATTAACTCTCATGGTTAATTCTCCCTTTGCACATCAATCATAGCTCGTCCGTAGCCAGAAAAGGTCTCCCCAAAATAATAGCATTTCTTTATCTTTTCTTCCATATCAAGTACGATGAAATCTACAGGGAAGATAAATTTATCCACTTTAACAAGGACATCCTCTATAACTCCTTTAGGATAAGTGATAAATCTATCAACTAACCGAAGGGTTACGATGGTGGGAGCACTTCTCCTAAATTCAATCTTCAAAAATAGAAAATGGCATGAGATTAATACTTGCTCCCAAATCACATAAAGCTTTTCCACAAAATTTTTCTCCAATAGTACAAGGTCTAGTGAAATCCTCGGATCCTTAAGCTTTTCGTAATTTCTTTGGTTTATCGTAATCGCATTCTCACTTAATGCACAAGCTTTAAAAGCTTCAAATTTTCGTTTTCGCTTAAATATCCTTCATAAATTTTGCATAAGTCAAGATTGCTCCAAAGCTCAAAGAAATGTATGTTAATAGTAAGTTTTAAAAATTTCAAAGAACTTAGAAATTCATGATCAAGTTTCTCGCCGTTTAAGTCTTTTAAGGAAAAGGTGGTGGTGGTTTTTCAACTTCCACATTAATAGGTAGGATACCGATCTTCGACTGTGAGAGAGTTTTTTTAGGTTTTTTTGATCTCTTCAACCTCACCCTTTTTCAATTTCATTCGCATTCTTTTCTTTAATTCCTTTCCACTTCTAAGTTGTGACAAATTAACATGTTCATGTTCTTTCAGCTTCTTTGATTAATTTCAACATTACTAGAAGTATTCTATAGTTCTATATTAATTAGCAGTAATTTGCCCTATTTGATTTTTGATATTACGTAATAGCAACATTTTGATTTTGTAATTAATTATTCATTTGTAAAATTAATTTCTTCTATTGATAACTTTTCTCGTTGATTATTAAATCCAGAGGTTTATAATTTGGATTAACTTCGATTATTCCAATTTCCGTGATGAGATCGATTATTACCCCATTGGTTGTTGTGAATTATTCCATTTAAAATTAGGATGATTTTTCCACCAGATTATAATAATTTGAATAAGGATTATTTTTACTTGCAATAGCTTGTAAAGTTTCAATAAGCTTGAGAATCTTCAATATTAGCAAGTAGTTATTATGTGAAATATTAATTACAAAATTATCTAATTTTTTGGGACATTGTCGCTACTGTGAAGCCGGGATAGAAAAGGCTTCATTATCGTGAATACTTGCCATCTTTTTAGGATTAATCCTTTCTAAGGCCATCAAAAATTGTTATTAGCCATTTCTTCAATTAAAGTGTAAGCTTCTTCAAATGATTTAAACATTACAAACAACCTCCAAGAAAGATCATCAATAATCGATTTTAAAGATCCAATTAATCCATTGTAAAATGTTTGAATAATTAACCAATCAGTAAAGCATAAGCCGAGGACATTTTCAATAAGTTCTTAAATCTTTTCTCTAAGTTTCATATATTGTCTCCCCCCGCCAAATTGACTAAACGAAGTAATATCATTTCTTAATTTAGCAAGCGAAGGAGGAAAATATTTAGCAAGGAATTTTTGTGCTATTTCAAATTTCATGTTTTAATAGAACTGCATTGCTAATGAGTTTAACCACATCTTTGCTTTATCTCTAAGGAAAAAGGAAAGAGTTTAAGTCTAATAGCATCAATTAATGTAACATTGTTATATTTAAAGGAAGCACAAAGTCTCTAAAAACTAACAAGGTGTAAATTTCGGATCCTCATTCGGTGTTCCACCAAATTGGATTGTTTGCACCATTTGAATAATAGCCTATTAAGTTCAAAAGAATTAGCATCTACAAAGTAAGTATTTGAATACTACTATGAAGTTCATCAACCGTAGGTTAGCATAATCCTTTACCATTTATAAATATTTCGATCATTAAGTTCAATTGGATTTTGTAAAGTAGCCATTTCTTGAAATTTTTGAATTTGTTTTCCTTTTAATTTTTCTAAGTGTTCTTCTAGCTCCGTAATCTAGTTATTAATCTCAGAACCAAAACTACGCATAAAAAATAAAGCAAGGAATAAAAATTTTTTTTATTATTTTATTTTTATATTTTTATTTTTATATTATTATATTTTTTTATGCTTTTGGAAATATAATATTTAAAATCTATAAATCGTACCTCTTATCACTTCTATAACTACGCCTAAAACTCGAATCTCTATTTTTCAGATTTCCAAATACAAGAATCTCCATAATACCTTAAAATTTAATTTTCTTCGTGAAAGGCGTAAATACTGGTCTTAATAACTTGCTATATAGATGTACCAAATTTTAATTTACGGCAATAAAGATTAAATAAAACTTGATTACATCGAATGCTGTAGTCGTTATGATTAATACTTTTAAATATATGTTTATATAACAAAATATAATTTTAAAGGAAAATATTTTATATACTTTTTCGGGGTACTACGCAAGTATACGTATCGTTTCAAGTAATAAAGAGCTTTCGAAACAAAGACCCCGCATTTATCCTGACGGAAAAAGGGTACAAATTTTAAATATTGTATTTCAAAATCTTTTTGTATTTTAATCTAACTATAAATTACTTTTAATTTACTAGATGCGTATAAAGAAAACAATAATAAGAACATGATTTTGTTAAAACAATATAAAACAAAAACAAATTTCTTCCTTTCAATTAATCTAAGATTTTTAAGATAATTTAATATTCGTCGGAGAATCTATTTTATGGTATTGTGCCAAATAGAAGCATTCTATTCTTTACCCTTTGATCCCGGCGCAAAGAACATTGGCTAATCTGGCGTATCAGTCCGATGTATTGTTAAGAGAATGGGTAAATCAGCTCACACTACTGCATGTCCAAGGGTGGCTATGGTCGGCCCTACTAGTGACCATTTCCTTATCTATAAAATCAAATTATAAGAATTTAGTTCCGTCACTCTAAAAAACTTATCAATTCTACGCCCTTTAAATCTCATCTTCCTATTTATTCGCACTTCACCTCGAATAAACTCGCTGCATGTACAATTTAAGAGTTCTTCTCTAGGTCTCAAAACTTTTTCAATGTGCTTCTAACAATTTAAATGGCCAATTTAAAAAGTAAAGTAAGATGAGGTATTAATATCATCACAATGTTTTAAAATATTTTAATTTTCAATTCTCCATCGAATTTTATATTATTTTATTTATGTTTTCAAATCAAGGAAGAAAGTAAACTAACTACTCGTAACACATCGAATATAAACAATAAAACATAATAAATAAACTTCTCAATCAAAAATAAAATACTTATCTCAAATATTCCTTCTACGATCTTCCTCCGATTCTACCGACCTACGTTGTAATAACCCGTATGCAACAATTTGAAAATAAACTCACTAAACTAAATAAAAGTGGCCCTTAAATTTCTCTCTATATTTCTCTCTCTAAGGATGAGATCCTAAAGTGGCTAAGAGATAAGGGATACAATGGGGGCACATTTTTCCGAACGAGTGGACTCCTATTTATAAGGGTTTTCCAAGGGTTGCCTCGAGGCACCTCTTCAAACATGTCTAAATTCAATGAATCTTCTAGGAAGGTCTCATACCGGCACCCAGGCGTAGGAATCGGCGCTCAGAAGCGCCGAACACCGCGTCCATTTCTTCGCACTTCTTCACTTTTGCTCGCACCTCTTCGCGATTAAAACCATTTCGGGAGCATCCAGTCGCAATGTATCACATGTCCTATTATCAAGGAACAACTGCCAGTCTTCTAGAATGTCCACAACCGCCACTCCGTCAAAATAATCATCCAAAAGTCATCCAAAACTTGACAGTCATCAGTCCGGCGCGCAGCGCCAACTCTCACACCTGTGGCGCCGTACCATAATTTTTGATAATTCTTGTATTTTACTCCATTTTTTCTCCTTTTTGCTCCTTTTTCACCCTTTTTCCTTTTTTAGACCTTTTTACATCACCTACATCCAAAAACACAAAAATACTTTTTATTTAAGCATAATATCCTTAGAAATTGATAAAAATCAAGGCATAAAAATATGTATTTTTTTTCATGGATCATATGCACAGAATTTTTATGGAAGATAATTGCAAACCACGGGCTGATCACCAAAGGAGATTAAATCCTATTAAGAAAGAAGTTTTGAAGAAAGAAATTTTAAAGTGGTTGGATGTCAGAATTATCTACCCTATTTCAGATAGTATGGGTTAGTCCTACTCATTATGTGCCTATGAAAGGAGGAGTAACCTAATCGTTAATGAAAAGAATGAAATGATACCAACAAGACAAGTTACAAAATATTAATATGTACGATTTAGAAAATTAAACCTTGCCAAGGAAAGATCATTTTCCACTCCCTTTTCTAGATCAAATGTCGATGACCGTCGGGCATAAATACTTTTGTTTTCTGGTAGATGGATACAACCGGTTACCACTAAATTCAAATTGCTCCCGAGGATCAAGAAAACTACGCTACTACCCTTATGGTACGTTTGCTTTTAGAAGAATGCCCTTTGGCTTTATCTAATGCCCCCGCTACATCGCAGATGCATGATGGCTATTTTTTGTGATTTAATTCAAAACGGTATCGAAATTTTTTATGGATGAATTTTCGCATTTGGAATTTCATTTGAATCATTTTAACATCTATCTAAAGTTCTAAAAACGTCGTGAAGAAACTAATTTGGTCCTTTAATCGGGGAAAAATGCCTATTTATGGTAGCAGGAGGAATTTGCTGGGGACATCGCATTTCAAAAGAGGTTCGGAGGTAGATCCCGCAAAAATTCAAGTTATATCTAATTTACCTCGCCAACCAATGTAAGGGGAATTAGAGTTTTTTAGACATGATGTTACATTAAAGACTTTTCAAAATTACAAAACATTTATGTCATGCATCGGAAAAGGATGCAATTTTTAATTTTGATGATAACCGCCGTAAAGCCTTTGAAACATTAAAGAAAATTAATCACCGCACTTAATAATTTCACCAAATTAAAGAAAAACCTTTTGACCAATGTGTGATGCTAAAGTGATTATGCTATTGGTGTCGTTTTGGGTCGAATTTTCAAAGTAATTTATTATGCGTAAAACTCTTAATGAAGCTCAAATTAATTATACCAATTACCGAGAAAGAGTTATTAGCTATAGTATTTGCTTACAAATTTTCGATCATATTTAATTGGAACTAAATGTGTCAGGTATACTCGGTCATTCTCGCTATTAAATACATAATAAAAAAAATGATGCAAAACTAAGACTTATAAGATGGATTCTTCTTTTGCAAAAATTTGATTTTGAAATAGTAGATGTGAAGGGTTCCGATAATCAAATTGCCGATCATTTCCGTCCAGGATTGAAATTGAAAATTCCTCTCGTGATATCAAGAAATTAATGAACATTTTTCCGATGAAAATCAGGTTTCAACGTTGGGGAAAGGAATGTTCCGTGGTATGCATACAGGTTAGCGTAAACTTTATCAAGAAGTAATATTATACCCTATGGCTCGACATATCATGAAAAGACAAAATTTCGTCTGATGCTAAGACTTATTTTTGGGATGACCCATTTTTATATAAACAAGGAAAGGATTTTATAATTCAAAGATGTCTACCTTTGGAAGAGACTTAAAAAATTATTCAAAAATGTCATGATTTCGATTATGGGGGACATTTTAGAAGTGATAAAACCGCATATAAAATATTACAAACAAAGATTTTATTACCTACAATTTTTATGGATGTGAATGACTATATTAAAAATTGTGATGTATTCCAAATGTTGTAGCAATATTTTTAGAAGAAATGAGATGCCCCTCAATTATATGTTGGAAGTTGAAATATTTGATGTTTGGGGATTATTTTATGGGACCATTTATAACCATCTTTCTAAATGTGTATATTTTTGACAAGAAGAGATTAAGTTTCCAAATGGATCGTTTACTGCTTTACCGATGAAGCTCAAAGTGTTGCAAAAAGTTTTTAGAAAAGAGTATATTTTGCGTATTTGAATACCAAGAGTAATCATAATCGATGGGGGAAGTCATTTAGAAAATGCGATTATTGGGAAGTTAGCAAAGAAATATCATATTAATCATCGCATCAAGCACGGCTATTATTCGCGTACAAGTGGTTTGGTTGAATTATCCAATCGTGAAATTAAAAGAATATTGGAAAAACCTAATCCAAATAGAAAAGATTGGTCAATTAAATCGGATTATGCTTTGTGGGCCCATAGGACTCCTTACAAAACATCTATAGAATGTCTCATATAAAGCCGATTTTCGAAAAGTTTGCCATTTACCTTAAACTCGAGCATAAAGCTTATTGACTATTAAAGAGTTCAATTATAATTTGAAAGATGCTACCGAAAAGAGATTATTGCAATTGAATGAGCTTGAAGAAATAAGGAATGAATCTTATGAAAAATGCTAAGATTTATAAGGAAAAGATGAAATTATGGCATGATCTAAGATTCATACCAAAAATCTTGTACCGTAGACAACAAGTTTTGATGTATAATGCTAGATCGAGAATATTTTCCGGAAAACTTCTAAGTTCAAGTGGATGGGTCCATTCATCAGGATAAAAGTTTGTTCTTATGGAGCCGTAGATATTCAAGATCCATAAGACCTGAAAAATATTTAAAGTTAACTAGACATGTAATTTAAACCATATTTTTCTGCTCAATAAATCTAAATCCGATGAGAATTTACTGTTGGGTCACCTTGCACGTAGCCTGGGTGGCATAGGGTCAAGACGTTAAAACAAGCGCTTTGTAGGAGGCAACCCATATTATCGCTGTGTTTTGTTTTATGTTTGTTTTGCGTGTTTTGCTTGCTTTCATTGGTTTGTTTTTATGTTTTTACTTGCGTAATTTGGAGTTTTTAAACGTAAGTAGAGTTTATTCGACCTTAATTGATGATTTAGTGAAGTCGGAATGAAAATTTGACACTTAATGACCAAAGCAACAAAATCGGGAGGCCAAGCGCCGACTGGGCTAGCGCCAGCGCCTACGCTAAAAAGTGAAAATGTGATCTAGAAGCCTAGATCATGGGGAGAAGTTATGGGAGTTATTTAGAAGATTCTAAACGGCCTAGGAATATTCTAAAGATCTCCCAAGTCTATAAAAGGACTCGTACTTGATGTAAAACATTTACCTAAAGTCCAAATTTCATTTTAAAGTCTAAGAAGAAAATTTTAGAAGAGCAATCATGTCTTCCGGGAGAACGAGATGAAGAAGAAGCAAGATTTCGATAAATGTAAGTTCATTAGTGATAGTGGCTGAGGAGTTATTTAATGTATATCTCAATAAGCGTATTCAAGGTAAGCAGTGCAGATGATCAAAAATCAAGCCCGAGTGACTTCAATGGAAGTAAAAATAAATGATATTACCTACATCCGGATCACATGGGATGGCAACTCAAGATAATTCAATCATTCGAGGTATGTGGAAGGAATAGATAAAGTGATGTTTGTGAAAATAAATGGATCAAGAAGATGATATAAGAATGAATGGGTCGCCCGTCGGTATCAAATCTACATTCCGAAGGGTCAAATGAGAATAATAAGGTTCTTGCTATATTCGCCACGGATAGTGGAATTAAATGTGTTTTGTTTGTATCTCGTTATGTCTTAATGTGTTAAGTAAGTTGTTCTTGCGAGTTCATGTTCGATGTGTTTAGTGTTTTTTATAGCATGCTCGATGATGTGATGAGTACATCTAGTAGATGTATACTTATCGCCTTAATATTATAGTAAGCAGATTTCGAGAATTTTATCCTTTATATTTGGATAGAAATTCTAGTGTTGTATTAAATGTTATGTTTGTTTTGAATATAAGTTTGTGTTTTGTGAAATTTGTGTGGAATCAATAAATTATTAAACTTTTATCGAGTACAAGACTTATGTGGGAGATTAATTATTGTGACCTCACAATTAAGGGTAATTAACAAAGCAGGATTTAGTGCTTATACCTTAATTATAAAAATTTGGGTATCGGCGGTTAAGCGCTCAAATGCCGCCGCTTACGCGCCGGGGATTTTGCGCCCAAGAGCCGATAGTTCGCACTTGTGCGCCAGTTCACGAAAATTGATTCCCGAAAGTTAAAAACCCAAAAATTGCCATTTTCAACCGCCCCATCGTCTTCAACCTATGGTTTGCCGCAAAAGAGGAGCCTAGGGTATCATATTGTGGATCATTTAAGAGCCGATCTCAACAAAAATTGTTAGATTTGGATTCCTCGTGCAAGAGCACTACTCCTAAGTAAAATTTTATTTTCTACCATGTATTTTTGGAAAGCACATTAAGGAAAATCTTAAAATCACTATTCATGGTGAAAATTCTATGAAAAGCTTGATAAATTGCTTGGATTTAGTGAAAATATCTTTGAAGATAATTTAGCAAGTTTAGTCGCCTGATTTAATTTACAGAATTTTTCATGAATTTTTGTGAGATGGTCTAAAGTCAAAGCACGTCGAGATAAGATGAAGCTTGATTCTAATAAATTTGTTAGTTTGAGGGTTAAGGAACGGCTACTGCCGATGCATTTCAATCACGTAAGTTGATTCCTAAGCGAGTGTTTAGTGTTTTCAGAGAGGTGACTTCGAAGATATGATCGCAAGAAGAACCGGCAGAAAGCACTATCGCTTCTCCAATCGTTGTCGTTGTTTCGTGGTAAGAGAATTTTATGCAAATTTACCCGTTGCGTAGGAAAATCGCCAATGCTTAGGAGGCATGATGTAAACTTTTCTTCGGTGTGCAATCAATACCTTTTATGGACTACCTCCCGATTGTTTTGTTTTTATTCTAACTACTCATCCTTCAAGGAGAATTAGATGAGATTTTGAGATATTTCGACCGATGGAAGAGGATTATGGAAAATTACAAATGATAGAAGAGTGAACTTTCCCCGTTTCCAAATTGAATGCCATTTCTAAGGCATGGGAATTATTTTATCTCATCTAAATTGTTACCTTCAAGTCATACCGTAAAGTGACGAGAAAGACAGCGTTGAACCATTGTATTCAACATGGGAAGCTTATCAGATATTGAGGGATAATTTATGATTATGTTTTCAACTCGTGCCGTATCAACCACGACCGCAAAATTTAGATTTCCTCTTTCGATTCATTCACTTCTGCGAAAGATCCGGAGTGAAATTTGAAACTCAGAAGAGGTACTTCTACCCATCGAGACCACTCAATAGTGTAAATGTTGGTGTTACACCGTACATTCGCAGTTTGGTCAGAGAGGAGGATTTAGTAGGGCTTCTTACCGCTTCTCGCTTTTGCAACTTCAACCGTGCTTCTACTTCACGCGTCTTCGTCATCTACCGATTCACCGACTAGCTTTATTAAGAATGATTTTGAAAATGAGATTTACTCGAGAGCATGAGAGATATGGATGGTAAGCCGGATAATGTTGAGAGATATATTGTAAAACATGATGAATATGAGGAAAGTAATACGCAATATTCGTGAGCGACCGATTGTATGGCATCGAGTGCCGAGATGCCACCTCATCCATTCTATATACCTTATGCGCCATCTAGAGATCGGGAACGAGCAAGATGATGATGATGATGAGGAGGATAAAGAGGATGTATGTTGTTTGTTTTAGTTGTTGTATTAATGTGTTGTGTCACCGTGTACTTTATCTAGTATTTTTTTTATGATCAGAAACAGGATAATCCCTGATAAGATGCGTATCGTAGTCGTACTACTATCCGTTATGCATATTCGGTAGATTGTTGTTTTTATCGTTGATTTATATTTTGTTGTGTGGTAGTGTGTAATAGTAAATGTTTTTATGTGTATGTTTTGTCTCGGTTTTAAGTAAATAAGGTATTTTAATTCCAAAACCTATAGAAATTATAAACCACTATTGTGATCCTACTAGAAAACTACATGTTTAAAATTCTTCAAATTCCACTATCATCTCGTTATCTCAGACGTGTGTTATTTTAGTTAGTGTGTATTTGCTTTGAAAACCTCCACTACCGTAGAAGTCTTCGAAATTTTTAATTTTCTTATTATTAAAAAAGAAAAATGTTTTCAAAAACTAAATTGGGTTTCATGTTACTTCGTTATTTAAATTGTTATACTTGCATATTAGGATATTAAAAATTCCCGCAAGCATGTTATGTCTGTTTTTTATTTTTCACCTCGTATCATTTCTTATGCTTAAATGTTTTATCTTAATTAAAAATTTAAAGTCAGTAGGGATTTTAAAACAAAGATTTTCAAAAACATAAAATTTTATTTGATTCTCTAGAATACTTAAAAATAAATCTTATTTTTGATTGAGAACAATTATGTACATGAAGTTATATTAGGGGAATAAAATTTTGAATATAAAAATGAATAAAAGAATTTAGTTAAAATTTAAAGTAATCATGAAAAACTTAAAAAGAAATTTTCTTAATGAAGAGGTGTAAAATAAAGTTAAACTATCTTTAGTAAGAAGTTTTGTATTTTGGATAAATAGAAGATTTTACCTTTATTCTTCAAAGCTTAAATTTCTTTTATCAAGAGTAATTTTCAAATACTATTATTAGCGATTTTTAAGTGAAAGTGTATATTCGACCTTTATTTTAAATTGAAGGGTGAATTTAAAATCATTAAAGGCCTATCCAGATATAGTAATCCTTACCTTATTAAAAAAAGAAAAGAAATAGTATATGAAAAGGAGGAGAAGCTTCGAGGATTTAAGGCCTAATCAAAATTACGTCTATACTAAGTTTAAGCTATAAGATCGTAGAAAATCTAAAACTTAAAGTTGTAATATAGTAAGTACAATTATTTTTCAAATAAAGATTTTTAAGTGAGAAAAATAAATGTTTGAATCCTATATTTTGAAAAATCTACAAATATTTCGAAATGATAAACTTATATTTATTATTTTTTACTTCTAAAAACTTTCTAAAATTTAAGTTGGTTTTAATTACCGAAATTTTTTTCTAAATTGGACTATTCCATTTCTAGAACAAAATTTTGTTATCTTCCTAAGAAACTCATTACATAATTTGCATGATAAAATGTTTTATGAGATTAACTCGTCACTTCGAGGACAAGTAACATTTTATGTTCGTGGGATTTTGATACACCTAAAATATATCGTATTTTTATGCACATTTTTATACCCATTTTAATGGATATTGCACTTTAATGGAAGGTATATTGTGTTTTTCTCATGTGTATGATGAAAATAGATGGTCATGATGAAAGGAGCAAAATTAAATCAAATTGAGCAAAAAATGAAACATTAAAAAATTGGCACCGGCGCGCCGGCCGCGCTGGCCACCATAGTTACAAATCGAACTTTAATTAGATTTTCCAGCCAAATTCAAAAGGGAATGGATGCAACTCTTGGTGGTAACGTCCATAACTTCCTCGGCGCAAATTTGAATGAAGGGGTGCGTTCCTCGTATACATCGAATCCGGACACATTTCGGATAAGATACCTAAGGCACCTTTTGGTTCACTATTTAAAGAGAGCCTTAGAAGTGAAGAAGTGAAGAGTTAAGAGGCTCTTCACCGTATTTTGAAGAGAGGAATTTAGAGATTCTTCCACCGCATTTTAAGTTTTTATATAGATCAGATAGAGAGTACAAAGGAGTATATGGTTTGAGTTAAGAGTTCTTCTCCCACTTTCTTTTCTTTCTTTTAGTTTAGTTTTTATCAAGTCTCAAGTCCGTGTGATGCCCGAGTCATCGAGTTGGAGACTTGCTCGAGGAGTACTAGCGAAGAGTCAAAGTTTCAAAGGAACTTCCTTAGTCTTTGTGAGTGATTTTCGCATGTTGTTTACTTTCTATTTTATTTATCAATACTTCGTTTTGTTTATTATTATTTTTCTTATCATTTTTAATTTCTAATCAATGTGTTTTTATATTTTCCTAATGCATTCCGAGTAGTTTACTTTATCTTTTCTTTCTTAAAATGGAGGAAGTAAATTAATTTAAATAGAATTGTCAGAGTATGCAGTGTTTAAAGTTGAAGAAGTTGTGAAGATTGATTCCGAGAACTTTGTTTATCATTTTAATTTACCGTTAAGTTAATTAAATTTCTTGAGATTATGTAAGATCCAATGCGTATTATTATTCCCTCATTAAAGTTAGTAGGAATCACATGCAATTATATGGGTGAGAAACTGTAGTCCATATAAGAATGTAATATTAGAAGATATTTATATATAAAATTAGATATTTTAGAGTGACAAGCTAAAACCCCTAATTTGTTTTGAAGTTTTGTGTTTTGTTATGAGAAGTTAGCTCCCTGTGTGTGGAATCTGAGGGAACTCTAGAGTGAGAGATCGGTATCTTCCCCGCTAACCATGTTCGAATAATATAAATTTCCTCAAATTAACCTATGTTCTTTATAGAACCAAGTAAGGGTAAAGAACACATTTGCTTCTATCCTATTACAATAAAATTTAAATACTTCCACAACAATACTTTAAGAATTATTACTACTTCATGAAAGGAAAGAAAAAGATATTTGGGTTACGTATTTTTTACATCTGTTGTTATTAGTTATCAAACCTTTACTTACTTCAGCATTTTATTAAGAAAATTTCCAAAAAGACAAATCAACTTTCTAAAACTTTTCAAAATCAAGACATACTATTTCAAAAACAATTAAAAGTAAAAAAGATAATTTTCAAATTCCTTTAAGATTTTCAACTTTTCCCTATGGTTCGTTATCTCTAGCTTAATCGTAAAGTCCTATATTACTTGATAAACTATATATACTTGCGTAGTATCCCATATTATAAAATCATAATTTTCATATCTTAAATCATCAACGCACTTATATCTGAGTCAAGTTTTTGGTGTCCGTTGCACTTATATATCTTACTGCCCATGTTTTCGTTTTTTGCTGAATCAAGTTTTTACGTTATTTTACAGATAGGTATCAAGTTTTTGGTGTCCTTGCCAATTTTCATATCATATTTGTAAGTATAAATATCAGGGGATCAATAATCCTTATAAGAGAAGATTCTAGAATGTCTTATCCTAGAAGTTCTATGTAAGGATAATAAGATTTTGGTAACCAGATATTTTTAGATTGAATATCTATTTTGAGTTCTTTAAATCTCTTATAGGAGCAAGCTCCTATAATTATATCTTAGACAATAATGATTGTCTAAAAAAGCTTCTGATTAATGTTAATCACTTGTTTCATAAAAAAGTTTTAAGGAAAGAAATTTCAAATTTCAATCCTAAGGGTAATGTGTCGTACTACCCTAAAGGTTTGATTTTGTCAATTTTTATTTTTGTTTTGTTGTTTGTAGTTTTTAATTGTTCTGTCAATGTCATTTATTATGTGATTTTTGTTTTGTTTTATTTTGATGTTTATCGTTTCATTGTCATTTTTAACATTTATTTGATGGCTATTCTAAATTTTTTTGTTTTTGTGACTATCCTAGAAGTTTTGGTTTCGTTTGTTTCTTTGTTTTGTCATTTTAATGTGTTGTTTGTTTGCCTTTTGTTTACTAATGCTCTGCTGTCCAGTTTTCACTGTTTCACCTCGAAAAACGAGTTAGCACATCCTATAAAATTCAAAAGGAAATCTAAAATGAAATTAATTTAGTTGTTTCATTTTAATCGTCCTGCAAAAAATGAAATAAGACACCTAATAACATGCAAATAAAATCTAAAACGAAACTTATTTTCATCCCTAGCAAAGGAAAATAATATCAGATTTAAAAGAACTGATGTCAATTTTACTTCTTAAATCATTTATTTTATTTTGATATATTTTGGATAACCCAGTCAAGATGTCACTAGCTCCGTCGTCCTAGGGTCATAAGGGGCCTTAATCTACTTAGTCTGAAAGTTGTTTAACCAGGGCCGAAAGGCTTCTGTCAGCAACCAAGATTGCGTCATCATAGAAATCTTCTATGTATCAACTCCTGGGTTCAAGTTGCATTCATGATGCTTGTTCGTCATGTTTCATTTAAGTTTTAATCTCTTTTTCCATTTTTTAGGTTGGAAAATATTAGGTTGTTTACAATTTTGTAAATATTTTTATGTCAATCCATGTCAAAATCTAAGATTCAATGTCCTAAAGATTTTTTATTCAAGTTTTAAAAGTTTATATTCAATGTCATTTGATTCTAAAGTTTAAGAATTTTAGATTCATTGTCGATTGAACTAAAAGTTTGGTTTGATTAGATTTGAGAAATCATATTTAATTTTTGATTAGATATAGAAATTTAGATTCAATTTTATTTAGATTTAGTATCATTAAGATGTTTGAAAAATAGATTCAATGTCATTTTGAATTTACTGTTTTTTATTAAATCCAATATAGACTTAGATAGAATTTAACATAAATTAGACTTTAAAATTTGATTCGATGTCTTTTGAATCTAAAAGAAATGTTAAGTCTAATTGTATTAAACTCGTATAAAATCTAACTTAGTTAGATGTTAGAATTCTAGATTCAATGTTGCTCGAATCTAGAAGAAGTATTAAGTCTAATATGAATTTAATTTCAGATAAAATCTAACATAAGTTAAACTTTATATTTTTTAGATTCAATGTCATTTTAATCTAAAAATATATTAATTAATATATAAGTTAGATTTAAAAATTTTTAGATTTGACTTTTATTTAATCTAAAAGATGTTAAGTCTGTTATGGATTTTAGATTTGATAAGTTTAAAATGAGTTAAACTTTATATTTTTAGAATCAAATATCATTTGAATCTAAAACATGTCAAGTCTATTACAAAGTGATAATTGTGTTCAATGTTGTTTGAATCTAATATTTTTTTTTATTTGATCTTAGCGCTTTGAACATAAATCTAGAAATTTTCGACTTAAATTGATTTTAAGTCGAAAAATTGATTTCGCCTCAATGTGGATGAATTTATCATTAAAGTTATCCTAGTTCAATTTAGGTCGAACCCAAGTTAGAAATGCTTGAAGTTAATCTCGAGTCTGCGTGCTCGACTTAAGTTGTAGGTGTTGAGTTAGATTTCAATGTAGATTGAATCTATCAAAGCTGAGTTAACTTCTAAGTTTATGTCTATTTAAACTTAAGTTGAGTTGATTCAACGCAACATCGAATCTAATGTCGAGTTAACTCGAGTTTATGTCTATTCGACCTAAGTTAAGTGTTGAATTGCATTCAATGTAGATTGAATATAACGTTTAACGTTAACTCGAGTTCATGTCCGTTTAACTAAATGTAGCGATTCAATGTAGATTGAATCTAATGCCGAGTTAACTCGATTTCAAGTCTATTCGAACTTAAGTTAGAAGTGTTGAGTTAAATTCAATGTCAATCTAATGTTAATCGAGATCATTTCTCGTTTGAACTTAAGTTGAGTTAGATTCAATGTAGATTGAATCTAATGTTGAGTTAACTTGAGTTTATGTCTATTTGAACATAATTTAGAAGTGTCGAGTTAGATTCAATGTAGATCGAATCTAATGTTAACTTGAAGTTCATGTCTCGTTTGAACTTGTTGAGTTAGATTCAATGTGGATTGAATCTAATGTTGAGTTAACTTGAGTTTATTTCTATTTGAACTTAAGTTGAGTTATATTAAATGTAGATTGAATCTAATGTTGAGTTAACTTGAGTTTATGTCTATTTGACCTTAAGTTAGAAGTAACAGTTTGATTCAATGTAGATCGAATCTAATTTTAATCCTCGAGCTCATGTCCGTTTAAACTTATATGATAGATTCAATGAAGATTGAATTTAATGTTGAGTTAACTTGAGTTCATGTCCGTTTGAAATTAAGTTAGAAGTAAGTAATAGATTCAATGTCGAATCTAATGCTAACTCGAGTTCATGTCCGTTTGAACTTTTGAAAGTTGAGTTAGATCCTTTCAACGTAGATTGAATCTAATGTTGATTTAACTTCTGAGTTTATGTCTATTTGAACATAAGTTAGAGTGGTGTTGAGTTAGATTCAATGTAGATTGAATCTAATGTTAACTCGAGTTCATGTCTCGTTTCGAATTTTAAGTTTGTGTTGTGTTCAATGTAGATCGAATTCAATGTTATTAAGTTCATGTTTACTGAACTTAAGTTAGAAGTGTTGAGTTGTGTTTAATATGGGTTGAACTCTTATGGTTTGGTTAAGTCTAGTTAAAATAGACTTAATTAAGGTGTAAGACTTATTTAAGTAATATTCAAAGGTTAATTAAGTCTAATTAGATTAGACATAATTAGAATTAAAAACCATTCAAGTCTTACTTAAGTAAAACATAAGGTTTAACTAAGACTTAACCAGAATTTAAGGTTATTTATGCTTAATTTAAGTAAGGCTTAAATATTAGTTAATTAAGTTTTAACAACCGAATTAGGTCTAATGGGTTACACTCGTTAATCAAGTTTAAGTTTGATTAAACCTTGCTGTTGTTTATCAGATTTAATTAGATCTTAAAGGGTTAGACCTAATTAAGGTTTATGTATGATTAAACTCTTAATTAGTTAAGATTTACAGATTAAATAAGTGTAATGTGATAAACTTAATTCTGGGGTTTAAGATCGATTAAAACTTAGCCGATTAAGGTCTATCAGCTTTACTCCAGCCCACAGATAGACTAATTATGTTTTAAGATTGATAAAACCTTAGTTAATTAAGGTCTAAAAATTTAATTAAGTTTAATATGATAGACTTAATTAGGATTTAGGACTAATTGGTTAAAGGTTAATTAAACCTAATTTGGCTAAGGTTTAAATTGATTAATTAGTCTTAATTAGGGTTAAGTCTAATTGGTTTAAGATTAATTAAACCTAATTTTATTGCTTTAATTGATTAATTAGACTCAATTAGGGTTAAGTCTAATTGGTTTGGCACATCATTAAACCTAATTTAATAAAGTTTAATTGATTAATAAGACTTAATGTGGTTATGTCTAATTAGTTTAAGGTTAATTAAACCTAATTTGGGTAAGGTTTAATTAATTAATTGGACTTAATTAAGGTTAAGTCTAATTGGGTTAATGTTAATTAAACCTAATTTGGGTAAGGTTTAATTGATTAATTAGACTAGATTAGGTTTAAGTCTAATTGGTTTAAAGTTTTATTAAGTCTAAGTATGGTGAGGGGAAAATTTTAGGGTTTTAAAATTATTAATTTTATAATTAATAAATTTAACCCTAACTTAAAATGTCATTTTAAAATTTTGAAAGGCTATGTTTTTGTCATTTTAAGGTTTGTGTTTATCTTAAGCCTAATATAATAAAGACTAAAGGAGAATTAATTAGGTTTAATGTATGGTTAAACCTAATTATATTTTAATTTAGTTTTAACCCTAATTTAGTTAAGAATTAATAGGGTTAATTGGGGTTAATGTTGGATTAAGCCTAATTAAGTTTTGATTTGAATCCATTTAATGTTCAACCGATTTCGACCAACTCATGGTGGTACGAGTTAGATATAAGGAGTATTAAATTTTTAAAGGCATTTTTAGGTTTTTATATTTTAAAATTTTAATCCTAATAAGAAAATTGTAATTTTAAATTTTTAAAGGTTAGAATCGTCATATTAGGTTCGGGGATTGTTCTTTAAATTTCTAACCACTTCAATTTAATCTTCCTATTTTCGATTTTAAGAATTATGGTTGAAAATAATTTTCAATCTCATGAAAATTAGAAATGTTGTCCTGTAGAATTTTCCTAGCCTTGGAAAAGTCTTAGATTGCTTTAAAAGGATCTAATGAATTGATCCCTCAATTTTCATATTTTTCTCGATTTATAAATAATTAATATTAATTAAATTACTCTAACAAGTATTTAATTAATTAAAAATCAAATGCAAATCAAAAATTCAAAATTTTAATTCCACATTGTTTTCCTCACTATCCTGTGTTCACAGGTATTTTTATTATATTTTTGTGATTTTTCTCAGAAATAAAATATGAATTTTTGATTAGATTAAGGATAATCAGATTATTATATCCTTAAACTAATCAAAATAACCCCGCGACGCCGCGTGTCCCTCGTAAAGATCAAAATACGCTGATCCGTCGTGACGATTCAAATGATCACGAGATTTAATCTCAACCATCCATTTCCAAAACCTGGGAACGGACTGTTGAGGTTCATTGTCTTCATCACTTTTGATCCCATAGGCCTTTCATGATCTAGACACAAGATCTCACTTAATTTCGAATGACGGATGATTCTTGTTTCTATCGCTTCAATCAAGGAAAAGAAGACATCAATACGTGTTGGCGTTAGGTTTGAAGTAGTTTGTTTCATAAAGTGTCAAACCCAAACTCCATTGAAGTCAAAAATCCATACCTTGGTCTCGTGATTTTAGCTTGATTTGAATGGCTCGCGAGCTTCACTTCACCTTAGAAAGCTTAGCCCCTAATAACATGCGTACATTTAATATTTCAAGAACTTATTAACTCAAATTTATATATATTTATAATGACTTTGTAAATTCCAAATGATTCAACGCAAGTATATGTATCGTATCAAGTGTTACAGGCTCTAATGGAGTCTCAAGTTATCAATCCCATAGAAGGCACAATTTACAATAGATAATGTAATACCGAAATCCAATACTCAAATTGTAATTAAAGTTTAATGTTTACTTCTACTTACAAGATGTAGAAAACAAGAATAACAGCAAACTACAATTATTTCAATATCTTTAAAATGTAATTAACTAATCGTACACACTAAGCTATGTATTTGAAAGGTTTTGTGATATAAAAAAAGTATCTTTCCCTTCGGTAACGATATGATGTGTGAATGATATGGAATGATTATTTATGGTATTATGCCAAATAGAGCATAAATGTTTCTTTACCCTCAAAAGAGTACCTCCTCTTCCAAGCATGAAAGAACAATGACATATCTCTAAGTTCAATACTAATCTAAGGCTAAAATGGGAGGATAATCGTCGTCACTACGGAAGTCGACTCACCCTTCACTCCGAAGGTTAACCTTCGAGTTTAGTTACTAATTAACCAAATCGTATCTCACTGCCACCCCGAAACCTCCAATTTGAAGTCCATCAAAACACATTTCCCTATTTATTTTTACTCAAATTACCATGAACTACACAATTCATCCATGGACATCGAATGATTCTTCATGGTTACGTAGCTCACTAAATCCTTTCGTAGTTAATGTACAACAATGTATTTTAACAATTCAATCACAACATCGAAAAGTAAATTAAGTTTGAAATGAAAAACCATCACAATTTCTTCAATACTATAAAAGATACTAAATCCACATCATTACATCATCACATCTCTATACAAGAAGAAAGTCAAAGAAGACTACTCGACCATGTAGAAGACACAATAAAACATGGATTTTATATATAAAAGAAAAGTCATACAAACCATCAAAGCAAATACAACTTATCTCTTCTCTTCCCCAATGTAATTCTTCGAATTCAATCATTTTCTCTTCTTTACAACACTAAATCCCTCTTTGCATTGAAAGGAAGAAGCAAACTCTCACTTGCTCCTTCTCCTTCACTCCCAGGGAGAAGAATCCCTCTCAAATCTTCACTTCCACGCTTTCTTCTCTTTCATGCCCTAACTCTAAACACACTCAAGTTTCCTAAATTCTACTATTTTTTGCCCAAAACAGCCATATTATGTTAGAAATGAAATCCCAAGAGTTTCCTTAAGCAACCTTTTAAAAAGTGGCCAAAACTCTTCATATTTGAAATCCACCGACTTTGGGCGCCGCCGGTGCTCTATCATCAGAATATTTTCTGTGCTCAGAAAATGGCGCCGGCAAGAACATTCTCAGGCAGCTGCATGGGCGCCGTGTCGTTTTCCTCCCGCTCCTTTTCGCTCCAAATTCGTTCCTTTTCGCTTCTTTTCATTTAATCACTTAAAATCATCATACCCGCAACAAATCGCGAAAAATAACTTTTAAAGTTGCAGAATATCAAAAAATAAGTAAAATTATATAAACAAAAACAAGATATATTTTCGGCGCATCAAAATCCCCCAAACTTAACTTTATTACTTGTCACTAGTAATCCTTTTACTACATAAAAATATAACCTTCAAGGCAACGCACTTTTCACCTGTAAGACACTCAAAACTTTTCATTCAAAAGAATATATTGGTTAGACTTTTAGAAAGAAATTCAAGAATTCAGTCAACACTGGTGATAAGAATATTCAAAGAATCGTTCTACAAGTTCTATTTATTTATTTCAAGATAAATCATAATTATTACATTAAGAGCGCTTCAAAGACATGTGAAAGTTTGTACTATGCAAACTTGATTGAATGTGCCAATACATTAAATATAAATTCAAAACGAATTGCTTCTCCTTGAAAATACTCGAGCAAGCCTAATTTTTAATTAAGTATTCCCCTCAAGCTTCTCCCCATACATATTTTTCTTTCTTTTCTTTTTCTTTTTTTGGTATGTTTTTGAATCCTTCTTTTCTTTTCTTTCCTTCTTTATCTTTTTTTTTAATGGTGATTATCATATCCTGATAACAGAATGATTAATTTCACTCTCCTCCTTCTTTAGTTCAAACTCAAATAATCTCCTTACTTTATACTAGAAGGAGCTTTACTATTCATCATAAAGTCACAATCTCTTCTCTTGATTCAATACTTTAGTTTCTTAACATTTCAAAATATAAGATCTTTACTTTAAATAATAACTATAATCAAATCCTTTCATACCAAATATCTTACTCTATATAAAATTGCTTTGTCAATTAAAAACTTTCATCTAATCCTTCCATAATATTCAAATAAAATAAAAGTTTTAGTTATCAAAAGTGATGTTCAACTCATGAAGGCGAATAATTTTTTAAAGATAATAATCAGAACAATAAGATAATATTTTCTACCCTCCTCAAACTCAAATTTTTCAATAAATATGAAACAAGAGGAAAGTAAAAGAAACTAACCTTTTGTGCTTCGGGATCTTGAAATCTTCAATGTACTATTTGGTATTTGTCAAAATTCATAACTAGCACACATGAAACAGCTTAGTAACAAGATATATAAAAATTTTAAACATTTGTGGTAAAGAGATATTAACTTTAAACATCTAAACATCCAACAAAACACCATGCAATTACTTAACAAACTATCACAACACTATGCGCTTTATATAAGAATTTCAATTTTTCATTACAATATAACAAGATATCAACATAGCTTTACACATTACATGAAAAGAAATAACTACTACATCACAATAATACAACACAACACATAAAAAACAAATGATACAAGCAAACTACCAATCTTCATCACTGTGTTCATTAAGGTGGTCGTAAAGACGATCGTGTCTATACTAAGTATAGTCATGTGAGTAATATCACATCAATTTCCCCTCATGAATCCGACTCGAGCATCATGATGTGCAATATCAAACTCAACTCTTCTTCTCATATATCTTCATTCACATCACTTTTGGCCTCAAAACACATCCATACTCCCATGGAGTTTATCCACACCAGCACTCTCCGTAATCCTCACTACTCCATACATCGCATAATGTAGGGCTCAAGATGGAATGTCATAACTCGTAGTAGGAATACCAATACTCCTACTCTCATCTCGTGCTCCCACATGAGACTCATAAGTACGAATAATACTTTTGTAATCTATTCTGGTATAGTTATCTCTTCGAAATGTTGACACTAGTCCAAATTGAACACACAGGCATGAACTAGTAAGTGATGTCCTAATCCTCCAAAGGGTTCCGCCTCTAGCAATCGACCGGAATGTCATGGAAAACAATAACTCCAATATCAATTTTCTTCATCTTCTCAATACAATAGTTCAATTGCTCTATCTCTTGTAACTTCTATGGTGATAAGAAAGTAACAAACTTTGCAGATGAAATAGTGTCAACTTTAGATGCAACATTTAATCCTTGGAAGCAGTGAAAGTTAATCATCCGTTCGACTTACTTTCCATTCCCCTTTCTATCCGTCATAAAATCAATCACTTCCTTCATATTCGCCTCTCGAGTATCAAAGTTTTCATATTCACAAACAAATGGTTCCCTGCCTGATAAAACCACTAACACCGTGAGAGTAAATTCAACCATGTTTCTCTAACTAACACTTACTCACTACTCCAGTGGCACATTTTGCATATAATTCTCTAACAACACTCATAACAAAGATTTGCGCAAAATAACAAAATCTCTCCTGCCTTAAATTTCGACAATTAACCGTTCTACGCATCCACCAAGATTATCAAAAAGCTCGATCCTAAATACACTTCATCAGAAGGTAAGAATTAAAGCGAAATTGTGCTTTAACATGGACAAATTTTTCTTCATCAAAATCCAATTTTCTCTTCCCTTTACTCATCCTTGGAGCCATGTGAATTTCTAAAAATTTGCAAGATAAATTCCCATAAATTCCAAATCCACAATGTAACAAACTCCAAATACTATTCTAAACAAGTAAGAGCAAATTTCATCATAGGAAATCCCAAAATTTATTCAAAAATCCCAAAATTTATTCAAAAATCCCAAAATTCCAATCTAAACAATGTGAGAAATTCCTACGGTGAAAATAAAAAAATTTTAACTAAAAGTGAAGTGTAGATCCAAATAAAAGCCTCAAATCACTGGAATCCGAGATCTTGCTAACCCTAGGTCTTCAAAATCGCGAAAATGGAGGAGGAAGACAAAATCAATGGAAAATCGCGGGTCGCTGTGGTCAAAATCACGAAATAAAGGGTTTTTTGTTTTTTCGTACTCGGATGGCCACGTGCTCGATAGGGCGCCGATGGTGCTTTATTTTTTTAAAATGCCAAAACTCTCTGGATTTGGGCACCGGCGGCGCCAGTGCAAAAATTTTTCTGAGCGAAAATTTTTTCATAATTTCAATCGTTTCGTCCTCCACAATGACATTTAAAACTTCATTAAGCATCTTTTTCATTTCACAAGCAATAACTAACACAATTTTTACATAATCAATACAAAACATACTTCTATATATAAAATCCACATTACAACGTAAACACTTTTATGTTCATCAAATTAAACTAACAACCGTTAGATTTGTGTTGCAAGTACGCTATGATAAGCAACAATAAAATCTAAGCACGCACGATGAAATTAAGCATAGAAAATCCAAGCCAAACTACAAAGGAAGAAAATACTAAACACACGTATCATACTACAAAGTAAAGCAAACACACATCAAAACATAAAATGTATCCAAGAATTTACCCACATCAGCCTTAGAACTATCTTCCTCTCTAACATTCCACAGATTACCGATGCACGAACAAATTATAGAAGGATGGAATGAGAATTCATCGTATGAATCCTCAACAATCACAACATTCTTCTTCATCGATTAATCGTGCCCTCTTCAATCCGACCAAAGGTGATCAAATTTTTTCCTTCATCCTCCAAAATATGCTGACTAAATAAGCCGCAATATTATTAATAGTATTAATAACATTCCGTACCTCTTTTTTCCAACCTGATTCTCTTCAAGATTACTCCTAAAAACTTTCAGAAAGTAAGGTTTCAGTGGTTGTGAAGTTCGAGGTTGGTTGACGTCAGCGTATCCATATCAACTTCATCTCCTACTATTTGTATTATAAAGATTAGTTGGATCATAGCCTTTGTGGAAGAAAAATCACATCCTCATATGGAACTCGTGATTGACTAATACAATGTAAAATACGGTGGGATCGTGTCCAAGCCCATATTTAGATCCATGAACTATCAATCCCAAAACTCGATTTCACAATTATATTTTCAATATCAATCAACCTTCCGCCTTGAATACAAATTCAAAATAGCACTTTCCTCAAGTTACTTTACTAATCTTCACAAAGTTGGAAATAACTTTATCGAAATAAAGTAATGCCACCATTTCGACACCTGATTTAAAGATGCAGAAGGGAAACTAATATATCCATTTTCTCTAACTTCGTAATTTTCATTTTCATCCATCAAATAACGATGCACATCATTCATATTATCACTCGTGGCATTAAAATTGGAATAGTGGCAAATAGGTACATTCTTAATCATAAAGAGACTGTCAATTCTCGCAGGAGTGAATTGTATAAACCTACCTCGTACAAAGATGAATCCTTAGTTGATCCCGTGAAGATTTGCATAGAATTCCTTCATAATCGGAACGACTATGACAACGGTAGTGTAACATAGCACTTCCCAACGTCTTTCCTTTATTATTCCTCACTAACTCTTATAGTAGGATTATCCATACATCGATTAATAAAGCCTCTTTACTCGATAATCCTCTTCTTCATCATCACTTTGTTGAACAATCACCGCGCCTCGAAACCGATAAACTTTGCCTGCTGAAATGTGAGATCGAGGGGTTTCTAGAGTAGAATCCATGGGGATGAATTTGGGAAAGGTATTTTTCATTTTTTCGGGAGAGAGTTCGGAAGTTTAAATTGGAGTTTAAAGAGTTATAAGGAAGAAGATCCAAATTAAAACCGCCAAAAATAGCATTTTTGAAACTCCAAAAAAAAAAAAAAAAAAAAACAAGCCACTGTGTTTTAGGCGCCGGGCGGCGCTTGATAGAGTGTCATGGCCAAGAAAACTTTCTTCGTAATTGAGCTCCACAAAGCCTATTCGTGCTTGGCGTGCTAGTGGTAAAAAATTTCACCGAAGTTCGTTTGGCCCAAAATATTTCAATGTCTCAATTCAATCCAATATTTATCAATTTTAAAAGTATTTAGGAGCGATTAGGATTCAAATATAACTATATAAAAATTACAACTACAAAAAACAAGCAAACACATCACAAAGATACATATGGGTTGCCTCCTATAAAGCGCTTGGTTTAACGTTGTCGCCCGACAAACCATTCCGCTAATCGAGATACCAAATTAAAACTCCTTTTGAAGCTAGGTTGAAACCCGTCAAAGTAAGGCTTTAATCGATGCCCATTAAACTTGAAAATCTTTTAGTATCAGATCCTCAATATCAATGTATCTAAAAGAATGAACTTTTACAACCGTAAAAGGTCCCAACCATCTGCATCGTGTTTCTCTATTAGCCACCAATCTTGTGTTATATAACAAAACTTTTTATCCATATTCAAATTTCTTTTCAATATCTTCTCGATCATGCCATAATTTCATTCTCTCTTTATAGATCCTGTCATTGTGATAAGATGCATTTCTAATCTCTTCCAATTTGATAAATTGCATAAATCTCTTCTCTCCTACTTTTTTCAAATTAAAATTCAACTCTTTTATCGCCAATATGCGTCATGCTCCAATTCAACCGGTAAATGTCAAATCTTACCAAACACTAGTCTATAAGGAGACATTCCAATAAAGGGTCTTTAAAGCAATTCTATAAGCCCATAATGTAGTATCTAATCGAGCAGACTAATCTAATTTGTGATTATCCATGCTTTTCTCCAAAATTCTTTTAATTTCACGTATTTGACACTTCGCTAAACCACTAGTTTAGGGATGATAGGCGTAGAAGATTCTATAAATAATATTATATTTCTCAATCAATCTCTTAATTTGCTTAATCTTTAAACGATCCACCTTTTGTCATTATAATCACTCGCATTCCATATCTTGCAAATATATTTTTATTTAAAAATTTAAATACTCGAGCATCACATCTAGGAAAAGCAATAGCCTTCAATCCATTTCTTTAGGACATAATCAACTCAACTCGCATATATAAATTTTCAAATGAAGGAGTAACCTATACAAAAATCTAATCCTCTATACATCAAAAATTTCAACTTCCAAATTATAGTTTAGAGGCATTTCATTTCTTCTGGAGATATTGCCTACTCTCTAACATCGATCACATGATTTAACATATTTGTATACATTCTTTAAAAAGAGTAAAGCAATAAATTCCAACATCAGAAAATCTAAAAACAATTTTATTGAAGACCAAATGACCCTTCAAATTCGAATCATGACATCATTGAATAATTAAATTTATTTCTTCTGTGGCACACATCTCCTAATAATCAGATCCATACACTGCTTATATAGATAGGCTCATCCCAAAATAAAATTCCGTATCATATTTAACCTTCTTTGTTATCAGTTTCGCTAAATCAAAGGTATTAAATATCACTCTCACAATATAATTCACAATATCGCATACCAAGGAAAATTTTTTTTCCATAATAGTATAAAGTTTGCTCATCGCTGAAAGTTTCGTAACTTCCTTCTCAAATTTAGATAATTTACCATACTCTAATCTTCGTCAAATGATCAACTATTCGTTATCATATCCTCGCTCCTATCAACTATCATAAAGTCAAATTTTAAGAAGTATTCATCTAATCAGCCCAGAGATGGCATCCTTCTTTTCGCATTAAATATTTGATAATCGAATGAACCGTATGCACAATACTTTTAGTTCCAACTACATGGTCTAAACTTTTCAAAGCAAATAATATGATTTAATAACTCTTCAAAATAGTGGTATAATTAATTTGTTTCATTAAGAGTTTTACTAGCATAATAAATGACTTTGAAAACTATATCATATATTTGTCCCAATGCTACTCCGATCGCATAATCACTAGAATCACACATAAATTCAAATGGTTCTCCCAATCTGGTAAAACAATTATAGGTTCAGTTATTAATTTCTCTTTCAATAATTCAAAAGCACTTAAACTTTCATCATTAAAATCAAACTTTCTATCATTTTCTAGAAGTTGGCATAAAGGTTTAGTAATTTTAGAAAATATTTAATATATCACCTATAAAATCCAGTGTGTCCTAAGAAACTCCTTACCTCTCTCACTATAGAGGGTGGTGGAAATCTCTTAATCACTTCTAATTTTAGCAGGTCGACTCATACCATGTTCGGGGAATTTTATGCCCAAGCACAATGCTTCCCGCAACCATAAATTGACATTTCTCCCAATTCGAATCATTCAAATTTGTTTTCTCGCACAGCCTCTAAAACTTTCGCTAAATTTTCTGCTGCATTTCAAATGAAGTCTCGAATACAGAGAAATCATCCATAAAAACTTCTATTCCATTATCTATCATAATGCTTTCAAGATACATCATACATCTTTGAAAGGTTACAGTGCATTATATTACCCAAAAGGCATTCTTCAAAAGCAAAGGTTTTATGGCTAAGAATGTTGTCTTTCTTTGATTCCTGTGAGCAATAGATATTTGATGGTAACCAGTATATCCATTCAGTGCTAGCAGTAGTACTTGTGTCCAAAGATTATCCAAAGATTTGATTGAGAAAAGGAAGAGGAAAGTGATCTTTTCGTGGCGGCATTTAATTTTCTATAACACAAATTCACCATCCATTAATTTATTCCTGCTGGCATAATTTCATTACATTCATTCACTTCAACAACAATTCTCCCTTTTCATGACACAATGTATTGACTCACCCAAGCACTATCCAAAATAGGATAAATAATTCCAAACATCCAACCATTTTAAATCTCCTTCTAACTACTTCTCTCATTATTGGATTCAATCTCCTATATGATCAACTCGTCGGTTTATGTTTCATCCAATAAATTTTTATTGGCAATTGAAGGATCGGTTCCTTTAATATCTACTAAAGTCCATCCAAAAGCTTTTTGTATCTTTTAAAATTTCCAACAACTTCGCTTCGATACTCATTTAACTCCGAAGTTACAATAACCGATAGTAGACGATTCTCTTAAAACATATACTAAAATGATTAGGGAGAATTTTTCATCTCAAGTTCAGGAGGTTTTATTATAGATGGAATAAAGCTTTTATTTCCACCTTCCATAGTGTCTAATACTTCAAATCTCTCCTCAACATACTCCAAATCTTCATTTTTCTTACTATCTAAATTTTCTTCGTTTTCAATTCCTTCTTCAAACATACTTTAATACTCTACTTCTTTTTTAAATATATTTTCAAAAAATGATATTTTCAAATATTACGTACCTCCATCCTAATCAATTGGGTCAAAGAATGGATTTATGGTTTTACCCTAATCATTGCTGGGTTTAGTGACTATTAGTGAGATTTAGGAAGTTAATATCAAGTAGAATTCTATCTCAAACTGATTTCAAAATGATCCTCACAAAAGTGAGGCCAACATCGTTGAAGCTTGGGAGGATAGAGGAGGAGAATTCTTAGCTGTGGATTATCCCTTCCTCCATTTCCATGGCTAAGTGATGATGAGCTTTCCAAGTATGGAGGAGGAAGAGGCCAAGGCAAGGCTTCTATCCTTTTATAAACTTGTTTTCAAAAAGATGAGGTGTACCATTACTTATTATGAGACATCTCATGCATTCATTTTATGTTCAACTTATTTATTCATTAATTTTATACTATGATTTGATTTCTTCTTTTTTTAAATAATATTTAAATGATGATCTGTTTTTCCTCTCCTCAATAAGCTCAAATGTTAAATATGCCTTTCTAAAAGAGGAAATGGAATTCTTCACATTCTTATATACACTATTAGATCTCAAGCTAAGACAAGTTTATATTTTTGCTAAGTTGAAGAATGATCCTATTAATAATGTTCTTATTCATCAAACCACTTATGTTCAATGAGATTTGACAACCTTTTTTCTTGTGAATACAATTAGATCTCAACAAATAGCCAAATATATGTGGCTATATTGAGTAAAGTTGGTATTAATTTTTTTTTTTCAAATAAATAAAATTTACATTATCGAAGAACTTCTTGTTGATGATCATTTTCTTAGTTTTTAGGTTATATTACCGTACAAGCTATTTACTTCGTTGATTTACTTCATGGCTCCTCTTTAAGTGCTTTATGAGGCCAAGTCTTTTCTTGTTTTATAGTATATTAAACTTCATGATGATAGTAAACTTATTGTTATCTTTTTTTATTTGGAGATAAGCACTTTTCCGGATTTTTTTTCAACATTTTTTAAATATAATTAAAATTATTTGCATGGATTACATCGAGGCTATCGAGCATTTTTTTTAATAAAGCTAATTATTAGAATTAATTTGAATGGAGATTATTCAGCTGTGCTTATAACTTACCGTGAAGTAACGTCAATCACGTAAGTATACATGTCAAAATAATAATATGGTTAAAGAGTAGCGCTTACTAAACTCGTTACGTCTAAATTGAAAGTCGAAATCAAGAAAATCTAACTATCTCTAAAAATAAAGGTTAATATAAATAAGCAGTGAAAGACTTTAGGAGGCAACAAAGTTGGTATGTGATGGAAATGATAAGTGGTGGAAATAAGTTTTTCGCATATGTAAGGCCATATCCAGACACTGTTGATGTGATTTCAAGATGTTTTCTTATGAAACCCACACTATTGTTAAAATAAGGGATAATGTTCTCTCCCCATGTCCATGCCTACGAGTCATAGCTTCATGAAGCATTTTGACATTCGTATCAACCAAATCAAGATTAAAGAAGATCAGAGGTTAACCTATCAACTTCAAGTTTTTGCAAGGAAAACATTTCCAAGGAACAACAATCCATAGAATAAATTAACGATAAAATCAAACGTCCTACATCATCAAAGCAGAAGACATAATCGATTATAATGAAAATAGGAAAATATAGGAGCTGTGATTGCGAGTTTAAAATAAGAATAGAGTATAAGTGGGCTAAAAATACGCCACCGAGCCGATTCGACCTACGAATGCACCGTGATCATACCTATTCAATACATAATCTCATATTTCTCCTCTCACGTAAAATGCACTCGATTTCTCTTTATAATCTCATCAAAATCATCGTGAAAAATATGAAGAAGAGAAGACTAAAATCATCCTGTACCTTCCACAAAGAAAGAGGAAGAGAACTCCTAAGCCGGGCTCTCAACCCTAATATCTTATGTGGCTCCTCCAAAATTTATCCTTACTAACTAGACACTCGAAGAAGATCCAAGATACTCTCAAATATGACTCGCATCTCTTTTTATTGCCATAATCAAGAAAACTCTTTCCAAAAATATTTTCCGTTTTCGGGCCGACGTGGTCATGTCAAATCTTGCGTGGTCATGTTCGAATCACTCTAGATTGGGTGGTGTGGTCAAGCTCGATCTAGGCATGGTGACACCGTGCCTTTGAAAGAACCGCATGGTTACACACGATCTTGGCGTGTTCGTGCCACTAGCATCGATATCGTGGCATGGCATGCCGAACTGAGCATGGTTATGCTGTTTCGTCGCTTTTTCTTTATTTTCACTTGTTCCAAAATGCACTCCGCGATTTACATCTAATATGCACATCACCAACAAAACCCTTCCGTAAGTGTGTAAATTCATGATAAATAAGTCAAAGTAATTAGTAAAATGAAAGAAACTATGCGTATAAAATAATATAAAATTAACTCTGTGTTAGGTAATAAGCAATTCTTAACACCGGCTACTTCCTTCCTAGTAGAGTTGGAGCACTTTTTCAAAATCTAAATTCCTAAAAAAAGTTAAGCTCAAACCCTTAACGAATTTTAACCAATTTCTCTTTGTACACTATAGATAAAACATTGCGAACAATTAGTCAAGGAACAGTTAATTCTCCCTAGCATCATTCATAAATCTCAAGTCACTTTTGTCAAGCAAGAGAGATGTAATATCAACTCGTAATGAATTATTTATGGTTTCAATACATCTAATGCTCAAAAATATTTTGTTCTAAAGCGATTTAAGAAAATCTTTTTGATAATGCAAGAGGGTCTTTTCTTTTTATAATTTGTTGGAAAAAGTTGGCTTTCTAAGTATTCTCATCAATTGGGACCAATTATACAGATGATATTCATTTCTTTTTTATATTTAATTGAGATAACAAATATTAATTACATTTCCTCTAATTCTAGACTAAGAAAAAGTCACCTTGTCCAAATACTTATTTATAGTCCATTACTTAATTTTTTGCCTAATGTCTTCAATAGTGCCACAAATCTTTGTGTCAATACCTTTTAATCTATTTTTGTCTCTCTAAATATGTCATTGACTTTTCAATATATATATATATATATATATATATATATATATATATATATATATATTTTTTTTTTTTCCTCTAAAAGAGCCCTAAGCTCCTTGCATGTTAAAAGTGGAAGGTAATTACAAAAGTTTTAGAGGGGGGTGAGGCCCAACAAACATCTAAAGGAAAAAGAAAGAGGTCAAAGGAAAATGGAAAATAAAGTTAAGCTCTTCTAACAAAAGGCAGTAGCCAAATATCCCCATTTCAACAAAGAAGATAAATGGGCCTCAAAGGGAAGCACTAAACTTAACACCGTTGTTGAAGGATGCAAGCTTCGGCTAGCCAATTAGCAAAAAGTTGGTTTCTCTCTATAAATGTGTAGCCACCGGATCCGGATATTATGAGTAAGCCGAGTAATTTTCCTCTTCCAATATACAAGATGTGATGGGGTGTGGTGCTGCGTAACCCCCACATTTGTAAAGTTGGTGTGCGCATCGCATTCAATAACCGTGCAGGAGTACATAAGCACCTTAGCCATCTTGATTGCCCAAGAACAAGAAGAAATTCGCTTCCGAGCAGAAGAAGCAAATGGGGATTGGAATATATATATATATATATATATATATATATATATATATATATATATTTCTAGTGATTTAAGATGCTTTGAATGTCATTAGCTCTTTAGTTCAGTTATTTTCTTGTCTATATTTTTATGATAACTCGTTCCTTTTAGCTTTTATTTAGTGTTTACATATTCTAAGAGCTTGATGAATTTTACATATTATTCTATACTTTTTGGATTATGGATGGTATCTGATGAAGGTTACTATTTCGAGACATCATTTTGCTACATTTTTTTCAAGCATCCATTTATAAGATATTTCAGGTTTAGTTGATCTTAGCATTGAATACAAATATAATTTCATCCATTTCCACCTGTTTCCATTTCCACTCCCAGCTAATTACTGTATAAATCAGCACAGTTAATGAGTCAAAATCAAATTAATTTTTCAAACACAATACATGACCCTTCTAGTATTTTTTTTAAATTTTATTTTACTTTGATGCAATTTCTAAGGATAGTCATAACGCAAGCTGCCTCAAGCCCCCGTCATATATTTACAATAAATATATTTGGAAAATTCAATCTCTTGAAAGCCACTATATATGGAGTCATTATTTCATATGGAGAACGTACGCAGCCCGCACGCATCTCTCCCAATACCCATCCAATACCCTCATAATACACATCCAATACCCACCTAATAGCTACTACCCAATACCCCTCCCAATACTTCATCCAATACCCACCCGCACTCTTAAAATCCGCACCCGGGGCCGCTGCGTACGTGATCCGATAATAATTCGTCCTATATATTAGGGAGAACGAGAGGTGGTGTGGGGTTCAACCCTCATTTCCCGAGTGTTCGTATCCCTCAATATTCTATTTCTATGAATAAATTGTTGATTTTTTCATGTACAGTTGCATTAATAAAATTACTAATCCCAATTCAAATATTTTTTCCTTTACAGTTCATTATTTATTATTATTATTATTATTTCAAGATTTTCTATTATAACAACAAGAAGTGGGTTGAAAAAGTACATCTCCAATGCAATAAATAAATATTTTATATATTTTTAAAATTCGTTTGGTGAATGATGAGCCAGATATCAATTTGGTTCGTATAACTTTTTATAGATATAAAATTGTTGAACCAGCAAGATTTGCCCTATATTACATTATTTTTTTTATGTATAATAATTAACACGTGCCAAGAAAAAAAAGACTGGTTCAAGAAAGAAAAGACTGGTTCAGGTTGTTTACCCTGGGTATAACGTCATTGGTCACACGAGTGAGATTCTCACGTTTGAATTTTTTTTTAAAAAAAAAATTATAAGGAAGATTTACGAATATCCCACTTAATTCTTAGGATTTACATATCCATCACCTAAACGTCAATTTTTAGGTTCATACCAATATATATATACACGAAAAAGATTGCTTAAATTTTAAAAATTAAAATATTGATATTTTTGATATGATATGAAATTCTTAGAGATATAAATAAAAGAAAGTTTTAGGTGATAGATATGTAAATAGAATTGGCTTTCTTGGTATGTAATATAAATACCGCAAATTTAAAAAAATTATTGAATAAAATCATTTGAGTAATATGATACATCTTTTACACAATTATTTCTTTGATCCAGATATTTTGGACGACTATTTTTTTTTTCAATTAATTTTTAACCTATATTACCCCACCACTTTTATTTTTTAATTTTTTATTTGAATTATCTGGCTTCCATTATGGTTTCCAATTACCAAATACTTGGAAAATGTATTAGGTTTCACTAATTACTATATAATCTTCCTTTCCCTTTTATATAAAGTAATCCTCCTTCATTTTCCTTCCCCAGACAAACATTTTTTTCTTGCACTCTGTTGGAGGATTTCCCTTCTCTCTCTCAACTATGAGTTCTTATAACCAGCATGCTGCTCCCGTTCAAGGTACACAGTTTCTTATATCTTTCTATTCTGTAATCTGAAAGGATATTGGTATGCACAAATCAAGAAACAGCTTAAATTTTTTTGAATCTGGGACTGAAAATCTCATATTCCACTTCTAACTTTTACTGCAGGGACATTAAAAAAGCTACAGATATGAGAAATATATATGAATATAAGTCATTGTAAGCTGATTTAAATTGGGCTTAAGACTTTATCAAAACTCCCCTTGATCTAATCTTGATTCCTTTTTAATTTGCCTTCTAATGATGGATTAACTGGATATCGATCAATCGAATAAAAGTTAGATCAAAATTTCTATCCCTTGAATTTTAAGTTAATTTCTTAATACTCCATACTTTATGCATATTTGATTCGGTTCTGATCTGATTGTAATTTAGCTTTATTATTTAGATTCTAGAATATATTAAATTACTTTATAATCAACTTATTTTTCAGCCCATCCGTTGCCACAACAGCATACCTCCTCCAGGAACAGGTTTAGCTTCATTTCCTGCTCCTCCCATCGCCGTCCAACCACCGGCATACTCCGCCGCCCCTCCACCAGGCTACCCCGTAAACGGCGCCACTGCATCCGCTCAACAGGTTCCTGTGGAGACAAAGAAAAGAGGCGATGGCTTCTGGAAAGGATGGTAAGTATTATGAATTTAAATTTTGGGTATTTATTGTGTCTTGTATGTTAATTTTTGAGGGCTTTAAAATTTCTCCTTGGCCTTAAATTTTTTTCCAGCGCGCTGCGGCACTGTGTTGAAGGTTGGTGGAAGTTTTAGAGACCTGCTGCGAGTAGGGGTGGAGCTAAATACTTCAGATGTTATGACCGACAATAATTTATATTGTTTTTGTTTATGTAAGAACTGTGTTTACTCAGTATATTTGTCTCGTTTATGAATTGTGATCATGTCATTGTATTATGTGCCTTCGATGTTTTCTGCTTCTGTTACAAAGTTGTAAAAGCACTATTGGATTGTTTAAGCCACTTGCAAGTGCTTGTTCCATGAGTCTATTCTAAGATTGTCTTTTAGTTACAATTTACGTAATTTCTTGTGTTATTGATTGATAATTACTATGATTATTGTTATACCAATTGCATTTTGCAGCCACTCGTCAATAATACAAGTTGTCAGCTTATAATGAGCTACAAAAACACAACAAAAACGCTTATTTAAATGGGAAAATTTTGAATATATCAATTAAATTCAATCATCATTGTCACCATCTTCATCGTTAGCTTTATTCCGACAATTTCTGATTGGCATAGTCACATATACGACTAACATATACCTTGCACCAATGCAGGTGACCCAAAATAAGCTGTATTATATTTTTTGCAATTTTTTTCTTTTTTTTGCTTAACTTTCAATTAATGTCACTCTCTTTATAATGATTATGAACGGAAAAATCATGATAAATGATGTTTAAATTTTAAGTCATCTTAACATATGAATAGTTAATTTATAGACAAAACAAAGAAGTTTAATTTTTTTTTTATTAAAAATATTGAGACAAGTCGAGAGATTATAAGATTAAAAAAATTAAAATTAATTTTTTTTCAAATGTATGATAATGTCATTTGCTATGGGAAATCTGAATTACAATGCTCACATCTTTTTTTTTAAACGATTAAACATATAATTTGATACATAATTCAATTTTGGTAGGCTATAACAATCATAGTATAAATCATTTTATACCACTAAATGCATATTAAAAAAATTAAAGCAAATATTTATAAATATGGAATCGAATTAAATAATTATAATTAATGCATTTATTTCGTACATGCCCCCTCAATTTCATCCTTTTTGGCTAAGTTATGCTGATAAATCCACACATTTAAAGTAATGCATGCACCCAAACTCAAGCTTGGTGGAAGAAATACTCGACTGCAAACTGACATATCATCTCTTGTAATCTATTACTCAATGTAAAGAAGCAAGTGTTCCGAAGTCATTTGTTGAGCATTTGTTAGTTAATCCTTCAATGTAACATGTAAATAGGGATGTAAATGAGCCGAGCAAGGCTAAAATACGACTCACGAAAAGAGCTCGCAAGCTAGCTTATTAAACCACAAATCCATGCTCGAGTTCAAGCTTAATAGGACTCAGATTGTCGACTAGTGAGCCGATTTGAATAAAATAAATGCTTATTTTGGGTTTGGTAAAGATTTAAAGGGTTGTGGTTTCCAATAACATGTATAATGGAACTGTTATTATATAAAAAAAAGGCTACAATGAAAGCAATCTATAAATAAAAGGCTTCATTAAATGTGAGAAATAAAGGATTTCTTTCGCATACCATTTAAATGATATAAAGTATGCATGTTTCCGGATTCTCGATACTGGTGATGCCATCTTCTTTATTATCCCATGAACAACCAATAACCCCATAAAAATCTACTTAATGCTTTATTTTCTCTAGGTTTAGGGTCTGTTTGCCAGTCGTTAAAATTTTTAGCTGGCAGAATGTTGTACCGCGCTACCCTCAAGTAGTTACTGTAGGGAAAACAACATGTGTTCTCATTGTTCGTTTTGGCTGAGAATCGTAAACAACATGCTAGCTTTTTCTCGTAAAAAATTCATCAGACGCTCATTTATTAAACTGTTTGAATTTTCGATTTATTTATATGATATACAGGATTTTGTAAAATGCAATTTTTTTAAAAAATTTTATGTTTTAAATATTCAAACTAATAAATATCAATTTTATTTTTAAAAATCTAAGCGTCATTAGTGGTTAAATATATTGTTCAAATTAATAAAATGAAATTTTTAGAAGCTTAATGCTGGTTAAATATATTTAGAAACTTGATATATTTAAAGCTATTTATGTATATACGTATGTTTAAATTTGTTTACTTATATGCATGCGAACATATAAATATTAATATTTTAATTTTGTAAACATATATAATCATACAATTTAAGTTGATTTTAAAAGAAATATATATAAAGCTAGAGGCTGCGAAGTCGTGTAGATGACCGATGGTAACAAGGTGAAAAGAGAGCGGAAGGAGTGTTTAAAAATTATGTTTTATTTATTCAAACGAAATTAATTGATTATTTCATATCTATATATTTTAACAAGATGAATACGTGTTTAAAAATATTTATCGATTTATATCTACATATTTTTATATATCTATATATTTTAAAAGATAAAATTTCAAGCTTAAAATCATCTAATCACAGACAAGATTTGTAACAAAAACATCAAGATAACGATCGCATATCCCAAAAAGTCATAAAGTCTCGTATGTACATAGAGTCCTCAAGCACGTGATGCTAATGCACAAAATAAAAACCGTAGGACTATTACAAAGAATAATTAACATGATAATAATATCTACTTTAACAGTCATTGTACCCTGTATCACACTCTTCGGTGAAGTCGTCCACTCCCTAGCATCGGACTCCCGAGAATTCGGTAACCGTCCGCCCATCGAAAGAAAACCGCATTTACCCGGAATGTTCCAAGGATGCGGCCGTAAAACTTTTGCCAAAGTTGTGCGGCTTTCGTGATGTCATTGGAAAAGAGATGTTCTGGAGGCCAATGGGGCCGACATGAAGATCGGCGGCAGCTACCGACACATGGAAATTATGATGTCCCGAAATGCCAGGGAATATAAAACTTAATTACTGGATTACCAACTACTCAAACAAAATGATAATCATCAAAACCAAGATAAAAGAAATACATTACTCTTATGCACGCTTAATGTGAAGAAAAGTGCTCAACACAATGTAAATCTTCATTTCAAAACGTAAAATAACCTAAACATCATCAACATAATTATCCTCACGAGCCACTCTCCACCAACGTATCTGGGCATCTCCTCTCGGTTACTGGCCATTCTCTGCTTCACCCTCCCCATCTTTCGTGCACCGGGCACCGTCGTTCTTCTCCCATGACGAGAAAGGTCAATGCGGTCTTCATAACCTCGACCGTAACTACCTCGTTATCGAGAACGACAAGCTCAAAATCAACATCGCCCCTCAAGTTGATGCCTCCTAATATAGTTGTGTAGGGTCATAGTTCCTAACATTATCCGCACTGCTTCGAGAAATCCGATATGGCATATCTCGAAGTATGACCCATTTCTTCTTCCAAACTCCAAATGTCTTCTCAATTACGCCTACAAGGATGAATGTCTTTTATTAAACACCTCTTTTCTACTTCTTGTACGACACGGCTCTCTCGAAATCCGAAATATGATACCTTGTGTCGCATGTGGTTTAAGGCACCCCCCGCACGGTATCCAACATCCACCAAATAATACTTTCCCCGTAATACTTTTTAAAATTGGGCAAAGGCACGTGAAAAAAATATCTACTTTTTATATTACAAAGGAACTTATCATGCTATGGGCGAGGAAAAATTGTACTCCGGATTTCATTGCAATTTTTTAAAAATCCTACTATCATGTGCGCCGCCCCTCCCATCCTTCAATGCAAATGTAAAACATAAGTCAAATCACAAACCGCTCATTATATTTCGAGTTGTCCTCCTGCACCCGCCGATCAATGCAACTTTCTCGTTATCCGACACTACAAGATGAACGCAGTGTTCCATCGATTACGCCGATGCAACCCTTATATACAACAAATCATTTCAATATGCAAATAATTAATATATGGTTTGTGAAGATGTACATACCTCGAAATACGACATATATCTATTATCGTTTCGTAAATCTCTCGTCAAGGCCCCGCAAAAGTCGGGATCTGCTGGTTTTATTATGGTTTGTGCTAGACTAACAAAAGAACTCAAATCAACCGAGAAATATCTCGCTATTGTTTCTGACGAGCGTTGGAAGCGTCACGATGGCTCCCCGCATAAACACTGCTTTCGTGATGCGCATGTAAAGTGTTATGCCTAAGATTTCACGGATGTTGTCCGAGAAGACCCATGAAATCCATGAGATGTTGTTAGATCTATTAAAAATCATTGAAAACTTCTGAGACATGCAGAAGATGTTTCGAAATCTCATTGGGTGTCCTGAAATCATTTCTCCTATCCATTTGTCCCCAATCTGAGATGATGTGTAACAAGGTTCACGATCGCCGTAGGAAAAATCTGTAAAATATAATGAAATTTTATTAGAGCGCCAAAAAATAAAAATGATTAACATTACAAATATTAATTGAATAATATCTTACCGCAAGACTTTCAACACCATTCTTCCGGCGTAATTTTTCGCTTCAACGGATCCCACCAGTTTTCGCCGATCCTTGTTTTAAATCCTTCCAAAGTTTCCACTCTTTCGAGTTGGTCCCATTTATTTTTTAGTTGTAGCTTGTCATAATCCCCGTCTCGTGACCTCCTAAAATTTGTAAATGTCGTTTTGCCGCCCTCTTTGCCGAAAAAAGAATTGCCTATTCCCCTTTTCGACTTCAAGTATACTATCGCGAATATTATTTTTATGTCCTTCTCCCAAAGTGCAGAAGTGGCAACTTCATTGTACTTATTAGACATACTATAAATAAGAGAAATATTAGCGATATCTTTACTTATACTAGCATGGAGAGATATAATTTGCAATTAACTAAATAATACAGTAAGCACACAAAGCCATTCATGTGCAAAATGATACACTGATCAAAATAACTTATCGTGAAAATGTAGAGGTTCTGCATCATCGAGACACGCGACAATAACTAAAATAATTGAACTAACAAGATGCATAATCGAATCCAATGAGATGAAGGAATAATTTGTAATATCATTTAAATTGCAAAATAATAAAGTAAATATGCTATAAAGACAAGAGAACACATCAATTTACGTGGTTTGGTCGCATTGACCTACGTCCACGGAAAGGAGTATTATATCTTCATTTATGAAACTTTTGAACATCTACATAGCTTTTACAAATGGATTCTAAATGCCTAACCCCGTTTTAAAAGAAAACAAAGACACAATCGCTCAATCCACCCATAATAACTCAAAAACAACAAGAATTTCCATTAATTCCTCTTCCACCGCAACAACACCTAGAAACTTGACCGTAAATCGCAAATCGTATATTTACCGGAAAAATAGCCACAATTACACACTAAACACATAATCCTTTTAAAAAACATACTAAACAATTCTATATGCACTCAACACATATCCCACATCATCATTCCGTGATAGTAATTAAGACCATAAGAAGCAAAAACCGAGCCTTTCAAACAGAAAGACCATCCATAAACTCAAGATTATTCTTTCCAATACTCCCAACTCCTACAATATGAGGCTATTGAACACATGAAACATTTGAAACACTTTCAATCCCAATCATTTCTAGAGTTCGTATGCTTACAAAACACTCGTGCCCCCGTAATCGAAGCATTCAAAACTTCAAATTTGTCGTAAGTGAAATTATTAGTAAGCTCGTGTTTCTTTTTTCACAAATGAACCACAAAAAGTTTTCGATTTTTGACCACCTAGAAGCACACAAAAGCATCAAATTTCCCCACATTAAAGTATGAAAGAAAACTTCACTAATTACCAAACATAAAGTTTCGATTTTTTCAAGAGAACAAAATCGTACCCCACTAGCTAAAAAACATTTGAACTCTTCCAAGAACTCAAGTAATCAACCCAAAAATGCAATGAAAATGCTTTCAAAACAATAAAAAGAAGTAACTCGTAAAGTGCATTTAAAAACTTTTCCAACATAATAACTTTCCACCCCAAGATATCTTTAAAATATTGTTTCCGAAACAAATAAGCATTTAAGCTCAAAGGACGTCTCGTAAAATTCTTGAATTCAAAGATTTAAAACATTCAAGCATTTAAGAATTGAAGAAAGCATTTAAGCATTTAAGCCCCAAGATATCTTTAAAATTCTTGAATTCGCATTTAAGCATTCAAAACAATTACTAAATCTCAAGAATGATGCATTGACACTTCTTCCAAAATAATAATCGAATTCAAATTTCAAAATCATTAAAAATTTTTAAAATAACAAAATATTCAAGCCCAAAGGATGCACTTAAAACATCTCCACAACCGTGATGCATGCAAACACCAAAAGCAACATTAGAAGCACTCGAATATCATGTGTTTCAACCGAAAACAAAGAATTTACAAAGCTCAAAACAACAATAACTTGTTTCATGCCAAGACCGTGGTGCTACCCATTTAGCTTTAACGAAGGTGAAGCATGCATTTTCTAAGTAAAATGACATGTATGAATTTAAAATCCTACTACACAAGAAGTGAAGTAAGCCATCCGTGTCTCGAATAAATAACAAAAAAAGAGAGCCAAGTAATCATCGAGGAATACCGAGCCCGTATCAGCAAACCGAGCAAAACCATCCATAAACTCAAAGCATAATGTGATGAATATTCGTTCTAATTCATTCTAACAAAAATATTAACATTGCTAACCGAATGCAGTAGTTTCATATGTGTGTTTCTAAAACCAATTATCATAAGAGCAAACTTTTCAACTTTGGGTGTTCGATGTATAAGTACACAAAGATTGTATGGTATGCATATATTAGATATATGGTCGCATAAGGATTAAGTGCTATTCGTACATTTACACACATACCATAAGGGCTATGTATGGCATTTACACACATACTAAACAAAGCTTATGAGTATACATATCTAGTAGATGAACTTCAATTTTCTACATACGTAACACTCAAATCTTTAATCTCACACACACAAATTAAGCTTTCTGTTTCCCTTGAAATATTCACCTCTCAGCAAAGCCCGCTTACACCGAGAATTCCCCATTTCCAAACACAAAGTTCCCATCTAAACTCTCATGGATACTCAATATATTTCTTACAGAGAAATCAAAGCCAACAACTACCAAAGCAACCGTCAACCCATAATCAAAGCCATTAACTTCATTCAAAAAATTTAGCATTTTCTCCGTCAACCCATTCTACCAACGATGACGAAGAAATATCGCATGATAAGAGATGGAAGGAAGAAGGAGAGGAGCATGGGGCCGCGGGAGAGAAGGGGTTCGATCGAAGGTAACACATACCTGGAAGAAGAGCCGCAGCAGCTCCCAAGAAGTTCTAAGGTTGTGTCGGCATATTTTTAGGTTGAGTGTTGTATTTTTGAGAAAGAGTGTCGCCTGCGAAATTGTCGGCGAATTTTTAATTTAATTTATATAAATAATTTGAAAAGTAGTATTTGATTTTTGAAAGTAATTTTAAATTTAAAGTTTTAAGATATGAAATCAAACCGATCTCACATCCCGAATAGTTTATGGCAAAATCCAGCACCGCACCACAAACCGTGTATTTATCTCGAGGAATGTATTACACTGCCGATGATGGGGCTCGATTAAATAAACTAAAAGATTCAGTGGACATCCGTTTGTCCGCAAACCAATTTTATAAGCCGACAGTGACCGCTTAATATAAATGAATTCGTTGTGGTTTATATTACTCCGGGTTCTTAAAGTTCTTACAAGGGCAAGCCCATATAGTTAATTACATCTTAAATGAAGTGAATCATTTAAGAAAACTCGATAATGATCGTTGGTTTTGCTCAAGAATTTCAAAGTTTAAGGTTTCCAAAGGATCTGGATTTCGGAAATTCAAAAGTGGAATGACTCAAAATAGGAATGCTTATTTTAGGAGTCCAAAGGAAGAGAAGTAAAGCAGAGCCGAGGATCCAAGAAGAATCTCGGCAACTTCCCAAACTATCCTATTGTTCGTTCAATTTAGGAAAATCCTAATATTATCCGATATTTCAATCTTCGCTAATTTTAGTTAATTAGACTCTATATTCGTATGATATAATCATATACAATCAACAGAAGATGCGTAGGTTTATGTCGTACCAAACGACTCACCGTGATTCCTAAGACCACAGGCTTAATTTATACGACATGATCATGCAAATGACTAACGAAAAAGTCAAGATTTATGTTGTACCAGTAAACTACCTCGAAATCCTATGGATTGGTTATTTAATTCTAAGAATGGTTTGTCAAGAGATCCGAGTTTTGCCGACGACGAGCGGCCGTGTCGCCTACCATGTTCAGCCTCAAGGTTGTCACAGAGGTTTAGTTTTAGAAGTCATAAATCAAAGAGATGAGAGAAGTATTTTGGTTTAGAGAGAGTCTTAAAAATCCAAGTTTTTTTAATATTTTAATTAAAACAAATCTTAAAAGTTTCTGCTTTTAAACAAACCGATTACATCTCACGGTCGCCATCCCGCACCGTTATTTTCATCGAATTCACTTAGTCCAGATGAATTCCGTTTAAACTCAACCGAATGAGTTCCACACTTTCAGCTTGGGGACCGTGGGAAATCCCGTTAGCAACACGTGGGTTACATCATCCAAGGTATTCCCGATCATTCAACGAGACGTTTTAATTTAGTTGCAATCAGCTTTGTGTTCGGTTTGTGATAAATTCTTGAATGCTTTATATTTCAAATGTCAAGGTGGTGAATTTTATCTGTAATGATTTTTAATTTAATTTTGTCAGCTTTAGGGACTACCCTAAAGGTTTTGGTTTTCATGCAACAAATTAAGTCATCATGCAAAAAAAGTAAAGTGCATTTCGTTAATAAAAGTAAAATTGCAAATAAATAAAAGCGTACCCTGAGGGTCTTCCCCGTCATCCTGTCGCGTTTAAAATGCATGTTAGAGCATTTAAGTATTTATAAAGAATTATCTGTGTGAAGCTATGGCAAGGTTTCGGTTTTCTACCAAGATCCTAGTCATATGCCTAGTCATTCCTATGACGTCTGTGTTTTCAATTTTGTTTTAAGGACGCATTTTTTCATCAAAGAACAATTAAGTTCAATTGCTTCTTATTAATATCCTACCATAATATGGTTGCTTACGACGAGTCTTAAACATCTTTTTCAATACCTCTAGGATTGTTTTAAGTCCAAGAGAATTTAATTATAAAGGAATTAATCATCCGTTGTTCTGGCCAAGTTTTGCTTCCTTTCGTCAAAGGAACTGTGTGAGATTACTCAATACCCTATAAGTGAAGTAACACTTCACTAATACCTTGCTTAGGAGTTATGACAACAAGAGCTTTTCAGTATAAATTGATGTTTAAGTGATTTGTGATTTAATTTAATTTTAATTAATGGGTTTAAGTTCGAATAAGGTTCAAGTCGTTTTGCATTTATTTTCAATTCTTTATGTCTTGTGTGATGTTACATTTAATTAAATTAAATTTAATTGATCAATTTAATTTAATTTAATTTGGTTTAGTTTTAATTTTAATTTAATTTAGATTTTATTTTAAGTTGATTTTATTTTTTTATTTAATTTAATTTAATATGTTTTAATTTAATTTAATTTAGTTTAATTTAATTTAATTTAATTTAATTTAATTTAATTTAATTTAATATTAATTAATTTTAATTTATTTTAATTTTAATTAATATTTTATTTTTTATGTTTTAAAGATGATTTAATTTAATTGTTAAAGTATTAATTTAATTGAAATTTCTGGAAGGATTTAATTTAAATGTTTTAATTTTAATTTAATTTAATGATTAAGTCTTTTAGTATTTTAAATTTTGAGTTTGATTATCATTTTAATCGAATTAAATATTATTGAAGTGATTAATTTAGTGGATTCTTAAATTAAAGAATAAATGTCTTCCTAATAATATCCCTATTTTAATAATTTAAATTTTTATTGATTTCCTTCAAATTTCATTAATTAAATGATTAAAGTTTACCCTAATTAATCTTAAAAATGATTGATGGGCTTCTATCCTTTAATTATTTAAATTTCAATCATCCAAATCGCATTATGATCAAACATTTTATTAAACCTAAAGTTTTAATTAAGGGTTAAAATTTTTAATTACCATTTTCGCTTCTTCAAGCCTTAATAATTCCATAACTCACTAAATTAAGCTAAATGAATTTGAAATTTTTATGTGGTTTCCACCACATGTCAATTAAGACATTGTATATAAATGCGATTTTTCCGTATTTAATTTATTTATATAATTATTTTTCTATAAAATAACATTTCCAAGGAAAATTCAATAAGATGACCAAGGGAGCTTATATTCTTAAGAAATTATGGGGCACTCCTAAATGACCGCAGGACCATTTACTAATTTTTTTTGTGATTTTTCAATTTTTATTTTATTTATTATAATTATTTTTAGTTTTGGAGCATTAATTAATTTTAAAATAAAATTAAAGTTGAAAATGGATTTTATATTTTTAAATCTTCATCAATTCTCATGGAGTCTCGTAGAATAAATTTTATATTTTTCCTGATTTTTCGATTTATCGACTACAAGTAGTTTAAAGGTCGTAAAATTATTTTAATATTAAAAAATACATTAAGTCTTTAAATTCAATATCTTACCCTAGGGACTTAAGAAAATATTTGGTTTGTTTCTAAATGATTAGAATTTAAAATGACATTTTGGTGATTTTTAATATTTTTATAATTTTTATTATTTTTTAATTATTAAAAATATTAAAATAACGATAAAAATCAACTTTTTTAGAAAATTACACTAATTTTCCTAAGTTCTCTAATATCGAGAAACTCCAAATCCATTTTGAATTTTGAAAAGTATTTTGTGAGTTATGAATTTTTAAAGTTTAATTTACCCATTTTTGCTTAAGAGGCTTAATCAACCCATTTGATGGGGCTAACCAAGTCCAATCGTCTCAAATTTTTATGTGGTGTTCTCCTATCCATAGAGGACAAAGGGAGAATTGTTTTTAAGTAACATGAGTGGTTAACCCTAATTAATTAAAATTCAATTTTGGGTGTTTAGCCAATAGGGTTGTTCAAAGTGAATTAGCTCAAAAATTATTTTTCCTAGGTCCTCTCGGTCACAAGCAACATCACCAAAATTTTGTGAATTTATTTCTCAACATGTTAATTATTGGAATTAAAATACTCAAAACAAGAATACGAACTTGAAAAATTCCACGCAACTCTCATAGATGGCTCTCCCGACCTGGAAAAATTCATGGAATATTCCCAAGTTCGCAGGTTTAAAAGCCCTGGTGGTTTCATACCATGGTGAATTTCCCTACATATACATGGAGAATTAAAAACAATGCAGTAGAGTAAATAAATCATTAAAAATAAAATACTTAATGAAATTACTTGATTTCTTTTCCACATTATTCTCCTCTCGTTCACCGAGCAAGAGAGTATTTTTATTTTATTTTTAGGATTTTTCTACACAAAGTTATGAATTTTCTAAGTTCGGTAATTGAACAACAAGAAAAATCCCTATTTTTCTATTTATCGTGGACGGCGCCGCGTCAACCCAAGATCTCCGACCACCACGCGGCGCTTTTCGTTCGACGACGCCATCCTACTCGGGCCTGTAGGCCCACTACCATGTACCATCGCGCCGGGCCCCGGGACCCCGGCCGTCCGCTCGATACACGCGCAACTGACGTGGTTTCGGGTCATCGTCTACGACCGGTGCGAACCCGTGACCGTCAACCTTCTAACCCACTTCACTCGATTCTCAACTACTTCGTTCAGTGCCTATGGATTCGACTTCAAGAGACGAACACATCCATACTAAACATGCATCGAAATCGTATCTGAATTAAATGGAGAATCTCTCCGTAAGCTCGTGAAGAAGAGTGAGTCCATACCTTTGCTCGCAGAAAGGAAGCTTCGATCCGAGAGTCGTGTCACCTTCAATTCGTCCAAGCAAGCTCCGCATGAAGTCCCTGGCATGGTTAATCAGCCCAGGTATGATTTCTACCAAGCCCGATCACAAAGCTTCGAGGCCGGAAGCAATGGCCGGCTCCGGTGAAGGGGCTTTTACGGGGGAACTTCTCATCTTTGTCCGGGTGAAGGTGGTGGACCAATCAATTTGGAGATTGGCTCACCGTGGTGAAGTGTCCCGGTTTTGAGCTCGGATTTCAACTCCGAAATTGAGCTCACAAGAGAGGAAATGGCAGGGATTTCTCGTGTGACAAGCTCCTGCGTGTAGATATGTCCGTATATTCGCGGTGGTTTCCGCAAGTTTTGGTTCAAAGACTCCTCTCATGGTCGAGAGGAGGCGGTGTTTAACAGAGAGGCGGAGGGCTCAGGGGGTTGGCTCGGGATCGGCCGCTCCATGCAAGAGAAGAACAGCCCATGGTGTTCAATCGGGTCAGATACTTCGGCCAGCGCAGTTGAAAAGCCTGCCCTCCCAAGGTCTCGCCGATGGTGTTTTCCGCGTTCCAGCAATGTCGCAGCATGGGTCACCCTCCGGTCCGTGGGTCGTGTCGGAGGTTTGTGCGGTGCACTGGAGCTTTGCCATGTGTAAAGAGGACGGGTTTCGAAATGGAAAGGGTAAGTGGCCTGGGCTTCTTGGGCTCAACTATCAACCCATACTTCGGGCTCGTTCACCTCCCCGACCCGGTTTCGGCCGGTGAATTGGTCACTCGGGGTTCCTTTGGCGGAGAAGTCTCCATCCAAGAATATTTAGATTAAATTGGGGTTATTGTGAATCATAAGGTTAATGTCTTTTAGAAGTTCTTAAAGGACCTCCTCTTTTGCCCAATGTGGTAAGGTCACATGTCAATAACTCACATGGCTCGCATGTGGCTCAAGAATGGCTACTTCATGGCTCACCTTAATTGAAAAGTTTGGTCAATTTCATGAAAAAGGGTTTTAGGAAATTTTAAGTAATTTGGTGTAAAATTTGGATTATTTGTCAAATGGCTTTGTTGTAAAGATTTGATTGGTTGACAGACTTAGGAATGATTTTAATTAACAGATGAGATGAGATTGTAATGTGGGCTTTAGACGTTTCTGCTTTTAGTTCATAGGAATGGGCTTTTGAATGTCCTTTGTGTTGGCTTTTAGATGAAAATTTCGACAAGGGTCATGCCAAATAACAACAGGTTTAGTTTAAGGATATGTCATGCGATTTGAGACAAGTTTGAGGTGGTTTGGGTTCAATCGGTCAATTTCGAAGCTGCAATGGGCTAACGTAGGTCAAATTGGGCTAATTTGGGCCAATGTTGGGTTAGGGTTGAAATTGATGTAAATTAATGTTTTGAAATGTTTATGGGAGTGTTTCAAAGAGTTTCAACTTCGTTGTATTGCTTCGGATTCCGCTTATTTGTTTTAGGTTCGCTGGGTTTAGGTCAAAATCGGGGTTTTTTGGTTTTCGGGGTTGGATTTGAGTGGGGTTTGGGTCCAAATTTTGGGCAAATTATGTTGGGTTTTTTGTTTATGGGGATGTTAGAAGGTTAAGAAAAGGTTTGGGGTCAATTGGAAGTCAATTGGTTTGGCTCGCTAAGTCAGTCATCGGCCCAAAGGCTTTAAGGTCAAAAGTGAAATCGACCCAAATGTCAATCAACTGGACTTGCATTTGGTCTAGATTGATATTTTTGATATTTAATCGAGTTTAGAATTGAATCGACCAAAATTGTGGGGTCAATTGGGTAGGTTTGGTTCACATCGGGTTTCGGGTTGGGCGGCCTACCAACGGGGTTTTCGTAAAGGTAAATCGACAAATTTGGCCCATAAAAGTTGGGGACAAAATAAAATTGGGAATATTTGGGATTTTTGGAATTTTCAGAGTTTTCTCAATTTTTTAGATTTTTGGGCTAAGAGGGGCATTGGGTATTTTGAGGGTATCAGAGTATTTTTGGAATTTTTTGTATTTCTCGCTATGGATGATCAATTTGACTGTGAGGAAATGTTCATGTTAATTTTGGGGAATTTTGGGTGATTTGGAAATTTTGGAGGATTCGAGCAATTTTAATGCTTTTACATGCCGATTGGGCAGGCTCCCCCCAATGAAAATCGAAATTGGGAAAGTACATTGATCAACAGAGGAAATGGAAGCACTTTCAAGTTGAGCCATGAAGCCATGTTAAGCCTTATATGAGTTGATGAGAGGACTCATTTGAGGCATTCACTATGTTGTTCCTAACCCTCTTGGCCATGGGGCTTAGGGGTTAAGGTCCATCCATATAAATTACCTACATGAGTCAAGGAGTCAAGTTGGGTATGTGTGCTCTTAGGATTCTGGATCGTGTGTGCGAGAGTGTAAAGTACGAGTGTAGTGAGTGTGTAAGTCAACCCTACTCGACCAAGCCACCTGTGGTGGTCCTGGCGTCAAAGAGTCCTATGCAGGGAACTCTATCCTTTAAACCTTCACATCGATTTCAACCTCTAGGTGATCGTGTGGGTCTAAGCAATCAAGCTTCGTGGGGTTTGGTGGGGAGTGCAAGAAGCGGTTCAAATTTCTATGGATGGGTCCCAATTCTAGTCCTCTAAGATAGTCAAAGGAAAAGCCTAAGGCTAGATCCTAAACATTAAAGAGAGAAGAGAAGACCTCATCAAAAATGAGGTCAACAAATGGACTTCAATAGGTGTGGGGTGCTAACCAAGCACACCGCGTATTGGTGTTGACCAAAGAGATCAAAAAATCAACACAGATGTCCAAGTGACAAAGCTAGGACGAAGTAGTTGAATTTTCACCGGGAGTATGAGGTAAAGCTCCAAGACCGAAGATTCCAACTCTCGCCAAAAAAAGGAGGTGAATTTCAGATCACAAGATTTTAAGAGATTGGATCTTAGATTCGTTTCATTTTTATTTTAAGTTTTAATTATGAGTTTGAATTTCGATTTGTGTTTCAATTTTGGTTTTATGCGGAGAAAAGAGTAGGGCTAAGGCCCACCCGAATGCATTTGTATGCTGAGAAGGAAGCAGGACTGAACCTATTCCATATGTGTATGCTGAGAAGGATTAGGACCGAGCCTATCCCAAATGTGTATGCCGAGAAAGAATAGGACAAAGCCTATCCGAAATGCAGAGTGCTTTAATTTCAATTTCTTGTCGAGAGGATCAAATTTTGAGATTGTCGAGAAAGGAGTAGGACTCGAACCTATTCCATATGTGTATGCCGAGAAGGATTAGAGACCGAGCCTATCCCAAATGTGTATGCTCGAGAAAGAATAGACAAAGCCTATCCGAAATGCAAAGTGCTTTAATTTCAATTTCTTACCGAGAGGATCAAATTTTGAGATTGCCGAGAAAGGAGTAGGATCGTGCCTATCCCAAGTACCGAGAATTGCCGAGAAGGGAGTAGGGCGGAAGCCTATCCCGAGAGCCGAGAATTGCGCAGAATGTGCTCGAGATGGGAGTACGGCGGAAGCCTATCCCGAGTGTCGAGAATCTGCAGAGAAGGGAATGAGGCGGAAGCCTATCCCGAATGCCGAGAATATGCTAAGAATTGCCGAGATTGCCGAGGATTGCTAAGAATGCCGAGGATTGCTAAGAATATGTCGAGGATTCGCCGAGATTGTCGAGGATTGTCGAGAATGCCGAGGATTGCCGAGATTGCCGAGGATTGCTTGGGGATTGCCGCGAATTGCCGAGAATATGCCGAGGATTGCTGAGATCGTCGAGGATCGCTAAGAATATGCCGAGGATTGCCGAGATTGCTCGAGGATTGTCGAGAATGTCGAGGATTGCCGAGATTGCCGAGGATTGCCGAGAATGCCGAGGATTGCCGAGAATGCCGAGAATGCCGAGGATTGCTCGAGATCGTCGAGGATCGCCGAGAAGGGAGTAGGGCGGAAGCCTATCCCAAGTGCTAAGAACTCGCCGAGATTCTCGTGAATGCGAGAGATATTGAAGAATTTTGCCGACTTATGCCGAGACCGAAGAATTTTATCGAAATTTATTTATGCAGAGATCGAGGGAAATTTTGCCGAGGTCCATGGGGAATTTTTTCGAGATTCGGTTTATGTAGTGGTTGTGAAAAATTTTATCGATATTCGATTTATGCTATGACTATGAAGAATTTTACCGAGATTCGGCTTATGCTCGAGATTCGAGAAAGATTTTGCTCGATATTCGGGAATGCGAGTTTTATGAATGCAGAGACTCGAATATATTGCTCGAGATTTATGAATGCGAAGATTGTGAAAACATATTGTAAAGTGCAGAGAATGTTTGTAGAAGTTCATGCAATGCTGAATTTTATTGAAATGCTTGTGCGGAGATTTTGAAAATTCATAATGTGCGAGTTCTTTTGTTTGTTCAAATGTTGATTTTTATTTTGGGATTTGGACCCGGCTTAAGACAAGTGCAACATCGGGGCTTCGTTGAACAAGACTATCTTTAAAACATCACGATGTGCAGTACTTTCGAGGTATCGTCCACTCGACCGAAGGTACGTGCAGAGAATAACTCCCTTTAAGGTGCTATCGGAATCACATTCTTTCAAGTACCTATAAAGGTGTGTTATCTCTAAGGATGTCATTGTCGAGGAGGACAAAACTCCGTAGTTTCGTTTGTAGCAGCTTATCATTCGATTTGTTGCAGCATTCCGTAAAGGTTGTTGAAGTTGTCTTTGAGAAGTATTTCTGGCGTTTTTCGAGTTGAAGTTGAAGTTGTAGTTGCTGGGCATTGAAATTATACAAGTTGTCTTTAGGAAGTCGCTCTGACGTTCTTCGAATTGACATTGAAGTTGTATTTGTTGTGCGCTGAAGGATAAGACTTCAAGGTTGAATTTCCATTAATTGCTAATAACGTTGTCATTCCTTTAATTCTTTCTTTCTGGGCCTAAGCAGATCCCAAAATTTCTGTTCACGTGATCAAAAATATTTTTCACTGTCCAAAGATATTTCTGAGCCAATTAATGACCGGCCAAAAGGTATAGAATCACTCGACTCTCTCCAAAGCATAATATCGGAGGAAGCTTCTTAAGGTAGCCTTTCAAGTTTCATTAATCGGAGGAAGATTAAGACACCAATTTTTGGTTATATGCTTGCCTCAAGCTTCTTCTCAGGGAGCATTCTTTTTTTTTTCCTTGAGCTTTTCTCTCTCCTTCTTTTTTTTTATTGAGGATTACTATATCTAGTGAAGCACAGATTAAAGATTTTGAATATCTGGATTGTGACACCAATTTTTTGATTGTGTGCTCACCTCAAGCTTCTCCTCAGAACACCCTTTTTTTTGCTCCTTTTGTTTTCCGAGAATTACTCGTATCCGGCGATGCATATTTTTGTTAAAGATTTTGAATGTCGAAACTCCCCTAATTAATAATTCCAAAATGTTTCTTAACATGAATCCTGGGATATTATAACTTATTCGAAAGTCCGGACCCAGCCACATGGCGGGAAATTAAAAGGCTCGTTATATCCTGAATCAATTACTAGTATTTCAACCACACTACTTCATTTTGAAATCAATTTAGGACCCAATCCAAATTCCTTAAAGTAAACGACTCAGTTATTAGAGCATTAATTTCATTCTTCCCTGAAACCATAGTCTTAGCAAAATATCCAAATTTAAGCTTTCCAAACATTGAGCGCTTCCGGACAAAAACAAACTCTTTGTCATTCATTCATTGCAAGTAAGAAGGATGGTACGAACCAATACCGATCGTGCTAATATCTTCTTTCAAGTACAAAAGTAATAAGCAACCAAAAAGTGTCACGTCCGTTGTCACCAGCGTAGGAACCAATCGAAGCAAACAAATCGCCTCGAAATCATATTGATATAACTTATTTCAAGTTCCTTTCAAATATTCATCGAGGATTGTTACGCTTCCATTCTTGAAATTTTTCTCCAGCCATTATTCGAAACCGATACGACCTTCAATGGTGTGCCCAAGCATTCCGTGATATGGGCAATAGTTAGGATGATTCTTCTTGTTAACTTCCGTCGGTTTCTTTGCCTCGTGCAATCCGAACTTGGCCTTCTTAATCAAATTCCGAAACATCTTTTCCATCGCCTCATCTTTGAAAGAATATACTCTGCTTAGTTTCTCGTCGTAGACGGACCCCGTCTTCCATCCATCCGAAGCGACCACTTGTTGAGACGATCGTTGATAGTTCCGTTGTCGAGGCCGATTCAATCTGGATCCGCATTGGTCGCTTGTCTTTATCCACCACCGCCATTGTCTCGTACTCCTCAAATGTCTTGACCGACTCTAGCTTTTCGAATTTTCTGGAAAACCCAACTGTTTAGCTTCCTCTTGCAAACTTCCAGCCTTTGCAAAGTAGTTTCTCGAACGTTTTGATTGTGAATCCTTTGAGGAGAAATGCAACCGGTCCATGGATGCTCTTTAAGAGAATTTCAATTGCATGTTGCTCCCGGAGCCGTGGCTCACACTTCGAGCTTAAATTTCTCCATCGCAAAATGTAGTCTACCAATGTTTCGGTTGACTTCGTCGCTTCACTACAAGATCACCGATGGTGATATGGTGTCTAGCTCCGACGAACCGCTTAACAAAGAGGTCTTCCAATTCTACGAACGTTCTCACCGAACCATTTAGCAGCTCGCGTACCGCCGAATGCAACCCCTGAAAGGCTATTCACAAATTGACGACACAACAATGCATCGCTACCCCCGCGTTGCAGCAACTTGCTCGAAAGTGTGCAACATGCTGTCGGGGGTTTCCGGTACCATAAAAAATCTTGAACTGAGGTGATACGAAACCTCCGGGATATCGGACGAGCATCAAACTCTTCGTGGTATGGTCTACCCTTCGAATCGATGTTCGTTCTTTGGATCGAGCCGAGGCTTCTCTCACCCGCCGTTCCACCATTTCGCTTAATGTCTTTTTCCGGTATCGGACCCCGAACCGAATCCCTCTTCTCGTTGTACATCGACGGTGAACTCCCTTCTTTCATCCATAACATTAATGATCTCTAGTTCGTTTGTTTCGGAGGTGTTATTTGCGGTGATTGTGACTTTCCTTGAATTGTGGCCATAGCAGCCCATCACTTCTTCTAGTTGCTTCTCCAAATGGTCGATATGTTCATCTCGTTGTTGAATGGCCCTTTGCACAATCCTTCGCGGCGGTCTCTTCACCAAAAGGCGGAGTGTCGCTCGCAAATAATGTTGATTGGGTCTCGACGACGTCGATTTCTGCAAATTCACCTTCCATGAAATCTGCTAGTTCGTAATCTTCCTCTTCAATGTTGTTTTTCTGATCTTTAGACAGTTGTGCAATGTTAGCTCGAAGCTTTTCCACAGCCTCCTCAATTGACTTTCCTTTGATGACTTTAAGGTCAACTGGAGATTTTCGAGAAACATCACTTATTTCCCCGAGCACTGGTGTCGTCGCGTAGAAGTCAATTGAATCATCTGAAATTATATTTACAGAACTTTTTTCAGGTTCTTTTAAATATTCTTCTAGTATTACCACCTTTCCACTTCTGAAATTCTCCTCAAGCCAATCCTTAAAGCTGAAGCAGCTTTTCTATAGTATGGCCGAGCAACCTGGTGGTATGGGCAAGACATCGGGTGATCTTCCTCGCCGACCTCCTCTCGGCTTTTTTGGCTCAGTAGCTCGATTTCGAACTTAGAAGCAAGTCATGGAATATCTTCGACACCGACTCTTCCTTAAACCGGTATACCTTGTTTAATCGTTGACTCATTGTTGCTCTATCCGTAAGAGATGGTCTTCTTTTCGTGCCTTTGTCGGCTGTATGGGCTTTGAATTGGACCCAATATCGAATCCGGAAAATGGTAGGTCATAAACGCCAGCCGACTTTCCCTCGTGTAGAATCTCTTTTCCTTTAGTTAGCGGAGCGACTGGTACAACGGTGGTGAATCCAGCAGTAAAAGCAGACACAACTCCAGGAGCAATCCTAACATTTTTCGTAGCAGTACCTTACGAGTAAAAGAAGAATTCATTCCAAACGACATCCTTTCCAAGTGGGAGAATTCCGTAACGAGCTTCAAGTTGAACTCCACAACGGGCTTAATGAACTTGCTTATTTCGGACTTCATCACTCGTGATGACCACATCACCAAACATTGCTACAACATTGTCGAACCCTTGTCCAAATTTAATGACTGCCAGATCAGGCAACTCGTCTCTATTGATAGCGAATTCTTCTCCGGTGGCGAAAGAGAAGATCAACTTCGGTGAAGACATTGTCCCTGTCATTTGAAGAATTCCCGAAGTCGGTGACATCCCGTGTCTTGCAGTTTCGTGAAAGTATCGAAGTTAACGCACTCGTCTTGTAAACTGGGCATCCTTTAAAATTTATTCATGTGAAATTTTTTTTTATCTCAAAATTTTGCATTTTGTTTTATTATTGTGTATTCGATGGGTTTTCAGAATTTCATTTTGAATTGAAATTTTAACAAAATTTTATTTTGTTTAGAGTTTATCGGAAGTTTGTTAGAGCGGAATTTCGGCTTGACATGTTTACTAACGAGTCAAAACTAAAGAGGAATGAAGTATCGACCCGATCCGAGATTTAGAGGAGGTCGAATTCACATTCAAATCACATGAATAGATCGCTCCTATTCTAACACACCTATCGGGGGTCTACCTCGCCTCTTTAGGGAGGTGGGAGGATTCTGGAACCTCTCTGTTTAGGGGTGTCTAAACAGTGGCTCTAGAATCCAAAAAGGAGTTGACTATACTAGCTCAAGACAGAAATGAGCGGGGTATGCCAACAGAAAGAATAGTAGTTTGGTCCACTAGGGGCATGGACTCACTACCGATTCATGAAAGCAAAACCATCTGATCAAAATGGAGAGAGGAACTTTTCCCCAGCGGAGTCGCCAGAAGTTGTTCGCATATTTTTAGGTTGTGTGTTTTATTTTGAAAGGGTGTCGCCTAACGTAGTTGTCGGCGAACTTTTAATTTAGTTTAAATAAATAATTTGAAAAGTAGTATTTGATTTTGAAAATAATTTTAAATTTGAAGGTTTTAAGATATGAGATTAAACCGATCTCACATCCCACATAGTTTACATAAACGAGCACCGCACCACACACCGTGTATCTATCTCTAAGGATAGTACACATCGCTCGACGGTGGGGCTCGATTAAACAAACTAAAAGATTTGTGACATCCGTTTGGTCTGCGAACCAATTTTATAAGCCGACAAATTCCCCTGCTTAATATGAAAGCATTAAACAGAGTTTATATTACCTGGGTTCTTTAAAATTCCCTATAAGGGCAAGCCCCTATAGTTAGTTACATCTTAAGTGACGGGAATCACTTAAGAAAACTCTCGATAATAATCAATAATTCTGCTCTCAAGGGTTTCAAAGTTTAAGTTTTCAAGGGATTGAATTTTGGAATCTCAACAGGAATGGATCAAGTTTGAAACATTTTGTTTTGGGAATTCAAAGGAAGAAAAGTAGGAGAAATTACGGATTCGAAGTGAACTTCGGTAATTTCCCGACTATCCTATTGTTTGGCTTGGATTTAGGAAAGTCCTAATGTTTATTTAGTATTTCAACCTTGCCAATTTTAATTAATTAGGGCTTATATTTATATGACGAGAATCATTCAAATAACCTCGAAGATGTGAGGGTTTATGTCGTATCGGACGACTACCTCGGAATCCTAAGACCGGTTAGGGCTTAATTTACAAGGTAAATGCCTAACGAAGAGTTGAGGATTTATGTTGCACTAGTGCAAACTACCTCGAAGTCCTATGGCTTTGTTATTTAATTCTAGGAATGTTTTATCGAAGTAGACTCAGGTTTTGCTGATGACGATGGCCGTGCTGCCCACCATGCTCCGAGCTCCTTGTTGTTGCAGAGTTTTAGTTTTAGAAGTCATAAATCAGGGGATGAGAAGAGTTTTTTGGTTTAGAGAAAATCTTAATTTCCAAGTGTTTTTTTTACGTTTTAATTAAAACAAATCTTAAAGTTGATTATAACGACACCGGTTAAGATCCCACGGTTCCATCCTTCCGGCATCATTATTTTTATCGGATTCACTTAGTCCAGATGAATTTGCTAAACTCAATCGAATGAGTTCCACACTTTCATTTAGACCGTGGGAAATCCCGTTAGCAACACGTAGGTTACATCATCCGAGGTATTCCCGATCATCCAACATAACGTTTTAATTTAATTGTAATTGTAGTTTTGTGTTCTGTTTGTGATTAAATTTTGAGTTGTTTTATATTTTGAAATGTTGTGGCGGTGAATTTTATCTTGCAATGGCTTTTAACTTAGTTTTGGTTTCAGTTTTAGGGACTATCCTAAAGGTGTGGGTTTTCATGCAACAATTGTTTATCATGCAAGAAAAGTAAGTGCAATGCTGTTAAATAAATTGCAATAATGTAAATTGCAATAAAGTAAATTGCAATAAAATAAAAGCGTACCTGGAGGGTCTTCCCGTCATCCCAAGCTGCACTTAAAACACAATTAGAATATTTAAGCAAGTTCCTAGGTAAAGCTAAGGTAAGGGTTATGGTTTTCTACCAAGTTCCTAATTCTATAGCTAGTCATTTCCTATGACGTCTAGGTTCCTTGTGTTTTGGTTTGAAGACGATTTTCTTCATCAAAGAACAATTGAGTTCAATTGTTCTTATAAACTTCCTATCATATTGAGAAAATGTTTAAGAAGAATCTTAAACATCTTTTCAATATTGCTAGAATTGTTTTAAGTCCAAATGGACTCAATTATACAAATGAATTAATCGTCTAAGAATCTCAAATTTTGTTATCTTGCTCAGTGAACTAGGACATTTGAATATCCTATAGGTGAAGTGACATTTCATTTAATGTTCTGTTTAGGAGTTATAATAACCAAAGCTTTCGAGGGCAAATTGGTGTTCAAATGATTTAATTTAAGTTAATGGGTTTAAATTTGGAATAATGTTCAAGTTGCCTTATATTTAATTTCTTTATGTCTTAGGTAATGTTATTTAATTCAATTTCATTTAACTTTAATTTAATTTAATCTAATTTTAATTTTAATTTAATTTAATTCAATTTAGTTTGATTTGATGTTAAATTAATTTAGTTTAATTTGATTTAATTTCCTTTAATTTAATTTAATTTATTTATTTAATTTAATTTAATTTAATTTGATTTAGTTTGTTTTAATTTAATTTAGTTTAATTTAATTTAACTTAATTTATTTATTTAATTTGATTTAATTTAATTTAATTTAATTTAATTTAATTTAATTTTATTTAATTTAATTTAATTTAATTTAATTTTATTTAATTTAATTTAATTAATTTAATTTAATTTAATTTAATTTATTCATTTAATTTAATTTAATTTGTTTATTTAATTTAATTTAATCTTTAATTTATTTCAACTTTTAATTATAATTTAATTTAATTTAATTTAATCCAATTTAATTTACTTAGTTTAATTTTTAATTTTAATTGAAATTTTTGAAAGAGTTTAATAATTTAATTTTAGTTTAATGATTAAGTCTTTTAATATTTTGAATTTTGAGTTATCATTTTAATTAAGAATTGAATATTAATGAGATGATTAATTTAGGGATTTTTAAATTAAAGAATAAATCTCTTTCTAATAATATCCCTATTTTAATAATTCCAATTTTATTATTCTTCCAAATTTAATCAATTATTTAATTAAGGTTTAATTATTTTAAAATTGTTTAATGGGTTTCTACCCTTTAATTATTTAAATTTCAATCATCCAAATCAGATTAGGATCAAATATTTTACTTATTAATTTTTTATTAAACCTAAAGTTTTAATTAAGGATTAAAATTTTAATTACCATTTTACCCTTTAAGCTTAATAATTTCATAACTCACTAAATTGAACTCAAATGAACTTGAAATTTTTATGTGACTTCACTCATATGTCAATAAAGACATGAGAGGAGAAAATGTGATTTTTCTGTATTTAATTTATTTATATAATTATTTTTGGTAGAAAATAGAGATTTCCAAGGAAAATTTAATAACATGACCAAGGGAAAGTCTCTCGTTCTTAAGAAAATTAGGGGACATTCCTAATGACCAGAGGACCACTTGGACCAATTTTGGTGATTTTTTGAATTATATTATTTTTATTATAATTATTTTAAATTTTGGAGTGTTAATTAATTTAAAAATAAAATAAATGTTGAAAAATTAATTTTATATTTTTCAAAAATCTCTCGGATATCAAGGAAATCAGAGAATCAAAGTTTGCAATTTTCTGATTTTTTTATGATTTATTATAATTATTTTAGTGAAAATGCTAGAAAATACATTTTTTTAATTTTAAAATTACCCTAGGGCTTTAAAATTTAATATCTCATAAAATATACCTAAGAAAAATATGGGGTTTGTTCCTAAGTGATTAAAATTTAAAATGTGACATTTTGGTGAATTTTATTATTTTTGTGATTTTTATTATTTTTTAATTATTAAAATATTAAAATAATATTAAAAATCAAATTTTTAGAAAATTGAAATTTTAATTTTCTTAAATTCCCCGATATCAGAGAGGCTCCAAAACCAATTTGGTGAATTTTTGAAAGATATTTTGAAAGTTATGAATTTTTAAAGTTTAAAATGGCTAAATGACTTAATCAACCCAATTAGTAGGGCTAACCAAGTCCAATTGACTTCAAATTTTTATGGTGGGTTCCTCTGATCCTAAAGGTCAGTGGAGAATTGATTTCAGGTCAATTTGATGTATGGTTAGCTCTAATTAATTAGAGATCCATTTTGGGTGTTTAAGCCAATTAAGGTTGTTTTAAATGAACTAACTCAAAACCTATTTTTCCTAGGGTCCTCTGGTCATAAGGAACATCACCAAATTTTTCTAGAATTTATTTCACAACATGCTATTTATTGGAATTAAAATACTCAAAACAGTAACATGAATTTGAAAAATCAATAACTTTTCATAGGATGGCCTCGACTTTGGAAAATTCGGAGAATGTTCCCAAATTCGGAGGCTTCAAAGCCCTATGGTCTCATGCCATGGTGAATTGTATACATGCATGGAGAATTAAAAATATGCAGAGAGTAAATAAATTATTAAAAATAAAATACTTGATGAAATTAAATAATTTCTTTTCCACATTATTCTCCTCTCGTTCACTCGAGCGAGAGGGTATTTTTATTTTATTTTTATGATTTTTCTACACAAAGTTATGAATTTTTGAAGTTTAGGAAATTAAATAAATCGAAAAATCCCTAATTTTCTATTTATCCACGCGGCGCCGCGTCAACCTCGGCAGCCTCCGAAACGCCGCGTGGCGCGCTCCCATTCGACACCGCCATCCGATTCGGCGCTCCGGGGGCCGGCTGTATCGTTCCGTCTTCTGATCCGACGCGATCCTGGCCGTCCGTCCGCGCTTGTATTGAATGGACGACATCCGTTCATCGTCCCCAAGTGTCCTACCCGATAGCCGTCCACACTAAATCCCTAATATCTCACTCGATACTCAATGGATTTTCATGTTCTTATGATCTATGGATTCGTCTTGAAGAGACGAACACATCTATACGGTGATCATGCATTGAAATTAAAGCATTTGAAATGGAGAATCTCCTGAAGCTCGGGATGAAGAATTAGCTCATACCTTTGCTCAGAGAAGTGTGGCTTCGATCTGAGGGTTGTTGCACCTTCGATTGGATCCCAGCAGGCTCCAGATGAAGTCTCCTGGTCGGTGAGTTGTCTCAGGTGTGATTTCGACTAAGCCCGATCACAAAGCTTGGAGGCCGAGCAACCGGGTGGCCTGGAGATTGGGCTTTTGCTGGTGGACACCTTCCTCGGTCCGGTGAAGGTGTAGAACCAATCAATTTGGGGATTGACTCACCGTGGAGAAGTGTCCCGGTTTTGGGCTTGGATTTCGACTCGAAATCGAGCTCACAGAGAAGAAATGGCAGGGGGATCTCAGTGGGGATCAAGTGCTCGTGTATGGGGAGGAGTCCGGAACAATTTTGGCGAGTTTCCTTAAGGTTTGTTTCAGCACCTCTCATGGCCGAGAGGGGTGGTGTTTAAATAGGAGAGGGTGGAGGGCCTCCCTGGGGAGAGTTAGGGCTTGGGATCGACTGCTTAGGTCAAGAGAAGAACAGCTCCAATGGCCACTCTGGGGATGGGGCAATGAGCGGTGAGAATTCCAAGTCGGGCTCACATGTGAGCTCTCGGCCATGGTGTTTTCCGGCGACTCGGTGGCCGGCCGGCCAGGCATTGGTCACCATCTTGTTCGGGTGGGTCGGGGCTGGGGTTTGGTGCATTCAATCGAGGTTTGACATGTGTAAAGTGGTTGAATCAAAGTAGAAAGGGGAAGGGGTCATTTTGGCTTATTTTGGTCAACCCATGCAAAGGGGTTGGGTGCACCTCCCCAAGACTCGGTTTTGGGCTGAGGAGGTCAGGTGGGTCAATCTCCCATGTGTGGTGGAGTCTCCATCAAGGATTAGGTGGCAAAGCATGGTTTAGAGTGTGACATGCTTAAGGTAAAAAAGGCTTAATGAAGGATTAGGAAAGGGTCCCCTCTTCTTGCCATCAATGGCATGGTGACATGTAAAGAGGCTCTCATGGCTTCCATGTGGCTCATGCATGGCTTCATGGCTCACCTTTGGCTTGGGAAAAGTCAAGTCAATTTCATAAAAAAGGGTTTTAAGAATTTTGGATATTTTGGTGAAAATTTGGATGAAGCTTCATTTAGAATTATTTGATCATTGGTTTATGACTTAGGGATGATTTTAATTGAATGGATGATGTAGAGAAATATCATGTGGGCTTTGGGACCAAATTTGGGCCTTTTTGAAATGGTTTTAGATGGGCTTTTAAGATGGTTTAGGAAAGTGGGCTTTCGAATTTTAAAATGGATTTTGGGATGAAATTTTGTAAATAGGTTGGGCCAAATAATTGTTGGGTTTAGCTCATGGATGTATCATGAGTGACTTGAAGCAAATTGGGAGTGATTTGGGTTTGAAATGGGTTGAATTTGGGTTCTTTTGGTGAATGGGCCAATATAGGTCCAAGTGGGCCAAGTTGGGCCAATGTTGGGCTAGGGTTGAAATTGATGTAAAATTATTGTTGAGAAATGTTTATGGGGGTGTTTCAAGGAGGTTTTGACTTTGGTTGGGCTTTGATATTGGGGTTTGGGCTCATTTGGGTTAGGTTTGGGTTTAGGTCAAAAATGGGCCTTTTAGCTTTGGGTTGAATTTGAGTGGGGTTTGGGTCTAAATTTTGGGCAAATCATGTTAGTGTTTTGCTTGTGGTGATGCTAAGGAAGATTTAGAAAAGATTTGGGGTTAATTGGAGTTGAATTGGGTGAGTTTGGGTTAGGTTTGGGCCATGGGTCCAAATTGGGCTTTAAGGCCAAAAGTGAAATTGGATCCAAATATCAATCAAATTGAACTTGGATTTGGTCTAGATTGGTGTTGGGAATGTTGAATTGAAGTTTAGAATTGAATTGGACCAGAATTTGGGTCAATTGGGTAGGTTTGGTTTGACATTGGATTCACTTTGAGTTAAAATGGGTCAAATTGGGGGTTTTGACAAAAGTAGGGTAAATTGACAAAATTGGCCCATGGTGTAGTTGGACAAAATGAAATTGGGAATATTTGGGATTTTCTGGAATTTTCTGGGAATTTTCTAAATTTTTGGATTTTTCGGTCAAGAGGGGTATTTTGGGTATTTGGAGGGTATTGGGAGGTATTTTTGGAATTTTTGGTATTTTTGGGTATGGATGATCAACTTGAGTGATGTGGAAATGTTTGGGATTGATTTTGAGGAATTTTGGGTAATTTAGGTGATTTTGGAGGATTTCAAGGGTTTGGGTAGGTTAGGCGGGTGTAGGGTCCCGGGGGTCAAAAATTGAAAATTTGGGAAAATTGAAGATTGGGTGAATGTAAGTGGAATGAAATCATTTTGGTTGAGCCATGAAACCATATCAAGCCCACATGAGCCATGAAGGGGCTCATTTGAGGCATTCACTATGTTGTTCCTAACCCTCTTAGCCAAGGGCTTAGGGGTTAAGGACCATCCATGTGAATCACCTACATGAGTCAGGAGGTCAAGTTAGGTATGGGTGTGGTTCTAGGAGGTGTGTGAAAGTGTAGTGTATGAGTGTAGTGTATGAGTGTAGTGTGTGTGTAAGTCAGCCCCTTCACCAGACCAGGCCATCCAGGGCAGTCCTAAGGCCAAAGAGTCCTATAGGAACTCATCCTTTAAACTTCCACATTTGATTTCAACCCTCTAGGTGATTAGGGGTCTACAGTTAAGTTTGTGGAGTTTGCGGGGAGTTTAGAAGTGGTTTGAATTTCTAAAAGGTGGTGGATCCCAATTCTAGTCCTCTAAGATAGTCGAAGGAAAAGCCTAAGGCTAGATCCTAAGTACTAAAGAGAAGAAGAGAAGACCTCATCAAAAATGAGGTCAACAAATGGACCCCAATAGGTGTGGTGAGCCGACGGAGCACACCGCGCGTATTGGTGTTGACCGAAGCGATCAACAAAACCAACACGGATGTCCAAGTGACAAACTTAGGATGAAGTAGAAGAATTTCCGCCTGGGGAGTACGAGGTAAATCTCCGAGATTGAAGATTCCGGAACTCTCGGCCGGGAAAAAAAAGGGAGGTGAATTTCAGCATCACAAGATTTTAAGAGATTGGATCTTAGATTCGTTTCATTTTTATTTCAAGTTTTAATTATGAGTTTGAATTTCGATTTGTGTTTCAATTTTGGTTTTATGCGGAGAAAAGAGTAGGGCTAAGGCCCACCCGAATGCATTTGTATGCTGAGAAGGAAGCAGGACTGAACCTATTCCATATGTGTATGCTGAGAAGGATTAGGACTGAGCCTATCCCAAATGTGTATGCTGAGAAAGAATAGGACAAAGCCTATCTGAAATGCAGAGTGCTTTAATTTCAATTTCTTGCTGAGAGGATCAAATTTTGAGATTGCTGAGAAAGGAGTAGGACTGAACCTATTCCATATGTGTATGCTGAGAAGGATTAGGACTGAGCCTATCCCAAATGTGTATGCTGAGAAAGAATAGGACAAAGCCTATCCGAAATGCAAAGTGCTTTAATTTTAATTTCTTGCTGAGAGGATCAAATTTTGAGATTGCTGAGAAAGGAGTAGGACTGTGCCTATCCCGAGTGATGAGAATTGCTGAGAAGGGAGTAGGGCGGAAGCCTATCCCGAGAGCCGAGAATTGCGAGAGAATGTGCTTCGAGATGGGAGTACGGCGGAAGCCTATCCCGAGTGTTGAGAACTGCAGAGAAGGGAATGAGGCGGAAGCCTATCCCGAATGCTGAGAATATGCTAAGAATTGCTGAGATTGCTGAGGATTGCTAAGAATGCTGAGGATTGCTAAGAATATGTTGAGGATTGCTGAGATTGCTGAGGATTGTTGAGAATGCTGAGGATTGCTGAGATTGCCGAGGATTGCTGGGGATTGCTTGCGAATTCGTCGAGAATATGCCGAGGATTCGTCGAGGATTGCTAAGAATATGCCGAGGATTGCCGAGATTGCCGAGGATTGTTGAGAATGCCGAGGATTGCTGAGATTGCCGAGGATTGCCGAGAATGCCGAGGATTGCCGAGAATGCCGAGAATGCCGAGGATTGCTTGAGATTGCCGAGGATTGCCGAGAAGGGAGTAGGGCGGAAGCCTATCCCAAGTGCTGAGAACTGCTGAGATTCTGTGAATGCAGAGATATTGAAGAATTTTGCTGACTTATGCTGAGACTGAAGAATTTTATTGAAATTTATTTATGCAGAGATTGAGGGAAATTTTGCTGAGGTCCATGGGGAATTTTTGCTGAGATTCAGTTTATGCAGTGGTTGTGAAAAATTTTATTGATATTTGATTTATGCTATGACTATGAAGAATTTTATCGAGATTTGGCTTATGCTTTGAGATTTGAGAAAGATTTTGCTGATATTTGGGAATGCGAGTTTTATGAATGCGAGATTGAATATATTGCTGAGATTTATGAATGCGAGAGATTGTGAAAACATATTGTAAAGTGCAGAGAATGTTTGTAGAAGTTCATGCGATCGTTGAATTTTATTGAAATGCTTGTGCGGAGATTTTGAAAATTCATAATGTGCAGAGTTCTTTTGTTTGTTCAAATGTTGATTTTTATTTTGGGATTTGGACCCAGTTTAAGACAAGTGCAGCATCGGGGCTTCGTTGAACAAGACTATCTTTAAAACATCACGATGTGCAGTACTTCTTGAGGTATCGTCCACTGACTGAAGGTACGTGTAGAGAATAACTCCCTTTAAGGTGCTATCGGAATCACATTCTTTCAAGTACCTATAAAGGTGTGTTATCTCTAAGGATGTCATTGGCTGAGGAGGACAAAACTCTGTAGTTTCGTTTGTAGCAGTTATCATTTGATTTGTTGCAGATTCTGTAAAGGTTGTTGAAGTTGTCTTTGAGAAGTATTTCTGGCGTTTTTCGAGTTGAAGTTGAAGTTGTAGTTGCTGGGCATTGAAATTATACAAGTTGTCTTTAGGAAGTCGCTCTGACGTTCTTCGAATTGACATTGAAGTTGTATTTGTTGTGCGCTGAAGGATAAGACTTCAAGGTTGAATTTCCATTAATTGCTAATAACGTTGTCATTCCATTAATTCTTTCTTTCTGGGCCTAAGCAGATCCCAAAATTTCTGTTCACGTGATCAAAAATATTTTTCACTGTCCAAAGATATTTCTGAGCCAATTAATGACCGGCCAAAAGGTATAGAATCACTTGACTCTCTCCAAAGCATAATATCGGAGGAAGCTTCTTAAGGTAGCCTTTCAAGTTTCATTAATCGGAGGAAGATTAAGACACCAATTTTTGGTTATATGCTTGCCTCAAGCTTCTTCTCAGGGAGCATTCTTTTTTTTTTCCTTGAGCTTTTCTCTCTCCTTTTTTTTTATTGAGAATTACTATATCTAGTGAAGCACAGATTAAAGATTTTGAATATCTGGATTGTGACACCAATTTTTTGATTGTGTGCTCACCTCAAGCTTCTCCTCAGGAACACCCTTTTTTTTGCTCCTTTTGTTTTCTGAGAATTACTGTATCTGGCAGTGCATATTTTTGTTAAAGATTTTGAATGTCGAAACTCCCCTAATTAATAATTCCAAAATGTTTCTTAACATGAATCCTGGGATATTATAACTTATTCGAAAGTCCGGACCTGACCACATGGCGGGAAATTAAAAGGCTCGTTATATCCCGAAACAATTACTAGTATTTCAACCACACTACTTCATTTTGAAATCAATTTAGGACCCAATCCAAATTCCTTAAAGTAAACGACTCAGTTATTAGAGCATTAATTTCATTCTTCCCTGAAACCATAGTCTTAGCAAAATATCCAAATTTAAGCTTTCCAAACATTGAGCAGTTATGGACAAAAACAAACTCTTTGTCATTCATTCATTGCAGTAAGAAGGATGGTACAAACCAATACTGATCGTGCTAATATCTTCTTTCAGTGTCAAAAGTAATAGCAACCAAAAAGTGTCACGTCCGTTGTCAGCTGCGTAGGAACCAATTGAAGCAAACAAATCGCCTGAAATCATATTGATATAACTTATTTCAAGTTCCTTTCAAATATTCATCAGGGATTGTTACGCTTCCATTCTTGAAATTTTTCTCCAGCCATTCTTTGAAACTGATACAGCCTTCAATGGTGTGCCCAAGCATTCTCGTGATATGGGCGATAGTTGGGATGATTCTTCTTGTTAACTTCCGCTGGTTTCTTTGCCTCGAGCAATTCGAACTTGGCCTTCTTAATCAAATTCGAAACATCTTTTCCACTGCCTCATCTTTGAAAGAATATACTCGCTTAGTTTCTTGGCCGTAGACGGACCCCGTCTTCCATCCATCCGAAGCGACCACCTGTTGAGACGACCGTTGATAGTTCGTTGTCGAGGCTGATTCAATCTGGATCCGCATTGGTCGCTTGTCTTTATCCACCACCGCCATTGTCTCGGACTCCTCAAATGTCTTCGACCGACTCTAGCTTTTCAGAATTTTCCGGAAAACCCAACTGTTGGCTTCCTCTTGCAAACTTCCAGCTTTGCAAAGTAGTTTCTCGAACGTTTTGATTGTGAATCCTTTGAGGAGAAATGCAACTGGTCCATGGATGCTCTTTAAGAGAATTTCAATTGCATGTTGCTCCTGGAGCTGTGGCTCACACTTCAGGCTTAAATTTCTCCATCGCAAAATGTAGTCTACCAATGTTTCGGTTGACTTCTGTCGCTTCACCACAAGATCACCGATGGTGATATGGTGTCTAGCTCCAGCGAACCGCTTAACAAAGAGGTCTTCCAATTCTACGAACGTTCTCACCGAACCATTTAGCAGCTCTGCGTACCAGTCGAATGCAACCCCGAAAGGCTATTCACAAATCGACGACACAACAATGCATCGCTACCCCCGCGTTGCAAAGAACTTGCTCGAAAGTGTGCAACATGCTGTCGGGGGTTTCCGTACCATCAAAAATCTTGAACCGAGGTGATACGAAACCTCTCGGGATATTGGACAAGCATCAAACTCTTCGTGGTATGGTCTACCCTTCGGAATCGATGTTCGTTCTTTAGGCCGAGCCGGGGCTTCTCTCACTCGTCGTTCCACCATTTGCTTAATGTCTTTTTCGGTACTTGGACCTCGAACCGAATCCCTCTTCTCGTTGTACATTGACGGTGAACTCCCTTCTTTCATCCATAACATTAATGATCTCTAGTTCGTTTGTTTCTGGAGGTGTTATTTGCGGTGATTGTGACTTTCCTTGAATTGTGGCCATAGCAGCCATCACTTCTTCTAGTTGCTTCTCCAAATGGTTGATATGTTCATCTCGTTGTTGAATGGCCCTTTGCCAATCCTCTGCGGCGGTCTCTTCACCAAAAGGCGGAGTGTCGCTCGCAAATAATGTTGATTGGGTCTCGACGACGTCGATTTCTGCAAATTCACCTTCCATGAAATCTGCTAGTTCGTAATCTTCCTCTTCAATGTTGTTTTTCCGATCTTTAGACGGTTGTGCAATGTTAGCTCGAAGCTTTTCCACAGCCTCCTCAATTGACTTTCCTTTGATGACTTTAAGGTCAACTCGGAGATTTTCGAGAAACATCACTTATTTCCCGAAGCACTCGGTGTCGTCGCGTAGAAGTCGATTGAATCATCCGAAATTATATTTACGGAACTTTTTTCGAGTTCTTTTAAATATTCTTCTAGTATTACCACCTTTCCACTTCGAAATTCTCCTCAAGCCAATCCTTAAAGTCGAAGCAGCTTTTCTATAGTATGGCCGAGCAACCGGTGGTATGGGCAGTACATCGGGTGATCTTCCTCGCCGGCCTCCTCTCGGCTTTTTTGGCTCGAGTAGCTCGATTTCGAACTTAGAAGCAAGTCATGGAATATCTTCGACACCGACTCTTCCTTAAACCGGTATACCTTGTTTAATCGTTGACTCATTGTTGCTCTCATCCGTAAGAGATGGTCTTCTTTTCCGTGCCTTTGTCGGTTGTATGGGCTTTGAATTGGACCCAATATTGAATCTGAAAATGGTAGGTCATAAACGCCAGTGACTTTCCCTCGTGTAGAATCTCTTTTCCTTTAGTTAGCGGAGCGACCGGTACAACGGTGGTGAATCCGAGCAGTAAAGCGAACACAACTCCAGGAGCAATCCTAACATTTTTCGTAGCAGACCTTACAGTAAAAGAAGAATTCATTCCAAACGACATCCTTTCCAGTGGGGAGAATTCCGTAACAGGCTTCAAGTTGAACTCCACAACAGGCTTAATGAACTTGCTTATTTCGGACTTCATCACTGTGACAGCCACATCACCAAACATTGCTACAACATTGTCGAACCCTTGTCCAAATTTAATGACTGCCAGATCAGGCAACTCGTCTCTATTGATAGCGAATTCTTCTCCGGTGGCGAAAGAGAAGATCAACTTCGGTGAAGACATTGTCCCCGTCATTCGAAGAATTCCCGAAGTCGGTGACATCCCGTGTCTTGCGGTTTCGGTGAAAGTACCGAAGTTAACGCACTCGTCTTGTAACCGGGCATCCTTTAAAATTTATTCATGTGAAATTTTTTTTTATCTCAAAATTTTGCATTTTGTTTTATTATTGTGTATTCGATGGGTTTTCAGAATTTCATTTTGAATTGAAATTTTAACAAAATTTTATTTTGTTTAGATTTTATTGGAAGTTTGTTAGAGCGGAATTTCAGTTTGACATGTTTACAACGAGTCAAAACTAAAGAGGAATGAAGTATCGACCCAGTCCGAGATTTAGAGGAGGTCGAATTCACATTCAAATCACATGAATAGATCGCTCCTATTCTAACACACCTATCGGGGGTCTACCTCGCCTCTTTAGGGAGGTGGGAGGATTCGGAACCTCTCCGTTTAGGGGTGTCTAAACAGTGGCTCTAGAATCCAAAAAGGAGTTGACTATACTAGCTCAAGACGAAATGAGCGGGGTATGCCAACGAAAGAATAGTAGTTTGGTCCACTAGGGGCATGGACTCACTACCGATTCATGAAAGCAAAACCATCTGATCAAAATGGAGAGAGGAACTTTTCCCCAGCGGAGTCGCCAGAAGTTGTCGGCATATTTTTAGGTTGTGTGTTTTATTTTGAAAAGGGTGTCGCCTAACGTAAGTTGTCGGCGAACTTTTAATTTAGTTTAAATAAATAATTTGAAAAGTAGTATTTGATTTTGAAAATAATTTTAAATTTGAAGGTTTTAAGATATGAGATTAAACCGATCTCACATCCCACATAGTTTACATAAACGAGCACTGCACCACAAACCGTGTATCTATCTCTAAGGATAGACACTAATCGCTCGACGGTGGGGCTCGATTAAACAAACTAAAAGATTTGTGACATCCGTTTGGTCCGCGAACCAATTTTATAAGCCGACAAATTCCCCTGCTTAATATGAAAGCATTAAACGAGGTTTATATTACCCGGGTTCTTTAAAATTCCCTATAAGGGCAAGCCCCTATAGTTAGTTACATCTTAAGTGACGGGAATCACTTAAGAAAACTCTCGATAATAATCAATAATTCTGCTCTCAAGGGTTTCAAAGTTTAAGTTTTCAAGGGATTGAATTTTGGAATCTCAACAGGGAATGGATCAAGTTTGAAACATTTTGTTTTGGGAATTCAAAGGAAGAAAAGTAGGAGAAATTACGGATTCGAAGTGAACTTCGGTAATTTCCCGACTATCCTATTGTTTGGCTTGGATTTAGGAAAGTCCTAATGTTTATTTAGTATTTCAACCTTGCCAATTTTAATTAATTAGGGCTTATATTTATATGACAGAATCATTCAAATAACCTTGAAGATGTGAGGGTTTATGTTGTATCAGACGACTACCTCGGAATCCTAAGACCGGTTAGGGCTTAATTTACAAGGTAAATGCCAACGAAGAGTTGAGGATTTATGTTGCACTAGGCAAACTACCTCGAAGTCCTATGGCTTTGTTATTTAATTCTAGGAATGTTTTGTTAAGTAGACTCAGGTTTTGCGATGACGATGGCCGTGTTGCCCACCATGCTCCGAGCTCCTTGTTGTTGCGAGTTTTAGTTTTAGAAGTCATAAATCAGGGGATGAGAAGAGTTTTTTGGTTTAGAGAAAATCTTAATTTCCAAGTGTTTTTTTTTACGTTTTAATTAAAACAAATCTTAAAGTTGATTATAACGACACCGGTTAAGATCCCACGGTTCCATCCTTCCGGCATCATTATTTTTATCGGATTCACTTAGTCCAGATGAATTTGCTAAACTCAATCGAATGAGTTCCACACTTTCATTTAGACCGTGGGAAATCCCGTTAGCAACACGTAGGTTACATCATCCGAGGTATTCCCGATCATCCAACATGACGTTTTAATTTAATTGTAATTGTAGTTTTGTGTTCTGTTTGTGATTAAATTTTGAGTTGTTTTATATTTTGAAATGTTGTGGCGGTGAATTTTATCTTGCAATGGCTTTTAACTTAGTTTTGGTTTCGGTTTTAGGGACTATCCTAAAGGTGTGGGTTTTCATGCAACAATTGTTTATCATGCAAGAAAAGTAAGTGCAATGTCTGTTAAATAAATTGCAATAATGTAAATTGCGATAAAGTAAATTGCAATAAAATAAAAGCGTACACTGGAGGGTCTTCCCGTCATCCCAAGCTGCACTTAAAACACAATTAGAATATTTAAGCAAGTTCCTAGTAAAGCTAAGGTAAGGGTTATGGTTTTCTACCAAGTTCCTAATCCTATAGTTAGTCATTTCCTATGACGTCTAGGTTCCTGTGTTTTGGTTTGAAGACGATTTTCTTCATCAAAGAACAATTGAGTTCAATTGTTCTTATAAACTTCCTATCATATTGAGAAAGTGTTTAAGAAGAATCTTAAACATCTTTTCAATATTGCTTAGAATTGTTTTAAGTCCAAATGGACTCAATTATACAAATGAATTAATCGTCTAAGAATCTCAAATTTTGTTATCTTGCTCAATGAACTTAGGACATTTGAATATCCTATAGGTGAAGTGACATTTCATTTAATGTTACGTTTAGGAGTTATAATAACCAAAGCTTTCGAGAGCAAATTGGTGTTCAAATGATTTAATTTAAGTTAATGGGTTTAAATTTGGAATAATGTTCAAGTTGCCTTATATTTAATTTCTTTATGTCTTAGGTAATGTTATTTAATTCAATTTCATTTAACTTTAATTTAATTTAATCTAATTTTAATTTTAATTTAATTTAATTCAATTTAGTTTGATTTGATGTTAAATTAATTTAGTTTAATTTGATTTAATTTCCTTTAATTTAATTTAATTTATTTATTTAATTTAATTTAATTTAATTTGATTTAGTTTGTTTTAATTTAATTTAGTTTAATTTAATTTAACTTAATTTATTTATTTAATTTGATTTAATTTAATTTAATTTAATTTAATTTAATTTAATTTTATTTAATTTAATTTAATTTAATTTTATTTAATTTAATTTAATTTAATTAATTTAATTTAATTTAATTTAATTTATTCATTTAATTTAATTTAATTTGTTTATTTAATTTAATTTAATCTTTAATTTATTTCAACTTTTAATTATAATTTAATTTAATTTAATTTAATCCAATTTAATTTACTTAGTTTAATTTTTAATTTTAATTGAAATTTTTGAAAGAGTTTAATAATTTAATTTTAGTTTAATGATTAAGTCTTTTAATATTTTGAATTTTGAGTTATCATTTTAATTAAGAATTGAATATTAATGAGATGATTAATTTAGGGATTTTTAAATTAAAGAATAAATCTCTTTCTAATAATATCCCTATTTTAATAATTCCAATTTTATTATTCTTCCAAATTTAATCAATTATTTAATTAAGGTTTAATTATTTTAAAATTGTTTAATGGGTTTCTACCCTTTAATTATTTAAATTTCAATCATCCAAATCGGATTAGGATCAAATATTTTACTTATTAATTTTTTATTAAACCTAAAGTTTTAATTAAGGATTAAAATTTTAATTACCATTTTACCCTTTAAGCTTAATAATTTCATAACTCACTAAATTGAACTCAAATGAACTTGAAATTTTTATTTGACTTCACTCATATGTCAATAAAGACATGAGAGGAGAAAATGTGATTTTTCTGTATTTAATTTATTTATATAATTATTTTTGGTAGAAAATAGAGATTTCCAAGGAAAATTTAATAACATGACCAAGGGAAAGTCTCTGTTCTTAAGAAAATTAGGGACATTCCTAATGACCAGAGGACCACTTGGACCAATTTTGGTGATTTTTTGAATTATATTATTTTTATTATAATTATTTTAAATTTTGGAGTGTTAATTAATTTAAAAATAAAATAAATGTTGAAAAATTAATTTTATATTTTTCAAAAATCTCTCGGATATCAAGGAAATCAGAGAATCAAAGTTTGCAATTTTCTGATTTTTTTATGATTTATTATAATTATTTTAGTGAAAATGCTAGAAAATACATTTTTTTAATTTTAAAATTACCCTAGGGCTTTAAAATTTAATATCTCATAAAATATACCTAAAAAAATATGGGGTTTGTTCCTAAGTGATTAAAATTTAAAATGTGACATTTTGGTGAATTTTATTATTTTTGTGATTTTTATTATTTTTTAATTATTAAAATATTAAAATAATATTAAAAATCAAATTTTTTAGAAAATTGAAATTTTAATTTTCTTAAATTCCCCTGATATCAGAGAGGCTCCAAAACCAATTTGGTGAATTTTTGAAAGATATTTTGAAAGTTATGAATTTTTAAAGTTTAAAATGGCTAAATGACTTAATCAACCCAATTAGTAGGGCTAACCAAGTCCAATTGACTTCAAATTTTTATGGTGGGTTCCTCTGATCCTAAAGGTCAGTGGAGAATTGATTTCAGGTCAATTTGATGTATGGTTAGCTCTAATTAATTAGAGATCCATTTTGGGTGTTTAAGCCGATTAAGGTTGTTTTAAATGAACTAACTCAAAACCTATTTTTCCTGGGGTCCTCCGGTCATAAGGAACATCACCAAATTTTTCTAGAATTTATTTCACAACATGCTATTTATTGGAATTAAAATACTCAAAACAGTAACATGAATTTGAAAAATCAATAACTTTTCATAGGGATGGCCTCCGACTTTGGAAAATTCAGGGAATGTTCCCAAATTCGGAGGCTTCAAAAGCCCTATGGTCTCATGCCATGGTGAATTGTATACATGCATGGAGAATTAAAAATATGCAGAGAGTAAATAAATTATTAAAAATAAAATACTTGATGAAATTAAATAATTTCTTTTCCACATTATTCTCCTCTGTTCACTGAGCAAGAGGGTATTTTTATTTTATTTTTATGATTTTTCTACACAAAGTTATGAATTTTTGAAGTTTAGGAAATTAAATAAATCAGAAAAATCCCTAATTTTCTATTTATCCACGCGGCGCCGCGTCAACCTCGGCAGCTCCGAAACGCCGCGTGGCGCGCTCCCATTCGACACCGCCATCTGATTCAGCGCTCCGGGGGCCCGCTGTATCGTTCCGTCTTCTGATCCGACGCGATCCTGGCCGTCCGTCCGCGCGTGTATTGAATGGACGACATCCGTTCATCGTCCCCAAGTGTCCTACCCGATAGCCGTCCACACTAAATCCCTAATATCTCACTCGATACTCAATGGATTTTCATGTTCTTATGATCTATGGATTCGTCTTGAAGAGACGAACACATCTATACGGTGATCATGCATTGAAATTAAAGCATTTGAAATGGAGAATCTCCCGAAGCTCGGGATGAAGAATTAGCTCATACCTTTGCTCGCAGAAGTGTGGCTTCGATCCGAGGGTTGTTGCACCTTCGATTGGATCCCGGCGAGGCTCCGGATGAAGTCTCCTGGTCCGGTGAGTTGTCTAGGTGTGATTTCGACCAAGCCCGATCACAAAGCTTGGAGGTCGGAGCAACCGGGTGGCCTCGGAGATTGGGCTTTGCTGGTGGACACCTTCCCTCGGTCCGGTGAAGGTGTAGAACCAATCAATTTGGGGATTGACTCACCTGTGGAGAAGTGTCCCGGTTTTGGGCTTGGATTTCAACTACGAAATCGAGCTCACAGAGAAGAAATGGCAGGGGATCTCAGTGGGGATCAAGTGCTCGTGTATGGGGAGGAGTCCGGAACAATTTTGGCGAGTTTCCTTAAGGTTTGTTTCAGCACCTCTCATGGTCGAGAGGGGTGGTGTTTAAATAGGAGAGGGTGGAGGGCCTCCTGTGGAGAGTTAGGGCTTGGGATCACTGCTTAGGTCAAGAGAAGAACAGCTCCAATGGCCACTCTGGGGATGGGCGACTGAGCAGGTGAGAATTCCAAGTCGGGCTCACATGCGAGCTCTCGGCCATGGTGTTTTTCGGCGACTCGGTGGCCGGCCGGCCGAGCATTGGTCACCATCTTGTTCAGGTGGGTCGTGGCCGGGGTTTGGTGCATTCAATTGAGGTTTGACATGTGTAAAGTGGTTGAATCAAAGTAGAAAGGGGAAGGGGTCATTTTGGCTTATTTTGGTCAACCCATGCAAAGGGGTTGGGTGCACCTCCCCAAGACCTGGTTTTGGGCTGAGGAGGTCAGGTGGGTCAATCTCCCATGTGTGGTGGAGTCTCCATCAAGGATTAGGTGGCAAAGCATGGTTTAGAGTGTGACATGCTTAAGGTAAAAAGGCTTAATGAAGGATTAGGAAAGGGTCCCCTCTTCTTGCCATCAATGGCATGGTGACATGTAAAGAGGCTCTCATGGCTTCCATGTGGCTCATGCATGGCTTCATGGCTCACTTTCGGCTTCGGGAAAAGTCAAGTCAATTTCATAAAAAAGGGTTTTAAGAATTTTGGATATTTTGGTGAAAATTTGGATGAAGCTTCATTTAGAATTATTTGATCATTGGTTTATGACTTAGGGATGATTTTAATTGAATGGATGATGTAGAGAAATATCATGTGGGCTTTGGGACCAAATTTGGGCCTTTTTGAAATGGTTTTAGATGGGCTTTTAAGATGGTTTAGGAAAGTGGGTTTTGAATTTTAAAATGGATTTTGGGATGAAATTTTGTAAATAGGTTGGGCCAAATAATTGTTGGGTTTAGCTCATGGATGTATCATGAGTGACTTGAAGCAAATTGGGAGTGATTTGGGTTTGAAATGGGTTGAATTTGGGTTCTTTTGGTGAATGGGCCAATATAGGTCCAAGTGGGCCAAGTTGGGCCAATGTTGGGCTAGGGTTGAAATTGATGTAAAATTATTGTTGAGAAATGTTTATGGGGGTGTTTCAAGGAGGTTTTTGACTTTGGTTGGGCTTTGATATTGGGGTTTGGGCTCATTTGGGTTAGGTTTGGGTTTAGGTCAAAAATAGGCCTTTTAGCTTTGGGTTGAATTTGAGTGGGGTTTGGGTCTAAATTTTGGGCAAATCATGTTAGTGTTTTGCTTGTGGGGATGCTAAGGAAGATTTAGAAAAGATTTGGGGTTAATTGGAGTTGAATTGGGTGAGTTTGGGTTAGGTTTGGGCCATGGGTCCAAATCGGGCTTTAAGGCCAAAAGTGAAATTGATCCAAATATCAATCAAATTGAACTTGGATTTGGTCTAGATTGGTGTTGTGAATGTTGAATTGAAGTTTAGAATTGAATTGGACCAGAATTTGGGTCAATTGGGTAGGTTTGGTTTGACATTGGGTTCACTTTGGGTTAAAATGGGTCAAATTGGGGGTTTTGACAAAAGTAGGGTAAATTGACAAAATTGGCCCATGGTGTAGTTGGACAAAATGAAATTGGGAATATTTGGGATTTTCTGGAATTTTCTGGGAATTTTCTAAATTTTTGGATTTTTCGGTCAAGAGGGGTATTTTGGGTATTTGGAGGGTATTGGGAGGTATTTTTGGAATTTTTGGTATTTTTGGGTATGGATGATCAACTTGAGTGATGTGGAAATGTTTGGGATTGATTTTGAGGAATTTTGGGTAATTTAGGTGATTTTGGAGGATTTCAAGGGTTTTGGGTAGGTTAGGCGGGTGTAGGGTCCCGGGGGTCAAAAATTGAAAATTTGGGAAAATTGAAGATTGGGTGAATGTAAGTGGAATGAAATCATTTTGGTTGAGCCATGAAACCATATCAAGCCCACATGAGCCATGAAGGGGCTCATTTGAGGCATTCACTATGTTGTTCCTAACCCTCTTAGCTAAGGGCTTAGGGGTTAAGGACCATCCATGTGAATCACCTACATGAGTCAGGAGGTCAAGTTAGGTATGGGTGTGGTTCTAGGAGGTGTGTGAAAGTGTAGTGTATGAGTGTAGTGTATGAGTGTAGTGTGTGTGTAAGTCAGCCCCTTCACTGCATCAGTGCCATCCGAGGCGAGTCCTAAGGCCAAAGAGTCCTATAGGAACTCATCCTTTAAACTTCCACATTTGATTTCAACCCTCTAGGTGATTAGGGGTCTACAGTTAAGTTTGTGGAGTTTGCAGGGAGTTTAGAAGTGGTTTGAATTTCTAAAAGGTGGTGGATCCCAATTCTAGTCCTCTAAGATAGTCAAAGGAAAAGCCTAAGGCTAGATCCTAAGTACTAAAGAGAAGAAGAGAAGACCTCATCAAAAATGAGGTCAACAAATGGACCCCCAATAGGTGTGGTGAGCTGACGGAGCACACCGCGCGTATTGGTGTTGACCGAAGCGATCAACAAAACCAACACAGATGTCCAAGTGACAAACTTAGGATGAAGTAGAAGAATTTCCGCTGGGGAGTACGAGGTAAATCTCCAAGATTGAAGATTCCGTAACCTCCGCCGGGAAAAAAAGGAGGTGAATTTCGCATCACAAGATTTTAAGAGATTGGATCTTAGATTCGTTTCATTTTTATTTCAAGTTTTAATTATGAGTTTGAATTTCGATTTGAGTTTCAATTTTGGTTTTATGCGGAGAAAAGAGTAGGGCTAAGGCCCACGCGAATGCATTTGTATGCTGAGAAGGAAGCTGACTGAACCTATTCCATATGTGTATGCCGAGAAGGATTAGGACCGAGCCTATCCCAAATGTGTATGCTCGAGAAAGAATAGGACAAAGCCTATCCGAAATGCAGAGTGCTTTAATTTCAATTTCTTGCCGAGAGGATCAAATTTCGAGATTGCCGAGAAAGGAGTAGGACTGAACCTATTCCATATGTGTATGCTGAGAAGGATTAGGACTGAGCCTATCCCAAATGTGTATGCTGAGAAAGAATAGGACAAAGCCTATCTGAAATGCAAAGTGCTTTAATTTCAATTTCTTGCCGAGAGGATCAAATTTTGAGATTGCTGAGAAAGGAGTAGGACTGTGCCTATCCCGAGTACTGAGAATTGCTGAGAAGGGAGTAGGGCGGAAACCTATCCCGAGAGCCGAGAATTGCGGAGAATGTGCCGAGATGGGAGTACGGCGGAAGCCTATCCCGAGTGTTGAGAACCGGCAGAGAAGGGAATGAGGCGGAAGCCTATCCCGAATGCCGAGAATATGCTAAGAATTGCCGAGATTGCCGAGGATTGCTAAGAATGCCGAGGATTGCTAAGAATATGCTGAGGATTGCTGAGATTGCTGAGGATTGTTGAGAATGCTGAGGATTGCTGAGATTGCTGAGGATTGCTAGGGATTGCTGCGAATTGCTGAGAATATGCTGAGGATTGCTGAGGATTGCTAAGAATATGCTGAGGATTGCTGAGATTGCTGAGGATTGTTGAGAATGCTGAGGATTGCTGAGATTGCTGAGGATTGCTGAGAATGCTGAGGATTGCTGAGAATGCTGAGAATGCTGAGGATTGCTGAGATTGCTGAGGATTGCTGAGAAGGGAGTAGGGCGGAAGCCTATCCCAAGTGCTGAGAACTGCTGAGATTCTGTGAATGCAGAGATATTGAAGAATTTTGCTGACTTATGCTGAGACTGAAGAATTTTATTGAAATTTATTTATGCAGAGATTGAGGGAAATTTTGCTGAGGTCCATGGGGAATTTTTGCTGAGATTCAGTTTATGCAGTGGTTGTGAAAAATTTTATTGATATTTGATTTATGCTATGACTATGAAGAATTTTACTGAGATTTGGCTTATGCTGAGATTTGAGAAAGATTTTGCTGATATTTGGGAATGCAGAGTTTTATGAATGCAGAGACTGAATATATTGCTGAGATTTATGAATGCAGAGATTGTGAAAACATATTGTAAAGTGCAGAGAATGTTTGTAGAAGTTCATGCAGTGCTGAATTTTATTGAAATGCTTGTGCAGAGATTTTGAAAATTCATAATGTGCAGAGTTCTTTTGTTTGTTCAAATGTTGATTTTTATTTTGGGATTTGGACCCAGTTTAAGACAAGTGCAGCATCGGGGCTTCGTTGAACAAGACTATCTTTAAAACATCACGATGTGCAGTACTTCTGAGGTATCGTCCATCGATCGAAGGTACGTGCAGAGAATAACTCCCTTTAAGGTGCTATCGGAATCACATTCTTTCAAGTACCTATAAAGGTGTGTTATCTCTAAGGATGTCATTGCTGAGGAGGACAAAACTCTGTAGTTTCGTTTGTAGCAGTTATCATTTGATTTGTTGCAGATTCTGTAAAGGTTGTTGAAGTTGTCTTTGAGAAGTATTTCTGGCGTTTTTCGAGTTGAAGTTGAAGTTGTAGTTGCCGGGCACCGAAATTATACAAGTTGTCTTTAGGAAGTCGCTCCGACGTTCTTCGAATCGACATTGAAGTTGTATTTGTTGTGCGCCGAAGGATAAGACTTCAAGGTTGAATTTCCATTAATTGCTAATAACGTTGTCATTCCTTTAATTCTTTCTTCTCGGGCCTAAGCGGATCCCAAAATTTCTGTTCACGTGATCAAAAATATTTTTCACTGTCCAAAGATATTTCTGAGCCAATTAATGACCGGCCAAAAGGTATAGAATCACTTGACTCTCTCCAAAGCATAATATCGGAGGAAGCTTCTTAAGGTAGCCTTTCAAGTTTCATTAATCGGAGGAAGATTAAGACACCAATTTTTGGTTATATGCTTGCCTCAAGCTTCTTCTCAGGGAGCATTCTTTTTTTTTCCTCGAGCTTTTCTCTCTCCTTTTTTTATTGAGAATTACTATATCTAGTGAAGCACAGATTAAAGATTTTGAATGTCTGGATTGTGACACCAATTTTTTGATTGTGTGCTCACCTCAAGCTTCTCCTCAGGAACACCCTTTTTTTTTTGCTCCTTTTGTTTTCTGAGAATTACTGTATCTGGCAGTGCATATTTTTGTTAAAGATTTTGAATGTCGAAACTCCCCTAATTAATAATTCCAAAATGTTTCTTAACATGAATCCTGGGATATTATAACTTATTCGAAAGTCCTGACTCAGACCACATGGCGGGAAATTAAAAGGCTCGTTATATCCCGAAACAATTACTAGTATTTCAACCACACTACTTCATTTTGAAATCAATTTAGGACCCAATCCAAATTCCTTAAAGTAAACGACTCAGTTATTAGAGCATTAATTTCATTCTTCCCTGAAACCATAGTCTTAGCAAAATATCCAAATTTAAGCTTTCCAAACATTGAGCAGTTCTGGACAAAAACAAACTCTTTGTCATTCATTCATTGCAGTAGGAAGGATGGTACAGCACCAATACCGATCGTGCTAATATCTTCTTTCGACGTCAAAAGTAATAGCAACCAAAAAGTGTCACGTCGGTTGTCACTGCGTAGGAACCAATTGAAGCAAACAAATCGCCCGAAATCATATTGATATAACTTATTTCAAGTTCCTTTCAAATATTCATCGTGGATTGTTACGCTTCCATTCTTGAAATTTTTCTCCAACCATTATTTGAAACCGATACGACCTTCAATGGTGTGCCCAAGCATTCCGTGATATGGGCAATAGTTGGGATGATTCTTCTTGTTAACTTCCGCTGGTTTCTTTGCCTCGTGCAATCCGAACTTGGCCTTCTTAATCAAATTCCGAAACATCTTTTCCATCGCCTCATCTTTGAAAGAATATACTCGCTTAGTTTCTCGGCAGTAGACGGACCCCGTCTTCCATCCATCCGAAGCGACCACTCGTTGAGACGACCGTTGATAGTTCCGTTGTCGAGGCCGTTCAATCTGGATCCGCATTGGTCGCTTGTCTTTATCCACCACCGCCATTGTCTCGTACTCCTCAAATGTCTTCGACCGACTCTAGCTTTTCAGAATTTTCCGGAAAACCCAACTCGTTTGGCTTCCTCTTGCAAACTTCCAAACTTTGCAAAGTAGTTTCTCGAACGTTTTGATCGTGAATCCTTCGAGGAGAAATGCAACTCGGTCCATGGATGCTCTTTAAGAGAATTTCAATTGCATGTTGCTCCCGGAGCCGTGGCTCACACTTCGAGCTTAAATTTCTCCATCGCAAAATGTAGTCTACCAATGTTTCGGCTGACTTCGTCGCTTCACCACAAGATCACCGATGGTGATATGGTGTCTAGCTCCAGCCGAACCGCTTAACAAAGAGGTCTTCCAATTCTACGAACGTTCTCACCGAACCATTTAGCAGCTCGCGTACTCGCTCGAATGCAACCCCCGAAAGGCTATTCACAAATCGACGACACAACAATGCATCGCTACCCCCGCGTTGCAAAGAATCTTGCTCGAAAGTGTGCAACATGCCTGTCGGGGGTTTCCGTACTCATCAAAAATCTTGAACCGAGGTGATACGAAACCTCTCGGGATATTGGACAGAGATCAAACTCTTCGTGGTATGGTCTACCCTTCGGAATCGATGTTCGTTCTTTAGATCGAGCTGTGGCTTCTCTCACTCGCTCGTTCCACCATTTGCTTAATGTCTTTTCTCGGTACTGGACCCTGAACTGAATCCCTCTTCTGTTGTACATTGACGGTGAACTCCCTTCTTTCATCCATAACATTAATGATCTCTAGTTCGTTTGTTTCTGGAGGTGTTATTTGCGGTGATTGTGACTTTCCTTGAATTGTGGCCATAGCAGCCATCACTTCTTCTAGTTGCTTCTCCAAATGGTTGATATGTTCATCTCGTTGTTGAATGGCCCTTCGCCAATCTCTCCGCGGCGTTCTCTTCACCAAAAGGCGGAGTGTCGCTCGCAAATAATGTTGATTGGGTCTCGACGACGTCGATTTCGCAAATTCACCTTCCATGAAATCTCGCTAGTTCGTAATCTTCCTCTTCAATGTTGTTTTTCCGATCTTTAGACAGTTGTGCAATGTTAGCTCGAAGCTTTTCCACGGCCTCCCTCAATCGACTTTCCTTTGATGACTTTAAGGTCAACTCGGAGATTTTCGAGAAACATCACTTATTTCCCCGAGCACCGGTGTCGTCGCGTAGAAGTCAATTGAATCATCCGAAATTATATTTACGTAACTTTTTTCGTGTTCTTTTAAATATTCTTCTAGTATTACCACCTTTCCACTTCGAAATTCTCCTCAAGCCAATCCTTAAAGCCGAAGCGGTTTTCTATAGTATGGCCGAGCAACCGGTGGTATGGGCAGGACATCGGGTGATCTTCCTTGCCGACCTCCTCTCGGCTTTTTTGGCTCAGTAGCTCGATTTCGAACTTAGAAGCAAGTCATGGAATATCTTCGACATCGACTCTTCCTTAAACTCGGTATACCTTGTTTAATCGTTGACTCATTGTTGCTCTATCCGTAAGAGATAGTCTTCTTTTCGTGCCTTTGTCGCTTGTATGGGCTTTGAATCGGACCTAATATTGAATCCGGAAAATGGTAGGTCATAAACGCCGCCGACTTTCCCTCGTGTAGAATCTCTTTTCCTTTAGTTAGCGGAGCGACCGGTACAACGGTGGTGAATCCAAGCAGTAAAGCGGACACAACTCCGGGAGCAATCCTAACATTTTTCGTAGCAAGTCCTTACGGTAAAAGAAGAATTCATTCCAAACGACATCCTTTCCGGAGGGAGAATTCCGTAACGAGCTTCAAGTTGAACTCCACAACAGTGCTTAACGAACTTGCTTATTTCGGACTTCATCATCGTGACGACCACATTACCGAACATTGCTACAACATTGTCGAACCCTTGTCCAAACTTAATGACTGCCAGATCAGGCAACTCGTCTTTATTGATAGCGAATTCTTCTCCGGTGGCGAAAGAGAAGATCAACTTCGGTGAAGACATTGTCCCTGTCATTTGAAGAATTCCCAGAAGTCAGTGACATCCCGTGTCTTGCAGTTTCAGTGAAAGTACTGAAGTTAACGCACTCGTCTTGTAAACTGGGCATCCTTTAAAATTTATTCATGTGAATTTTTTTTTTATCTCAAAATTTTGCATTTTGTTTTATTATTGTGTATTCGATGGGTTTTCAGAATTTCATTTTGAATTGAAATTTTAACAAAATTTTATTTTGTTTAGAGTTTATTGGAAGTTTGTTAGAGCGGAATTTCAGTTTGACATGTTTACAACGAGTCAAAACTAAAGAGGAATGAAGTATCGACCCAGTCCGAGATTTAGAGGAGGTCGAATTCACATTCAAATCACATGAATAGATCGCTCCTATTCTAACACACCTATCGGGGGTCTACCTCGCCTCTTTAGGGAGGTGGGAGGATTCCGGAACCTCTCTGTTTAGGGGTGTCTAAACAGTGGCTCCAGAATCCAAAAAGGAGTTGACTATACTCGCTCAAGACGTAAATGAGCGGGGTATGCCAACAGAAAGAATAGTAGTTTGGTCCACTAGGGGCATGGACTCACTACCGATTCATGAAAGCAAAACCATCTGATCAAAATGGAGAGAGGAACTTTTCCCTAGCGGAGTCGCCAGAAGTTGTCGGCATATTTTTAGGTTGTGTGTTTTATTTTGAAAAGGGTGTCGCCTAACAGAAGTTGTCGGCGAACTTTTAATTTAGTTTAAATAAATAATTTGAAAAGTTGTATTTGATTTTGAAAATAATTTTAAATTTGAAGGTTTTAAGATATGAGATTAAACCGATCTCACATCCCACATAGTTTACATAAACGAGCACTGCACCACAAACCGTGTATCTATCTCTAAGGATGGACACACTCGCTCGACGGTGGGGCTCGATTAAACAAACTAAAAGATTTGTGACATCCGTTTGGTCCGCGAACCAATTTTATAAGCCGACAAATTCCCCGCTTAATATGAAAGCATTAAACAGGGGTTTATATTACTCGGTTCTTTAAAATTCCCTATAAGGGCAAGCCCCTATAGTTAGTTACATCTTAAGTGACGGGAATCACTTAAGAAAACTCTCGATAATAATCAATAATTTCGCTCTCAAGGGTTTCAAAGTTTAAGTTTTCAAGGGATTGAATTTTGGAATCTCAACAGGGAATGGATCAAGTTTGAAACATTTTGTTTTGGGAATTCAAAGGAAGAAAAGTAGGAGAAATTACGGATTCGAAGTGAACTTCGGTAATTTCCCGACTATCCTATTATTTGGCTTGGATTTAGGAAAGTCCTAATGTTTATTTAGTATTTCAACCTTGCCAATTTTAATTAATTAGGGCTTATATTTATATGACAGAATCATTCAAATAACCTTGAAGATGTGAGGGTTTATGTTGTATCAGACGACTACCTCGGAATCCTAAGACCGGTTAGGGCTTAATTTACAAGGTAAATGCCTAACGAAGAGTTGAGGATTTATGTTGCACTAGGCAAACTACCTCGAAGTCCTATGGCTTTGTTATTTAATTCTAGGAATGTTTTGCTGAAGTAGACTCAGGTTTTGCTGATGACGATGGCCGTGTTGCCCACCATGCTCCGAGCTCCTTGTTGTTGCAGAGTTTTAGTTTTAGAAGTCATAAATCAGGGGATGAGAAGAGTTTTTTGGTTTAGAGAAAATCTTAATTTCCAAGTGTTTTTTTTTACGTTTTAATTAAAACAAATCTTAAAGTTGATTATAACGACACCGGTTAAGATCCCACGGTTCCATCCTTCCGGCATCATTATTTTTATCGGATTCACTTAGTCCGGATGAATTTGCTAAACTCAACCGAATGAGTTCCACACTTTCATTTAGACCGTGGGAAATCCCGTTAGCAACACGTAGGTTACATCATCCGAGGTATTCCCGATCATCCAACAGGACGTTTTAATTTAATTGTAATTGTAGTTTTGTGTTCTGTTTGTGATTAAATTTTGAGTTGTTTTATATTTTGAAATGTTGTGGCGGTGAATTTTATCTTGCAATGGCTTTTAACTTAGTTTTGGTTTCAGTTTTAGGGACTATCCTAAAGGTGTGGGTTTTCATGCAACAATTGTTTATCATGCAAGAAAAGTAAGTGCAATCGTCGTTAAATAAATTGCAATAATGTAAATTGCAAGAAAGTAAATTGCAATAAAATAAAAGCGTACCTGGAGGGTCTTCCCGTCATCCCAAGCTGCACTTAAAACACAATTAGAATATTTAAGCAAGTTCCTAGGTAAAGCTAAGGTAAGGGTTATGGTTTTCTACCAAGTTCCTAATCCTATAGCTAGTCATTTCCTATGACGTCTAGGTTCCTTGTGTTTTGGTTTGAAGACGATTTTCTTCATCAAAGAACAATTGAGTTCAATTGTTCTTATAAACTTCCTATCATATTGAGAAAGTGTTTAAGAAGAATCTTAAACATCTTTTCAATATTGCTAGAATTGTTTTAAGTCCAAATGGACTCAATTATACAAATGAATTAATCGTCTAAGAATCTCAAATTTTGTTATCTTGCTCGATGAACTAGGACATTTGAATATCCTATAGGTGAAGTGACATTTCATTTAATGTTCTGTTTAGGAGTTATAATAACCAAAGCTTTCGAGGGCAAATTGGTGTTCAAATGATTTAATTTAAGTTAATGGGTTTAAATTTGGAATAATGTTCAAGTTGCCTTATATTTAATTTCTTTATGTCTTAGGTAATGTTATTTAATTCAATTTCATTTAACTTTAATTTAATTTAATCTAATTTTAATTTTAATTTAATTTAATTCAATTTAGTTTGATTTGATGTTAAATTAATTTAGTTTAATTTGATTTAATTTCCTTTAATTTAATTTAATTTATTAATTTAATTTAATTTAATTTAATTTGATTTAGTTTGTTTTAATTTAATTTAATTTAGTTTAATTTAATTTAACTTAATTTATTTATTTAATTTGATTTAATTTAATTTAATTTAATTTAATTTAATTTAATTTAAATTTATTTAATTTATTCATTTAATTTAATTTAATTTGTTTATTTAATTTAATTTAATCGTTAATTTATTTCAACTTTTAATTTTAATTTAATTTAATTTAATTTAATCCAATTTAATTTACTTAATTTAATTTAATTTTTAATTTAATTTTATTTTTAATTTTAATTGAAATTTTTGAAAGAGTTTAATAATTTAATTTTAGTTTAATGATTAAGTCTTTTAATATTTTGAATTTTGAGTTATCATTTTAATTAAGAATTGAATATTAATGAGATGATTAATTTAGGGATTTTTAAATTAAAGAATAAATCTCTTCCTAATAATATCCCTATTTTAATAATTCCAATTTTATTATTTTTCCAAATTTAATCAATTATTTAATTAAGGTTTAATTATTTTAAAATTGTTTAATGGGTTTCTACCCTTTAATTATTTAAATTTCAATCATCCAAATCAGATTAGGATCAAATATTTTACTTATTAATTTTTTATTAAACCTAAAGTTTTAATTAAGGATTAAAATTTTAATTACCATTTTACCCTTTAAGCTTAATAATTTCATAACTCACTAAATTGAACTCAAATGAACTTGAAATTTTTATGTGACTTCACTCATATGTCAATAAAGACATGAGAGGAGAAAATGTGATTTTTCTATATTTAATTTATTTATATAATTATTTTTGGTAGAAAATAGAGATTTCCAAGGAAAATTTAATAACATGACCAAGGGAAAGTCTCTGTCCTTAAGAAAATTAGGGGACATTCCTAATGACCAGAGGACCACTTGGACCAATTTTGGTGATTTTTTTAATTATATTATTTTTATTATAATTATTTTAAGTTTTGGAGTGTTAATTAATTTAAAAATAAAATAAATGTTGAAAAATTAATTTTATATTTTTGAAAAATCTCTCGGATATCAAGGAAATCAGAGAATCAAATTTTGCAATTTTCTGATTTTTCTATGATTTATTATAATTATTTTAGTGAAAATGCTAGAAAATACATTTTTTAAATTTTAAAATTACCCTAGGGCTTTAAAATTTAATATCTCATAAAATAAACCTAAGAAAAATATGGGTTTTATTCCTAAGTGATTAAAATTTAAAATGTGACATTTTGGTGAATTTTATTATTTCTGTGATTTTTATTATTTTTTAATTTTTAAAATATTAAAATAATATTAAAAATCAAATTTTTTAAAAAATTGAAATTTTAATTTTCTTAAATTCCCCTGATATCAGAGAGGCTCCAAAACCAATTTGGTGAATTTTTGAAATATATTTTGAAAGTTATGAATTTTTAAAGTTTAAAATGGCTAAATGGCTTAATCAACCCAATTAGTAGGGCTAACCAAGTCCAATTGACTTCAAATTTTTATGGTGGGTTCCTCTGATCCTAAAGGTCAGTCGAGAATTGATTTTAGGTCAATTTGATGTATGGTTAGCTCTAATTAATTAGAGATCCATTTTGGGTGTTTAAGCCAATTAGGGTTGTTTTAAATGAACTAACTCAAAACCTATTTTTCCTAGGGTCCTCTGGTCATAAGGAACATCACCAAATTTTTCTAGAATTTATTTCACAACATGCTATTTATTGGAATTAAAATACTCAAAACGAGTAACATGAATTTGAAAAATCAATAACTTTTCATAGGGATGACCTCCGACTTTGGAAAATTCAGGGAATGTTCCCAAATTCGGAGGCTTCAAAAGCCCTATGGTCTCATGCCATGGTGAATTGTATACATGCATGGAGAATTAAAAATATGCAGAGAGTAAATAAATTATTAAAAATAAAATACTTGATGAAATTAAATAATTTCTTTTCCACATTATTCTCCTCTGTTCACTGAGCGAGAGGGTATTTTTATTTTATTTTTATGATTTTTCTACACAAAGTTATGAATTTTTGAAGTTTAGAAAATTAAATAAATCAGAAAAATCCCTAATTTTCTATTTATCCACGCGGCGCCGCTTCAACCTCGGCAGCTCCAAAACGCTGCGTTGCGCGCTCCCATTCGACGCCGCCATCTGACTCAGAGCTCCGGGGGACCGCTGTATCGTTCCGTCTTCTGATCCGACGCGATCCCGCAGTCCGTCCGCGCGTGTATCGAATGGACGGCATCCGTTCATCGTCCCCAAGTGTCCTCACCCGATAGCCGTCCACACTAAATCCCTAATATCTCACTCGATACTCAATGGATTTTCATGTTCTTATGCTTTATGGATTTGTCTTGAAGAGACGAATACATCTATACGGTGATCATGCATTGAAATTAAAGCATTTGAAATGGAGAATCTCCAGAAGCTCGGGATGAAGAATTAGCTCTTACCTTTGCTCAGAGAAGTGTAGCTTCGATCTGAGGGTTGTTGCACCTTCGATTGGATCCTAGCGAGGCTCCGGATGAAGTCTCCTGGTCCGGTGAATTGTCTAGGTGTGATTTCGACCAAGCCCGATCACAAAGCTTGGAGGCCGGAGCAACCTGGGTGGCCCGGAGATGGGGCTTTTTCTGGTGGACACCTTCCCTCGGTCCGGTGAAGGTGTAGAACCAATCAATTTGGGGATTGGCTCACTGTGGAGAAGTGTCCTGGTTTTGGGCTTGGATTTCAACTCCGAAATCGAGCTCACAGAGAAGAAATGACAGGGGGATCTCGGTGGGGATCAAGTGCTCGTGTATGGGGAGAAGTCCGGAACAATTTTGGCAGAGTTTCCTTAAGGTTTGTTTCAGCACCTCTCATGGCCGAGAGGGGTGGTGTTTAAATAGGAGAGGGTGGAGGGCCTCCCAGGGAGAGTTAGGGCTTGGGATCAGCTGCTTAGGTCAAGAGAAGAACAGCTCCAATGGCCACTGGGGATGGGGCAGCTGAGCAGGTGAGAATTCCAAGTTGGGCTCACATGTGAGCTCTCGGCCATGGTGTTTTCCGGCGACCTGGTGGCCGGCCGGCCGAGCATTGGTCACCATCTTGTTCGGGTGGGTCGTGGGCAGGGTTTGGTGCATTCAATCGAGGTTTGACATGTGTAAAGTGGTTGAATCAAAGTAGAAAGGGGAAGGGGTCATTTTGGCTTATTTTGGTCAACCCATGAAAATGGGTTGGGTGCACCTCCCCAAGACCTGGTTTTGGGCTGAGGAGGTCAGGTGGGTCAATCTCCCATGTGTGGTGGAGTCTCCATCAAGGATTCGGTGGCAAAGCATGGTTTAGAGTGTGACATGCTTAAGGTAAAAAAGGCTTAATGAAGGATTAGGAAAGGGTCCCCTCTTCTTGCCATCAATGGCATGGTGACATGTAAAGAGGCTCTCATGGCTTCCATGTGGCTCATGCATGGCTTCATGGCTCACCTTTGGCTTCGGAAAAGTCAAGTCAATTTCATAAAAAAGAGTTTTAAGAATTTTGGATATTTTGGTGAAAATTTGGATGAAGCTTCATTTAGAATTATTTGATCATTGGTTTATGACTTAGGGATGATTTTAATTGAATGGATGATGTAGAGAAATATCATGTGGGCTTTGGGACCAAATTTGGGCCTTTTTGAAATGGTTTTAGATGGGCTTTTAAGATGGTTTAGGAAAGTGGGCTTTTGAATTTTAAAATGGATTTTGGGATGAAATTTTGTAAAGAGGTTGGGCCAAATAATTGTTGGGTTTAGCTCATGGATGTATCATGAGTGACTTGAAGCAAATTGGGAGTGATTTGGGTTTGAAATGGGTCGAATTTGGGTTCTTTTGGTGAATGGGCCAATATAGGTCCAAGTGGGCCAAGTTGGGCCAATGTTGGGCTAGGGTTGAAATTGATGTAAAATTATTGTTGAGAAATGTTTATGGGGGTGTTTCAAGGAGGTTTTGACTTTAGTTGGGCTTTGATATTGGGGTTTGGGCTCATTTGGGTTAGGTTTGGGTTTAGGTCAAAAATGGGCCTTTTAGCTTTGGGTTGAATTTGAGTGGGGTTTGGGTCTAAATTTTGGGCAAATCATGTTAGTGTTTTGCTTGTGGGGATGCTAAGGAAGATTTAGAAAAGATTTGGGGTTAATTGGAGTTGAATTGGGTGAGTTTGGGTTAGGTTTGGGCCATGGGTCCAAATTGGGCTTTAAGGCCAAAAGTGAAATTGGATCCAAATATCAATCAAATTGAACTTGGATTTTATCTAGTTTGGTGTTGGGAATGTTGAATTGAAGTTTAGAATTGAATTGGACCAGAATTTGGGTCAATTGGGTAGGTTTGGTTTGACATTAGGTTCACTTTGGGTTAAAATGAGTCAAATTGGGGGTTTTGACAAAAGTAGGGTAAATTGACAAAATTGGCCCATGGTGTAGTTGGACAAAATGAAATTGGGAATATTTGGGATTTTCTGGAATTTTCTGAATTTTTGGATTTTTGGGTCAAGAGGGGTATTTTGGGTATTTGGAGGGTATTGGGAGGTATTTTTGGAATTTTTGGTATTTTTGGGTATGGATGATCAACTTGAGTGATGTGGAAATGTTTGGGATTGATTTTGAGGAATTTTGGGTAATTTAGGTGATTTTGGAGGATTTCAAGGGTTTTGGGTAGGTTAGGCGGGTGTAGGGTCCCGGGGGTCAAAAATTGAAAATTTGGGAAAATTAAGATCGGGTGAATGTAAGTGGAATGAAATCATTTTGGTTGAGCCATGAAACCATGTCAAGCCCACATGAGCCATGAAGGGACTCATTTGAGGCATTCACTATGTTGTTCCTAACCCTCTTAGCCAAGGGCTTAGGGGTTAAGGACCATCCATGTGAATCACCTACATGAGTCGTGAGGTCAAGTTAGGTATGGGTGTGGTTCTAGGAGGTGTGTGATGTATAGGTGTAGTGTATGTGTAAGTCACTCTTCACCAGACTCAAAGCCACCTGGGGACAAATTCTAAGGCCAAAGAGTCCTATAGGAACTCATCCTTTAAACTTCCACATTTGATTTCAACCCTCTAGGTGATTAGGGGTCTACAATAAGTTTGTGGAGTTTGCGGAGTTAAGAAGTGGTTTGAATTCTAAAAGGTGGATCCCAATTCAGTCCTCTAAGATAGTCAAAGGAAAAGCCTAAGGCTAGATCCTAAGTACTAAAAAGGAGAAGAGAAGACCTCATCAAAAATTAGGTCAAACACACTCTTCACCGCACTGTGCCACCCAGTATGGGCCCCAAAAGCCAAAGAGTCCTATAGGAACCCATCCTTAAACTTCCACATTTGATTTCAACCTCTAGGTGATTAGGGTCTACAATCAAGTTTCGTGGAGTTTCACAGGGAGTTAAGAAGTGGTTTGAGTTTCTAAGTGGTGGGTCCCAATTTAATCCTCTAAGATAGTCAAAGGAAAAGCCTAAGGCTAGATCCTAAGTACTAAAGAGAAGAAGAGAAGACCTCATCAAAATGAGGCCACTGTATCTATGAATGTTATCGTAGGTCACCACTATGTCCTACGCGAGCAACTACAACTTACATGGTCTATGGTTCACCCAACCGTAGCCCCTTCCGAGCTACGAATGTTATCACATCTCATGCACCCAAACTTCGACCTTTCCGGCCTACGAACATTATCACAACTCTTGTAGCTTTTAAATGTAGTCTAATTTTCCTACCGCATTATCAATACTTTTATGCAACTCCAAAACTCCACCACCTACCACTAAACATATTTCTCCCCGTTATAACTTATGTAACCAACTATGACCTATGCAGCTCTCAACTCGACCGCTACATACAACATACATGTTATTGCATGTCACCGCCACGTCCTACAACCAACCGCAATTTACAAGGTCAAAGGTTCATGCAACTTCCATCTCGCAACCTCTCGCGGGCTACGTAGATTATTGCAAATTATGCAACTCCAACTATGACTTTGTAGCCTCGTAACATTATCGCAACTATCTATTATCGTTTTCATGCCATCAACCAACTCTTCAAGCAAACATCTCATGGCTCGTACGATCAATTGCTATCATGGCTTCTTAGCTACGCGCTCTACGACAAGCTAGCGTTACAACCACCATCAACAACATTCACGTCCGACTATTGCCACCATAGCAACCGATTACAACGATTGTGTCACGCGTTATTATAATTGAATCGTCATTGTATATCAACTTTATAATTTCATTTTTCCTACTACAGGTCATGGCATACGTATCAACAAAAGCGATTTTTTTTCAATCGTGCTGAAAACGCGATTTTTTTTTCCCTTTATAAGTATTATTCATGTAAAACCGTCTGAATTTCATCACTTTAATTGTTTGAGTGTGCATTGAATTTTTATGTAAGGCTAAAAACTAATTCAATCACTATATGGCCGCAAATTTCCCATCACGCATCAAATAATATAACTAAATAGATTTTTTAATTATTAAAAATTTCAAGCCTCACAAACAGCAATCGCAAACTTAAAAATGTCATTAACGATAGAAAATATATTTAAGAATATCTTTACCTCATTTAAAATGATGAAAAATTCCATGTTCATTAAACACATTGTATCATACCGTATATCCCCATTCGTTAAATTTAATTCATCGTAACCTATATCAACAAGTTCTTTATTTTATTTCTTTATTCTATGAATTTAATCATAAGTACACATGCCTGGAAAGATTAATTTTTCCTTAAATGACTCACATTAATATCTGCAGCGGTAAATGATTTGGTTTAATTAGTATATTCTTAATAACTAGTTCATTTTAATTACTCTGAACCCTTTAATAACTACGTTGCTGAGAATATTATGTTATACCTCAAAATTATTTTTCTGTCTTGCACGTCATCATTATTTTTGGTTCTCCTGTTGAGGCTTAGTTGCCAATCTAGAGACGAAGGGGTTTTGTTGCCATAAGTAAGCTGGGGAGTGACCAGAAACTCTCAATAATAATTGCGTTTAAGTAAAATATTAGAAGTTAAAAATAATGTTCTATTGAAATAGAAAGAAAATAAGCATATTGTTGAATTCATATCTGGCCGAGAGACACCCCAAAGATTAGAATGTGTGCAAGGAATAGTAGAAACATGACACGAACAATAGAATCGCGTAATTTTTATTCATGAAATGAGTCCTTTTAGAAATGGAGACCGTAAAGTAGGTACGGTATAGAATATTTTGAGCAATACATGGTGAGTAGGGCGGAAGTGGGAAAGAGCATTCGGGCGGCATATCCAAAATATTGTCGAATGGTTGACCAATAGATATTGGACACCCGTCTATGATTCGGCGCTCCGGCCATCCGTCTGGCCTTTAATGGTGAGGCTTTTCAGATTGTCGGTGAGAGGTCCATCCCGTTGACCATTTAGGAGGTGGTTGGATTTTTGTCCATCGTGGAGTTAGATTTCTCCCACCTAGAAGAAGTCGGGCGAGTAAATGGAACTCTTGAATTGCCCATAGTGGTTCTCAACTCTCCATGTCATCTTTCCTACTAGCCATTGATTTTTTAAGATTTGTGCCAACACATTTATTATGTAAAAATTTAAGTTTCCCGATTCTTTTACTCCTTGATAGCGATAATTGTGATAATGAGAAGAGAATTCAAAGCTGATGGTATTCATGATTATTAAAAGTGTAATAATTGAGTTTTTCTAGAATTTTGTGCTAGAGCCCTATAAATGGCGAAGAATCGAAGAAAAATGTATTTTATCTTCAATTTCTTTGGTCAAGGTCCCTCCTCATTTTTGTTAGTCATTATGGAGACTAGTCACCCCTTCCAAGTCAAATAAGCTTGGTGAGGATGCTAGAAAGGTCTTCAAAATCATGATGCAAACGATGAAGTCTTTCTCTAAGGGTGAGCGGCAAGAGGCTACCTATGACCGAGGCGAAGATCCCCGAGTCGGGAGTTAAAGTGGGGTCATCTCACTCACATACCGACCAAGAGAGGTCTCAAACAAAAGAGGGTGGTTTTATAATGAAGAAATATCGATGTCACAATAACTGCATCAAGGATGAAAAGGTGGAGATATTAACTTCTCGTCTAGGAGCATCCCATGCTTACGAGGGAGGCATGAATTTGCTACCGCAACGATACGCCGACGACGAGATTATTAAGAAAATTTCTGAAGGATTTATACCTACCTCGCTGACAGCGAGCCCGAGCCCGCCGACAGCTAGATCGCGCGGTTTGGAGACCTTCTAGAAGCCCCGCCGACGGCGAGGTCGTTTCTCACCGATGACGAGATTGTTCAAAATGTCAGATACATTGAACCTGGATACTTTTTTGAAGAGGTGCTTAAGTACCCCTTGGACCTTTGTCTACCTCTATAAATATAGGATGAATTTGTGTGTCTAGTGTGTCTCTTTTTGGTGTCTATTTATGTGTGTGTTTATTTAGAGAGTATTAGTGTCTACCTGGTGTTTATTTTAAGAGTTTTAGAGTGTAATTAGTGAGTTTAGAAGTGTCTTGTATCTGGAAGGAAAAGTCAAAGGAACTTGAGGATACGTTTGGGGAGGAAATTAAGATAAGTATCTTTGTTTATTGTTGTTAACTTTAAATGAAATCCACGCTTTGTTTAATTCCCATGCATTCTGAGTAGTTTTCTTAGTCTTTCTCCTTGTTTATGAAATTATGTGAATTTGTGAAATTAAATAGAAGTGCCTAAAATATTAAAATAAATTGTGATAATTTTTACTTAAAACTTAATTTACTTTCAATACTGGCCCATTGAATTGTTAAAATATGTTGAATTATCAACTATAGTAAAGATTACATCCAATATTCGGGAAGTCAAAAGCCTTGGAAGGAGGATGCAAATAAATAGGGAAATATTATTTATCGGACGCAGAATTGGACATTTTAGTGTGACAGACTAAAATATTCAATTTGGTCCTATTGTTTGAGAGCTGAAGTGTAGATGTTAGCCCTCAGGTGAGGGGAATGTGGGAGCTACGAAGTGGCGACCAGTATCCTCCCAGCCTAGCCGCATATTCGATAATCAAACATAGTATTAGTCAATGTTCTTTGCACTGGACCAAAGGGTAAAGAATAGGAATGCTCCTATTTGTCACAATACAATAAAAGAAATTTTATTTAAATTGATCATTCACTTAATTTTCTAAAAACAAGGAGAAGGATACTTTTTTGAAATCTTTTAAATCAACTTTATTTTAAAGCATTATTTTACTTTTGTTTGCTTTAGTTAATTATTCTAAATTTCCGTATATTATATTACTAAGTAATTCCTTTAAATTTAGCTGATACAAATATGTTAAAAACTTCCCTTTGGGATCGATAACCAGGACTCCACTAGAAACCTGTATTATTTGATACGATACGTATACTTGCGTAGAATCCACATTATACATTCATAAAATTAAATATATATATTAAAACGAGATCAAGTTTTTGATGTCGTTGCTATTAACATAAATTGCAAACATATAAAAAGTGGGTCAAGTTTTTGGCGCCGTTGCCGGGGAAGTAAAGAAATTATTTACTAAGAGTAACAGACTATTTTAAAATTTTATAAAATTGTATGCGAAAATTTGGAAATGAAAATTTAATACCTTACGATTCAGAATTAGAGCGTACAATTAAAAGAATTAGAAAACAAAAAAGAGAAATTATAAATTTAAAACAAATGACGAATATTCCTGAAAATGAAAATATCAATCAACAGAGACCATTAAAAGATTATGACAACCCTACATTAGATGAAATTCATTTAACTATTCAAAACCCTGATGTAGCTGCTAACTCATTTGAACTTAAACCTGCAATTATCCAAATGATACAAAATAATCAATTTAGTGGTTCACCTACTGAAGATCCTAATTTACATCTTGTTAGTTTTTTAGAACTATGTGCTACTTTCAAATATGAAGGCGTATCTAACGATGCTATTAGACTTAGACTTTTTCCTTTTTCTTTAAGGGATAAGGCTAAAATGTGGTTAAATTCGTTAGCACCTAGATCTATTAAAACTTGGGGAGAATTATCACAAAAATTTCTATCCAAATATTTTCCACCATCTAAAGCTGCTAAGCTTAGAAATGATATAACTTTTTTTAGTCGATTTGATGGAGAATCAATATATGAAGCCCGAGAGAGATTTAAAGAACTTCTTAGGAAATGCCCACATCATGCATTACCGGATTGGTTAATTATTCAAACTTTCTATAATGGATTAGTAGGATCTTTAAGATCAATCATCGATGCTATCTTCGGAGGATCATTAATGTCAAAACCATTTAATGAAGCCTATGCACTAATCGAAGAAATGGCTACCAATAATTTTCAATAGCCTGCTGATAGAATGAATCCGAAAAAGATAGCTAGTATTCATGAAAATGATGCAATATCTATGTTAGCTTGGCAAATCGCTGCTATATCTACAAAATTAGATCATTTTGGAATGAATTACTCTCCAACTATATTAGAAAAAAACTCATCTGGACAACTTTAGAATCCCAATCTCATTATGAAACTATAAATGCTATTAATAACAGACTCAATAATCCATATGCAAATTACTATAATCCTTGATGGAAAAATCATCCTAATTTTAATTGGAATAATAATACAACTAATCAACCATGGATGAACAACATAACACAACCAATAGGAAATCCCTCTAATCAAGGAAATTCTAATTATAAACCTAATTATCCACCTGGATTTAATAATAATAACCCACAATTTAAAGATAAGAAATTATCTATAGAAGAATTAATATTAAATATGGGTCAAAATTTACAAAATGAAGGAAATCAATTACAAAATCAAGGAAATCAATTACAAATACAAGGAAATCAATTACAAAATTAAGGAACAACTATTAAAAATATTGAAACTCAACTTGGACATATCGCTACTGCGCTTAATAATAGAATACCTGGAACATTCCCTAGTAATGTGAAAATAAATCCCAAAGACAATGGAAATGAACAAATTAAAGTGATACAATTACGTAGTGGAAAAGAATTAGAACCTCGAATTCAAAAAGAACTTGAAAGTCAAAAAGAGGAAGTGGAAATCGAAAAGGAAAATAATCAACAAGATCTAAACATAGAAAATTCTTTAATACCAATGAAAATTTCTGTTGAAAAACCTCCACCACCATTTCCTCAACTACTAATTCAACATAAAAAAGATAAACAGTTTGCTAAATTCCTTGAAATTTTAAAGAAATTAACAATAAATATTCCTTTCGCAGAAGCTTTAGAACAGCTGCCAAACTATGTAAAATTCATGAAAGATATTCTAAATAAAATAAGAAACTTTACCGATAATGAAATGGTCGTACTTAGTGAAGAGTGTAGTGCTATTATTCAGAAAAAGCTTCCTGAAAAGTTAAAAGATCCTCGTAGTTTCACTATACCCTGCGGTATTGAAGAAAAATTCTATGTAAAAGTTTTGTGTGACTTAGGAGCAAGCATCAATCTAATGCCTCTATCAATTTTTAAGAGATTAGGATTGGGAGAAATTTCACCTACTTCAGTAACCCTTCAGTTAGTTGATCGTTCTTGTTGACCTCATTTTTGATGAGGTCTTTTGCTTCTCTCTTTAGTACTTAGGATCTAACCTTAGGCTTTTCCTTTGACTAATCTTAGAGAATTAGAATTAGGACCCACCACTTAGAAATTCAAACCACTTCTTAACTCCCTGCAAACTCCACAAATTTGACTGTAGACCCCTAATCACCTAGAGGGTTGAAATTAAATGTGGAAGTTTAAGGGATGAGTTCCTATAGGACTCTTTGGCCTTAGGACTGCCCTGGGTGGCCTGGTCTGGTGAAGGGCTGACTTACACACACACTACACCTATACAATACACTTTCACACACATCCTAAAAACACACCCATACCTAACTTGACCTCCTGAGTAATAAAGGTGATTCACATGGATGGTCCTTAACCCCTAAACCCTTGGCTAAGAGGGTTAGGAACAACATAGTGGATGCCTCAAATGAGTCCCTTCATGGTTCATGTGTGCTTGATATGGCTTTATGGCTCAACCAAAATGATTTCATTCCACTTACAATTACCCAATCTTCAATTTTGCAAATTTTCAATTTTTGACCCCCGGGACCCTACACCCGCCTAGCCTACTCAAAGCCATTGAAATTACCCAAATTTTTCAAAATTTCCAAATCACCCAAAATTTCCCAAAATTAACATTGAACATTTCCTCACCAATCAAGTTGATCATTCATAGCCAAAAATACCAAAAATTCCAAAAATACCTCCCAATACCCTCCAAATACCCAAAATACCCCTCTTGACCAAAAAATCCAAAAATTCAGAAAATTCCCAGAAAATTCCAGCAAAATCCCAAATATTCCTAATTTAATTTTGTTCAACTACACCATGGGTCAATTTTGTCAATTTACCCCACTTTTGTCAAAACCCCCAATTTGACCCATTTTAACCCTAAGTGAACCCAATGTCAAGCCAAACCTACCCAATTGACCCAAATTCTGGTCCAATTCAATTCTAAACTTCAATTTATCATTCCCAACACCAATCTAGATCAGATCCAAGTCCAATTTGATTGACATTTGAATCCAATTTCACTTTTGGCCTTAAAGCCCAATTTTGACCTAAACCCAAACCTAACCCAATAAGCCCAAACCTCAAAATCAAAGCCCAAACAAAGTCAAAACCTCTTTGAAACACTCCCATAAATATTTTACAACATTAATTTTACATCAATTTGAACCCTAGCCAAACATTGGCCCAAGTTAGCCCAATTTGACCTACATTGGCCCATTTACCAAAGAGGTCCAAATCCAACCCAATTCAAGCCTAACCCACTTCAAATTTATTCCAAATCATTCATGAAACATTCCTAAATTAAATTCAACACTTATTGGATCTAATCCTTTGCAAAATTCTCATCCTAAAATTTGTTTTGAAACCTAAAGGCCCATCCCTTTAGCCTTCCTAAAAGCCCATCAAAAATAATTTCAAAAGGCCCAAAGCCCACATGACAATTCCTTCTCATCATCCCTTTAATTGAGATCAATTCCTAAGTCCCAAATCAATCATCAAATCAACCTAAATCAAGCGCCATCTAAATTTTTCACTAAATTGCCAAAATCTCCAAATTCCATTTTCATGAAATTAACCAAGCTTTTCCCCAAGCCAAAGACAAGCCATGAAGCCACATGCAAGCCATGGACAAGCCACATGAAGCCATGGAAGGTTTGACATGTGATCAAGCCATTAATGGCAAAAGGAGGAGCCTCTTTTAAGCCCCCTTAAAAAGGTTTTAACCCTTTTAATGCTTCACTTTAATCCACGATTAATCAAAATATTCATGGATGATGACTTCTCTACCTTTCCTAGCTGATTCATCTGATCCTCCCTCAGCCCAAATCAGCCATGGGGAGGTGAACCAAGCCCAAAAGGTGGACTTGACCAAATCAAGCCAAAATTGGCCTTCCCCCATGCCATCTTAATCCTAGCTTTTGACACATGGCATTTGCCAATTGCCTACACTAAACCCCAGTCCTGACCCACCTGAACAAGATGGTGACCAGTGCCTGGCCGGCCAGCCACCAGGCCGCCGGAAAACATCACACCCGAGAGCTCACATGTGAGCCAAACTTTGAAATTCCACGTTGCTGAGCTGCCCCATGCCCAGTGGCCACCATGGCTGTTCTTCTCCTCGCCAGAGCAGCTGATCCCTAGCCCTAAATCCCCCTGGGAGAGCCTCCAGCCAGCTCTATTTAAACACCCCCTCTCTCGGCCATGGAAGGTGTGCTGAACCAACCTTAAGGAAACTCTGCCAAAATCACTCCAGACCACTCTCTACACATAGAGCACTTGATCCCCACTGGATTCCAGCACCAATTCCCTCTAGCTGAGCTCAATTTTGAGTTCAAATTTCAGCACAAAAACCAGGACACTTCTTCACAGTGGACCAATCCTCAAATTGATTGGTCCTACACCTTCACCAGACCAAGGGAAGAAGTCCACCAGCAAAAGCCCCCTCTCCAGGCCACCCATCTGTTCCAGACTCCAAGCTTTGTGATCAGGAATGGTCGAAATCATACCTAGAAAATTCACCAGACCAGGAGACTTCATCTGGAGCTTGCTGGGACCCAATCGAAGGTGACACAACCCTCAGATTGAAGCCACACTTCTCTGAGCAAAGGTATGAGCTAACTCTTTATCCCGAGCTTCTGAAGATTCTCCATTTCAAATGCCTTAATTTCAATGCATGATCACCGTATAGATGTATTCGTCTCTTCAAGACGAATCCATAGAGCACAAGAACACGAAAATTCGTTAAGTATTGAGTGAGATATTAGGGATTTAGTGTGGACGGTTCTCGGGCTAGGAGGCTTGGGGATGATGAACGGATGCCGTTCATTTAATACACGCGCGGACGGACGGCCAGGATCGCGCTGGATGAGGAGACGGAACGATACAGTGGGCCCCCGGAGCGCTGAGTTGGATGGCGGCGCCGAATCAGAAGACGACACGCGGAGCTTCGGAGATGCCTAGGTTGAGTTGGCGCCGCGTGGATAAGTAGAAAAATAGGTTATTTTTTTATTTATTTAATTCCCTAAACTTCAAAAATGCATAACTTTGTGTAGGAAAATCGGAAAAATAAAATAAAAATACCCTCTTGCTCGAGTGAACGAGAGGTGAATAATGTGGAAAAGAAATCATTTAATTTCATCAAGTATTTTATTTTTAATAATTTATTTACTCTCTGCATTGTTTTAATTCTCCATGCATATAGGAAATTCACCATGGCATGAGACCATAGGACTTTTGAAGCCTCTGAATTTGGGAACATTCCTTGAATTTTCCAAATTCAGAGGCCATCCCTATGAGAAGTTATTGATTTTTCAAATTCATGTTGCTGTTTTGAGTATTTTAATTCCAATAATTAGCATATTGTGAAATAAATTCTAGGAAAATTTGGTGATGTTTATTATGACCAGAGGAACCTAGGAAAAATAGGTTTTGAATTAATCCACTTGGAATAACCCTAATTGGCTTAAACACCCAAAATAGGTCCTTAATTAATTAGAGCTAATCCTATATCAAATTGACTTGAAATCAATTCTCCACTGACCTTTAGGATCAGGGGAACCCACCATAAAAATTTAAAGTCAATTGGACTTGGTTAACCCTACTAAATGGGTTGATTAAGCCATTTAGCCAATTTAAACTTTAAAAATTCATAACTTTCAAAATACTTTTCAAAAATTTATCAAATTTTTTTTGGAGCCTCTCTGATATTAGGAGAATTTAAGAAAATTAAAATTGTAATTTTCTAAAAAAGTTGATTTTTTGCATTATTTTAATATTTTAATAAATAAAAAATAATAAAAATCACAAAAATAATAAAATTCACCAAAATGTTATATTTTGAATTTTAATCACTTAGGAACAAACCCCATATTTTTCTTAAGTCTCTATAATGAGATATTAAATTTTAAAGCCCTAAGGTAATTTTAAAATTAAAAAATAATGTATTTTTTAGCATTTCCACTAAAATAATTCTGATAAATCAAAGAAAAATCAGAAAATTGTAATAATTGATTCTCTAATTTCCTTGATATTAGTGAGATTTTTGAAAAATATAAAATTTACTTTTCAACCTTTATTTTATTTTTAAATTAATTAATACTCCAAAACTCAAAATAATTATAATAAAAAGAATATAATTCAAAAAATCACCAAAATTGGTCCAAGTAGTCCTTTGGTAATTAGGAATGTTTCATAATTTTCTTAAGGATAGAAACTTTCCCTTGGTCATATTATTAAATTTTCCTTGGAAATCCCTATTTTCCACCAAAAATAATTACATAAATAAATTAAATACAGAAAAATCACATTTTCTCCTCTCATGTCTTTATTGACATATGAGTGAAGTCACATAAAAATTTTAAGTTCATTTAAGCTCAATTTAGTGAGTTATGAAATTATTAAGCTTGAAGGGCAAAATGGTAATTAAAATTTTAACCTTTAATTAAAACTTTAGGCTTAATAAAATTAAAGAGTAAAATATTTGATCCTAATCTGATTTGGATGATTGAAATTTAAATAATTAAAGGGTAGAAACCTACTAAACAATTTAAAAATAATTGAAATGAACTTTAATTAAATAATTGATTAAATTTGGAAGAATAGTAAAATTGGAATTATTAAAATAGGGATATTATTAGGAAGAGATTTATTCTTTAATTTAAGGATCCCTAAATTAATCATCTCAATAATATTTAATTCCTAATTGAAATGATAATCCTAATTTAAGATTTAAAATGTTAAAAGACTTAATCATTAAATTAAATTAAAGTTAAATTATTTAAATTAAACCCTTTTAAAATTTCAATTAAATTAAAATTAAAAATAAAATTAAATTAAAATTTAAATTAAATTGAATTAAATTGAATTAAATTAAATTAAATTAAATTAAATTAAAATTAAATTAAATCAAATTAAATTAAATTAAATTAAATCATATCAAATCAAATTAAATTGAATTAAATTAAATTAAATAACGGAATCAAGTTAAAATTAAAATCAAATTAAATTAAATTAAAATTAAATTAAAATTAAAACTAAAGCAAATTAAATTAAATTAAAGTTAAATTAAATTGGATTAACAATAACATCACCTAAGACATAAAGAAATTCAAAATAAATATGAAGCAACTTGAACACTATTCCAAATTTAAACCCGTTAACTGAAATTAAATCATAAACCATTTGAACATCAATTTGCCCTCGAAAGCTTTTGTTGTCATAACTCCTAAACAGAACATTAAATGAAATGTTACTTCCCTCATAGGATATTCAAATGTCCTAGTTCACTGAGTAAGATAACAACAAAACTTGAATTCCTGGACGATTAATTCATTTGTATAATTAAATTCATTTGGACTTAAAACAACTCTAGCAATATTGAAAAGATGTTTGAGATTCTTCTTAAACACTTTCTCAATATGATAGGATGTTTATAAGAACAACTGAACTTAATTGTTCTTTGATGAATAAAATCGTCCTCAAACCAAAACAGAAGAACCTAGACGTCATAGGAAATGACTAGCTATAGGATTAGGAATTTGGTAGAAAACCATAACCCTTCCCTTAGCTTTACCTAGGAACTTGCTTAAATATTCTAAATTGTGTTTAAGTGCAGCTTGGGATGACGGGAAGACCCTCCAGGTACGCTTTTATTTTGTTGCAATTTATTTAATCGCATCGCACTTACTTTTCTTGCATGATAAACAATTGTTGCATGAAAACCCACACTTTTAGGATAGTCCCTAAAACTGAAACCAAAACTAAATTAAAAGTCATTGCAAGATAAAATTCACCGCCACAACATTTCAAAGTATAAAACAACTCAAAACTTAATCACAAACGAACACAAAACTACAATTACAACTAAATTAAAACGTCTTGTTGGATGATCGGGAATACCTCGGATGATGTAACCTACGTGTTGCTAACGGGATTTCCCACGGTCTAAATGAAAGTGTGGAACTCATTTAGTTGAGTTTAGCAAATTCATCCGGACTAAGTGAATCCGATAAAAATAACGATGCGGAAGGATGGAACCGTGGGATCTTAACCGGTGTTGTTATAATCAACTTTAAGATTTGTTTTAAATAAAACATAAAAAACACTTGGAAATTAAGAATTTCTCTAAACCAAAACACTTTTCTCATCTCCCGATTTATGACTTCTAAAACTAAACCTCTGCAATAACAAGGAGCTCGGAGCATGGTGGGCAGCACGACCATCGTCATCAGCAAAACTCGGATCTACTTCAGCAAAACTTTCTTAAGAATTAAATAATTAAGCCATAGGACTTCGAGGTAGTTTGCCTAGTGCAACATAAATCTTCAACCTTTTGTTAGGCATTTGCATTGCAAATTAAGCCCTAACCGGTTTTAGGATTCCGAGGTAGTCGTCCGATACGACATAAACCCTCACATCTTCAAGGCTATTTGTATGATTTTATCATACAAATATAAGTCCAAATTAATTAAAATTGACAAGATCAAAACATTAAATAAACATTAGGGCCTTCCTAAATTCAAGCCAAATAATAGGATAGTCGGAAATTACCGAAGTTCGCTTCGAATCCGTGATTTCTCCTACCTTTCTTCCTTTGAATTCCCAAAATAAAATGTTCCAAATTTGATCCATTCCCTGTTGAAATTCCAAAATTCAATCCCTTGAAAACTTAAACTTTGAGATTCTTGAGAGCAGAATTATTGATTATTATCGAGAATTTTCTTAGGTGATTCCCGTCACTTAAGATGTAATTAACTATAGGGGCTTGCCCTTATAGGGAATTTTAAGAACCCAGGTAATATAAACCCTGTTTAATGCTTTCATATTAAGCAGGGGAATTTGTCGGCTTATAAAATTGGTTCGCAGACCAAACGGATGTCACAAACCTTTCTAGTTTATCTAATCGAGCCCCATTATCAAGCAGTGTGTCTATTCTTCGGGATAGATACACGGTTTGTGGTGCGGTGCTCGTTTATATAAACTATTCGGGATGTGAGATCGGTTTGATTTCATATCTTAAAATTTTCAAATTTAAAATTATTTTCAAAATCAAATACTACTTTTCAAATTATTTATTTAAATTAAATTAAAAATTTGCCGACAAATTCTGTAGGCGACCCCTTTTTTTTAAATACAACACACCAACCTAAAAATATGCCGACAGTTCTGTTACATATCCTAAGGGAGTTATTGAAGATGTTTTAGTAAAAGTGGTTAAATTTATCTTCCCTGTAGATTTTATTGTTTTAGATATGGAAGAAGATAAAGAAATTCCTATCATTTTAGGAAGATCATTTTTAGCCACTGAGAAAGCTATGATTGATGTTCAGAAAGGAGAATTAATTATGAGAGTAAATGACCAAAAAGTAATTTTAAATATTGCTAAATCAATGAAATATCCTGCACTAGAAAAAGATAATGAGTGTTTTTGAATGGAAGTACTCGATCATTTACAAAAAGAACATTTTAAGGAAAATTATGAAGAAAAATTAGAAAAAGAAAATACTGAATTAATTGAAAAAGCCGATATAAATGAAGAACTAGATTATATTCAAGAGAAATTTAAATTTTTGGATAATACAGAAAACTCTGAAAAAAATATAGTTCCATCGATTATTAAACCTCCTGAACTTGAGTTAAAAATGTTACCTAATCATTTGAAATATGCCTACTTAGGTAATTCTTCAACTCTACCAGTTATTATTTCATCTGAATTAAATGAATCACAAGAACAAAAACTTTTAGATACCTTAAAAAAATATAAGAAAATTTTTGTTGGACTTTAGCAGATATTAAAGGAATTAGTTCTTCAATCTGTATGCACAGAATTATTTTAGATAATGAACATAAGCCTAGAGTAGATCCCCAAAGGAGATTAAACCCGATAATGAAAGAAGCAGTCAAAAAAGAAATTTTAAAATGGTTTGATAATGGTATTATATATCCTATTTCTGACAGTGCTTGGGTAAGCCCAATTCACTGTGTGCCTAAGAAAGGAGGAGTGACCGTAAAAGCTAATGAAAATAATGATCTTATCCCTATAAGACAAGTTACTGGATGACGAATATGTATTGATTATAGAAAATTAAACGCAACCACTGTCGGCATATTTTTAGGTTATGTGTTTTATTTTTAAAAGGGGGTCGCCTAACAGAAGTTGTCGGCGAATTTTTAATTTAATTTAAATAAATAATTTTGAAAAGTAGTATTTGATTTTGAAAATAATTTTAAATTTGAAGGTTTTAAGATATGAGATTAAACCGATCTCACATCCCAAATAGTTTATATAAACGAGCACCGCACCACAAACCGTGTATCTATCCCTAAGGATAGACACACCGCTTGACGATGGGGCTCGATTAAATAAACTAGAAGATTTGTGACATCCGTTTGGTCCGCGAACCAATTTTATAAGCCGACAAATTCCCTCGCTTAACATGAAAGCATTAAACGGGGTTTATATTACTCGGGTTCTTTAAAATTCCCTATAAGGGCAAGCCCCTATAGTTAATTACATCTTAAGTGATGGGAATCACCTAAGAAAACTCTCGATAATAATCAATAATTCTGCTCTCAAGGATTTCAAAGTTTAAGTTTTCAAGGGATTGAATTTTGGAATTTCAATAGGGAATGGATCAAATTTGGAACATTTTGTTTTGGGAATCCAAAGGAAGAAAAGTAGGAGAAATCACGGATTCGAAGCGAACTTCGGTAATTTCCCGACTATCCTATTGTTTGGCTTGAGTTTAGGAAAGTCCTAATATTTATTTAAATGTTTTGACCTTGCCAATTTTAATTAATTAGGGCTTATATTTGTATGATAAAACCCAACAAATAGCCTCGAAGATGTGAGGGTTTATTGTCGTACCGGACGACTACCTCGGAATCCTAAGACCGGTTAGGGCTTAATTTGCAATGCAAGTGCCTAACGAAGAGTTGAGGATTTATGTTGCACTAGGCAAACTACCTCGAAGTCCTATGGCTTTGTTATTTAATTCTAGGAAAGTTTTGTTGAAGTAGACTCGGGTTTCATTGATGACGATGGCCGTGCCGCCCACCATGCTCCGAGCTCCTTGTTGTTGCGAGAGGTTCAATTTTAGAAGTCATAAATCGGGGGATGAGAAAAGTGTTTTGGTTTAGAGAAAATCTTAATTTCCAAGTGTTTTCAATATTTTAATTAAAACAAATCTTAAAGTTGATTATAACGACACCGGTTAAGATCCCACGGTTCCATCCTTCCGCATCATTATTTTTATCGGATTCACTTAGTCCAAATGAATTTGCTAAACTCAACTGAATGAGTTCCACACTTTCATTTAGACCGTGGGAAATCCCGTTAGCAACACGTAGGTTACATCATCCGAGGTATTCCCGATCATCGAACGGGACGTTTTAATTTAGTTGTAATTGTAGTTTTGTGTTCCGTTTGTGATTAAATTTTGAGTTGTTTTATATTTTGAAATGTTGTGGCGGTGAATTTTATCTTGCAATGACTTTTAACTTAGTTTTGGTTTCGGTTTTAGGGACTATCCTAAAGGTGTGGGTTTTCATGCAACGATTGTTTATCATGCAAGAAAAGTAAGTGCGACGCGATTAATGAAATTGCAATAATGTAAATTGCAAGAAAGTAAATTGCAATAAAATAAAAGCGTACACGGAGGGTCTTCCCGTCATCCCAAGCTGCACTTAAAACACAATTAGAATATTTAAGAAAGTTCTTAGGTAAAGCTAAGGTAAGGGTTATGGTTTTCTACCAAATTCCTAATCCTATAGCTAGTCATTTCCTATGACGTCTAGGTTCCTTGTGTTTTTGTTTGAAGACGATTTTCTTCATCAAAGAACAATTGAGTTCAATTGTTCTTATAAACATCCTATCATATCGAGAAAGTGTTTAAGAAGAATCTTAAACATCTTTTCAATACTTGCTAGAATTGTTTTAAGTCCAAATGGATTCAATTACACAAATGAATTAATCGTCCAAGAGTCTCAAGTTTTGTTATCTTGCTCAGTGAACTAGGACATTTGAATATCCTATAGGTGAAGTAACATTTCATTTAATATTCTGTTTAGGAGTTATGATAACTAAAGCTTTCAAGGGTAAATTGATGTTCAAATGGTTTGTGATTTAATTTAATTTCCATTAATGGGTTTAAATTTGGAATAATGTTCAAGTTATTTTAGATTTATTTTGAATTCTTTATGTCTTTGGTGATGTTATATTTAATTCAACTTAATTTAATTTAATTTAATTTAATTGAGTTTAGTTTGATTTGATGTTAAATTAAATTAATTTGATTTGATTTAATTTAATTTAATTTTATTTAATTTAATTTAATTTTATTTATTTTAATTTAACTTAATTTAATTTAATTTAATTTTAATTTGTTTATATAATTTAATTTAATTTATTTAATTTAATTTAATTTTTAATTTAATTCAACTTTTAATTTTAATTTAATTTAATTTAATTTACTTAATTTAATTTAATTTTTAATTTAATTTAATTTTTTTTAATTTTAATTGAAATTTTTAAAAGAGTTTAATAATTTAATTTTAGTTTAATGATTAAGTCTTTTAATGTTTTGAATTTGAGTTATCATTTTAATTAAGAATTGAATATTAATGAGATAATTAATTTAGGGATTTTTAAATTGAAGAATAAATCTCCTCCTAATAATATCCCTATTTTAATAACTCCAATTTTATTATTCTTCCAAATTTAATCAACTATTTAATTAAGGTTTAATCATTTTAAATTGCTTAATGGGTTTCTACCCTTTAATCATTTAAATTTCAATCATCCAAATCAGATTAGGATCAAATATTTTATTTATTAATTTTTTACTAAACCTAAAGTTTTAAATAAAGGTTAAAATTTTAATTACCATTTTGCCCTTTAAGCTTAATAATTTCATAACTCACTAAATTGAACTCAAATGAACTTGAAATTTTTATATGACTTCACTCATATGTCAATAAAGACATGAGAGGAGAAAATGTGATTTTTCTGCATTTAATTTATTTATATAATTATTTTTGGTGGAAAATAGAGATTTCCAAGGAAAAATTAATAACATGACCAAGGGAAAGTTTCTGTCCTTAAGAAAATTAGGGGATATTCCTAATGACCAGAGAACCACTTGGACCAATTTTGGTGATTTTTTGAATTATATTATGTTTATTATAATTATTTTAAGTTTTGGAGTGTTAATTAATTTAAAAATAAAATAAATGTTGAAAAATGAATTTTATATTTTTCAAAAATCTCTCTGATATCAAGAAAATCAGAGAATCAAATTTTGTAATTTTCTGATTTTTGTATGATTTATTATAATTTTTTTAGTGAAAATGCTAGAAAATACATTTTTTTAATTTTAAAATTACCCTAGAGCTTTACAATTTAATATCTCACTAAATAGACCTAAGAAAAATATGGGGTTTGTTCCTAAGTGATTAAAATTCAAAATGTGACATTTTGGTGAATTTTATTATTTTTGTGATTTTTATTATTTTTTAATTATTAAAATATTAAAATAATATTAAAAATCAACTTTTTTAGAAAATAGAAATTTTAATTTTCTTAAATTTCCCTGATATCAGAGAGGCTCCAAAACCAATTTGGTGAGTTTTTAAAAAGTATTTTGAAAGTTATGAATTTTTAAAGTTTAAAATGACTAAATGGCTTAATCAACCCAATTAGTAGGGCTAACCAAGTCCAATTGACCTCAAATTTTTATGGTGGGTTCCTCTGATCCTAAAGGTCAGTGGAGAATTGATTTCAAGTCAATTTGATGTATGGCTAGCTCTAATTAATTAGAGATCCATTTTTGGTGTTTAAGCCAATTAGGGTTGTTTTAAATGAACTAACTCAAAACCTATTTTTCCTAGGGTCCTATGGTCATAAGGAACATCACCAAATTTTCCTAGAATTGATTTCACAACATGCTATTTATTGGAATTAAAATACTCAAAACAAGTAACATGAATTTGAAAAATCAATAACTTTTCATAGGGATGGCCTCGACTTTGGAAAATTCAGGGAATGTTCCCAAATTCGGAGGCTTCAAAAGCCCTATGGTCTCATGCCATGGTGAATTGTATACATGCATGGAGAATTAAAAATATGCAGAGAGTAAATAAATTATTAAAAATAAAATACTTGATAAAATTAAATAATTTCTTTTCCACATTATTCTCCTCTGTTCACTGAGCAAGAGGGTATTTTTATTTTATTTTTCTGATTTTTTTACACAAAGTTATGAATTTTTGAAGTTTAGGGAATTAAATAAATCAGAAAAAATCCCTAATTTTCTATTTATCCACGCGGCGCCGCGTCAACCTCGGCAGCTCCGAACGCACACGCGTCGCGCTCCCATTCGACGCCGCCATCCGAGTCGGCAGCCCGGGCCCCGCGGTTCTCGTACCGTCTCCCCGATCCGACGCGATCCTGGCCGTCCGTCCGCGCGTGTATTGAATGGACGGCATCCGTTCATCGTCCCCGAGCGTCCTCACCCGAGAGCCGTCCACACTAAATCCCTAATATCTCACTCGATACTCAATGAATTTTCATGTTCTTATGCTCTATGGATTCGTCTCGAAGAGACGAACACATCTATACGGTGATCATGCATCGAAATCGAAGCATTTGAAATGGAGAATCTCCGTAAGCTCCGGATGAAGAATTAGCTCATACCTTTGCTCGGAGAAGTGTGGCTTCGATCCGAGGGTTGTTGCACCTTCGATTGGATCCCAACAAGCTCCGCATGAAGTCTCCTGGTCGCAGTGAATTGTCTGAGGTGGGATTTCGACCAAGCCCGATCACAAAGCTTGGAGGCCTGGAGCAACCGGGTGGCTCGGAGATGGGGCTTTTGTCGGTGGACACCTTCCCTTGGTCCGGTGAAGGTGTAGAACCAATCAATTTGGGGATTGGCTCACTGTGGAGAAGTGTCCTGGTTTTGGGTCTAGATTTCAACTCCGAAATCGAGCTCGCGAGAAGAAATGGCAGGGGGATCTCGGTGGGGATCAAGTGCTCGTGTATGGGGAGGAGTCCGGAACAATTTTGGCGAGTTTCCTTAAGGTTTGTTTCGAGCACCTCTCATGGCCGAGAGGGGTGGTGTTTAAATAGGAGAGGGTGGAGGGCCTCCCGGGGAGAGTTAGTGGCTTGGGATCGAGCTGCTCTTGGCAAGAGAAGAACAGCTCCAATGGCCACTGGGGATGGGGCAGCTCAACAGGTGAGAATTCCAAGTCGGGCTCACATTTGAGCTCTCGGCCATGGTGTTTACCGGTGACTCAGTGGTGGCCGGCCGGGCATTGGTCACTCTCGGGGTCAGGAGATCCAGGGCTTGAAGTTGGTGAAGGCAATTGGGCTTGGACATATGTAAAGTGTTTGAATCAAAGTAGAATGGGGTAAGGGTATATTTTGGCTCAAATTGGTCAAATGCATGGATTGGGCTAGGTGCACCTTCCCATGGCTAGTTTGGGTCGAAGATAAAGTGGTTTAGGTCGGCTTAATTAGTGGGGAAGGGTCACCATCCAAGTACAATTAAGTTTAAGCATGGTTTAGTGGAGTCATGGAAGTGGCTAAATCACTTTTAAGGGAATCATTAAAGGACTCCCTCCTTTTGCCAAAAATGACATGGTGATGTGTAAAGTGCCTGCCATGGCTTGCATATGGCTTGTGCATGGCTTCATGGCTCCATTTGGCTTAGGAAAAGGTTGGGTCAATTTCATAAAAATGGATTTTAGGAATTTTTGGTAATTTGATGGAAATTTGTATGAGAATTGATTTGGAATGATTTGATGATGAATTTAGGACTTAGGGATGATTTTAATTGAATGGATGATGTAGAGAAATATCATGTGGGCTTTGGGACCAATTTTGGGCCTTTGGATGTGGTGAAGGATGGGCTTTTAAAATGGTTTAGGAAAGTGGGCTTTTGAATTTTAAAATGGATTTTGGGATGAAATTTTGTAAAGAGGTTGGGCCAAATAATTGTTGGGTTTAGCTCATGGATGTATCATGAGTGACTTGAAGCAAATTGGGAGTGATTTGGGTTTGAATTGGATTGAATTTGGGCTCTTTTGGTGAATGGGCCAATATAGGTCCAAGTGGGCCAAGTTGGGCCAATGTTGGGCTAGGGTTGAAATTGATGTAAAATTAATGTTGAGAAATGTCTATGGGAGTGTTTCAAAGAGGTTTTGACTTTGGTTGGGCTTTGATTTTGGGGTTTGGGCCCATTTGGGTTAGGTTTGGGTTTAGGTCAAAATTGGGCCTTTTAGCTTTGGGTTGAATTTGAGTGGGGTTTGGGTCCAAATTTTGGGCAAATCATGTTAGTTTTATGCTTGTGGGGATGCTAAGGAAGATTTAGAAAAGATTTGGGGTTAATTGGAGTTGAATTGGGTGAGTTTGGGTTAGGTTTGGGTCATGGGTCCAAATTGGGCTTTAAGACCAAAAGTGAAATTGGATCCAAATGTCAATCAAATTGGACTTAGATTTGGTCTAGATTGGTGTTGGGAATGTTGAATTGAAGTTTAGAATTGAATTGGACCAAAATTGGGGTCAATTGGGTAGGTTTGGTTTGACATTGGGTTCACTTTGGGTTAAAATGGGTCAAATTGGGGGTTTTGACAAAATTAAGGTAAATTGACAAAATTGGCCCATGGTGTAGTTGAACAAAATGAAATTGGGAATATTTAGGATTTTCTGGAATTTTCTGGGAATTTTCTGAATTTTTTGAATTTTTGGGTCAAGAGGGGTATTTTGGGTATTTGGAGGGTATTGGGAGGTTTTCTTGGAATTTTTGATATTTTTGGGTATGGATGATCAATTTGAGTGATGTGGAAATGTTTGGGATTGATTTTGGGGAATTTTGGGTCATTTAGAAATTTTTGAGAAATTTGGGTAATTTTAAGGGTTTTGGGTAGGCTAAGCGGGTGTAGGGTCCTGGGGTCAAAAATTGAAAATTTGGAAAATTGAAGATTGGGTAAATTTGAGTGGAATGAAATCATTTTGGTTGAGCCATGAAGCCACATCAAGCCCACATGAGCCATGAAGGGACCCATTTGAGGCATCCACTATGTTGTTCCTAACCCTGCTTAGCCGAGGGCTTAGGGGTTAAGGACCATCCATGTGAATCACCTACATGAGTCAGGAGGCCAAGTTAGGTATAGGTGTGTGTTTTTAGGAGGTGTGTGAAAGTGTAGTGTATAAGTGTAGTGTGTGTGTAAGTTAGCCCCTTCACCAGACCAGGCCACCCAGGGCAGTCCTAAGGCCAAAGAGTCCTATAGGAACTCATCCTTTAAACTTCCACATTTGATTTCAACCCTCCAGAGTGATTAGGGGTCTACGGTCAAGTTTGTGGAGTTTGCAGGGAGTTAAGAAGTGGTTTGAAATTCTAAAAGGTGGGTCCCAATTCTAGTCCTCTAAGATAGTCAAAGGAAAAGCCTGAAAGCTAGATCCTAAGTACTAAAGAGAAGAAGGGAAGACCTCATCAAAAATGAGGTCAACAAATGGACCCCCAAAAGGTGTGGTGAGCTGACGGAGCACACCGCGCGTATTGGCGTTGACCGAAGCGATCAACAAAACCAAGACAGATGTCCAAGTGACAAACTTAGGACGAAGTAGAAGAATTTCCGCTGGGGAGTGTCAAGTATATCTCCGAAGCCGGAGATTCCCGAACTCTCGCTGGGGAAAGGAAAAAGAGGTGAATTCCAAATCACATGATCTGAGGAAATTTCAATTTAGATTTCATTTTGTTTTAGTTTAAGTTTTGATGTGTGAGTTTAGATTTCAATTTGGAATTTCAATTTAGATTGAAGTTTGTCAAAATTAATTTGAAGGGATTTTATTTGAAATGAAAATTGGAATTTCGTGGTTTTAGATATAACATCTTTAACCACAAAAGAAAATTGAATTGATTGGATTGAATCATTACAATGAGGAGAAATCTCAGAGCAATGCGGTATTGGATGTAAAATTCTTAACCTCAAGAGTTTGATTTTGATGTATTTCATTGCTGTAGGGAAAGAATCCTAAAGCAGTGCAGTCTCGGATGTAAAATCCTTAACCCCAAAAGTTTGATTTGGATGTATTTCATCGCAATAGGGAAATAATCCTAAAGCAATGCAGTCTCGGATGTAAAATACTCAACCCCAAAAGTTTGAATTGGATGTATTTCATTGCAATAAGGAAAGAATCCTAAAGCAATGCAGTCTCAGATGTAAAATCCTCAACTCCAAAGAGTTTGATTTGGATGTACTTCATTGCGATAGGGAAAGGATCCTAAAGCAATGCAGTCTTGGATGTAAAATCGTCGACCCAAAAGTTTGATTTGATGTACTTCATTGCGATAGGGAAATGATCCTAAAGCAATGCAGTCTTGGATGTAAAATCCTCGACCCAAAAGTTTGAATTTGATGTACTTCATTGCGATAGGAAAATGATCCTAAAGCAATGCAGTCTCAGATGTAAAATCCTCGACCCAAAAGTTTGAATTTGATGTACTTCATTGCGATAGGGAAATGATCCTAAAGCAATGCAGTCTTGGATGTAAAATCCTCGACCCAAAAGTTTGAATTTGATGTACTTCATTACGATAGGGAAATGATCCTAAAGCAATGCAGTCTTGGATGTAAAATCCTCGACCCAAAAGTTTGAATTTGATGTACTTCATTGCGATAGGGAAATGATCCTAAAGCAATGCAGTCTTGGATGTAAAATCCTCGACCCAAAAGTTTGAATTTGATTGAGATTTGAGATCTGGAAAGATTGAATTCGAAATTTGGAAGGATGAGTTTGAACTCGGTTGAGATTTGATTTAAGATTTGATTTGAAATTTGGAAGATCAAATTTGAAATTTGATCGAGATTGGATTTGAAATTTGATTGAGAATTTGATTTGAGATTTGATTTAACACTTATGTTGATTTTGTTTATCTTTTAACGATTCAAATTTTACTTTATCGTTTATTTAATGTTCATGTGAATTTGGTGTTCGTCATTTTTAAGATTTTTTTTAGGAAAGTTTTCTTTTATTCTTCTTTTTATTTTTCTCTTTTCTGCTCTTTGTTCGAAGTTCATTTAACTTTAATGGCGTTTCCCAGTCAATTTGCACAAAAGAGGTGAAGGCCAAAAATGTGACATGGTCACTTTCATTCCAATCATGTTGAAGATACATCATACAACTCGATCCGGAATACATCTCATACAATCCATGTAGACTCAAAACGGACTATGTATGATCTTTGTTGATCCATCCAAAGAAGCATCTCGTCAAAAATCCATGTCCGAATAGTGGGGTACATGGTCAATAACATCACCTTCCAAGCCATCCTTGGCAAGGATGCCGTATGGATGTACATTGGAGGTGTGATATTTTCCATGTAGCTCACGGCTCGTAAGGCGGAGGCTCTCTAGCTCCGAATCCGGTCGGAAATGGTAAGGTGTCTTCTCGTCGTCCATCCTTACGAAAGTAACCGAGATCCGCTTCACTGGTACTCCCGGTATGCAATGCTTAGCGATATCCGCTCCGTTGCCCTTCGGTATCATGACGGAACCTACCGGTAAAGGTATCTTCACCGGCCCTCGGAACTCACCCGGGCCTGCTATCCGGAGGTCGGATCCGAACATGATGTTACACTCGTTCGGGAAAGAGGCTGTGCATAAAGGTCGACAAAGTCGTGGTGATCTATGTGCGGGGGTATGCGGTCACCACGCTTGTAGATGTTAATAATGCAGCTATTGGGTATGCAATCCGCTGGCAGTACCCTCCATGTTATCAATCTCTTTACCATTCTCTTGATGACTAATGGCATCGGATCCACTTGCCCATGACGGAGTATTCCGGTGGGTTTCCCTTCCGTCTTCAGCAAAGTTGTAGCAACATCCGCATTGTATTGTGATTCTTCCCTTCCACGGCATCCATCTCCGGGGTTCGAGTATGTGTTTTCCCTCAGGCGCCTGCTCGGCCCATCCTTTTCAAATCCCGGATGCAATCCACGATTTGTTGTTGTTCATACTCTGAGAATACGTCTGTATGTAGCTCGAGGCCCTCTAGTATATTGATTCTTCTGCCTTTAATTCTCTCGAAGTATTCAAAGGTTTTCTTTTCAACATTCTCATTCTCTCCAGCTCGTATTCGGAATGATCCGCGGATGGCGAGGCTCGGTGACATATTGTGGGATATATGGTTCAATCCCTTCACGTTCTCCTGCATACCTCGGCTCCTCGGGGATGATGCACGTCGGGACATCCCCGGGGTTGCTTCGCAACAAGGTCATGCATCGCCTGGTGGTTCTATCCGGTGGCGTGGTAGCCTTCTTTCTTCTGGTTTTTGTGAAATTTCCCTGGTCCTTTCTGTTATCCTAGGAGCTGGCCTCCTTTCGTCAGATTCCTGGTGAACCGGTGTCCTTGAAGTGTATGTACTGGCTTTAGAAAATGTCTCGTCGCGCTGGTCCGCAGCTAGTTTTGTTAACATCTTACGGATACGGCGATTCTTATTTCTTCGTTGCGTTGCTGTGAGAGTAGCCCTTTGAACTTCTTGAATCTCTGTGGGCGCGGCGGCGACAAGCCTGCCCTCCGCTATAGCCACTACGGACTTTATTTTCTTATCTTCTTCGAGTGTTTGCCTTTCTTTTCTTGCTCTGCTGGATTGGTGGCTTGGGCCACCCACTTTCATCAGCTGTCCGCCGGGCGGTTCTTCTCGATCAGCCGGGACCCGGTCACTTTCCTCGTATCGTAGGCTCGCCGGTGCGAAATCCGAGTCGATCTCGATTATCGCTCCATCTTTCACCCTCTTTTCATCGAGTGCAAGGCTTACGCCATTCTTAAAGTTCAAGACCAACCGCCCGTTCGACATTTCCCTGCGAAAAGACAAGGAAAAGGATCAGGGGCCGTACTAAGAACAAGAACATTAAGAAAATGTTTATCAAAGACATTTTTTTATTATATTATTTTTTGTATTTTTTAAATTTAACAAGAATGAAATGGGATAAGATCAGGGAAGAGATTTTGATTTGGAAAAGAAAACAAGGAAAACTTAATTATCATGACTTTATTTATTTTCGCACATTTTATTATTTTTTGGGTTCGGACCCAATCATAAGTAATTACTTCGCCCGTGTTTCTTAGGGATGAAGAATTCATTCTTTCGAAACATCGGGTAGCGTAATACTTTTTCAAGTATCGTCCGTTGATCGGAAGCATATGCCGTTCTCCACGGCAATTCACTAGGCTGATAGGAACCTCCCGAGTATACCGCTTCAACCACAAACGGTCCTTCCCAAGTGGGTTCAAATTTTCCTCCTATCTTGCGGTGTGCAAGAATAGGTCTCTTGAGAACGAGAACTAAGTCACCAACTTTGAAGGTTCTTGGGCGGACCCGGTTTGTCATGGGCTTGAACCATCTTAGCTTGGTATAGTTCTAAATTCTGTTGCGCTGCAAGTCTTTTCCCTTCCAAGCTTTCTAATTCTTCTAGTCGTAATTTGGCGTTCTCTTCCGTCGTGATCTTATTTGCAACTGCAATTCTGAGTGAAGGAAGCTGAACCTCTAAAGGTAACACTGCCTCGGACCCATACACCAGAGCGTAAGGTGTAGCTTGAGTAGGAGTTATGAAGGTTGTCCGGTAGGCCCATAAGGCTTCTAACAACTTCTCGTGCCAATTTCTCTTCTTATCGTCCAAGGTTTTCTTTAAGATTTGAACGAGAGTTTTATTAAAAGCCTCAGCGAGGCCGTTTGCTCTTGGGTAGTAAATTGTTGAGTATCGCCAGTCGATTCCGTGTCTCCTGACAAAATTGTTAATTTGCGTGCTTCGAATGCCGACCCATTATCCGAGATGATCTCGCGCGGCACTCCGAAACGGTAGACAACTTGGTTCTTAAAAAGCCGTAGCACGTGGTGTGCTTTCACTTCTCTAAGTGGAGCCGCCTCGCCCACTTGGAAAAGTAATCCGTAGCCGCAAGAATGAAGCGATGTCCTTTTGAAGATGGTGGTTCTATTGGACCCACTATATCCGTGCCTCAACATTCGAATGGCCACGACGCAATTGTCGGGTGTAGCACATTTGGAGGTTGGTGTAGAACCACTCCGTGCACTTGGCATTGGTGACGGCTCTTGGCGATTTTCATTCGGTCGGTCATCATCGAGGGCCGGTAGTACCCTAGTCTTTTAATTTTCATTTTCATCTTCGGACCCGATCGGTGAGCGCCACGGAGTCCTGAATGTACCTCTTTAACAATTTCACGGGCCTCGGACCCGCTTAGGCACCTTAGCCGCATTTGATCAAAAGACCTTACGTACAATGTGTTGTTTATTAATGCGTAGGACGGAGTTCTTTTCTTGATCCGATGAGCTAGCGACCTATCGTCCGGTAGCTTTCTGTTTGCGGATAGTTATCGATAGGCCGTCGCCAATCTTCTCGTGTTTTCTGTCACTCGCTGCAGTCGATTCTTTTTCTTTTTCTGATTTGTGTATTGTATCTATGTCGAGTCGTGATAGGACTCGACGTCCGTGAACTGACACTTCTACTGATTCATCTTGCAAACAGGTAAATTATTTTGCGAGACGGGCTAAAGCGTCTGCTAAAGCATTTTCTTTTCTGGGAATTTTGTAGATTGTCACATTCGGAATCTATTCCAACAACTGTATGGCATACTGGAAGTATTGCTCGAGTCTTGGCTTTAAAATTCTGTACTGTCCGACGATCTGTTGAATGATTAACTGTGAATCCCCGTAGATGTTAATGTCTGTTATCCCCATTTGAATGGTTAATTCCGATCCCATTATGAGGGCTTCGTATTCTCGCTTCGTTGTTTGTACATGGTTCCGTCAAGTGGTAGGAGTATCTTAACATCCCCGCTCCGGTGTTATAAAGATTAGCCCGATTCCCGCCTTACCGGGCACTATCACTTGCGATTCTTCGTCTTTGTGCGCTGAAGATGCTCCGTCGAAATATAATTCCCAACGTCGATCATCAAGGTCTTCTAGATTCATTATTTGTTCATCCGGCGAGATCGTCATTGAGAGGAGATTCGGCCGGCAAAGGGTGTCTTTGCGAGGAAGTTCGCTAAGACTTGTCCCTTTACGGCACGAAGAGGCACAAAAGTTATATCGAATTGCAATAATATCATTGACCATCTAGCAAGTCTACCGGAAAGTGTTGGACGAGTCATCAAGTATTGCAATGGATTAAATTTCGAGATCAGGTTGACCTTATGAGAAAGCATGTAGTTGTTGACCTCATTTTTGATGAGGTCTTCCCTTCTTCTTTTTAGTGCTTAGGATCTAGCCTTAGGCTTTTCCTTTGACTATCTTAGAGGACTAGAATTGGGACCCGCCTTTTAGAAATTCAAACCACTTCTAAACTCCCTGCAAACTCCACAAACTTGACTATATACCCCTAATCACCTAGAGGGTTGAAATCAAATGTAGAAGTTTAAAGGATGAGTTCCTATAGGACTCTTTGGCCTTAGGACCGCCTACAGGTGGCTCAGTCCAGTGAAGGGGCTCACTTACACATACACTTGCATACACACTACACTTACACACTAAATTTCCACACACTTCCTAAAACCACACCTATACCCAACTTAACCTCCTGACTCATGTAGGTGATTCACATGGATGGTCCTTAACCCCTAAGCTCTTGGCTCAAGAGGGTTAGGAACAACATAGTGAATGCCTCAAATGAGTCCTTTCATGGCTCATATGGGCTTGAAATGGCTTCATGGCTCAACCAAAAAGACTTCTTTCCACCTAGATTCACCCAATCTTCAATTTCCCAAATTTTCAATTTTTGACCCCGGACCCTACACCTACTAAACCTACCCAAAACCCTTAAAATTACCCAAATTTTTGCAAAATTTCCAAATTACCCAAAATTTTCCAAAATCAATCCCAAACATCTCCACATCACTCAAATTGATCATCCATACCCAAAAATACCAAAGATTCCAAAAATACCCCCAATACCCTCCAAATACCCAAAAATACCCTTCTTGGCCAAAAAATCCAAAAATTCAGAAAATTCCCAGAAAATTCCAGAAAATCCTAAATATTCCCAATTTCATTTTGTCCAACTACACCATGGGCCAATTTTGTCAATTTACCCTACTTTTGTCAAAACCCCCAAATCGACCCATTTTAACCCAAAGTGAACCCGATGTTAAACCAAACCTATCCAATTGACCCAAATTCTGGTCCAATTCAATTCTAAACTTCAATTCAACATTCCCAATACCAATCTAGACCAAATCCAAGTCCAATTTGATTGACATTTGGATCCAATCTCACTTTTGGCCTTAAAGCCAAATTTGGACCCATGACCCAAACTTAACCCAAACTCACCCAATTCAACTCCAATTAACCTCAAATTTTTTCTAAATCTTCCTTAACATTCCCACAAACAAAACCCTAACATGATTTGCCCAAAATTTAGACCCAAACCCCACTCAAACTCAACCCAAGGTTAAAAGGCCCATTTTTGACCTAAGCCCAAACCTAACCCAAATTCAACCCGATTCAAATCCAAATCACCCCCAATTTGTTTCAAATCACTCATGACACATCTATGAGCTAAACCCAACAATTATTTGGCCCAACCTCTTTACAAAATTCCCATCCATAAATTCATTTTTAAACTTAAGGGCCCATTCCTTAAACCATTTTAAAAGCCCACTTCCACCGAATCCAAAGCCCCAAAAATTCTTCCAAAGCCCATATGACATTTCCCCTCATCATACTTTCAATTAAAATCATCCCTAAGTCCTAAACCAATGATCAAATATTTCTAAATGAAGCTTCATCCAAATTTCCACCAAATTATCCAAAATCCTTAAAATCCTTTTTTATGAAATTGACCAAACTTTTGCCAAGCCAAAGGTGAGCCATGAAGCCATGCATGAGCCACATGTGAGCCATGAGAGCTTTGGACACTCCACCATGCCATATTGGGTAAGAAGAGGGGGGCTTTCCTTAATCCCTAAAGCTCATTAGCCTTAATCATGTTTCACCTAAACTTAAATTTAATCCAAATATATTTGGATGGAGACTTCTCCATGCCAAACTAGCCGATCCCTTCGATCCCCCACAGCATCCAAAGCCACCTTGAAGGGTGCACCAAGCCCAAATGGGTGGATTGACCCATTTAGACTCAAAACTAGCCATGCCCCATTCTACTTTGATTCAACCACTTTACACATGGCATTTGCCAATTGCTCTACACTAAACCCCGCCCCGACTCACCCGACCAAGATGGTGACCATTGCCTGCCGGCGCAGCCACTGAGCCGCCGGAAAACAACATGACCGAGAGCTCACATGTGAGCCAACATTGAAATTCTCACTTGCCGAGCCGCCCCATGCCTAGTGGTCACCATGGCCGTTCTTCTCCTCACCGCAGCAGCGTCGATCCCAAGCCCTAACTCCCCCGGAGGCTCCCTCGACCAGCTCTATTTAAACTCCACCCCTCTCGGCCATGAAAGAGGAGAAGCATAAACCTTGCCAAAACTCTGCCAAAATTGTTCCAGACCCTCTTCCACCCTTAGAGCACTTGATCCCCAGTGGAATTCCCCTGCCATTTCTCCTCTGAAAGCTCAATTTCAGAGTTGAAATTCCACCCAAAACCAGGACACTTCTCCACAATGAGCTAATTCCCAAATTGATTGGCTCTACACCTTCACCAGACCAAGAGAAGGTGTCCACCATCAAAAGCCCCATCTCCAGACCACCCAGTTGCTCCAGCCTCCAAGCTTTGTGATCGGGCTTGGTCGAAATCATATCCAGTACAATTCACCGGACCAGGAGACTTCATCCTGGAGCTTGCTGGGACCCAATCGAAGGTGCAACAACTCTCGGATTGAAGCCACACTTCTCCGAGCCAAGGTATGAGCTAACTCTTCATCCCGAGCTTCTGGAGATTCTCCATTTTAAATGCTTTAGTTTCAATGCATGTTAACCGTATAGATGTGTTCGTCTCTTCAAGACGAATCCATAGAGTATAAGAACATAAAAATCCATTGAGAATCGAGTGAGATCTTAGGGATTTAGTGTGGACGGCTCTCGGGTGAGAACGCTTGGGGACGATGAACGGATGCGCGTCCATTCAATACACGCGTGGACGGACGGCTCGGATGGCGTCGGACCGGGAGACGGTACGAGAACCGCGGGGCCCGGCTGCCGACTCGAGTGGCGGCGTCGAATGGGAGCGCGCCGCGTGGCCTTTCGGAGGCTGCCGAGGATGCGTTGGCGCCGACTCGGATAAGTAGAAAATTAGGGATTTTTTGATTTATTTAATTCCCTAAACTTCAAAAATTCATATCTCCGTGTAGAAAAATTAGAAAAATAAAATAAAAATACCCTCTTGCTCAGTGAAGAGAGGAGAATAATGTGGAAAAGAAATCACTTAATTTCATCAAATATTTTATTTTTTATGATTTATTTACTCTCTGCATTGTTTTAATTCTCCATGCATGCATACAATTCACCATGACATGAGACCATAGGGCTTTTGAAGCCTCCGAATTTGGGAACATTCCCTGAATTTTCTAAAGTCGGAGGCCATCCCTATGAGGAGTTCTTGATTTTTCAAGTTCGGGTCATTGTTTTGAGTATTTTAATTCCAAGTAAATAGCATGTTGTGAAATAAATTCTAGGAAAATTTGGTGATGTTCCTTATGACCGAGAGAACCCTAGGAAAAATAGATTTTGGCTTAGTTCATTCAAAACAACCCTAATTGGCTTAAACACCCAAAATAGGTCTTTAATTAATTAGAGTTAACCAGGTATCAAATTGACTTGAAATCAATTCTCACTGACTTTTAGGATCATAGGAATCTACCATAAAAATTTGAGGTCAATTGGACTTGGTTAGCTCCACTAATTGGGTTGATTAAGTCACTTAGCCATTTTAAACTTTAAAAATTCATAACTTTTAAAATACTTTTTAAAAATCCATCAAATTGGTTTTGGAGCCTCTCTGATATCAGAGGAATCTAAAAAAATTAAAATTTCAATTTTCTAAAAAAGTTGATTTTTTAATAATATTTTAATATTTTTAATAATTAAAAAATAATAAAAATCACAAAAATAATAAAATTCACCAAAATGTCACATTTTGAATTTTAATCACTTAGGAACAAATCCCACATTTTTCTTAGATCTATTTAGTGAGATATTGAATTTTAAAGCCCTAGGGTAATTTTAAAATTAAAAAAATGTATTTTCTAGCATTTTCACTAAAATAATTATAATAAATCATAGAAAAATCAGAAAATTGCAAAATTTGATTCTCTGGTTTCCTTGATATCAAAAAGATTTTTGAAAAATATAAAACCCATTTTTTCAACATTTATTTTATTTTTAAATTAATTAACACTCCAAAACTAAAAATAATTATAATAAAAATAATATAATTCAAAAAATCACCAAAATTGGTCCAAGTGCTTCTCTGGTCATTAGGAATGTCCCCTAATTTTCTTAAGGACAGAAACTTTCCCTTGGTCATGTTATTAAATTTTCCTTGAAAATCTCTATTTTCCACCAAAAATAATTATATAAATAAATTAAATACAGAAAAATCACATTTTCTCCTCTCATGTCTTTATTGACATATGAGTGAAGTCACATAAAAATTTCAAGTTCATTTGGGTTCAATTTAGTGAGTTATGAAATTATTAAGCTTAAAGGGTAAAATGGTAATTAAAATCTTTAATCCTTAATTAAAACTTTAGGTTTAATAAAAAATCAACAAGTAAAATATTTGATCTTAATCTGGTTTGGATGATTGAAATTTAAATAATTAAAGGGTAGAAACCCATTAAATAATTTTAAAATGATTAAACTTTAATTAAATAATAGATTAAATTTGGAGGAATAATAAATTGGAATTATTAAAATAAGGGATATTTATTAGGAAGAGATTTATTCTTTAATTTAAAAATCCCTGAACTAATTATATCATTAATACTCAATTTTTAATTAAAATGATAACTCAAATTTAAAATATTAAAAGACTTAATTAAATTATTAAACTCTTTTGAAATTTTAATTAAAATTAAAAATAAAGTAAATTAAAGATAAATTAAAATTAAATTAAATTAAATTAAATTAAATTAAATTAAAATTAAATTAAATTAAAATTAAATTAAATTAAATTAAAACAAATTAAATTAAATTGAACTAAATTAAAATTAAATTAAATTAAATTAAATTAAATAATTAAATTAAATTAAATTAAATTAAATCAAATTAAATTAAAATTAAATCAAATCAAATTAATTAAACACCAAATCAAATTAAATTGAACTATGTTAAACTAAATTAAAACTCAATTAAATTAAGTTGAATTAAATATAACATCACCTAAGACATAAAGAATTCAAAATAAATGTAAAGCAACTTGAACACTATTCCAAATTTAAACCCTTTAACTTAAATCAAATCATTTGAATACTAATTTACCCTTGAAAGCTTTGATTATTATAACTCCTAAATGGAACATCAAATGAAGTGTTACCTCACTCATAGGATATTCAAATGTCCTAGTTCACTCGAGCAAGTTAACAAGACTTGAAAACCTCGGACGATCGATTCATTTATATAATTAAATTCATTTGGACTTAAAACAATCCTGGAAATATCGAAAAGATGTTTAAGATTCTTCTTAAGCACTTCCTCAATATGATAGGATATTTATAAGAACAATTGGACTTAATTGTCCTTTGATGAAGAAAATCGTCCTCAAACAAAAACACAAAGAACCTAGACGTCATAGGAGTTGACTAGCTATAGGATTAGGAATTTGGTAGAAAACCATAACCTTTCCCCTAGCTTTACCTAGGAACTTGCTTAAATATTCTAATTGTGTTTTAAGTGCAGCTTGGGATGACGGGAAGACCCTCCAGGTACGCTTTTATTTTATTGCAATTTACTTTCTTGCAATTTACTTTATTGCAAATGCATTTTACTTTTCTTGCATGATAAAACAACTGTTGCATGAAAACTCACACCTTTAGGATAGTCCCTAAAACTGAAACCAAAACTAAGTTAAAAGTCATTGCAAGATAAAATTCACCGCCACAACATTTCAAAATATAAAACAACTCAAAATTTAATCACAAACGAACACAAAACTACAATTGCAACTAAATTAAAACGCCCCGTTGGATGATCGGGAATACCTCGGATGATGTAACCTACGTGTTGCTAACGGGATTTCCCACGGTCTAAATGAAAGTGTGGAACTCATTCAGTTGAGTTTAGCAAATTCATCTGGACTAAGTGAATCCGATAAAAATAATGATGCCGGAAGGATGGAACCGTGGGATCTTAACCGGTGTCGTTATAATCAACTTTAAGATTTGTTTTAATCAAAATAAAAAAACACTTGGAAATTAAGACTTCTCTAAACCAAAACACTTCTCTCATCCCCCGATTTATGATTTCTAAAACTAAACCTCTCGCAACAACCAGGAGCTTGGAGCATGGTGGGCAAGCAGGGCCATCGTCGTCAAGAAACTTAAACCTACTTCGACAAAATCTTCTTAGAATTAAAACAACAAAGCCATAGGATTTCGAGGTAGCTTGCCTAGTGCAACATAAATCCTCAACTCTTCGTTAGGCATTTGCATTGCAAATTAAGCCCTAACCGGTCTTAGGATTCCGAGGTAGTCGTCCGATACGACATAAACCCTCACATCTTCTAGAGCTATTTGTTTGATTTTATCATACAAATATAAGCCCTAATTAATTAAAATTGGCAAGATTGAAATACTAAATAAACATTAGGACTTTCCTAAATTCAAGCCAAACAATAGGATAGTCGGGAAATTACCGAAGTTCACTTCGAATCAGTGATTTCTCCTACCTTTCTTCCTTTGGATTCACAAAACAAAATGTTCCAAATTTGATCCATTCCCTATTGAAATTCCAAAATTCAATCTTTGAAAACCTTAAAGTTTGAAATTCTTGAGAGCGAATTATTGGTTATTATCGAGAGTTTTCTTAGGTGATTCCCGTCACTTAAGATGTAATTAACTATAGGGGCTTGCCCTTATAGGGAATTTTAAAGAACCTGAGTAATATAAACCCTCGTTTAATACTTTCATATTAAGCAGGGGAATTTATCGGCTTATAAAATTGGTTCGCGGACCAAACGGATGTCACAAAACTTCTAGTTTATTTGATCGAGCCCCACCCTCGAGCGATGTGTCTATCTTTAGGGATAGATACACGGATTGTGGTGCGGTGCTCGTTTATATAAACTATTTGGGATGTGAGATCGGTTTAATCTCATATTTTAAAACTTTCAAATTTAAAATTATTTTCAAAGTCAAATACTACTTTCTAAATTATATATATATTTAAATCAAATTTAAAATTTAAATTCGCCGACAACTTACGTTAGGCGACCCCTTTTAAAAAACATCACACAACCTAAAAAATATGCCGACAAGTAGTGCTCGAGCTTTTGAGCGGCGAAGATCGTGGCCAAACAATGCTTTTCAATTGTGGGATACCTTAATTCCGTCGAAGTAAACGACGACTTAAGTAAGTATAGAGCATTTTCTTTACCCTCATCATCGACTCGGCCAACGGAGGCTCCGAGAGAGTCGTCTAAAGCCGCGGTGTAAAGTATCGCCGGTCTACCCGAGACCGGGGTCTGCTAAGACAGGAGGTGTCATTAAATATTGTTTAATGTCCTCGAAGGCCTTCCGGCATTTCTCTTCCCAAATAAATTTGGCGTCCTTTTTAACTAATGCCGAGAAAGGCCGACACCTACCCGACGAGTTCGAGATAAAACGTCGAAGATATGCCGCCTTCCCTTGAAAGGATCGTAGTTGTTTTAAGGTTTTGGGAGGCGGCATTTCTAAGATAGCTTTAATCTTTTCCGGGTCGATTTCAATTCCACGATGTCGGACAACGAATCCTAAGAATTTCCGGAGGTGACGCCGAAGGCGCATTTTAAGGGATTCATCTTAAGGTTAAATTGTCTTAATCGTTCGAAAACAATTCTCAAATCATACGAGTGGTTTTCCTTTACTTTGCTTTTGATGACCACATCGTCCACGTAGCATTCGACTTGATTGTGGATGAGATCATCAAAAATTCTTGTCATTGCTCTCCGGTAGGTTGCTCCTGCGTTCTTCGATCCGAATGGCATCATCGTGTAGCAAAATACTCCGATCGGCGTTCTGAATGCTGTAAGCTTTTCATCTTCTAGAGCCATTTTTATCTGGTTGTATCCTGAAGATCCATCCATGAATGAGAATATCTCATGTGTCGAAGCAATGCCGATCATCAGTTCCGGGATCGGTAGAGGGAATTCATCCTTTGGACATGCCTTGTTTAAATCTCCGAAGTCCACACGGATTCTGATCTGACCATTCTTCTTTCTGACTGGCACCACATTGGCTAACCAAGTCGGGTATTGTTCTTCACGGACAAATCTGGTGTCTATTAGCTTTTTAACTTCGGCTATGACTTGTTGTTCGATTTCTAGATGCATTCTTCGGGGACCTTGTCCGACGGGACGAAGTAGGATCCACTCCTAGCTTATGGATCGCAACCTCCGGAGCTAATCCCGGCATCTCGTCATAGTTCCAAGCAAAACGAGTCTTTAAATTCCATTAATAATTTGATTATTTCTTCGGAGTCTTCTTTATCGAGTAAGGAGCTAACAAAGGTAGGTCCGGGCTCTTCGCTAGTACCTAAGTTAACTTCCGTTAACTCATCTATCGTAGATTTGATTTCTTCTTCGAATTCTGGTGGAGCGTCTCCAATTTGTAAATCTTCGAGTTCGTCTGTAGTTTCCATGCAGTTTTCATTGGACTCGCAAGTGACAACCAAACAAAATTCAGTATCGTCAACTGACCCTACTGTGCCGAATCCAAGACCATGCTTTGAATTGGGTGGACGACCAGAATTATTCCATAATTTTTCAAAATGTTGTGATTGGCCTTTTGTCCATTGTCGAGGTAAGAAACCACGTTGAATTAAATTTTGAACACAGGGAGAGTACCACTCAAAAGGTAATTCCATTAATTCGATGAAGTGACATCTTCGAATTGTACATTATTTTCAGTTTTGAAGGAAGAAGCACCACGGTAGAACTTGATGGCCTTGCACCGTCGTTACGTACCTCTTTGACCACCATACCCTCGATCTTGTTAGAATGGATCGGGGTTAGGGTCATAGTATGTACGTAGTGGTTAATCTTTTCGTACATTGATTTGTATTCTTCGTTCTTCTCATCTTCGAGAGGGATCTTGAATTGCGGCTTCTTCTGACTTATTGTCGCTGCTTCTCGTTTGATTTCTTTTTCTTCTTCAGAACTATCTTCCCAATCAACATTGATGGTTGGTTTCCTCTCGTCCAACTCGTCCTAGCGTCTCTACCACGGCCTCGTCCTCGGCCTCGACCTCGGATGCAAGTTGTGGAGAAACCTTCACCATCTCGCCGGAAGGGAGTGGTGAGTGATCGTTGGACTAGAACTTCGTGCTCTTCGTTGTCCCGAACTTTCTTTGCTTCATTTGTTACGGTATCTCCCGAGAAGATTGTTTTCTTTGGAGGTGCATAATAAGTCGCGTCTTCATGGATTCCAATCTCATGTACGGAGAATGGTTGTAAGTCACCTTTGATGCACTCGTTCCCCTCCATCGTAGTATTTGATGCATCGATGTAGAGATGATGGTACCATCCTCGTTTTCATGTATCCATGGTCGCCCAAGTAGAGCGTTGAACGATGTTTCTGAATCAATTATGTGAAATTTTGCGGTTGTCTTTGCTAAGTCACCGGTCTTCATTAGTAGTGTTATTGATCCGAGGGCTCTTTCTCCTTTCTGGTTGAATCCTCTTAATAGCATTTTGTCGGCTTCGAGCTCACGAGCATCAATTTCCAAGTGTGCTAGTGTTCGAAGACTCATTATATTGATTGACGCTCCTGGACCACCAATACTCTGGAGAGTGTAAACTTCCCAATTGTAACCGAAATGTACAATGGTCGGTTGTGATCCGTCGTCCCAAGTAGTAGGTCATTGTCCGTGAAGGTAACACCTCGTCGTTCCTTTAACGAACAAACCTCATCTAAGGAATCTCCAGCCATTCGAGCTAAGCAAATTTCTGGATCAAGTAAGGCTTTGATCGAGCTTCTCTCATCTCCTTTGATAAGATGAGAGCATCATAAATGCTCGGTTGGCCGGTAGTTTCCTAAGATGGGCTAGCACGTTGTAGTCCACTTTATTTTCATGCGTCTCGCCTTCTTCTCGAATGGGTATTTCTTCCGCCGGGGTTGGTTCTTCTTGAACAACCACCTGCTTTCCTTTGTCCTTTGGACCCGTTCTCGGAGGTAGAACTCTTCCACTTCTTAAGTTGACTTCTGTAATTTCTTCTGAATCTAGTGTTGAGCTTGCTGGTGTCTCCTCCTGAATCGGAATGACAGGCTCTTCCGGATTATCCTCAGAATCTGAAGGCTCTAACTCTATCGTGACTGGAGCTCCTCGAAACTCGCAGATAGATTTGTTGCTTGTTGAACTCTCGTAGCCTCCTTTATGGATGCCTTCTTCGTTATTTTGCTCGTCGAGATCGTGTATGATTTGAGAATTGTCGTTGATGTCGAAATCGATATCCAGATTGTCGCTAGTTACGTAATCGTTAGAAACAGTCAAAACGTAGCCAACGCCATCACCCTTATCATTATATGATCCCACCGAAGTGAGCAGATAATCATACAAAATCAGAGGTTCGAGGGATTTCTCCCCCGAATCGGAAACAACTATCCTAGGATAAGCAACCCCTAGTCTAGCCTTAGGAGTCTCGGTCCTCTCTTCTTCGTCGATTTTCTTCTTCTCTTCAATCGTCTCCTGTTGAGGTGGTTCTTCTATCGCAAGTGATAGTACCGGCTTAACAGGTCTCGAACTCGAATCGAGGCTCGCACCGAGGCGGTTCGGATGTCCGTCTAAAATCTTTTTCGAAGACCTCGTCCAAGCGGTAGTCCATCCGTCGTCAGTCGTGTAGGGATCTATCGGAATGATGGGATCAGTTGAGATAACATTGACGAAACCTCCTTTCTGGGGTTCCTTCATGTACTCCTTCGGGATCGTTATATTCCCTATCCGAAGGTTGTCGTTCGAGCCAACTTTTCGAAGGTAATGCAATCTTCTATCTTGTGCCCAAGCATCCGGTGGTAAGGGCAAAAGTCGGGATCACCTTTCTTGTTGACTTCCTCTCGGTCTTTTAGGCTCGTGCAGCTAGAAATCCGGAGTCTTCATCAGACTACGGAACATCTTCGGCACTGCTTCATTCTTGAAAAGATATTCTCTGCTCAGAAGCTCCCTTAATGTACGTTGCGGACGAGGCGGTTGTTCATATTGTGGAGATGACTGATAGCTGGGCCGGGGTTGCTGGTAATTCTGTTGTGGTGGCTGCGGCCGTTCGGTGGTATTTGCATCGGTTGCTCGCCTTTGTCAACCGCCGCAACGATCCCGCATTTCTTTTCAAAAGTCTTCACGGTGCTTTTACTTATCCGTCTTGTCGGCGAAACTTAATTGCTTCGCCTCTTCTTGCAAGCTTCCGGCCTTGCTTAACAACTTCTCGAAAGTCTTAATAGTGAATCCTTTCGAGGAGAAGTGCTATCGGGCCGTGAATGCTTTTAAGTAAAATGCCGACTACATGTTGTTCTTGCAGTTGTGGTTCACACTTCATGCTTAAGTTCCTCCATCGAAGTATGTAATCCACCAAAGTTTCGTTCGGCCTTTGTTTCTCTACCACCAAATCACCTATAGTGATGTGGTGCTGAGCTCCGGCGAATCGCTTGATGAAGAGGTTCTCTAGTTCCGAGAACGTCTTTACCGAACCATTTGGTAATTCCGCATACCGGCCGAAGGCGATTCCCGACGGACTCGCCGACGAACCGTCGGAAGAGTAATGCATCGCTCCCGCCGGCGTTGCAACAATTGGCACGAAAGTGTGCAACATGCTGTCGGGGGTTCCCGGTTCCGTCGAAGGTCTTGAACAGAGGTGGTACGAAGCCTTTCGAGTATTGGACAGTGTCGAATTCTTCTGGGTAAGGTCTACCCGTCCGAATGGATGTCCCGCTCTTCGATTGTGCTAAGGCTTCTCGCACCTGCTGTTCCACCAAGTTCTTGATATCCTTTTCGTGGATCATACTTTGTGTTGTATCCTTTTCGACTGATCATCCCCATTGACGGATGTAATCTCCTTTCCTCCGTCTACAATGTGAATGACCTCTGGGGGTGTCTCTCTTTGTGGTTGTACTTGACTCTGGAGAGTGGCCAAAGCTACGACCATCTCTTCCATCCTTTTCGCCATTTGAGCGATCGTGTCGTCTTTTTCCTGAAGCTGTCTTCTCATCACTCCGGCTCCTCTCTTTCGCGGCTGCAGGAGCACATTGCGAAGCCGATGAAGCTCGTGTTTCGACCATGTTGATTTCCGCATATTCGTCGTCCATGAATTCCGATGAATCAATCTCGTCTCCGAACTTTTCTTCTCTTTCTTTTGCCAATCGTCGGATATCGGTTCTCAACTTTTCCATGGCATCTTCTAGCGGGGCTTTCGTGTGTCTTCGCGGTTGTCATGCGATAGCCGCCGGGTCCCCTTTATCGCGAGTATCACTTTCTTCGCATTCAAGTCTCCCGGCGAGACTTTCTTTCTGGGCCGTTGTTTCAATCTCAACTACCCAGTGAGTGGGACGCCATACCATCCTTCTAGCAACAAAGGTCTAGGACCGGATGGTCCGTCCGCCAAATGCTCTGGAAGGTGGTATCCTCCCTAATCCGTAATCCCGAGACTACGACGGGCGGACTAGCCTTCATTCTTTTACTCGGCTTTTCCGTCATGATGGCGGGTTCTACTCGGGGCCCAAGACGGGATTCGACCGGCACCCACCCTATCCTTCGTAGAATCTCCGATACGGCGCGTTTTCCTTCTTTGCTAACTTTTCTACCAAAGTTTGCGGTCGAGCAAACGGCGTAGTTCTAGTCCTTTTCTTGCGGCTATCGTTGTAATATGCGGGTCGAGGCAATGCGGCAGCGAATCTTGCAAACATTTTCCTCGTCCTCTGCGGCGGAGAGGGGATGGAACCCGCTTCCTCCCAAAAGTGGTATGTATTCGAGCAGCGGTGTATATTCGGGCAACGGTGTATATTCAGCAGGTTCTGGATTTCCTCCAGAAAGCAATTTCGGCGGCTCCGCTTCTCCGGCGATCCTTCTACTTCGTTTCTTCTTTGGGTCCTTGTCGGTGATGGAATCTTTGAACCGGACCCGATTTCAAAACGAAGGTCTCACGAGAAGATCCGTACCCTCCACGGTAACGAGTTTACCATAATTCCGGATTTCTTTCCCCTTTAATTTGGCGAAGTCGGGGTAGGTGCGTAAACAACTAGACCAGGTGGGGGTAGTAAGAACGGTCTTCCCGCGGATAACGAGTACTCCTCTCGGTCGGGATCCTTTGCAGGGAGGAAACTCTTGGGTCGACCTAAGGTCGAACTCGAGCGGCGGCTTCTCGGCTTCGGATACCTTGTTCGTCGCTGCAAAGAGGGAGACGTCGGTGATCTCGACATTAGTGTTTTCAAATCCTTGTCCAAATCGGATGATCCCATTGTCGGGCAGCTCATCCTTATAGACAGCGAAGTCCAGTCCGTTGGTGAAGGAGAAAATCAGCTTTGGGGTTTCCATTTCTGCAGGGTAGATTCTAGTCGTCAGTCCCAAGTTATGCTTCTTTTCATCAGGACGAAAAGAAAGGAATTGAGAAAGAGTCCGAACTCATTCTTGTTCATGTATTTATAAGAAGGAATCATTTGTTAAAAGAATCATTTATTAGAGGGTTCGTTTATTTAGAACAGAATGTTCAAAGGTGTAGAGAAGGTAAGGAATCCGATTCGGAGTTGGAAAGGAAAAAAGGGTCTTATGCAAGACTTCTCGACTCGAAGGATCACTCCTAAACTAACACCTATCGGGGTCCACCCCACCTCGTAAATGAGGTAAAAGGATCTCGGAACCTCTCCGTTTAGGGGTGTCTAAACAATGGCTCCTAAATCTGAGAGAATGTTGGCTATACTTGTCCAAGGTAGAAATAAACATAGTATTCCAACGGAAAGAAGGGTAGTTTGACCCATTAAGGACATGGATACACTACCGATTTTTGAAAGCAGAATTATCTGATTATAATGGAGAGAGGAATTGTCCCTAGCGGAGTCGCCAGAAGTTGTCGGCATATTTTTAGGTTATGTGTTTTATTTTGAAAAGGGGGTCGCCTAACAGAAGTTGTCGGTGAATTTTTGATTTAATTTAAATAAATAATTTTGAAAAGTAGAATTTGATTTTGAAAATAATTTTAAATTTGAAGGTTTTAAGATATGAGATTAAACCGATCTCACATCCCAAATAGTTTATATAAACGAGCACCGCACCATAAACCGTGTATCTATCCCTAAGGATAGTACACATCGCTCGACGGTGGGGCTCGATTAAATAAACTAGAAGATTTGTGACATCCGTTTGGTCTGCGAACCAATTTTATAAGCCGACAAATTCCCCTACTTAACATGAAAGCATTAAACAGGGTTTATATTACCTGGGTTCTTTAAAATTCCCTATAAGGGCAAGCCCCTATAGTTAATTACATCTTAAGTGATGGGAATCACCTAAGAAAACTCTCGATAATAATCAATAATTCTCGCTCTCAAGGATTTCAAAGTTTAAGTTTTCAAGGGATTGAATTTTGGAATTTCAATAGGGAATGGATCAAATTTGGAACATTTTGTTTTGGGAATCCAAAGGAAGAAAAGTAGGAGAAATCACGGATTCGAAGCGAACTTCGGTAATTTCCCGACTATCCTATTGTTTGGCTTGAGTTTAGGAAAGTCCTAATATTTATTTAAATGTTTTGACCTTGGCAATTTTAATTAATTAGGGCTTATATTTGTATGATAAAACCAAACAAATAGCCTCGAAGATGTGAGGGTTTATTGTCGTATCGGACGACTACCTCGGAATCCTAAGACCGGTTAGGGCTTAATTTGCAATGCAAGTGCCTAACGAAGAGTTGAGGATTTATGTTGCACTAGACAAACTACCTCGAAGTCCTATGGCTTTGTTATTTAATTCTAGGAAAATTTTGTTGAAGTAGACTCAGGTTTTGCTGATGACGATGGCCGTGCTGCCCATCATGCTCCGAGCTCCTTGTTGTTGCAGAGGTTCAATTTTAGAAGTCATAAATCAGGGGATGAGAAAAGTGTTTTGGTTTAGAGAAAATCTTAATTTCCAAGTGTTTTCAATATTTTAATTAAAACAAATCTTAAAGTTGATTATAACGACACCGGTTAAGATCCCACTGTTCCATCCTTCCGCATCATTATTTTTATCGGATTCACTTAGTCCAAATGAATTTGCTAAACTCAACCGAATGAGTTCCACACTTTCATTTAGACCGTGGGAAATCCCGTTAGCAACACGTAGGTTACATCATCCGAGGTATTCCCGATCATCGAACGAGACGTTTTAATTTAGTTGTAATTGTAGTTTTGTGTTCCGTTTGTGATTAAATTTTGAGTTGTTTTATATTTTGAAATGTTGTGGCGGTGAATTTTATCTTGCAATGACTTTTAACTTAGTTTTGGTTTCGCTTTAGGACTATCCTAAAGGTGTGGGTTTTCATGCAACAGCTTGTTTATCATGCAAGAAAAGTAAGTGCGATGCGATTAATGAAATCGCAATAATGTAAATTGCAAGAAAGTAAATTGCAATAAAATAAAAGCGTACTCGGAGGGTCTTCCCGTCATCCCAAGCTGCACTTAAAACACAATTAGAATATTTAAGCAAGTTCCTAGGTAAAGCTAAGGTAAGGGTTATGGTTTTCTACCAAATTCCTAATCCTTTAGCTAGTCATTTCCTATGACGTCTAGGTTCCTTGTGTTTTTGTTTGAAGACGATTTTCTTCATCAAAGAACAATTGAGTTCAATTGTTCTTATAAACATCTTATCATACTGAGAAAGTGTTTAAGAAGAATCTTAAACATCTTTTCAATACTGCTAGAATTGTTTTAAGTCCAAATGGATTCAATTACACAAATGAATTAATCGTCCAAGAGTCTCAAGTTTTGTTATCTTGCTCAGATGAACTCAGACATTTGAATATCCTATGGGTGAAGTAACATTTCATTTAATATTCTGTTTAGGAGTTATGATAACTAAAGCTTTCAAGGGTAAATTGATGTTCAAATGGTTTGTGATTTAATTTAATTTCCATTAATGGGTTTAAATTTGGAATAGTGTTCAAGTTATTTTAGATTTATTTTGAATTTTTTATGTCTTTGGTGATGTTATATTTAATTCAACTTAATTTAATTTAATTTAATTTAATTGAGTTTAGTTTGATTTGATGTTAAATTAAATTAATTTGATTTGATTTAATTTAATTTAATTTTATTTATTTTAATTTAACTTAATTTAATTTAATTTGTTCATTTAATTTAATTTTAATTTGTTTATTTAATTTAATTTAATTTAATTTAATTTAATTTAATTTTTAATTTAATTCAACTTTTAATTTTAATTTAATTTAATTTAATTTAATTTAATTTAATTTACTTAATTTAATTTAATTTTTAATTTAATTTAATTTTTTTTAATTTTAATTGAAATTTTTAAAAGAGTTTAATAATTTAATTTTAGTTTAATGATTAAGTCTTTTAATGTTTTGAATTTGAGTTATCATTTTAATTAAGAATTGAATATTAATGAGATAATTAATTTAGGGATTTTTAAATTAAAGAATAAATCTCCTCCTAATAATATCCCTATTTTAATAACTCCAATTTTATTATTCTTCCAAATTTAATCAACTATTTAATTAAGGTTTAATCATTTTAAATTGCTTAATGGGTTTCTACCCTTTAATCATTTAAATTTCAATCATCCAAATCAGATTAGGATCAAATATTTTATTTATTAATTTTTTACTAAACCTAAAGTTTTAATTAAAGGTTAAAATTTTAATTACCATTTTGCCCTTTAAGCTTAATAATTTCATAACTCACTAAATTGAACTCAAATGAACTTAAAATTTTTATATGACTTCACTCATATGTCAATAAAGACATGAGAGGAGAAAATGTGATTTTTCTGCATTTAATTTATTTATATAATTATTTTTGGTGGAAAATAGAGATTTCCAAGGAAAATTTAATAACATGACCAAGGGAAAGTTTCTGTCCTTAAGAAAATTAGGGGACATTCCTAATGACCAGAGAAGCACTTGGACCAATTTTGGTGATTTTTTGAATTATATTATTTTTATTATAATTATTTTAAATTTTGGAGTGTTAATTAATTTTAAAAAAAATAAATGCTGAAAAATGAATTTTATATTTTTCAAAAATCTCTCTGATATCAAGGAAATCAAAGAATCAAATTTTGCAATTTTTTGATTTTTGTATGATTTATTATAATTATTTTAGTGAAAATGCTAGAAAATACATTTTTTTAATTTTAAAATTACCCTAGAGCTTTAAAATTTAATATCTCACTAAATAGACCTAAGAAAAATATGGGGTTTGTTCCTAAGTGATTAAAATTCAAAATGTGACATTTTGGTGAATTTTATTATTTTTGTGATTTTTATTATTTTTTAATTATTAAAATATTAAAATAATATTAAAAATCAACTTTTTAGAAAATTGAAAATTTAATTTTCTTAAATTCCCCTGATATCAGAGAGGCTCCAAAACCAATTTGGTGAATTTTTAAAAAGTATTTTGAAAGTTATGAATTTTTAAAGTTTAAAATGACTAAATGGCTTAATCAACCCAATTAGTAGGGCTAACCAAGTCCAATTGACCTCAAATTTTTATGGTGGGTTCCTCTGATCCTAAAGGTCAGTGGAGAATTGATTTCAAGTCAATTTGATGTATGGTTAGCTCTAATTAATTAGAGATCCATTTTGGGTGTTTAAGCCAATTAGAGTTGTTTTAAATGAACTAACTCAAAACCTATTTTTCCTAGGGTCCTCTCGGTCATAAGGAACATCACCAAATTTTCCTAGAATTTATTTCACAACATGCTATTTATTGGAATTAAAATACTCAAAACGAGTAACATGAATTTGAAAAATCAATAACTTTTCATAGGGATGGCCTCGACTTTGGAAAATTCGGGGAATGTTCCCAAATTCGGAGGCTTCAAAAGCCCTATGGTCTCATGCCATGGTGAATTGTATACATGCATGGAGAATTAAAAATATGCAGAGAGTAAATAAATTATTAAAAATAAAATACTTGATAAAATTAAATAATTTCTTTTCCACATTATTCTCCTCTCGTTCACCGAGCAAGAGAGTATTTTTATTTTATTTTTCTGATTTTTCTACACAAAGTTATGAATTTTTGAAGTTTAGGGAATTAAATAAATCGAAAAAATCCCTAATTTTCTATTTATCCACGCGGCGCCGCGTCAACCCTCGGCAGCCTCCGAACGCACACGCGTCGCGCTCCCATTCGACGCAGCCATCCGAGTCGGCCAGCCCGGCCCCGCGGTTCTCGTACCGTCTCCCGATCCGACGCGATCCCGGCCGTCCGTCCGCGCGTGTATTGAATGGACGCGCATCCGTTCATCGTCCCCAAGTGTCCTCACCCGAGAGCCGTCCACACTAAATCCCTAATATCTCACTCGATACTCAATGGATTTTCATGTTCTTATGCTCTATGGATTCGTCTTGAAGAGACGAACACATCTATACGGTGATCATGCATCGAAATCGAAGCATTTGAAATGGAGAATCTCCGGAAGCTCCGGATGAAGAATTAGCTCATACCTTTGCTCGCAGAAGTGTGGCTTCGATCCGAGGGTTGTTGCACCTTCGATTGGATCCCAGCAAGCTCCGCATGAAGTCTCCCGGTCCAGTGAATTGTCTAGGTGGGATTTCGACCAAGCCCGATCACAAAGCTTGGAGGCCGGAGCAACCGGGTGGCTCCGGAGATGGGGCTTTTGCTGGTGGACACCTACCCTTGGTCCGGTGAAGGTGTAGAACCAATCAATTTGGGGATTGGCTCACCGTGGAGAAGTGTCCCGGTTTTGGGCCTAGATTTCAACTCGAAATCGAGCTCACAGAGAAGAAATGGCAGGGGGATCTCGGTGGGGATCAAGTGCTCCGTGTATGGGGAGGAGTCCGGAACAATTTTGGCGAGTTTCCTTAAGGTTTGTTTCGAGCACCTCTCATGGCCGAGAGGGGTGGTGTTTAAATAGGAGAGGGTGGAGGGCCTCCTGTGGAGAGTTAGGGCTTGGGATCAGCTGCTTCGGCAAGAGAAGAACGGCTCCAATGGCCACTCGGGGATGGGGCGGCTCAGCAGGTGAGAATTCCAAGTTGGGCTCACATGCGAGCTCTCGGCCATGGTGTTTTCCGGCGACTCGGTGGCTGGCCGGCCGGGCATTAGTCACTCTCGTGGTCGGGAGATCCGGGGCTTGAAGTTGGTGAAGGCAATCGGGCTTGGACATGTGTAAAGTGTTTGAATCGAAGTAGAATGGGGTAAGGGTATATTTTGGCTCAAATTGGTCAAATGCATGGATTGGGCTAGGTGCACCTTCCCATGGCTAGTTTGGGCTGAAGATAAAGTGGTTTAGGTCAGCTTAATTAGTGGGGAAGGGTCACCATCCAAGTACAATTAAGTTTAAGCATGGTTTAGTGGAGTCATGGAAGTGGCTAAATCACCCTTAAGGGAATCATTAAAGGACTCCCTCCTTTTGCCAAAAATGACATGGTGATGTGTAAAGTGGCTGCCATGGCTTGCATAAGGCTTGTGCATGGCTTCATGGCTCCATTTGGCTTGGGAAAAGGTTGGGTCAATTTCATAAAAATGGATTTTAGGAATTTTTTGTAATTTGATGGAAATTTGTATGAGACTTGATTTGGAATGATTTGATGATGAATTTAGGACTTAGGGATGATTTTAATTGAATGGATGATGTAGAGAAATATCATGTGGGCTTTGGGACCAATTTTGGGCCTTTGGATGTGGTGAAGGATGGGCTTTTAAAATGGTTTAGGAAAGTGGGCTTTTGAATTTTAAAATGGATTTTGAGATGAAATTTTGTAAAGAGGTTGGGCCAAATAATTGTTGGGTTTAGCTCATGGATGTATCATGAGTGACTTGAAGCAAATTGGGAGTGATTTGAGTTTCAATTGGATTGAATTTGGGCTCTTTTGGTGAATGGGCCAATATAGGTCCAAGTGGGCCAAGTTGGGCCAATGTTGGGCTAGGGTTAAAATTGATGTAAAAATAATGTTTAGAAATGTCTATGGGAGTGTTTCAAAGAGGTTTTGACTTTGGTTGGGCTTTGATTTTGGGGTTTGGGCCCATTTGGGTTAGGTTTGGGTTTAGGTCAAAATTGGGCCTTTTAGCTTTGGGTTGAATTTGAGTGGGGTTTGGGTCCAAATTTTGGGCAAATCATGTTAGTGTTATGCTTGTGGGGATGCTAAGGAAGATTTAGAAAAGATTTGGGGTTAATTGGAGTTGAATTGGGTGAGTTTGGGTTAGTTTTGGGTCATGGGTCCAAATTGGGCTTTAAGGCCAAAAGTGAAATTGGATCCAAATGTCAATCAAATTGGACTTGGATTTGGTCTAGATTGGTGTTGAGAATGTTGAATGGAAGTTTAGAATTGAATTGGACCAAAATTGGGGTCAATTGGGTAGGTTTGGTTTGACATTGGGTTCACTTTGGGTTAAAATGGGTCAAATTGGGGGTTTTGACAAAAGTAAGGTAAATTGACAAAATTGGCCCATGGTGTAGTTGAACAAAATGAAATTAGGAATATTTAGGATTTTATGGAATTTTCTGGGAATTTTCTAAATTTTTTGAATTTTTGGGTCAAGAGGGGTATTTTGGGTATTTGGAGGGTATTGGGAGGTTTCCTTGGAATTTTTGATATTTTTGGGTATGGATGATCAATTTGAGTGATGTGGAAATTTTTGGGATTGATTTTGTCGAATTTTGGGTTATTTGGAAATTTTTGAGAAATTTGGGTAATTTTAAGGGTTTTGGGTAGAGTAAGCGTGTATAGGGTCCCGGGGTCAAAAATTGAAAATTTGGAAAATCGAAGATCGGGTAAATTTGAGTGGAATGAAATCATTTTGGTTGAGCCATCAAGCCACATCAAGCCCACATGAGCCATGAAGGGACTCATTTGAGGCATCCACTATGTTGTTCCTAACCCTCTTAGCCAAGGGCTTAGGGGTTAAGGACCATCCATGTGAATCACCTACATGAGTCAGGAGGCCAAGTTAGGTATAGGTGTGTGTTTTTAGGAGGTGTGTGAAAGTGTAGTGTATAAGTGTAGTGTGTGTGTAAGTTAGCCCCTTCACTGCACTGTGCCACCTGTAGGCGGTCCTAAGGCCAAAAGGTCCTATAGGAACTCATCCTTTAAACTTCCACATTTGATTTCAACCCTCCAGGTGATTAGGGGTCTACAGTCAAGTTTGTGGAGTTTGCAGGGAGTTAAGAAGTGGTTTGAAATTCTAAAAGGTGGGTCCCAATTCTAGTCCTCTAAGATAGTCAAAGGAAAAGCCTAAGGCTAGATCCTAAGTACTAAAGAGAAGAAGGGAAGACCTCATCAAAAATGAGGTCAACAGCCACCAGGAAAGATCACTTCCTTTTACCATTTCTAGACCAGATGTTAGATAGATTAGCCGGACATAAGTATTTTTGTTTCTTAGATGGATATACCGGTTATCATCAAATACAAATTGCTCCTGAGGATCAAGAGAAAACTACATTTACTAGTCCTTATGGAACTTTCGCTTTTCGAATGATGTCTTTTGGATTATGTAATGCACCTGCAACATTCCAGAGATGTATGATGTCTATATTTAGTAAGTTAATTGATAATGGAATAGAAGTATTTATGGATGATTTCTCTGTATTTGGAACATCATTTGACACATGCTTAAATCATCTTGAAAAAGTATTTGAAGTATGTGAGAAAACTAATTTAGTTCTTAATTGGGAGAAATGTCAATTTATGATTACAGGCGGCATTGTATTAGGGCATAAAATTTCGGAAAGGGCATGGAAGTAGACCCTGCAAAAATTTAAGTTATAGCTAAATTACCACCTCCAACTATGGTGAAAGTGGTAAGAAGTTTTCTTGGACATGCTGGATTCTATAGACGTTATATAAAAGATTTTTAAAAAATTACTAAACCTCTATGCCAACTTCTTAAAAAGGACAAGAAATTTGAATTTACAACCGAATGCCTGAATGCTTTCGAATTATTAAAAGATAAATTAATTAAAACACCTATAATAGTTTCACCTAATTGGGAAAAATCATTTGAGCTTATGTGTGATGCTATTGATTATGCTATAGGAGCAGTTCTTGGGCAAAGATATGATAAGATTTTTAAAGTTATATATTATGCCAGTAAAACTCTAAATGATGCCGAAATAAATTATACAAATACTGAAAGAGAATTATTAGCAGTTGCATATGCTTTTAATAAATTTCGACATTATCTAATATGAACTAAATGTATTGTGCATACTGATCATTATGCTATTAAGTATTTAATGCAAAAGAAATATTCTAAACCAAGATTAATTAGATGGATATTATTAATGCAAGAATTTGATTTTGAGATCGTTAACAAGAAGGGAACTGATAATCAAATTGCTGATCATTTATCAAGATTAGAAAATCATGAATTATCTGATACTGACAATGAAATTTTAGATAGTTTTCCTGATGAACAACTTTATAAAATATATGAGTGAAAAATACCTTGGTATGCTGATATAGTAAATTATATTGTAAGTGACATTTTACCACCTATGTTAACTTTGCAACAACAGAAAAAATTCATTCATGATACTAAAACATACTTTTGGGATGAACCATACTTATATAAGCAATGTAAGGATCTAATTATTAGAAGATGCGTGCCTTATGAAGAAATTGAACCAATTATTCAAAAATGTCATGATTCTGATTTTTGAGGACATTTTGGGACTGATAAAACTGCGTATAAAATTCTACAATCTGGATTCTACTGGCCTACTCTATTTAGAGATGTATACAGATATATAAAAACCTGCGATAAATGCCAAAGAGTAGGAAACATATCAAGAAGAAATGAAATGCCTCTGAATTTTTTATTAGAAGTTGAAATTTTTGATGTTTGGGGATTAGATTTCATGGGACATTTTATTCCTTCATTTGGAAACTCATATATATTAGTAGCTGTTGATTATGTTTCCAAATGGATCGAAGCGCATGCTTTACCAAGGTGTGATGCTAAAAGTGTTTCAAAATTTTTAATGAAAAATATTTTTACTAGATTTGGAATGCCGAGAGTGATTATCACTGACAGAGGAACTTATTTTAGAAACAAATATATTCACAAACTAGTAGAAAAATATAATATTATTCATAAGATATAAACTGCTTATTATCCACAAACTAGTGGATCAGCTGAAGTTTCTAATCGAGAGATTAAGTGTATTTTAGAAAAGTCTGTAAACCCTAATATATTGGACTGGTCTATAAGACTAAACACTGCATTATGGGCATACATGACTGCTTATAAAACTCTGATTGGAATGACTCCTTACAGGCTTATATATGGAAAAACTTGCTACTTACCAGTTGAATTAGAACATAAAGCATATTGGGCGATTAAAGAATTTAATTATAATATGAAAGAAGCTGGTGAGAAGAGATTGTTGCAATTAAATGAATTGGAAGAATTAAGGAATGAATCATATGATAATGATAGGATTTATAAAGAAAAGATGAAATTATGGCATGATCAGAAGATTAATCAGAGAAATTTTGAACCAGGACAAGAAGTTTTGCTATATAATACTAGATTGAAATTATTTCCTGGGAAATTAAAATCTCGATGGTTAAGACTTTTCACCATAACTCAAATATTTTCATATGGAACTATAGAAATTGAAGATCCAAAAGTAGGACATAGATTTAAGGTAAACAGACATAGATTAAAACCATATTTCGAAGGTAGAAAACCAAATTTTAAAGAGGTTTTAATGCTTAGTCAACCTGATTACTAACTGAAATTAGGTCGGAATGACGACATTAAACCAAGCGCTTTATGGGAGGCAACCCATAGTAGTCTTTTATTTTAATTATATACAAATTAGTGAGTCTGTATTATTAAAACAAATCTTACTACTCAATTTTTTTAATTAAAATCATCACAACTTTGAACCTATATGATGAGATCAGAAAATATTCAAATTAAAGCAAAATTGGGTAATTTTACGAAATCTCGCCGACGGTGAGGTCGATTTCGCCGACAACGAGATCGGCGCCTTATAATATTTCAGTTTTATAACTATCTCGCCAACGGGGAGAAACTTCCCGCTGATGGCGAGGCAGTTGAAAATTTGGTTTCTTAAGAATTTTCGTGCGGTTTTTGGACGGTTCTAAGCCATTTCTTTGTAGGAAACCATCCCAAATTCATTTTTACACTGTTTGCTTCCTTAGAAATGACTAGAGATCATTCCCTTCAATCCCAAAATGGCCACCAAACTCTTAGAAACCACAAAAACTTGAGTTTTTCACCGAAGAAAATTCGTCAGTTCGGAGGCACAACGTATCTTCAACAAAGTCTTGATGAAGAAGATACTTATTAAAGAAAGGGGATTTGTCAACAGAGGAGTATAGAATTCCACCACAAAAATTGAAGAAATGATCGCGCAGCGGCATTGAGAGTTATTTTGCTATACGACATCCTTTGTAGTTATTCCTGTAGTTAAAGAGTTTTACTCTAATTTACATGCAATCAACAATAGAAATGTCCACGTTAGAGGAAGATGGGTAACATTTACTCCTTCAAGGGTAAATGAATTATTTTCTATAGAGAATACCCCTGTCTGTCATGATTCAAACTTTGTGCCTTCAAGATACAATATGAACGAGATTTATAGATACCTGACTGATGAACCTGATGATTGGGAGTTGCGTTAAGACGGATATGTCAGTTTTTCTGCATCACTTCTTAACCCTGTCTCGAAGCATTGACATTTCTTCATCTCATCAAAATTATTACCCACTATGAGGGTAAATAAGGTTTCAAAGGAATGCGCTATATTAAACTACTGTATTCAAATTGGACTACCTATCGATGTTGGATCAATTATAGTAAAGTCTGCATTAGGATTGATTGTGCATGAGTCAGTGCATGGACTTGGACACCCATCGACTATATTTGCGTTATGCAGTCAGTACCAAGTTTCTTATGAGGCTTGGCAAAAGGTACTTTTACCATGGAAACCACGTGATCCTACGAATATGTTTCCAACTTTGGATAACAATGATGAGATTACCATTATTTCTGATAGAGCATCACAGAACAATCCTTTAGCAATGCCTCTTACTGATAAAACAAATTTCATTCTGACGAAGATTAAAGGATTAGAGAAAGAGTTGCATAATGTGATGAATTCCATCGACAATATCTCTGATATGTTTGATCACATTGACTGGAGGATGAAGGAGAACTTTGATCATACTGGACATCTGGAGGCCAGTTTTATTAATTTACTGAGACAGAAAGGGTGGATTAATGAAGAATCTATCGCAGAATTGCCTTTCAGGCCTTTCTACAATTTATTTGTGCACCTGCGTCGCATCGGGAATATCAGAGAGGATGATAGTTCAGACACTGAGGAGTAGGAAAGATTTCTATTTTATGTCATATATTTGTGTATATATATGTTGATTTGGATTTAGTTTTTATTATGAGTCGAACTTTGATTTGATCATCTCAGATTTGATGAGATTATATGTAATTGTTATGTCTCAGCATTTAGAGTGTTGTGATGTGGATTGCGATGCTGAGTATTATGGATTTGAACATTTAAGTTAAGTATGTTGTTAGTTGTTAGTGTGAAGTTTGTAATTCTCATGGATTTCATATATAAAATTATGTTGTTTGTGTTGTGTGAACTTTTTGTGAGTATAAGTATCTAATCTTCATACTAAATTATAAAATTAAGTGATCGGAAGAGTGATTAAGGGCAAATCGAGGTTGAAAAATGATTGACGAATTTCAAAAATTTAAAATTTTGAGATCTTGCCGACGGCGAGAATTATCCCGCTGACAGCGCGGGAAATCCCGCTGACAGCGAGAATGTTGACCTCATTTTTGATGAGGTCTTCTCTTCTTTTTTTAGTACTTAGGATCTAGCCTTAGGCTTTTCCTTTGACTATCTTAGAGGACTAGAATTGGGATCCACCATCTAGAATTTCAAACCACTTCTTAACTCCCCGCAAACTCCACAAACTTGATCGTAGACCCCTAATCACCTAGAGGGTCGAAATCAAATGTGGAAGTTTAAAGGATGAGTTCCTATAGGACTCTTTGGCCTTAGGATCGCCTCAGGCGGCTCGGTCCGGTGAAGGGGCTGACTTACACACACACTACACTCATATAATACACTTTCACACACCTCCTAAAACCACACCCATACCTAACTCGACCTCCCGACTCATGTAGGTGATTCACATGGATGGTCCTTAACCCCTAAACCTCGCTGCAGGGTTAGGAACAACATAAATGAATGCCTCAAATGAGTCCCTTCATGGCTCATGTGGGCTTGATCTGGCTTCATGGCTCAACCAAAATGATTTTATTCCACTTACATTTACCCAATCTTCAATTTTCCAAATTTTTAATTTTTGACCCCCGGGACCCAACACCCGCCTAACCTACCCAAAGCCCTTGAAATTACCCAAATTTTTCAAAATTTCCAAATAACCCAAAATTCGACAAAATCAATCCCAAACATTTCCACATCACTTAAATTGATCATCCATACCCAAAAATACCAAAAATTCCAAAAATACCTCCCAATACCCTCCAAATACCCAAAATACCCCTCTTGACCCAAAAAATCCAAAAATTCAAAAAATTCCCAGAAAATTCCAGAAAATCTCAAATATTCCCAATTTCATTTTGTTCAACTACACCATGGGCCAATTTTGTCAATTTACCCTACTGTTGTCAAAACCCCTAATTTGACCCATTTTAACCCTAAGTGAACCCACTGTCTAACCAAACCTACCCAATTGACCCAAATTCTGGTCCAATTCAATTCTAAACTTCAATTCAACATTCCAAACACCAATCTAGATCAAATCCAAGTCCAATTTGATCGACATTTGGATCCAATTTCACTTTTGGCCTTAAAGCCCAATTTGGACCCATGACCCAAACCTAACCCAAACTCACCCAATTCAACTCCAATTAACCCCAAATCTTTTCTTAATCTTCCTTAGCATCCCCACAAGCAAAAAACTAACATGATTTGCCCAAAATTTAGACCCAAACCCCACTCGAATTCAACCCAAAGCTAAAAGGCCCAATTTTGACCTAAACCCAAACCTAACCCAAATGAGCCCAAACCCCAAAATCAAAGCCCAACCAAAGTCAAAACCTCTTTGAAACACTCCCATAAACATTTCTAAACATTAATTTTACATCAATTTCAACCCTAGCCCAACATTGGCCCAACTTGGCCCACTTTGACCTATATTGGCCCATTCACCAAAAGAGCCCAAATTCAACCCAATTCAAACCCAAATCACCCCCAATTTGCTTCAAGTCACTCATGACACATCCATGAGCTAAACCCAACAATTATTTGGCCCAACCTCTTTACAAAATTCCCATCCATAAATTCATTTTTAAACTTAAAGGCCCATTCCTTAAACCATTTTAAAAGCCCATCTTTTACCACATCCAAAGGCCCAAAATTGGTCCCAAAGCCCATATGACATTTCCCCTCATCATACTTTCAATTAAACTCAATACCTAAGTCCTAAATTCATCATCAAATCATCACAAATCAAGCCATATGCCAATTCCCATTAAAATACCAAAATTCACAAAACCCTTTTTCATGAAATTGACTTAACTTTCCCCAAGCCAAAGGTGAGCCATGAAGCCATGCATGAGCCACATGTGAGCCATGAGAGCCTTGGACACTCCACCATGCCATATTGGGTAAGAAGAGGGAGGGCTTTCCTTAATCCCTAAAGCTCATTAGCCTTAATCATGATTCACCTAAACTTAAATTTAATCCAAATATATTTGGATGGAGACTTCTGCATGCCAAACCAAACTCGATCCCTTTGATCCCCCACAAGCATCCAAAGCCACCGTGAAGGGTGCACCAAGCCCAAATGGGTGGATTGACCCATTTAGACTCAAAACTAGCCATGCCCCATTCTACTTTGGATCAAAGCCTTTACACATAGCAATTGCCAATTGCTTGCACCAAGTCCCGCACCGACCCACCCGACCTCGAGGGTGACCCATGCTCGGCCGGCCGGCCATCGGTCGCCGGAAAACACCATGGTCAAGAGCTCACATGTGAGCCAACTTTAGAATTCTCCCTCGTCGAGCCGCCCCATCCCCAGTGGCCATCAGTAGATCGTTCTTCTCTTGCCAAGAGCAGTTGATCCCAAGCCCTAACTCTCCCTGGGAAGCCCTCCACCCTCTCCTATTTAAACACCACCCCTTCTCGACCATGGGAGGTGCTGAAACAAACCTTAAGGAAACTCTGCCAAAATTGTTCTAGACTACTCCCCATACATAGAGCATTTGATCCCCACTGAATTCCGGACCCAATTCCCTCCAAACTGAGCTCAATTTCGAGTTCAAACTTTAGCCTAAAAACCAGGACACTTCTTCACAGTGGATCAATCCTCAAATTGATTGGTCCTACACCTTCACCAGACCAAGAGAAGGTGTCCACCAGCAAAAGCCCCATCTCCAGGGCCACCCAGCTTGCTCCAGCCTCCAAGCTTTGTGATCGAGCGTGGTCAAAATCCTACCTGAGCAATTCACTGCACCGGGAGACTTCATCCGGAGCTTGCGGGATCCAATCGAAGGTGAAACAACCCTCGGATCGAAGCCACACTTCTCCGAGCAAAGGTATGGCCTCACTCTTCTTCCCGAGCTTCGAACACTCTCCATTTTTATCGAGTAAATATCATCCCACATAAACCGTATGGATGTGTTCGTCTTCTCGAGACGAATCCATAGAGCATAAGAACGTTAAATTTGGTCAAGTATCGAGTGAGATCTTAGGCCTAGAAGATGGACGGTTCTCGGGTTAGGAGGCTTGGGGATGATGAAAGGATGTCGTTCATTCAATACACGCGCGGACGGACGGCTCAGATGGCATCGGACCAGGAGATGGTACGTGAACCGCGGGACCCGGGCAGCTGACTCAAGCGGCGGCGTCGAATGAGAGCGCGCCGCGTGGCTGTTCGGAGATGCCGAGGATGACGCGGCGCCGACTCGGATAAATAGAAAATTAGGGTTTTTTCTATTTATTTAATTCCCTGAACTTGGAAAATTCATAACTTTGTATAGGAAAATCATAAAAATAAAATAAAAATACCTACTTGCTCAGTGAACAGAGGAGAATAATGTGAAAAAGAAATCATTTAATTTCATCAAGTATTTTATTTTTAATAATTTATTTACTGTTTGCATTCTTTTAATTCTCCATGCATATAGGAAATTCACCATGGCATGAGACCATAGGGCTTTTGAAGCCTCTGAATTTGGGAACATTCCCTGAATTTTCCAAAGTCAGAGGCCATCCCTATGAGAAGTTATTGATTTTTTCAAATTCATATTACTGTTTTGAGTACTTTAATTCTAATAATTAGCATGTTGTGAAATAAATTCTAGGAAAATTTGGTGATGTCCCTTATGACTAGAGGACCCTAGGAAAAATAGGTTTTGAGTTAGTTCATTTAAAATAACCCTAATTGGCTTAAACACCCAAAATAGATCCCTAATTAATTAGAGTTAACCATACATCAAATTGACTTGAAATCAATTCTCCACTGACCTTTAGGATCGGAGGAACCCACCATAAAAATTTGAAGTCAATCGGACTTGGTTAGCCTCTACTAAATGGGTTGATTAAGTCATTTAGTCAATTTGAACTTTAAAAATTCATAACTTTCAAAATACCTTTCAAAAATTCACCAAATTGGTTTTGGAGCCTCTCTGATATCAGGGGAATTTAATAAAATTAAAATTTCAATTTTCTAAAAAGTTGATTTTTAATATTATTTTAATATTTTTAATAATTAAAAAATAAAAAAAATACAAAAATAATAAAATTCACCAAAATGTCACATTTTGAATTTTAATCACTTAGGAACAAACCCCATATTTTTTTTAGGTCTATTTAATGAGATATTAAATTTTAAAGCCCTAGGGTAATTTTAAAATTAAAAAAATGTATTTTCTAGCATTTTCACTAAAATAATTATAATAAATCATAGAAAAGTCAAAAAATTGCAAAAATTAATTTTCTGATTTCCTTGATATTAGAGAGATTTTTGAAAAATATAAAATTCATTTTTCAACCTTTATTTTATTTTTAAATTAATTAACACTCCAAAACTTAAAATAATTATAATAAAATTAATATAATTCAAAAAATCACCAAAATTGGTCCAAATGGTCCTCTGGTCATTAGGAATGTTCCCTAATTTTCTTAAGGACAGAAACTTTCCCTTGGTCATGTTATTAAATTTTCCTTGGAAATCTCTATTTTCTCGCCAAAAATAATTATATAAATAAATTAAATACGGAAAAATCACATTTTCTCCTCTCATGTCTTTATTGACATATGAGTGAAGTAACATAAAAATTTCAAGTTCATTTAAGCTCAATTTAGTGAGTTATGAAATTATTAAGCTTAAAGGAGCAAAGTGGTAATTAAAATTTTAACCCTTAATTAAAACTTTAGGTTTAATAAAATTAACAAGTAAAATATTTGATCTTAATCTGATTTGGATGATTGAAATTTAAATAATTAAAGGGTAGAAACCCATTAAACAATTTAAAATAATTGAAATAAACCTTAATTAAATAATTGATTAAATTTGGGAAGAATAATAAAATTGGAACTATTAAAATAGGGATATTGTTAGGAAGAGATTTATTCTTTAATTTAAAAATCCCTAAATTAATCATCTCATTAATATTTAATTCTTAATTAAAATGATAACTCAAGTTTAAAATATTAAAAGACTTAATCATTAAACTAAAGTTAAACTTTTAAACTCTTTTAAAATTTTAATTAAAGTTAAAAAAATAAAATTAAATTAAAATTAAATTAAATTAAATAAATCAAATTGAATTAAATTAAATTAAATCAAATTAAATTAAATTAAAGATTAATTAATTTAAATTAAATTAAATTAAATTAAACAAACAAATTAAATTAAATTAAATGAATAAATTAAATTAAATTAAATTAAATAAATAAAATAAATTAAATTAAATTAGACTAAATTAAATTAAATTAGACTAAATTAAATTAAAACAAATTAAATTAAATTAAATTAAAACATATTAAATTAAATTAAATTAAATTAAATCAAATTAAATTAAAATTAAATCAAATTAAATTAAATTAAAGGAAATTAAATCAAATTAAACTAAATTAATTTAACATCAAATCAAACTAAATTGATTTAAATTAAATTAAATTAAAATTAAAATCAAATTAAATTAAATTAAAGTTAAATTAAATTGAATTAAATAACATCACCTAAAACAGAAAGAAATTAAATATAAAACAACTTAAACACTATTCCAAATTTAAACCCATTAATTGAAATTAAACTAAATCACAAATCATTTGAACACCAATTTACCCTCGAAAGCTTTAGTTATCATAACTCCTAAACATAATGTTAAATGAAATGTTACTTCACTTATAGGACATTCAAATATCCTAGTTCACTGAGTAAGATAACAACAAAACTTAACTAAATCTCGGACGATTAATTCATTTGTGTAATCGAATTCATTTGGACTTAAAACAATCCTAGAAATATTGAAAAGATGTTTAAGATTTGCCTTAAGCACTTCCTCGATATGATAGGATGTTCATAAGAACAATCGAACTTAATTGTTCTTTGATGAAGAAAATCGTCTTCAAACCAAAACACAAGGAACCTAGACGTCATAGGAAATGACTAGCTATAGGATTAGGAACTTGGTAGAAAACCATAACCCTTCCCTTAGATTTACCTAGGAACTTGCTTAAATACTCTAATTGTGTTTTAAGTGCGAGCTTGGGATGACGGGAAGACCCTCCGTGCATGCTTTTATTTTATTGCAATTTACTTTCTTGCAATTTACATTATTGCAATTTATTTAACCGCATCGCACTTACTTTTCTTGCATGATAAACAACTCGTTGCATGAAAACCCACACCTTTAGGATAGTCCCTAAAACCGAAACCAAAACTAAACTAAAAGTCATCGCAAGATAAAATTCACCGCCACAACATTTCAAAATATAAAACAACTCAAAATTTAATCACAAACGTAACACAAAACTACAATTACAACTAAATTAAAACGTCCCGTTGGATGATCGGGAATACCTCGGATGATGTAACCTACGTGTTGCTAACGAGATTTTCCACGGTCTAAATGAAAGTGTGGAACTCATTTAGTCGAGTTTAGCAAATTCATCCGGACTAAGTGAATCCGATAAAAATAATGATGCCGAAGGATGGAACCGTGGATCTTAACCGGTGTCGTTATAATCAACTTTAAGATTTGTTTTAATTAAAACACAAAAAACACTTGGAAATTAAGATTTTCTCTAAACCAAAACACTTTTCTCATCCCTCGATTTATGACTTCTAAAACTAAACCTCTCGCAACAACAAGGAGCTCGGAGCATGGTGGGCAAAGACGGCCATCGTCATCAGCAAAACTTTCCTAGAATTAAATAACAAACCCATAGGACTTCGAGGTAGTTTGCCTAGTGCAACATAAATCCTCAACTCTTCGTTAGGCATTTGCATTGCAAATTAAGCCCTAACCTAGGCCTTAGGATTCCGAGGTAGTCGTCCGATACGAGATAAACCCTCACATCTTCGAAGTTATTTCGTATGATTCTATCATATAAATATAAGCCCTAATTAATTAAAATCGGCAAGATCAAAACATTAAACAAACATTAGGACTTTCCTAAATCCAAGCCAAACAATAGGATAGTCGGGAAATTGTCGAAGTTCGCTTCGAATCCGTGATTTCTCCTACCTTTCTTCCTTTCGAATTCCCAAAATAAAATGTTCCAAATTTGATCAATTCCCTATTGAAATTCCAAAATTCAATCCTTCGAAAACTTAAACTTTGAAATTCTTGAGAGCGGAATTATTGATTATTATCGAGAGTTTTCTTAGGTGACTCCCGTCACTTAAGATGTAATTAACTATAGAGGCTTGCCCTTATAGGGAATTTTAAAGAACCTGAGTAATATAAACCCCGTTTAATGTTTTCATATTAAGCAGGGGAATTTGTCGGCTTATAAAAATTGGTTCGCAGACCAAACGAATGTCACAAATCTTCTAGTTTATTTAATCGAGCCCTACCATTAAGCAGTGTTTATATCCTTAGGGATAGGTACACGGTTTGTGGTGCGGTGTTCGTTTATATAAACTATTTAGGATGTGAGATCAGTTTGATTTCATATCTTAAAATCTTCAAATTTAAAAAAAATTATTTTTAAAATCAAACACTACTTTTCAAATTATTTATTTAAATTCGCCGACAACTTCTGTTAGGCGACCCCTTTTTAAAATACAACACAACCTAAAAATATGCCGACAGAGAACGAGCTCTCCGGCGGCAGATTTTTCCCGAAAATGTTGCCTATGTCAAATTAATTAGCTCGCCGACGGCGAGAAAAATCTCGCCGACAGCGAGATCGCGAAAAGACCTATATTTGACCAGTCAACCGACACTATTCATCATCCCCTTCCTCAAAACTTCGAAAAACCGGACCTAGGGCTTGTGAGATCTTGGATTTGAGGCGATTTCAACACTTTTTGACACCGGATTTCATCTTCCCTTGGTAAGAGCTTCACTCCTAGTAAAAATTTTTGATTTTCACCATGGATTTCTTCTACATTGGGAAATTTTGAAAAAATTTGAAATGTGGAGAAAATACTTAGAAGAAATTCATGGAAATTGATTTAAATGGATTTTCGATGTTGCAGGAAGCCTTCTTAGTAATATTTGAGAGTTTAGTTAAAATTTTTGCAAATTTCACAGATCGAAAATGGCTCCATGACAAAAGCGACGATTAGATTACGAAGAAACTCGTTTTGTGAATGCAAAGGCACAATCAAGATATTTTCACAATATTCAAGCCAGAACATGCATTCAAGATCGAGTTTTCAAAAGTCCTGGAGGAGAAGTTGAGCGAATCATTAAGGAACGAGAACGAGAAAATTTATGTTTCGTGACCAACAGAGCCGCTATAGAAGTAATTAAGGAGCTCTATGCTAATTTGACTTCAACTGAAGATGCACCAGTAAAGGTTAGAGGATTTTTTGTGGAATTCAGTGCTGCGAGGATAAATGCTTATTACGAGGTACGAGACACCTATACCAGTGAGTTTGATACATTTGGAACTATGGAAGGACCACTGGAAGAGGTGATCGACTTTCTCACTGATGGGAAAGGCGTCTGGAAGATTAAGCAGCGGGAAAGGGTAAATTTTCCTCTTTCTATGTTAAATGCAACATCAAAAGCCTGACACTATTTTATTTGTTCTACTTTGTTACCTACCTACCACCATAGTGAGGTAACAAGATATAGAGCAGTTCTGAATTTCTGTATTCATAACAAAAAAAGCATTAATGTGGGAAGTGTAATTTATAAGAATATATTAGCCACCTCAAGAAATGAAAGTGGATGAGGACTAGGACATCCTCATCTTATCTATGCACTCTGCCAATTATCTGGGGTAGAGGCAAGAGATGATGAGGAATGGGTTGAACCTATGAAACCCATTACTCAGGCTAATATAAAGAAATATGAATCCCACGAAGGATGGAGATCTGGGACAAGCGATTATGTACCTTCTTCAAGTAGAGATATACCCTCTACTAGTTATGAACACCCTCAGTACACCACTCATACCCTTCAAGATCTGATGAATGAGCTGACCCTGAGTAGAAAGAGTTTTGAACAATTTGGAGAGAATATGGAAAGAAGATTTGAGCATATAGACCACATAATTGATGGCTTGGAAAGAAGACACGATTATGATAGTGAATATCTCCAGCGACATTCAGAGTATTAAATTGCATATTATGAGGCTGAACGTTGATATAGGAGTGGTGATTTAGATGTTGTCTTTCCTGAGTGCCCCCTCTACACACAGTATCAGCCTGCTCAGTCTTCTCAGCCTGGAGATCAGGGAGATGATATAGCCTGGTATTTTGATGCGGAAGATTAGAGACTTTGTTTAGTTTGATTAGATTAATTGTTATTTTGAAAACTTTATTGTTCTGTATGTAATTATTCTGTACTTTCTGTGGACTATGACTTTGATGTGTTTGTTTGTGTGCTTATGCTATAATGTTAGACTTTTTATGTGTGTTAAGTTAGTTTGCAATTTTTTAGATAGGATGTTAGTTTTTATTTAATATGTTGTTTAAGTTTTTATAAGTTATGAACTTTTAATATGTTTAGATTGTTTTAATTTATTTAAAATAGGTTAGTTAATTGTATGTGTAGTAATAGATTAAGTTTTCATTTGTTGTGTTTTATACTTATTAAAAATTTCCTATCCCAACGACTTTCTTTTAAATATTATATATGTGGAAGAATACTAACAAGACAAGGTTCTTTAAATAAATGAAAAAGCCTCGCAAAATTTCAAGGAAAAGAAATACCTAAGGCTTAAAGGTATGATTTATTGTATATTTTCCTTTTCACCAGTTAGAAATAGATAGAAAAATTTAAGTTTGGGGGAGGAAAAATTCAAATTTAATTATTAAATTGTTCTCAATTTCTATTTTTAAAAATTATTATTATCAAATGATTTTTCTATAATAATTTTTCAATTCAATAAACATGAATTACTTTATTTAATTATTATAGAAAGTTAAAAAAAAATGTTTCTAGTAATTCAATTATTTAATAGAATAAGATATTTAGTTAAAAGAAATAAGAATATAGTAAACTATTTAAAGTAAGGGAAACTATATTCTAAAATTGAAATTCTTAAGTATTTAAATGAAAAAGAAGAGATTGAAACTCAATGAAGTAAAAGCTATGAAATACATATAAGCAAAAAAATATTTTAAGTTTCAAATTTAGGAAGAGAAAGTTGAAGTTCAAAATTATTAACAGGCTATCCAGATATAGTAATCCTCACTTGAAAAAGAAAAAGAAAAAGAGAAGGATTGAAAATCAATCTAAAAAAAAAAAGAAAAGAAAAGAAAAATATAAGTGAGGAGAAGCTTGAGGAGATGCCTTATCAAAAATTGGCTTCAATGGAATCAACCTAAAGGGTAAAACTCAAATACATTTATAAACTTATATATATGGATTAGTATTTTACTAAATAGTATTTTCTTGAACTTCCTATCATCTAAATATCTTAAGTAAATTACTCTTCTAAATATAGTCTTTCCTGAAATAAATAGAGAACTAGAAATCTTAGATCTGATAACTAAATATTCTTATATCTATAAAGTTAATTTAATTACTTGAAAATATTTATATTTAACTTTACTATAGTATTATTTAAATTTAATTCATAGTATATCTGAATTGAAAAAGTTCTATTACAAAAATCATTATTTTTATTTAGTACAAAAATTACTTGAGGACAAACAATAATTAAGTTTGGGGGAATTTGATCACAAAAAAATATGTTAAGAAATTTATACATATTCTTTATTTTATTGCAGGAACGAAGATTTATAAGTGATAAAAGCAAAAAAGCATGAAATGGAGGAAATTTGGATCAAAAAGGAAGAAATTCATGCAAAATGAACTATGTCGCTGACGGCGAGATTGAGCCCGCCGACGGCGAGATTATTAAGAAAATTTCTGAAGGATTTATAACTACCTCGCTGACAGTGAGCCCGAGCCCACCGACAGCGAGATCGCACGGTTTGGAGACTTTCTAGAAGCTCCGCCGACGGCAAGGTCGTTTCTCGCCGACGGCGAGATTGTTCAAAATGTCAGATACATTGAACCTGGATGCTTTTTTGAAGAGGTGCTTAAGTACCCCTTGGACCTTTGTCTACCTCTATAAATAGAGGACGAATTTGTGTGTCTAGTGTGTCTCTTTTTGGTGTCTATTTATGTGTGTGTTTATTTAGAGAGTATTAGTGTCTACTTGGTGTTTATTTTAAGAGTTTTAGAGTGTAATTAGTGAGTTTAGAAGTGTGTTGTACTGGAAGGAAAAGTCAAAGAAACTTCAAGGAGTCTACTTGGGGAGGAAATTAAGATAAGTATCTTTGTTTATTGTTTTTAACTTTAAATGAAATCCATGCTTTGTTTAATTCCCATGCATTCTGAGTAGTTTTCTTAGTCTTTCTCCTTGTTTATGAAATTATGTGAATTGGTGAAATTAAATAGAAGTGCCTAAAATATTAAAATAGATTGTGATAATTTTTACTTAAAACTTAATTTATTTTTAATCTGGCCCATTGAATTGTTAAAATATGTTGAATTATCAACTATAGTGAAGATTACATCCAATATTCAGGGAAGTCAAAAGCCTTGGAAGGAGGATGCAAATAAATAGGGAAATATTATTTATCAGACGCAGAATTGGACATTTTAGTGTGATAGACTAAAATTTTCAATTTGGTCCTATTGTTTGAGAGTTGAATTGTAGATGTTAGCCCTCAGGCGAGGGGAACGTAGGAGCTCTGAAGTGGCAACCGGTATCCTCCCAGTCTAGCCGCAGATTCAGTAACCAAACATAGGATTAGTGAATGTTTTTTGCACCTGGACCAAAATGTAAAGAATATGAATGCTCCTATTTGTCACAATACAATAAAAGAAATTCTATTTAAATTCATCATTCACTTAATTTTCTAAAAACAAGGAGAATGATACTTTTTCTGAAATCTTTTAAATCAACTTTATTTTAAAGCATTAGTTTACTTTAGTTTGCTTTAGTTAATTATTCTAAATTTTTGTATATTATATTAGTAAGTAATTCCTTTAAATTTAGCTGATACAAATCTGTTAAAAACTTCCCTGTGGGATCGATAACCAGGACTCCACTAGAGCCCTGTATTACTTGATACGATACGTATACTTGCGTAGAATCCACATTATACATTCATAAAATTAAATATATATATTAAAACGGGATCAAGTTTTTGATGCCGTTGCTATTAACATAAATTGCAAACATACAAAAAGTGGGTCACCAGGCCACCCAGGGTGATCCTAAGGCCAAAGAGTCTTATAGGGAACTCATCCTTTAAACCTCCACATTTGATCTCAACCCTCTAGGTGATTAGGGGTTTACAATCAAGCTTGTGGGGTTTGCAAGGAGTTAGGAGGTGTTTGAGTTTCTAAAGGGGAAGGTTCCATCTCTAGTCCTCTAAGATAGTCAAAGGAAAAGCCTAAGGCTAGATCCTAAGTACTGAAGAGAGAAGAGAAGACCTCATCAAAAATGAGGTCAACAGACCCATCGACACACAACTTATTCTGGCGCTTAGGCTCTGGAACCATGTTCGAATCCATTTAGCCTAACGTCAAATTTCAAGGTTTCGTTCTCCAAAAATAGGTAAATTATAATGGTAAGATCAGAACAATCTCAATAACACAATTATACATAATTTCAATGAAGGTTAACTTGATCTCCTTTTTACTCACATATGAAATGGAGTAATCCAAAGTCAAAACTTTATATACTTCAAGATAATTTTTAATTTTCTGAAGTTAAATAAAATTAGTCAAGACCGAGGCATAACCATATATCAAAAATGTAAAAACACACTAAAAATTAAAATCTATAGGTTGCCTCCCATTAAGCGCTTGGTTTAACGTCGTCAGCCCGACCTAAGTAATTCTTTAATCGGGTTGACTTAATTCGTTAGCCTCTTTATAATTCTTTTTAATGTCTCCCAAATAAGGCTTTAATCTTAATCCATTAACTTTAAAAAAAATTTCCCGTTTTGGGGTCTTTAATTTCCACAGCTCCATATTGGTATACTTTTTCAATTATATATGGTCCTATCCATTTTGATCTCAATTTTCCAGGAAAAAGTCTTAAACGAGTATTAAATAGTAATACTTCTTGTCCGTACTCAAATATTTTTCCCGAAATCTTTTTATCATGTAATACCTTCATTTTCTCTTTATAAATTTTTGCATTATCATATGATTCATTTCTTATTTCATCCATCTCATTTAATTACAATAATCTTTTTTCTCCCGCAAGTATTCAAATCGAATTAAACTCTTTTATCGCCCAATAAGCTTTATGTTCAAGTTCAACAGTAAGTGATGTTGTTTTCCAAAAACTAACCGGTAAGGTGACATTCCGATCGGTGTCTTATAAGCTGTTCTATAAGCCCCATAATGCAGAATCAAGTCTATCAACCCAATCAGTTCTTTTAGGATTAACATTCTTCTCTAAAATTCTTTTAATTTCTCTGTTTGATACTTCAACCATTCCACTTGTTTGTGGGTGATATGCAGTTGCAATTTTATATTTGATTCCAAATTTTTGCAGTAATGATTGAATTCTTATATTACTAAAATGACTTCCACCATCTTTTATTAAGATCTTTAATATTAACAGCTCCAAAAGAATGAACTTTTACAACTGTAAAAGGTCCTAACCATCTAGACATGGGCTTTCCAGGAAATAACTTCAATATTGTGTTGCATAACAAAACTTTTTGCCCAAATTCCAATTTCTTTCTCAATATTTTTCGATCATGCCACAATTTAATTTTCTCTTTATAGATCCTATCATTGTGATAAGATGCATTTCTATTCTCTTCTAATTCTTTCAATTGCATAAATCTTTTTTCTCAAGAAATTTTCAAATTAAAATTAAACTCTTTTATCGCCCAATATGCTTTATGCTCCAATTGAACCGGTAAATGGCAAGTCTTAACAAACACTAATCTATAAGGAGACATTCCAATAGAGGTTTTAAAAGCAATCCTATAAGCCCATAAAACAGTATCTAATCGAGCAGACCAATCTAATTTATGATTATCCACAATTTTCTCCAAAATTCTTTTAATTTCACGATTAAACACTTCTGCTAAACCACTAGTCTGGGGATGATAAGCAATAGAGATTCTATGAATAATATTATATTTCTCAATCAATCTCCTAATTTGATTATTCCTGAAATGGGATCCACCATCAGATATGATCACTCTCGGCATTCCATATCTTGTAAATATATTTTTCTTTAAAAATTTTGAAACACTCCGAGCATCACATCTTGGTAAAGCAATAGCTTCAATCCATTTCGAGACATAATCAATGACAACCAATATATATAAATTTCTAAATGAAGGAGTAATGGTCCCATAAAATATAATCCCCATACATCAAATATTTCAACTTCCAAATTATAATTTAGAGGCATCTCATTTCTTTTAGAGATATTACCTACTCTTTGACATCGATCACATGATTATATCTATAAATATCTCTAAAAAGAGTAGCCCAATAAAATACAGATTCTAAAATCTTAAGGGCAGTTTTATCAGCACCAAAATGACCTCCAAATTCAAAATCATGACATCATTGAATAATCAAATTCGTTTCTTCTTGTGACACACATTTCCTAATAATCAGATCCTTACACTGTTTATATAGATTGGGCTCATCCCAAAAATAAAATGTTGCATCATATTTAAATTTTTTTTTGTTGTCTTGTTAATTCAGATGGTACAATATCACTTACAATATAATTCACAATATCAGCGTACCAAGACACATTGCTTCCCATAATAGTATAAAGTTGCTCATCATAGAAAATTTCTGTAACTTCCTTCTCAAATTCAGATAATTTATCATTACTCTAATTTTGACAGATGGTCAGCTATCTGGTTATCAGCTCCCTTCCTATCAACTATCATAAAATCAAATTATTGCAGAAGAAGTATCCATCTAATTAGTCTAGGTTTCACATCCTTCTTTTGCATTAAATATTTGATAATCGAATGGTCTGTATGCACAATACTTTTAGCTCCAATTAAATAAGGTCTAAATTTTTCAAAAGCAAATACTATAGCTAATAACTCTCTTTCAGTTGTGTTATAATTAATTTGAGCCTCATTAAGAGTTTTACTAGCATAGTAAATGACTTTGAAAACTTTATCATGCCTTTGCACCAATGCTACTCCGATCGCATAATCACTCGTATCACACATAAGTTCAAATGGTTTCTCCCAATCTGGTGAAACAATTATAGGCGCAGTGATTAATTTTTCTTTCAATAATTTGAAAGCACTCAAGCATTCATCATTAAAATAAAATTTTCTATCATTTTCTAAAAGTCGGTACAAATGTTTGGTAATTTTAGAAAAATCTTTAATATATCGCCTGTAAAATCCAGCGTGTCCTAAGAAACTCCTCACCTCTCTCACAATAGTGGGTGACGACAATCTCTCAATCACTCTAATTTTAGCAGGATCGACCTCCATACCAGGTTCAAAAGTTTTATGCTCAATCACAATTCCTCCTGCAACCATAAATTGACATTTCTCCCAATTTAGAACTAGATTTGTTTTCTCACAGAGCTCCAAAACGTTTGCTAAGTTTTCCAGGCAAATTTCAAACGAAGTCCCGAATACAGAGAAATCATACATAAATACTTCTATTCCATTATCTATCATACTACTAAAGATAAACATCATACATCTCTGAAATGTTGCAGGTGCATTACATAGTCCAAAATGTATTCTTCGAAAAGCAAAGCTTCTATAAGGGCTAGTAAATGTTGTCTTTTCTTAATCCTCAGGAGAAATAGGTATTTGATGTTATCCAGTATATCCATCCATAAAGCAGTAGTACTTGTGTCCAGCAAGTCTATCTAGCATTTGATCGAGAAAAAGAAGAGGAAAGTGATCTTTTCTGGTGGCGGCATTTAATTTCCTATAGTCAATACAAATTTGCCATCCATTAATTTATTTTGTGGGTATAATTTCATTACATTAATTCACTTCAACATCACTCCTCCCTTTTTCGGTACACAATGTATTTGACTCACCCAAGCATTATCCGAAATACGATAAATAATTACAGCATCCAACCATTTTAAAATTTCTTTCTTAACTACTTCTTTCATTATTGGATTCAATCTCGTTTGTGGATCAACTCTCGGTTTATGTTCTTCATCTAATAAAATTTTGTGCATACAAATCGAAGGACTAACTCCTTTAATATCTGTCAAAGTCCATCCAAATGCTTTCTTATATCTTTTTAAAGTTTCCAACAACTTTTATTCTTTATAATCGTTTAACTCCGAAGATACAATAACTGGCAGGGTAGATGATTCTATTAAAAACATATACTTTAAATGATTAGGGAAAATTTTCATCTCAAGTTCAGGAGGTTTTATTATAGATGGAATTAAGCTTTTATTTCCACCTTCCATAGTGTCTAATACTTCGAATCTCTCCTGAACATACTCCAAATCTTCGTTATTCTTACTATCTGAATTTTCTTCATCTTTAATTTCTTCTTCAAACATATTTTCATACTCTATTTCTTTTTCAAATATATTTTCAAAATGATCATTTCTCAAATATTCACAGATCTCCATCCTAAAACATTCATTATCTTTTCCATTGAGGGATACTTCATAGATTTTAAATAATTAAAGGTCACCTCTTGATCATTAACTCTCATAGTTAATTCTCCCTTTTGAACAAAAATCATTACTCTTCCAGTAGCAAGGAATGGTCTTCCAAAAATGATTGGAATTTCTTTATCTTCCTCCATATCAAGTACAATAAAATCCACAGGAAAGATAAATTTATCCACTTTCACTAACACATTTTCCACCACTCCTTTAGAGTAAGTAATGGAACGATCGGCCAACTGAAGAGTCACATATGTAGGAGAAATTTCTCCTATTTCCAATCTTTTGAAAGTTGATAAATGCATAAAGTTAATATTAGCTCCCAGATCACATAAGGCTTTTCTGAAAAAATTTTCACCTATAGCACACGAAATAGTGAAACTACTAGGATCTTTAAGTTTTTACGGAAGTTTCTTTTGAATAATTGGACTGCACTCTCCGCTAAGTGACACAGTTTCATGATCTGTAAACTTTCTTTTCTTTCTCAAGATATCCTTCATAAACTTGGCATAGTCAGACATCTGTTCTAATGCTGACACAAAAGGAATATTTATTGTTAATTTCTTAAGGATCTCCAAAAATTTTCCAAAACTGTTATCCTTGTTTTGTTTCTTCAATCTTTGAGGAAATTGAGGTGGTGGTTTTTCAACAGTTATCTTCATTGGCTAAAGAGGATAATCCAAGTCTGGACAAATCTTGTTTGAACCTTTTTCGATTTCCACCTTCACCTTTTCTGTTTCAAATTCTTTTTGCACTTTAGTTTCCAATTCTCTTCCACACCTTAATTGAATAGCCTTAAGTTGTTACTTGTTCTAATCTTTTGGATTGATCTCAACATTACTTGAAAGTTTTCCAGAAGGTCTATTATTAAATGCAGTGAAAATATGCCCCAATTGATTTTCAATATTTTTCATAGCAACACCTTGAACTTGTAATTGATTGCCCATATTTGTTGACCTCATTTTTGATGAGGTCTTCTCTTCTTCTCTTTAGTACTTAGGATCTAGCCTTAAGCTTTTCCTTTGACTATCTTAGAGGACTAGAATTGGGATCCACCACCTTTTAGAAATTCAAACCACTTCTTAACTCCCCGCAAACTCCACAAACTCGACCGTAGACCCCTAATCACCTGGAGGGTTGAAATCAAATGTGGAAGTTTAAAGGATGAGTTCCTATGTGACTCTTCGGCCTTAGGACCGCCTCGGTGGCCCGGTCCGGTGAAGAGGCCGACTTACACACACACTACACTCATACACTACACTTTCACACATCTCCTAAAACCACACCCATACCTAACTCGACCTCCCGATTCATGTAGGTGATTCACATGGATGGTCCTTAACCCCTAAATCCTTGGCTAAGAGGGTTATGAACAACATAGTGAATGCCTCAAATGAGTCCCTTCATGGCTCATGTGGGCTTGATATGGCTTCATGGCTCAACCAAAATGATTTCATTCCACTTATATTCACCCAATATTCAATTTTCTAAATTTTCAATTTTTGACCCCCGGGACCCTACACCCGCTTAGCATACCCAAAACCCTTGAAACTACCCAAATTTCTCAAAAATTTCCAAATCACCAAAAATTCTCCAAAATCATTCCTAAACATTTCTCTCCACTCAAATTGATCATCCATAGCCAAAAATATCAAAAATTCTAAGAAAACCTCCCAATACCCTCCAAATACCCAAAATACCCCCCTTGACCCAAACATCCAAAAATTCAGAAAATTCCCAACAAATTCCAGAAAAACCCAAATATTCCCAATTTCATTTTGTTCAACTACACCATGGGCCAATTTTTTCAATTTACCCTACTTTTGTCAAAACCCCCAATTTGATCCATTTTAACCCTAAGTGAACCCAATGTCAAACCAAACCTACCCAATTGACCCAAATTCTGGTCCAATTCAATTCTAAACTTCAATTCAACATTCCCAACACCAATATAAACCAAATCCAAGTCCAATTTGATTGGCATTTGGATCCAATTTCACTTTTGGCCTTAAAGCCCAATTTGGACCCATGACCAAAACCTAACCTAAACTCACCCAATTCAACTCCAATTAACCCCAAATCTTTTCTAAACCTTCCTTAGCATCCCCACAGACAAAACACTAACATGATTTGCCCAAAATTTATACCCAAACCCCACTCAAATTCAACCCAAAGCTTAAGGCCCAATTTCGACCTAAACCCAAACCTAACCCAAATAAGCCCAAACCCCAAAATCAAAACCCAACCAAAGTCAAAACCTCTTTGAAACACTCCCATAAACATTTCTCAACATTAATTTTACATCAATTTCAACCCAAGCCCAACATTGGCCCAACTTGGCCCATTTTGGCCTATATTGGCCCATTCACCTAAAGAGCCCAAATTCAACCCAATTCAAACCCAAATCACCCCCAATTTGCTTCAAGTCACTCATGACACATCCATGAGCTAAACCCAACAATTATTTGGCCCAACCTCATTACAAAACTCCCATCCATAAATTCATTTTTAAACTTAAAGGCCCATTTCTTAAACCATTTTAAAAGCCCATCTTTTGCCACATTCAAAGGCCCAAAATTGGTCTCAAAGCCCAAATGACAACTGCATGGAAACTACAGAAGAATTTGAAGATTTACAAATTGGAGACGCTCCACCAGAATTCGAAGAAGAAATTAAATCTACAATAGATGAGTTAACGGAAGTTAACTTAGGTAATAACGAAGAGCCTAGCCTACCTTTGTTAGCTCCTTACTCAATAAAGAAGACTCCGAAGAAATAATCAAGTTATTAATGGAATTTAAAGACTCGTTTTGCTTGGAACTACGATGAGATGCCGTGATTAGCTCCGGAGGTCGCAGTCCATAAGCTAGAGTGGATCCTACTTCGTCCCGCCGACAAGGTCCCGAAGAATGCGTCTAGAAATCGAACAACAAGTCATAACCGAAGTTAAAAAGCTAATAGACGCTAAATTTGTCCGTGAAGAACAATACCCGACTTGGTTAGCCAATGTGGTGCCAGTCGAAAGAAGAATGGTTAGATCGAATTTGTGTGGACTTCGTAGATTTAAACAAGGCATGTCCAAAGGATGAATTTCCTCTACCGATCCTGAATTAATGATTGACATTGCTTCGACACATGAAATATTTTCATTCATGGATGGATCTTCGAGATACAACCGGATAAAAATGGCTCCGTAAGATGAAAAGCTTACAACATTCGTAACGCCGATCGGAGTATATTGCTACACAGATGATGCCATTCGGATCGAAGAACGCGTAAGCAACATACCGGAGAGCGATGACAAGAATTTTTGATGATCTCATCCACAATCAAGTCGAATGCTACGTGGACGATGTGGTCATCAAAAGCAAAGTAAAGGACAACCACGTGTATGATTTGAGAATTGTTTTCGAACGATTAAGGCAATTTAACGTTAAGATGAATCCCTTAAAATGCGCCTTCGGCGTTACCTCCGGGAAATTCTTAGGATTCGTTGTCCGACATCGTGGGATTGAAATCGACCCGGAAAAGATTAAAGCTATCTTAGAAATGCCGCCTCCCAAGACCTTAAAGCAACTACGATCTTTTCAAGGGAAGCTGGCATATCTTCGACGCTTTATCTCAAACCTATCAGGTAGGTGTCGACCTTTCTCGCACTAGTTAAAAAGGACGCCAAATTTATTTGGGAAGAGAAATGCCGTAAGGCCTTCAAGGACATTAAACAATATTTAATGACACCTCCCGTCTTAGCGGCCCCGGCCTCGTGTAGACCGTCGATACTTTATACCGCGGCTTTAGACGACTCTCTCGGAGCCTCGTTAGCCTGAGTCAATGATGAGGGTAAAGAAAATGCTCTTTACTATTTAAGCCGTCGTTTACTTCGACGGAAATAAGGTATCCCGCAATCGAAAAGCATTGTTTGGCCCCGATCTTCGCCGCTCAAAAGCTTAGGCACTACATGCTTTCTCATAAGGTCAACCCGATCTCGAAATTTAATCCATTGCAATACTCGATGACTCGTCCAACACTTTCCTGCAGACTTGCCGGATGGTCAATGATATTATTGCAATTCGATATAACTTTCGTGCCTCTTCGTGCCGTAAAGGGACAAGTCTTAGCAGACTTTCTAACAGCACACCCTTTGCCGGCAGAATCTCCCCTCAACGATGATTTGCCAGATGAACAAATAATGAGCCTAGAAGACCCTGATGATCGACGTTGGGAATTATATTTCGACGGAGCATCTTTAGCACACAAAGACGAAGAATCGCAAGTGATAGTGCCCGTAAGGCAGGAATCGGGCTAATCTTTATAACACCGGAGCGGGGGATGTTAAGATACTCCTACCACTTGACGTAACCGTGTACAAACAATGAAGCGTAATACGAAGCCCTCATAACTCGGACCGGAATTAACTATTCAAATGGGGATAACGGACATCAACATCTACGGGGATTCGCAATTGATCATTCAACAGATCGCCGGACAATACAAAATTTTAAAGCCAAGACTCGAGCAATATTTCCAGTATGCCATACAATTGTTGGAACAAATTCCGAATGTGACAATCTACAAAATTCCCAGAAAAGAAAATGCCTTGGCAGATGCGTTAGCTCGCCTCGCAAAAGAATTTGCCTGTTTGCAGGATGAATCAGTGGAAGTGTCAGTTCACGGACGTCAGGTCCTATCACAGCTTGACATAGACACAATACACAAATCAGAGAAAGAAAAAGAATCAGTTGCAACAGTGACGTAAAACACGAAGATCGGCGACGACCATTAATAGACTACCTGCAAACAGGAAAGCTACCAGACGATAGGTCGCTAGCCCATCAGATCAAGAAAAGAACTCTGTCCTACGCATTAATAAACAACACCTTGTACTGGAGGTCTTTCAATCAAATGTGGCTAAGATGCCTAAGCGGGTCCGAGGCCCATGAAATTGTTAAAGAGGTGCATTCAGGACTCTGTGGCGCTCACCAGTCGGGTCCGAAGATGAAAATGAAAATTAAAAGACTAGGGTACTACTGGCACTCGATGATAACCGATCGCATGAAAACCGCCAAGAGCCGTCACCAATGCCAAGTGCACGGAGTGGTTCTACACCAACCTCCAAATGTGCTACATCCGACAATTGCGTCGTGGCCATTTGAATGTTGGGGCACGTATATAGTGGGTCCGATAGAACCACCATCTTCAAAAGGACATCGCTTCATTCTTGCGGCTACGGATTACTTTTCCAAGTGGGCGAGGCGGCTCCACTTAGAGAAGTGAAAGCACACCACGTGCTACGCTTTTCAAGAACCAAGTTGTCTACCGTTTTGGAGTGCCGCGCAGATTATCTCGGATAATGGGTCGGCATTCGAAGCACGCAAATCAACAATTTTGTCGGGAGACACGAATCGACTGGCGATACTCAACAATTTACTACCCAAGCGCAAACGGCCTCGCTGAGGCTTTTAATAAAACTCTCGTTCAAATCTTAAAGAAAACTTTGGACGATAATAAGAGAAATTGGCACGAGAAGTTGTTAGAAGTCTTATGGGTCTACCGGACAACCTTCAGAACTCCTACTCAAGCTACACCTTACGCTCTGGTATATGGGTCCGAGGCAGTGTTACCTTTAGAGGTTCAGCTTCCTTCACTCAGAATTGCAGTTGCAAATAAGATCACGACAGAAGAGAACGCCAAATTACGACTAGAAGAACTGGAAAGCCTGGAAGGGAAAAGACTTGCAGTGCAACAGAATTTAGAACTATACCAAGCTAAGATGGTTCAAGCCCATGACAAACTGGTCCGCCCAAGAACCTTCAAAGTTGGTGACTTAGTTCTCGTTCTCAAGAGACCTATTCTCGCACACCGCAAGATAGGAGGAAAATTTGAACCCACTTGGGAAGGGCCGTTTGTGGTCGAAGCAAGTATACTCGGGAGGTTCCTACCAGCCTAGTGAATTGTCGGGGAGAACGACATATGCTTCCGATCAACGGACGATACTTGAAAAAGTATTACGCTACCTGATGTTTCGAAGGAATGAATTCTTCATCCCTAAGAAACAGGCGAAGTAATTACTTATGATTGGGTCCGAACCCAAAAATAATAAAAATGTGCTAAAATAAATAAAATCATGATAATAAAGTTTTCCTTGTTTTCTCTTCCATATCAAAATCTCTTTCCTGATCTTATCCCACTTCATTCCTGTTAAATTTAAAAATACAAGAAGTAATAAAAAAATGTCTTTAATAAACACTTTCTTAATGTTCTTGTTCTTAGTATGCCCTCGATCCTTTTCCTTGTCTTTTCGCAGGGAAATGTCGAGCGGGCGGTTGGTCCTGAACTTTAGAAATGGCGTAAGCCTTAAACTCGATGAAAAGAGGGTGAAAGATGGAGCGATAATCGAGATTGACTCGGATTTCGCACCAGCAGGCCTACAGTACGATGAAAGTGACTGGGTCCCAGCCATCAGAGAAGAACCGCCCGAGCGGACAATGATGAAAGTGGGTGGCCCAAGCCACCAATCCACAGAAGAAGAAAAGAAAGGCAAACACTGAAGAAGATAAGAAAATGAAGTTTGTAGTCGCTATAGCAGAGGGCAGGCTTGTCGCCGCCGCGCCCACAGAGATTCAAGAAGTTCGAAGAGCTACTCTCACAAGAACGCAATGGAGAAATAAGAATCGCCGCATCCGCAAGATGTTGACCAAACTAGCAGCGGACCAACGCGACGAGACAGCTAGCTATCGCCAAGCACATACACTTCAAGGACACCGGTTCACCGAGAACCCGAAGAAAGGAGGCCAGCTCCTAGGATAACGTAAAGGACCAGGGAAATCTCACAAAGACCAGAAGAAAGAAGGCTACTACGCCACCAGATAGAACCACCAGTAATGCATGACCTTGTTGTAGAAGCAACCCCGGGGGATGTCCCGAGGGACATCATCCCCGAGGAGCCAAGGTATGCAGGAGAACGTGAAGGAATCGAGCCATATATCCCACAATACGTCACTGTGCCTCGCCATTTGCAAATTATTCCGCAGTACGAGCCGGAAAGAATGCGAATGTCGAAAAGAAAACTTTTGAATACTTCGAGAGAATCGAGGCGAAGGATCAATATACTAGTAGGGCCTCGAGCTACACACGTACGTATTCTCGCAGTATGAACAACAAGAATCGTGGATTGCATCCAAGATTTGAAAAGAATGGGCCGAGCCGGCCGCCTAAGGGAAAACACATACTCAGAACCCCGGAGATGGATGCCAGGGAAAGGAAGAATCACAATACAATGTGGATGCTGTTACAACTTTGCGGAAGACAGGAAGGGAAACCCTCCGGGAATACTCCATCATGGCCAAGTGGATCCGATGCCACTAGTCATCAAGAGAATGGTAAAGAGATTGATAACATGGAGGGTACTGCCAGCAGATTGCATAACCAATAGCTGTATTATTAACATCTACAAGCAGGGTGACTGCATACCCCCACACATAGATCACCACGACTTTGTCAGACCTTTTTGCACAGTCTCTTTCCTGAATGAGTGTAACATCATGTTCGGATCCGACTCCTCCGGATAGCAGGCCCGTGTGAGTTCCGAGGGCCGTTGAAGATACCTTTACCGGTAGGTTCCGTCATGATACCGAAGGGCAACGGAGCGGATATCGCTAAGCATTGCATACCAGGAGTATCGATGAAGCGGATCTCGCTACTTTCGTGAGGATGGACGACAGGAAGACACCTTACCATTTCCGACCGTATCCGGAGCTAGAGAGCCTCCGGCCTTACGAGCCGTGAGTTACATGGAAAATATCACACCTCCAATGTACATCCATACGGCATCCTTGCCAAGGATGGCTTGGAAGGTGATGTTATTGACCATGTACCCCACTATTCAGACATGGATTTTGACAGATGCTTCTTTGGATGGATCAACAAAGATCATACATAGTTCGTTTTGAGTCTACATGGATTGTATGAAATGTATTCCGTATTGAGTTATATGATGTATCTTCGACATGATTGGAATGAAAGTGACCATGTCACATTTTGGCCTTCACCTCTTTTGTGCAAATTGACTGGGAAACGCCATTAAAGTTAAATGAACTTCGAACAAAGAACAAAAAAAAATGGAATAAAAGAAAACTTTCCTTAAAAATCTAAAAAATGTTGAACACCAAATAAACAACAAAAACGGGATAGTTAAAGGACAAACAAAACAAATTTAAAGCTCAAACAAAATTCCAGTTTAAACCCATCTTCTCAAACCCTCCAATCCTTCTTCAAATCAAGATCTATTCTAGACCTCCCTTGAAACCCTCTCTCGGATGATTTCGAATCACGAAGTGTTTTCAATTTGATCCGATGGCACGGGTTTGTACCCTTCGCCAAGTAATCGACTTTCGATTGATTCCCATGGGATATAAAACACTTTCATATCTCATTTCGATCTCTCACTAAATCCAAATCTCCACAAGAAATTTCAATTCAAAATTTCGAGACCGGTACCTAAATTCCAGCTCTCATTCCGAGATCGATACCTAAATTTCGATTCTCATCCAAATTGATACCTAAATTTCAATTCAAAATTTCGAGATCGGTACCTAAATTCCAGCTCTCATTCCGAGATCGATACCTAAATTTCGATTCTCATCCGAATCGATACCTAAATTTCAATTCAAAATTTCGAGACCGGTACCTAAATTCCAGCTTCTCATTCCGAGATCGATACCTAAATTTCGATTCTCATCCGAATTGATACCTAAATTTCAATTCAAAATTTCGAGACTCGGTACCTAAATTCCAGCTCTCATTCCGAGATCGATACCTAAATTTCGATTCTCATCCGAATTGATACCTAAATTTCAATTCAAAATTTCGAGATCGGTACCTAAATTCCAGCTTCTCATTCCGAGATCGATACCTAAATTTCGATTCTCATCCGAATTGATACCAAAATTTCAATTCAAAATTTCCGAGACCGGTACCTAAATTCCAGCTCTCATTCCGAGATCGGTACCTAAATTTCGATTCTCATCCGAATCGATACCTAAATTTCAATTCAAAATTTCGAGACCGGTACCTAAATTCCAGCTTCTCATTCCGAGATCGATACCTAAATTTCGATTCTCATCCGAATTGATACCTAAATTTCAATTCAAAATTTCTGAGACTGGTACCTAAATTCCAGTATACCTAAATTTCAATTCAAAATTTCTGAGACTGGTACCTAAATTCCAGTTCTCATTCCGAGATTTATACCTAAATTTCGATTCTCATCTGAATTGATACCTAAATTTCAATTCAAAAATTTCGAGACTCGGTACCTAAATTCCAGCTTCTCATTCCGAGATCGATACCTAAATTTCGATTCTCATCCGAATTGATACCTAAATTTCAATTCAAAATTTCCGAGATCGGTACCTAAATTCCAGCTTCTCATTCCGAGATCGATACCTAAATTTCGATTCTCATCCGAATTGATACCTAAATTTCAATTCAAAATTTCGAGACCGGTACCTAAATTCCAGTTCTCATTCCGAGGTCGATACCTAAATTTTCGACTCTCTTCCAAGATTGATACCTAAATTTCAACTCTCATTTTCGAGATTGATACCTAAATTTCGATTCTCATCCGAATCGATACCTAAATTTCAATTCTCAACTTTCGAGATCGATACCTAAAATCAAGTTCTCTTTCGGGGACAATACCTAAATCTCGCCTCCCATCTTTTCGAGACCGATACTTAAATTTCGATTCTCTCCCGTGATCGATACTTAAATTTCAACTCCAGACTTCGTTTAAACTTTCGAGGTCAGTACCTAAATTCCGATTCTCATCCTTTTCAATCGACACTTAATCTCCGATTCTCATTCCGTGGCCGGTACCTAAATTCCAGTTTCCTTTTCAATCCCGAGATTGGAACCTAGGTTTCAATTCTCGTTTCAAATCCAAATTTTCTCAAATAAATTTTAAATCAAACCTCAATTTAAAATAAAAACTCAAAATCTAAAACTTACACATCAAAACTTAAATTGAAACAAAATGAAATCTAAATCGAAATCCCCCGCATCATGTGATTTGGAATTCACCTCCTTTCCCACGGGAGTTCAAGAATCTCCAGCTTCGTAGATATACTCGACACTCCCCAGCGGAACTCTTCTACTTCGTCCTAAGTTTGTCACTTGGACATCGGTGTTGGTTTTGTTGATCGCTTCGGTCAACACCAATACGCGCGGTGTGCTCCGTCGACTCACCACACCTATTGGGGGTCCATTTGTTGACCTCATTTTTGATGAGGTCTTCTCTTCTTCTCTTTAAGTATTTCAGGATCTAGCCTTCAGCTTTTCCTTCGACTATCTTAGAGGACTGGAATTGGGATCCACCACCTTTTAGAAATTCAAACCACTTCTTAACTCCCCGCAAACTCCACAAACTCGACCGTAGACCCCTAATCACCTAGAGGGTTGAAATCAAATGTGGAAGTTTAAAGGATGAGTTCCTATAGGACTCTTCGGCCTTAGGATCGCCCCGGTGGCCCGGTCTCGGTGAAGAGGCTGACTTACACACACACTACACTCATACACTACACTTTCACACACCTCCTAAAACCACACCCATACCTAACTTGACCTCCTGATTCATGTAGGTGATTCACATGGATGGTCCTTAACCCCTAAATCCTTGGATAAGAGGGTTAGGAACAACATAAGTGAATGCCTCAAATGAGTCCCTTCATGGCTCATGTGGGCTTGATATGGCTTCATGGCTCAACCAAAATGATTTCATTCCACTTATATTCACCCAATCTTCAATTTTCCAAATTGTCAATTTTTGACCCCCGGGACCCTACACCCGCTTAGCATACCCAAAACCCTTGAAACTACCCAAATTTCTCAAAAATTTCCAAATCACCCAAAATTCTCCAAAAATCATTCCTAAACATTTCTCTCCACTCAAATTGATCATCCATAGCCAAAAATATTAAAAATTCCAAGAAAACCTCCCAATACCCTCCAAATACCCAAAATACCCCCCTTGACCCAAAAATCCAAAAATTCAGAAAATTCCCAGAAAATTCCAGAAAATCCCAAATATTCCCAATTTCATTTTGTTCAACTAAACCATGGGCCAATTTTGTCAATTTACCCTACTTTTGTCAAAACCCCCAATTTGATCCACTTTAACCCTAAGTGAACCCAATGTCAAACCAAACCTACCCAATTGACCCAAATTCTGGTCCAATTCAATTCTAAACTTCAATTCAACATTCCCAACACCAATCTAGACCAAATGTAAGTCCAATTTGATTGGCATTTGGATCCAATTTCACTTTTGGCCTTAAAGCCCAATTTGGACCCATGACCCAAACCTAACCCAAACTCACCCAATTCAACTCCAATTAACCCCAAATCTTTTCTAAACCTTCCTTAGCATCCCCACAGACAAAACACTAACATGATTTGCCCAAAATTTATACCCAAACCCCACTCAAATTCAACCCAAAGCTTAAGGCCCAATTTTGACCTAAACCCAAACCTAACCCAAATAAGCCCAAACCCCAAAATCAAAACCCAACCAAAGTCAAAACCTCTTTGAAACACTCCCATAAACATTTCTCAACATTAATTTTACATCAATTTCAACCCTAGCCCAACATTGGCCCAACTTGGCCCATTTTGGCCTATATTGGCCCATTCACCTGAAGAGCCCAAATTCAACCCAATTCAAACCCAAATCACCCTCAATTTGCTTCAAGTCACTCATGACACATCCATGAGCTAAACCCAACAATTATTTGGCCCAACCTCTTTACAAAACTCTCATCCATAAATTCATTTTTAAACTTAAAGGCCCATTCCTTAAACCATTTTAAAAGCCCATCTTTTGCCACATCCAAAGACCCAAAATTGGTCTCAAAGCCCATATGACATTTCCCCTCATCATACTTTCAATTAAACTCAATACCTAAGTCCTAAATTCATCATCAAATCATTCCAAATCAAGTTTCATACAAATTTCCATCAAATTACCAAAAATTCCTAAAATCCATTTTCATGAAATTGACCAAGATTTTCCCCAAGCCAAAGACAAGCCATGCAAGCCATGGACAAGCCACATGAAGCCATGGAGGGTTTGACATGTGATCAAGCCATTAATGGAAAAAGGAGGACCCCTTTCCTAATCCTTCTTAAGCCTTTTTTTACCTTAAGCATGTCACACTCTAAACCATGCTTTGCCACCTAATCCTCGATGGAGACTCCACCACACATGGGAGATCGATCCACCTAACCTCCTCAGCCCAAAACCAGGTCTTGGGAGGTGCACCCAACCCATTTGCATGGGTTGACCAAAATAAGCCAAAATAGCCCCTTCCCCTTTCTACTTTGATTCAACCACTTTACACATGTCAAACCTCAATCGAATGCACCAAACCCCACCCCGACCCACTCGAACAAGATGGTGACCAATGCCCGGCCGGCTACCACCGAGTCGCCGGAAAACACCATGGCCGAGAGCTCACATGTGAGCCAACTTTGGGATTCTACCTCGTCGAGCCGCTCCATGCCCAATGGCCACCATGGTCGTTCGCCCTCGACCTAAGCGAGTCGATCCCAAGCCCTAAATCTCCCCGGGAGGCCCTCCACCCTCTCCTATTTAAACACCACCCCTCTCGGCCATGAGAGGTGCTGAAAACAAACATTAAGGAAACTCGCCAAAATTTTTCCGTACTATTCCCCATACATGGAGCATTTGATCCCCACCGAATTCCACTCTAATTCCCTCCAATCGAGTTCAATTTCGAGCTCAAACTTTAGCCAAAAACCGGGACACTTTGCCACAGCTGAGCTAATCCTCAAATCGACCGGTCCTACACCTTCACCGGACCAAGAGGAGAAGTTCCCCACCGAAAGCCCCATCTCCAGCCACCCAGCTTGCTCCAGCCTCCAAGCTTTGTGATCGACCGTGGTCGAAATCCTACCTGAGCAATTCACTGCACCGAGAGACTTCATCCGGAGCTTCGTCGAGATCCAATCGAAGGTGAACAACCCTCAGATCGAAGCCACACTTCTCTGAGCAAAGGTATGGCCTCACTCTTCTTCCCGAGCTTCTGAACATTCTCCATTTTCATTAAGCCAATTTCATACCACATAAACCGTATGGATGTGTTCGTCTTCTCGAGATGAATCCATAGAGCATAAGAACGTTAAATTTGGTCAAGTATCGAGTGAGATCTTAGGCCTAGAAGATGGACGGTTCTCGGGTTAGGAGGCTTGGGGACGATGAACGGATGCCGTTCATTCAATACACGCGCGGACGGACGGCTCAGATGGCGTCGGACCAGGAGATGGTACGTGAACCGCGGGACCCGGGCTGCTGACTCAAGAGGCGGCGTCGAATGGGAACGCGACGCGTGTGCATTCGGAGATGCCGAGGTTGAGCTGGCGCCGCGTCACTTAAATAGAAAAATAGGGATTTTTTTCTATTTATTTAATTCCCTAAACTTTAAAAATTCATAACTTTGTGTAGGAAAATCATAAAAATAAAATAAAAATAACCTCTTGCTTAGTGAACAGAGGAGAATAATGTGGAAAAGAAATCATTTAATTTCATCAAGTATTTTATTTTTAATAATTTATTTACCCTCTGCATTGTTTTAATTCTCCATGCATATAGGAAATTCACCATGGCATGAGACCATAGGGCTTTTAAGCCTCCGAACTTGGGAACATTCCCCGAATTTTCCAAAGTCGAGGCCATCCCTATGAAAAGTTATTGATTTTTCAAATTCATGTTACTCGTTTTCGAGTATTTTAATTCCAATAATTAGCATGTTGTGAAATAAATTCTAGGAAAATTTGGTGATGTCTCTTATGACCAGAGGACCCTAGAAAAAAAAGCTTTTGAATTAATTCACTTGGAATAACCCTAATTTGCTTAAACACCCAAAATAGATCCCTAATTAATTAGAGCTAACCATACATCAAATTGACTTGAAATCAATTCTCCACTGACCTTTAGGATCAGAGGAACCCACCATAAAAATTTGAAGTCAATCGACTTGGTTAGCCTCTACTAAATGGGTTGATTAAGCCATTTAGTCATTTTAAACTTTAAAAATTCATGACTTTCAAAATACTTTTTAAAAATTCCCCAAATTGGTTTTGGAGCCTCTCTCGATATCAGGGGAATTTAAGAAAATTAAAATTTTAATTTTCTAAAAAGTTGATTTTTAATATTATTTTAATATTTAATAATTAAAAAATAATAAAAATCATAAAAATAATAAAATTCACCAAAATGTCACATTTTGAATTTTAATCACTTAGAACAAACCCCATATTTTTCTTAGGTCTATTTTATGAGATATTAAATTTTAAAGCCCTAGGGTAATTTTAAAATTAAAAAAAATGTATTTTCTAGCATTTTCACTAAAATAATTATAATAAATCAAAGAAAAATCAGAAAATTGCAAAAATTGATTCTCTGATTTTCTTGATATCAGAGAGATTTTTTGAAAAATATAAAATTCATTTTTCAACCTTTATTTTATTTTTAAATTAATTAATACTCCAAAACTTAAAATAATTATAATAAAAATAATATAATTCAAAAAATCACCAAAATTGGTCCAAGTGGTCCTCTGGTCATTAGGAATGTCCCATAATTTTCTTAAGGACAGAAACTTTCCCTTGGTCATATTATTAAATTTTCCTTGGAAATTCCTATTTTCCACTAAAAATAATTATATAAATAAATTAAATACGGAAAAATCACATTTTCTCCTCTCATGTCTTTATTGGCCTATGAGTGAAGTCACATAAAATTTCAAGTTCATTTGAGCTCAATTTAGTGAGTTATGGAATTATTAAGCTTGAAGGGCAAAATGGTAATTAAAAAATTTTTAACCCTTAATTAAAATTTTAGGTTTAATAAAATTAACAAGTAAAATATTTGATCTTAATCTGATTTGGATGATTGAAATTTAAATAATTAAAGGGTGGAAACCCATTAAACAATTTAAAATAATTGAAATAAACCTTAATTAAATAATTGATTAAATTTGGAAGAATAATAAAATTGGAACTATTAAAATAGGGATATTTTTAGGAAGAGATTTGTTCTTTAATTTAAAAATCCCTAAATTAATCATTTCAATAATATTAAATTCCTATTTAAAAATGATAACTCAAATTTGAATTTTAAAATGTTAAAGGACTTAATCATTAAATTAAATTAAAAAGTTAAATTATTAAACTCTTTTTAAATTCTCAATTAAATTAAAAATTAAATTAAATTAAAGATTAAATTAAATTAAATTAAATAAATTAATTAAATTAAATTAAATAAATTAAATTAAATTAAATTAAATTAAATTAAATTAAATTAAATTAAATTAAATCAAATAAATTAAATTAAATTAAATCAAATTAAATTAAATTAAAGGAAATTAAATCAAATTAAACTAAATTAATTTAACATCAAATCAAACTAATTGAATTAAATTAAATTAAAATAAAAATCAAATAAAATTAAAATTAAAATTAAAATTAAGATTAAAAATTAAAGTTAAATTAAAATTAAAACAAAACCAAATTAAATTAAATTAAAGTTAAATTAAATTGAATTAAATAACATTACCTAAGACATAAAGAAATTAAATATAAAGCAACTTGAACACTATTCAAAATTTAAACCCTTTAACTGAAGTTAAACTAAATCATAAACCATTCGAATACCAATTGCCTCGAGAGCTTTGGTTATCATAACTCCTAAACGTAACATTAAATGAAATGCTACTTCACTTATAGGATATTCAAATGTCCTAGTTCACCGAGCAAGATAACAAAACTCGAATTCCTGACGATTAATTCATTTGTATGATTAAATTCGATTGGACTTAAAATAATCCTATCAATATCGAAAAGATGTTTAAGATTCTTCTTAAGCACTTCCTCAATATGATAGTATACTCATAAGAAAAATTGAACTTAATTATTCTTTGATGAAGAAAATCGTCCTCAAACCAAAACACAAAGACCTAGACGTCATAGGAAATGACTAGCTATAGGATTAGGAATTTGGTAAAACCATAACCCTTCCCTTAGCTTTACCTAGGAACTCGCTTAAATATTCTAATTGTGTTTTAAGTGCAGCTTGGGATGACGGAAAGACCCTCCAGTGTACGCTTTTATTTTATTGCAATTTACCTTATTGTAATTTATTTAATCGCATCGCACTTACTTTTATCGCATGATAAACAACTCGTTGCATGAAAACCCACACCTTTAGGATAGTCCCTAAAATTGAAACCAAAACTAAATTAAAAGTCATTGCAAGATAAAATTCACCGCCACAACATTTCAAAATATAAAACAACTTAAAATTTAATCACAAACAGAACACAAAACTACAATTACAACTAAATTAAAACGTCATGTTGGATGATCGGGAATACCTCGGATGATGTAACCTACGTGTCGCTAACGGGATTTCCCACGGTCTAAATGAAAGTGTGGAACTCATTCAGCTGAGTTTAGCAAATTCATCCGGACTAAGTGAATCCGATAAAAATAACGATGCCGGAAGGATGGAACCGTGGGATCTTAACCGGTGTTGTTATAATCAACTTTAAGATTTGTTTTAATTAAAATATTAAAAATACTTGGACTTTAAGATTTTCTCTAAACCAAAACACTTCTCTCATCTCATGATTTATGACTTCTAAAACTAAATCTCTGCAACAACAAGGAGCTCGGAGCATAGTGAGCAGCACGGCCATCGTCGTCGCAAGAAACCGAAATCCACATCAAGCAAAACTTTCTTAGAATTAAATAACCAATCCATAGGATTTCGAGGTAGTTTGCTTAGTGCAACATAAATCCTCAACTCTTCGTTAGGCATTTGCATGGCAAATTAAGCCCTAACCGGTCTTAGGACTCCGAGGTAGTCGTCCGATACGACATAAACCCTCACATCTTCGAGGCTATTTGTATGATCATGTCATACGAATATAAGTCCTAATTAATTAAAATTGGCAAGATCAAAATATTAAATAAACATTAGGACTTTCCTAAATCTAAGCCAAACAATAGGATAGTCGGGAAATTACCGAAGTTCGCTTTGAATCTGTAATTTCTCCTACTTTTCTTCCCTTGAATTCCCAAAATAAAATCTTCTAAATTTGATCCATTCCCTATTGAAATTCCAAAATTCAATCCCTTGAAAACTTAAACTTTGAAATTCTCGAGAGCAGAATTATTGATTATTATCAAGAGTTTTCTTAGGTGATTCCCGTCACTTAAGATGTAATTAACTATAGGGGCTTGCCCTTATAGGGAATTTTAAAGAACCCGTGTAATATAAACCCCGTTTAATGTTTTTATATTAAGCAGTGGAATTTGTCGGCACATAAAATTGGTTCGCGGACCAAACGGATGTCACTAAATCTTTTAGTTTATTTAATCGAGCCCCACCATCGAGCGAGTGTATCTATCCTTAAGGATAGATACACGTTTTGTAGTGCGGTGCTCGTTTATATAAACTATTTGGGATGTGAGATCAGTTTGATTTCATATCTTAAAATCTTCAAATTTAAAATTATTTTCAAAATTAAATACTACTTTTCAAATTATTTATTTAAGTTAAATTAAAAATTCGCCTACAATATTTAGAATTATTTCTTCAGTAGAAAACTTCTTATCATTAAATTGCAGGTTACTATTGAATCCAGGAGGATAAGATGGTCTAAAATTGGTATTTCCTTGATTGTTCGAATTTCCAATTGGATTTATAGAACTGTTACCCCAATGTGGGTTAACATTGGCATTTTTCTTATTCCAATTGAAATTTGGGTGATTCTTCCAACCAAGATTATAATAATTCGAATAAGGATTGTTAGGTCTATTAATATCATTAAAAGTCTCATAAGGTGTTTGCGATTCTGTTATCTGTCCAAATGAATTTTCCTCCAACACTTAAGTTGGTTGAGAATAATTCATTCCATATTGATCTATTTTCTTAGAAATGGCTGCAATTTGTGAAACTACCATAGTCATCATATCTGAATCATGAACACTAGCTACTCTCTTAGGATTTACCCGTTCAGAGGTCGATTGGAAATTATTAGTAGCAATTTCTTCAATTAATGAGTATGCTTCATCAAAAGGTTTTTACATTAACTATCCACCACCAGCAGCAACATCTATAATAGATCTCAATGATCCCACTAATCCATTATAAAATGTTTGAATTATTAACCAATCTCGTAAAGCATGATGTGGGCACTTTCTAAGAAGATCTTTAAATCTCTCCTAAGCTTCATATATTGACTCTCCTTCAAAATGACAAAAAGATGTAATATCATTTCTTAGTTTAGCAGTCTTTGATGGAGGGAAATATTTTGATAGAAACTTCTGAGATAATTCTCCACAATTTCTAATAGATCTAGGTGCTAACGAGTTTAACCACGCCTTAGCTTTATCCCTTAATGAAAAAGGAAAAAGTCTAAGTCTGATAGCGTCACTAGACACTGTCATATTTAAAAGTAGCACACAATTCTATAAAACCAGCGAGATGTAAATTTGGATCCTCATTAGGTGTTCCTCCAAATTGATTATTTTGTACCATTTGGATTATAACAGGTTTAAGTTCAAATGAATTAGCAGCAACATCAGGATTTTGAATAGTTATGTGAATTTTGTATGCTATTGGGTCAGCATAATCTCTTAAAGGTCTTGGAAAATTTCCAAGATCATTTCTCTGATTATCTTGATTATTCACCATTTCATAAGGATTTTTAATTTATTTTTGCTGTTTTCTAATTTTTCTGACAATATGCTCTAACTCAGAATCTTAAGGCATTAAACCTATAGATTCACTACTACAAGTATACAATCACACAAATACTTTTAAAAAGTAAACAAACACATAATTACATACAACAAAGTAAAGGTCTTCTGTTACTATATTATCAATAAATACCATTTATACTTCCTTCCTCACTAACTTACTTAGTTACTTTGTTACCTTCCCCAGCAACGACGCCAAAAACTTGACCGGGACGTTTTACAGACTTTTATATTGCAAGAATTTATGAACTCAAATTTATATATTTTTCTAATGATTTTGTAAAGTCCAAGCACTCAACGTAAGTATATGTATATATTAAGTAATACACGACTCTAATGGAGTCCTGGTTATCAATCCCACAGGGAAATTAAGAAGTAGAAGAAAGAGTTTCACAATAGATAATGTAGCACTGAAATCTGATACTCAAATTACACTTAAAGTTTAATACTTAATTCTACTACCAATATGCAGAAAACAGTAAAATTAATCAAACTACAATTACTTCTAATAACTTTGAAAACAAAATTAACTAACAGACACAGTAAGCTATGTATTAGAAATGTTTTTTGATATATGAGAAAAAGTATCTTTCCTCTTGCAATGAGAATATGATGTGTGGATGATATGGAACAAATATCTATGTTATTGTGCCAAATAGGAGCATAAATATTTTTTTACCCTTAAAAGAGTACCCCCTCTTCCAAATATGAAAAGAACATTGACATATCCTAAGTTTTGTCACTAAATCTAAGGCTAGACGGGTGGATACCGGCTCTCACTTCGGAACTCCCACTCACCCTTCACCTGAAGGCTAACCTTCGAGTTTAGTTACTAATCTTAGAACCAATTTGGGGATCTCAGCCTGTCACCCTGAAACCTCCAAATTGAAGTCCATCAAAACACATTTCCCTATTTATTTGCACTCAATTCCCATGAACTACGCAATTCATCCATGGAAATGGAATGGACTTCGTTATTGTTGTAGGACATTAAATCCTTTCAGAATTAATGTTCAACAACATATTTTAACAATTCAATTGGCCAAATCAAAAAGTAAATTAAGTTCGAAATGAAAAACCATCAAAATTTCTTCAATACGTTAAAAGCACATCAATCCATCATCACATCTCTATGCAAGAAGAAAGACAAAGGAGACTATTCAGAATTCATGAAGAAGATACAATAAAACATGGATTTTATATATAAAATAAAAGTCATACAAACCACAAAAGAAAATACAACTTATCTCTTTCTCTTCCGCAATGTAATTCCCTTTTAGTTCCTTTGAATCCTTTTCTCTCTTCTTTACAACACTTAATTCTTTCTTTATAATGGAAAGAAAGAAGCAATCTCTCACTTTACTCCTTCTCCTTCACTCCTTAGATAATATTTTCTCTCAAATTCTTACTTCTACACACTCTTCTCCTAAACCCTAACACTTAACACACACCAAAACCACTACAATACACAAGACACACACTATTTTCGTTTAAAAATAGTTACTTATAAGTTAGGAACGAAATCCCAAGAGTTTCCATAGGCATCCCTTCAAAAAGTCACCAAAACTCCTCATATTTGAATTCCACCGACATTGGGCGTCGGCGGCGCTCTATCGTCGAATTAATTCTGAACTCGCTGGAAAATGGCGCCGGCGGCACCAGAACCTGTTTTCCTCCTTTTTGTTCATTTTTGCTACTTTTTGCTCCGAATTCGTTCCGTTTTGCTTATTTTCACTCCAATCAACTAAAATCATCATACCTACAACAAATCATAAAAAATTACCTTTCTTTAAAGTACAATATCACCAAAAATGGGTAAAATTATATAGCAAAAACTGTATATATTTTTGGTGCATCACCCGACAGAAGGAAATGTCAATCTCGTCCAGGAAATAAACCAATGACCCATGAGACATCTATATCCCTTCGACAGATTCCACACGTGTATCAAGGGAAGTGAAGGTTATCAACGCGGTCATTATCCTCGCTTGAGAGTCAATCGCTCCCACCTAATACTTGATATGAATTTCTAGTTCGTTCAATCATATCCTCACTTGAATTTGGAGTATGTTCATCTGCAATATAAATTATAATAAATAAATAGATACCAAACCAAAATATATAAGATTAGATTCCACAAATATGAGACACAACTCCTTCATACCCAAAAATCAAATCAACTCAGATATTGTAAGCGAGGCGACAAGCTCACTAGTGAGCACCGATGAATGCTGTGGAAGTACACAGAACATTGCTTAAGTAAGTTGATTGATCGAAGGATCTTGTGCCGCAATTAGTGGTTGAATGTATATGAGTGACTGCCTAATTATTAGATTAATCTTATTGTAAAACTGAACTGAAACTATCTTTTAAATATTTATGTTAGAGGCAGCGCACTATATCAATCACTAATGATCACTCTATGAATCAAAAATCTGCTAACGATATTTTTCTTTAAAAATTTAGTACACTTCGATGATCACATTTTGGAATAGCCATTGCCTAAATCCATTTTGAGACATAGTCCACAACTATCAAAATATATATATTACCAAACGAAGGTACGAAGGGCCCCATAAAATCTAAAGACTAAACAACAACAATCACAATCTCCAAAGTAAAATTCAGGGGCATTTCATCGCACTTAGAAATGTTACCTACTCTTTGACATTAATCATAATATTTGATATATATGTTCACGTCCTTAAATAAAGTTGGGTAATAAAATTCAGATTGTAAAATCTTATAAACAGTTCTATCAACTCTAAATTGTCCCCCAAATTCAGAAATGTAGTATTTCTAAATAATTTCATGGGTTTCTTCTATAGGAAAACATCTCCTTACCACTCAACCCTTGCATTTCCTATACAAATATGGGTCATCCCAAAAATAATATCTAGTTTTGTGGATTTTTTTTTTATTGTTGATGGTAAGTCAGACCATAAGGTATAATATTGCTAACTATATAATTAATTATGGCAGCATAACATGGAATATTTCATTTAATAATAGCTAAAAGATCTTCATCAGAAAAATTCTTATTAATTTCTTCTCCATAAGCATAAGAATTTTCAAGATTAAGTCTTAATAAAATGATCTGCTATTTGATTTTCAGAGTCTTTCCGATCTACTACTTCAATATCAAATTCCCGCATTAAACAAACCGGTCTGATTAATCTTAGCTTAGAATCCTTTTTTTCCATAAGATATTAAATAGCAGAATGGTCAGTGTAAATAGTGCATTTAGTTCCAATCAGATAGATCAAAATTTATAAAAAGCGTAGATTATCACCAACAGCTCCTTCTCAGTGGTAGTGTGATTAATTTGGGCTTCACTGAGAGCCTTGCTGGCATAGTATATAACTTTAAATACCTTATAATGTCAATTTCCTAAAACTACTCTGATAGCACAGTCACTTGCGTCACACTTTAGTTCAAATGGTTTCCCACAATCGGGTGAGACAATAATAAGAGCGGTGACTAACTTATCTTTTAGAGTGTTAAAGGCCTTTAAACATTCATGGTCAAAGTTAAATAGGACATCCTTTATCAAGAGATGGCATAGAGATTTGGTGATTTTCAGAAATTCTTTTATATATTTTCTATAGAATTCAGCATATCCAAGAAAACTTCAAACTCTGGTCACTTTATTGGGTGGTGACAGTTTTTCAATTACTTGAACTTTCATCGGGTCTACTTCCATTCCCTTTTCAAATATTTTTATGCCCTAAAATAATCCCCATGAGACCATAAATTGACATTTCTCCCAATTAAGAATAATGTTAGTCTCTTTACAGTGATTCAACATCTTAGCAAGATGATCCAAACAAGAGTCAATTGTAGGGCAAATCACTGAGCAATTATCCAAGAAAATTTCTATCCTTATTCTCAATTAGGTCATTGAAAGATAACATTATACACTATTGAAATGTTGTAGGTGTGTTACACAATCTAAAAGGCATTCTACAAAAAGTAAAAGTCTTGTAAGGACTTGTGAATGTTGTTTTCTCTTGATCCTCTGGAGCTATATGTATTTGATGATACCCAGCATATCCATCTAAAAATAAAAAATAAGGATGACCAGCTAGCCTATCAAACATCTGATCCATAAGAGGTAAAGGAAAGTGGTATTTCCTAGTGCCAGAATTTAATTTTTTATAATCAATACATATGCACCACCTAATGACATGTTTATTAGGAATTAATTCATTCTGTCACTCCTCCTTTCTTATGAACATAATGAAAATGGCTAATGATATATCTATAATATATAACATTTACGTACACATTTTTATACCTATTTTTGAGGATATTGCACTTTAATGGAAGGAATTTGTGTGTTTTTCTTTCAGGTACAATTAAATGGATAATTATGACAAAAGGAGTGAAAAATGATCAAATTTGGAGCAAAAATGAAGGTGTAAAAATGAACCAGGGTGCCTAAGTGCCCAGATCTGGTGCCTAAGCTCCAGCAGACAGAGAAGGCAGCGCCTAAGCGTCGAAGGCCCCGCACTTAAGCGCAGGGTAGTTACTATGGAATTTTAAAGAATTTTTGGAAAATTTTGAAGGTTGTTTGAGGCAACCCTTAGTAAGAACGTGAGTAACTAATAATGGGCTTGAAAATACATTCAAATGGCTTTTGAAAGGAGGCATCTTTTGGGAAGATTCATTGGATATGGACACATTTTGAAAAGTCACCAAGGCACCTTTTGAAAAAATATAAAAAGGACTTGAAGAAAATTAAAGGAGAGAGTTAAAGAGGAAATTTGAAGAGTACATTTAATATTTTTTTTAAGAAGTTGTAGGATTATTACTTAGGGTTTCTTCACGCTTATCTCATTCCTAGTGAAGGGGAAGGTGGGTAGAGAGTTCTAAGTAAAAATCCATTGTTTGTTAGTGAATTAGAGAGATTTGAAACCTCTAGGGTTGGGCGACTAGTCCTAGGGAGACTTGTAAGAGATAGGAAGAGATTCAAAGGAACTTCAAGAGTTTGGTGGAGAGAAATTTGAGATAAATTTTTATCTTTGTACTTCATTTGGTTTTAATTTATATTTCTTGTGTTTCTAGATGATTTCTACTTTTAAAATTAATTGTTGTTGTGTTTTCTCCATGAATTATGAGTAGTTATCTTTATCTTTTTCCTTAAAAGGAAAAGTAAATAAGTGTTGGATGGAAGTTATGGAAGTATTGATCTTTAATGCTGGAATAAATTGTGATGATTTAATCTGTGTACTTCATTTACTTCTTGATTTGGCTAATTAAGATGTTAACATTTGTTGTGAGAACATGTAAGATCCATGATGATATTGTCTCAGTCAACTAATGGTTAAAAACACAAGAGATTGTGTGGATGAGAATGTAATTCATATAATTGAGTGCAACTAAATAGGGAAATATACTTTAAAGAGTTTAGAATTAGAGGACTTTTGGGTGACAGACTAAAGCCCTCAATTTGGTTTATTTTTTTAGGTTTTGATACGTGATGTTAGCCCCCAAGTGGAGGGAAATGAGCGAACTCTAGAGTGAAAGCTAGTATTTTCCCTAACTAACCTGTCTTCAAAACTATTCAAACTTTAAACTAGCTAATGTTCTTTATAACATCTCTAGTAATATTTCTCCTATTTGGCAGAACAAAATTTACTTACTTCCACAACTCCTATAATCATTAGTTATTCATGATAAGGAAAAATATATTTTCATTTATACTTCTTTTATCTTACAAAAATCTTGTTAAAGTTAGTTAATTATTTATTTTATTTCAAATTATAAAAAATTACCAAAAAATAATTGCATTTTCAATCCTTCGATAATATTTATAATTTAAGTAAGTGTCTTTTTCTAAATAGATTTTGTGATCTAGTTCCTTATTAAAAATTTACAAGATTCCTTGTATATTTGATATTTCGGGGCTTAATCAGAAAGTCTTATATTACTTGATAACGATATGTATACTTGCGTAGAATCCCAAAATTTAAATATACCAGTTAAACTCTTATTTACACCAGAGTCAAGTTTTTGGCATCGTTGTAATGAAAAAAAAAATTATCAAAGAAAAATACAAAATAATATCATATATATATAAATCATAATATAATATAGTCAGGATCAGCTAACCCAGACACTATCTGATATTAGATAGATAATTCCTGCATTTAACCATCTTAAAATTTCATTTTTAATGACATATTTCATTATTAGGTTTATTCTCCTTTGAGGATCTGCACTGCTTTATGATTATCTTCCATCAGGATCCTATGAATACATATAGAGGGACTAATTTCTTTAATATTAGTAAGGTCAATCCAAAAGATTTCTTATAATTCTTCAGAGTTTCCATTAATTTCTCATCTTATAAGTGAGTCAAATCTGAGGATATAATAATAGGTAAAGTAGATGACTATCCTAAGTAAACATATTTCAGGTATTAGGGGAGTACCTTCATTTCAGGTTTTAGGGGTTCCTTAATAGAAGGAACCAGAGGTTTACTATTTTCTTTTACATCAAGAATCTCAAAACTCTCCTGATTGATTTTTGAATTATCAGTAATCAATATAGCAGATTCATCTTGAAAGTCAAAAATATTCTTCTCATCCAAATCTTTCTCTTCTGATTTACTTTCATAATTTTCTCGAAAATGGCTATTACATAAATGAATTAAATTCATCTGAAAACACAAATCTTCATTTCTTTTAGAAGGATACTTCATAGATTTTAATACATTGAAAGTTAGCTCATGATATCATTGCTCGTCTAGTGGTCAGAAAAGGTCAACCTATTATAATAGGATTTTTTTTTATCTTTCTCCATGTATAATACAATAAAATTAATAGGGTAGATAGATAAATTTATCTACTTTAACAAAAACTTATTCTATAACCCCTTTTGGATAAGTGATCGACCGATTAACCAATTGAAGGGTTATAGTAGTAGGAGATACTTCTCCAAATCCTAACCTTCTGAAAGTAGATAATGGCATAAGGTTTATAATAGCTCCAAGATCACATAAAGCTTTTCAATAAAATTTTTCTCCAATTGCATGAGGGATAGTAAAGTTCCTAGGATCCTTAAGTTATTTAGGAAGCATTTTCTGCAAGATAGCGTTGCACTCTTCATAGAGTGCAAATGTCTCATAATCTCCAAACTTTCTCTTTGTATTGAGGTTGTCTGATCCTACTCGCAATTACGCATTTATTTTAATTCCTAGGCCAAAAACTTGACTGATTTCTTTATGCGTCTAGCATGCAAAAAAATATGTTATAGAGATTAGAACTTAATTTATATTTCACACACGAGGGGTTCTACACTAGTGCACATATCATTTCAAGTAATATAAGATTTTTTTTTAAACCCCAGTATCGATCCCATGAGAAGCGAGGTAAGAAATCCCTTAGGCTAATTCTAGTATACTATTATAGGACATTGGTTTAGAATTTTTGAAAGTTGGGTTTTCTTAAATTTATTAATTTACTATAAAATTAAAGTTAACTAAATTAAATAAAGACCTAATCTAAGGAGATTGATTAAATTTTGGAAAATTATTATATAATTAAAATCCCTTCGCCCTTGCGATGAGGTTATAATCAGTGTAGGAATCAAATATTTAAAATTAAAAATGTGATTTTGTGATAAATAGAAGCATAAATATTCTTTACCTCTCCTGAGCTCATAAAGAACATTGAATAATCTAAAGTTTATTTCTTAAATCCTTTGTTAGGCTGGGTTAGTCTAGCCTGCCACTCATACACGCTCACATTCCCTCAATATGGGCTAACATCTAGCCTTATGTCCTAAACTTTAGACTAAATTGGTAAAGATTCTAGCCTGCCACCATAAAAACATCAATTTTATGCCCATTAAAACTTATCTCCATATTTATTTGAACTCTCCTTAGATTTTGGTTACCCTCCTCGTAAGGTTACTGTGGTATTCACTAGTTAGGTGAAATCATAGTCCTCCTGGACCATTATGTTTCACAATGGATTTTAACATTACAAAGGACTAGTTTGCATAATAAATTAAGAGCCGGTAAAAATACCATTATAATTTTGGAATAAAAGAAGTCTTCAAATTATTTTAATCCCTCACATGATTAAATCTCATCACAAGGAGAAAGAGTAAGGAAACCAATTCACTAAGCATGGAGATAACACAACAGAAAACTTCATTTAAATCAGTCCAAATTCACTAGAAAAGTATTTACAAAAATTATAAGATAATGAAGAACTCAATAATTAGTTTTTTCTCTCTGAAAGAAAGATGAAAATCCCTCCAATGAAGTCTCCTGCTTATTTACACAATGCTCATACAATTTCTTACAGATAGCTCTCAAATTCCCTCATTAATCTCTCTATAAAAGGTAGAAATCTAAGTATCCTACTCCTATCTACGACCTCTGGACATTCTTGGAGTTTCCAAGACTTTAAAACGCCAAAAGTTGCCTTCCCAAGTGCCAAAAGTCACCTTATAACCCCTTGGGGTGTCTAGAACCAGTCCACAACCATTTTTAGAGCCTAGGCACCTTTTTCTCGTCGGGACTGGCTCCTAGGCACCACTTTCAGCTCCTAGGCGCAACCTCGCCGGCAACACCTCGGCTTCGCTTTGTTTCTCTCTATTTCAGCTCCAATCCGCTCCAAGTGTTATACTTACATGATAAATATGAAAATAATATTTTGTTAAAGTGTAATTTCATTCAAAAACATGTGATAAATGTAAAGGAGATTAAGCATTGAAAGACATATCAAAATGCGTCAAATTAGAATTTTCTTCTTTGCTCGATTTGACTCTAAATTGCACCACTTTTGTTTCATTTTTTTCCAAAACTTTATTTCTTATGCCTGAAACCAAAAACATGCAAAATAACTTTCTTTAAAGTACATTATCTTTAAAAATGAACATAAAATTTATATAAAAAGTAGGTAATTTTTAGGGTTGTCATTGTCTTTCATGAACTTCACGTAATTGGGCATTTATTCCAAAGCCTCAATAATGATAATATTAATTGTTAGCTTTTTAAAAACTACTAAAATTTGGAAAATTGTTGATTTAGTTTTTACTGTTGTAGTCTTTGAAGAAATGGAGGTGGGGGTATTTTTAAGTTAATCTGAGTTGGTGAAACTTTTTGATCTTCTCTCTTAGGAATATTTTCCTTAGGTTTTTCAAGCTTTGAATAATCTTTCTCCAACTCAAGATTCTCCTGAACTACATCTTCCAACTCTTTTTCAATTCTTAACTTCTTAGCTTTGACGTACTCATTATTCTTCTCTTTAGAGTTAATCTCAGTATTAGTAGGAAGAGTTCCTTGAGGTCGATTGCTAAGTGAGTTGGCAAGCTACCCCAACTGGTTCTCAATATTTTTTTATCGCAGTACCTTGATTTGCAGTTGATTTCTTATTTGTAAACAACTTTTTCCAGCGACAACTTCTTTTCCTTAAATTGTGGATTTTGGTTAAATCTAGGAGGATAAGAAGGTCTAAAGTTAGAAGTAGTTTGATTATTCCAATTCCCAATAGGATTTTCTTGATTATTACCCCATTGTTGGTTTCCTTCTTCAAATATGTTATTTCAATTAAAATTAGGGTGATTCTTCCAACCTGGCTTGTAGAAATTGGAATAAGGATTGTTTGATCGATTATTTATCTCTTTAAAGTTTCATATGTGAAGTGTTAGGGTCAACTAATTGTCCAAATGAATTTTCCTCAATTATAGATGGTACTTGAGGTTGATTCATCCAAAATTAGTCTAACTTCCTAGATATAACTGCTACCTGAGAAGTTAAAATCACAAGCAAATCAATGTCATGTACACTAGCTACCTGCTTCGGACTTAGTCTCTCAGCAGGCCATTATAAGTTATTAGTAGTCATCTCCTCAATTAATGAATAATCCTCATCAAATGGCTTTGACATGAGCGAACCATCAACGATAACATGATAATTGATATAAGGGATTCTATTAAACCATTATAAATAGTCTGGGCAATTAGCCAACTAGATAAAGCGTGATGCGGTCACTTCCTTAAAAGTTCTTTAAATCTCTCTCAAGCTTTGTATATCGACTCACCTTCATGCTGGAAAAATGAAGTAATATCATTCCTTAATTTCACCATTTTTGAAGGCAAGGAATACTTAGCTTGGAATTTTTGGACTAGTTCATTCCACGTTCTAATAGATTCGAGTGCTAATGAGTTCAACCACATTTTGGCTTTATCTCTCAGGGAAAAAGGAAAAAATCCGAAGTCTAACAACATCATTAGAAACACCGTTATAGCGAAATGTGGCGCAAAGTTCTAAGAAACTTGCCAAATGTAAGTTTTGATCCGCAAACGTGGTTCCCCCACATTGGTTGTTCTGCACTATTTGGATGATAACAGTCTTAAGTTCAAAAGTATGGACTTCTACATTAGGAGTTTTAATACTTAAATGAATTTCATTTGCCGTAGGATTAGCATAATCCCTTAATGATTTTTTACGCGTTATGATGTTCATTAATTAATTCTTGAGTATCTATATTAATATGTTGATTATTTGCTATTTCTTCTTCATTCCTTACTTTTTTTCTATTTTCTAATTTTCCAAATATTCTCTAGTTATGAATCGTAAGGTTCAAGTTATGTTGGACCTGTCCTACACATTCACTAACTAAAGGCTCACTAGTAAGTTTACACATAAACAAAAAGTAAAACAAACAAAAACACAAATAATATTATAAATTTTCAAATCTAAGTTCTAATAGTTCAACTAAAATTTTCCTTAGTTCTTCACTGTCGTGCTCCCCGACAGAAAAGCTTGACCCATGGCAAATGTATCAACGCACAGGTAAATTACTCGGTCAAAGTAGTATCAGATTTTATTGAGTCCATATTATCCATCCCACAGAGAGCACGCGATGAACAAATTTACGAAAAGGTTCTAACCTACTTAATTCATTGCCTGTTTGGAAGTTAAAGATATTTAAGCTGCTTTAACTGTTTCTACTGCAATGAAAATAAGTTTAAAGTTTCTCCTATGAAAATTCTAATTATCCTACGTGAATTGGTGCTAACCAGGTGTTAAAGTTACATTTCTTTGCAGCGATAGTAGTGAAGTGTAAAAGATTAGAAAATGCAAATTGAAATTTGGCTAGTGACAAATAGAAACATTTATCTTCTTTATCCTATCCCGAGTGCCTAAAGAAGTTTCGTTAAAGTGGCCTTAATTCCTTAAGCGCCACTTTAAACCCAACAACAATTATCTCTTTTTTTATTTGCATTTCCCTATAGGATAATTTTTCTTCATACACTATAGTTCAACATGATCTTCCTAGTTGTTTATGCCATAACTCTCCCGAGTCATTATGTGTTCACAACAGATTTTAACAAACCATTTGACCATAATGATCTATAAATGAAAAGCAAAAGGAAAATCATCACATTAAAGGGTTAAAGACAATTTAAAATTATTTCCACATTCCTAAACATCTTACTACATCACCACAATGAAAAGGTAGATGAGATTACGCAGAAAATGCTGATAAAACATCATAAGCTTTCATTGAAACAAAGAGAATCCACATACCAAAGTGTTTATAGAAAACTTCAATACTTAAAACACAATAATACTTATTTCTCTCTCTCAATACAACCTTGAGAATGCTCCACAAATGCCCTTGCTACTTCTATGTAGACTCTCCTCACTTTAACACTCAAATCCTCACCAATTCTCTACTTTAGACTTGCTCTCTCTAGCCTAGAGCAAGCCTTCCACACTACAGATATATTTCTCATGATCAGTAAGCTCTTGTCAAAAGTCTCTAGTCTTCCTTAAATAGCCTTTAATATTCTTTATTTAATATTTCTCTAGTCTTCCTTAAATAGCCTTTAATATTCTCTATTTGATATTCCTCCCGTCCGCCCAAACGACGCTTCGTGCAGGTGGATCAAACTGTTCCAACTGCACATAATTCAGTTATGGAGTCACTTTTCAGGCGCCAAGGACTTAGCTTTCACATTGAGGCTTTGCGCTTAGTGGCTGACGCCTAGGAGCCGACCTTTTGGGTTGCAAAAATTGGGGTTGGCGCCAAGGCCCTAGCTTTCACATCTGAGGCCTTAGCACTCAGTGGCTGGCGCCTAGGCCCTAGCCGACTATTTTGACTTTTATTCCATTTCTCTTTTTTTTTTCGCTCCATATTTCTTTCAGTTTGTTTCATTCATAATACCTGTTATACTTGCAAGAAAAACATAAAAATATATTTCTTTAAAGTGCAATTTCATTTAAAAATATGTGCAAAACATAAATAAATTAATGCAATTTTTTCACACATCATCGTGTCGCCCACCAACCAATCGCTATCGACCTCCTGCCAGTTCGTTTTCACCGCCGAAAAAAAATTTTTTTTTTGAAATACATTGTTATCAATCTATTTCAAATAAAAAAAATGTAAAGTCAACTTTTATTTTATAATGAACCAATCAACTCGAAAGTATTTCAAATACATTATAACAAAAATACACTGTAAAATTTCTACATCGCATTTCATTTTCATCAAATCAAACTGTACGTGGCATTTATGTAAATCCCCCTAAAAATCATTTTTAAGAATATAATGGACAACAAGGAAGGCGCGTTTAAATTGTAGCACGTGACGTGGTCCGACAGGATTTGGCCATTGGTGAAGCCATGCCAGGTTGCCCCGGTTGAAATTAAATTATAATAAAAATGGCAAAAATATGGACCGGGCATATTAAAATGATAAATAATTAGCTCAACAAACTTGACTCCATTTCCTCTAATTTCTTACGAGAAGCTTCTTATTTCATCCACTATTGCATTGCTTTTGCCGAACAAACCTACTATCAGCAACTATTAAATTCACAGCTATTTTAAGGTAAGCAACTATTATTGAGATATAGAGTGACAGAATGAAGCCATTTTTTAGTTTCTTTAATAATTTAATTTAAAATAAAATATATTTTAGTATATTAAAAAGTATTTATTGAATATTGAATATTGAATATTGAATGTTAAAATATATTTGGCCACAAGATGGTAATGGTTTAGTGGGTGGTCAGCAATAAATAACTTATTTAAAAAATATTTAAAAATTATTTCAAATAATTTAAAGGCAACTTAATTTCTTTTAAAAAATAAAAGTCAGGGAAAAAATACATTAAATCAATATACTTTTAAAATAAAATAAAAATAAAATAATCTCAAACAAAATCTTAATTTATAAATATTAAAATAAAAAAACTTTTAGATCCAATTATATTTTCATTAGACGTGTCATAACTCATAAGCAACCTCGCCAATGTCGCATTCGTCTCTAGGAAAATACACTCACGCGTCTAATTAAAATATGAGTGGCCGAAGGCTATTATACGAGATCCCAGTCACCCCATGTGCCTAATTACTCAAGCACTGCCCTAACTACCGGCAAATTGGCTAGAGGGGGATTCGAACTATGACCTGAAGGGACTTTCGACTTTCAAAGAAACTGCTCTACCAATATGTCACTGCTGACGGCGCGTGCGAGTGCGCGCACACGCTCACACGCTCACACACACACATATATGAAAGGAATCAATATTTAGGAAGGACTATCCTGCCCCTAAATATTGATCCCGCATATATGTTAATTCGACACAGTTGGGATACAAATTTGATGTAGAAAGGACTTACGTCGAAGTTGTCATCCAATAGACAACGGTTAAATGTGTGCTGGCGCGCACACATATTAAGTATTTGAGGTAAAAGCAATTGAAATTTCTCATATCGATATATAAAATTAATTTTAAAATATTCAAATAATTTTTAAAGTCGCTCTCATATAAATAGCGTCGAATATTCTGAAACATTTTTTTTTTTAATTTAAATGGATACGTGACCCATTACGTATGACTCGTGTGCTGGGCGGCGGAAAGGCAAAATACTAAAAAATAATCTGAGGCATATCTAGGGAGTGGTCCATTTCACTGCTTACGAGTTGCGGGTAAAAGACGGAAGTAAATAAATTTCTCATAAATTTGCAGATCCAAGAGCTCTCCCTCCATTTTGATCTCTGTCGCACTCTCTCAAGCACGAAGAATTCTAGAGCTTAGCTCTGCTGCATCGGATCGAAGCTCGACACTCTGGCGGGATGGGGACGAGCGGGATCGTTGTTGAACCGGCAGCCGGAAGACCGGTGAGGGGCGGCGCTGGTGCTGGTGCTGGAGAACGAGAGGAGGGGCTGGATCTGTTCTTGAGGAGGCGCAGCGCCACTCTGGTCCGCTCGCTCGGAGATGGTGGCATCCATAATGGTACTGATCGTTGCTTGTATTTTGGATTATTTCGATTTGATGCAGGGTTATGCATGTTCTTTGATTCGATTGGTATTGTTAATAGTTCTAGATCGACGTGATTTGATGAAAATTTTTCTTTGAGTGTGATTCTTTATTTTTATTTGTTTCTTCTCGAATGGATTGCTAGCCATTTGGTTCGTTTGTTCTGATTCCTATGATTGGTTTAGTTAAGATTTGGCGAGTATTTGAATAGTGAACTGATTTTGGAGCATCTGATTTGGTTCGTTTGTAATGCATGTAAGTTTTATATTAGTGACTAGTTGATGTTCACTAACTGTTTTTTCAGGATCGATCAAGAATTTATCAGTGGGATCAGCAATTAAAGCCACGGCTAGAGCGGATGACTTTTTGGATGCAGAAATGGGAAAACATGATTATGATTGGTAGTGTATATGTTACAGCTGATATTTGTTTAAAAGTTAATATTATATGCCTTTTTATCTACTTTAGTAAACAATGATATCCAATCACATATTCTAAATCTTGCATGAAGCATGATGATACATATTGTGAGCCCAAAGTTCAATCTAGTTTACTTACGATCCTGCTTAAGTGTTTACCCTTGCTGTTTATACTGCAGGAAGTATTTTCATACAAACACTTAATAGAAGATGGTCAATTCAGATTCTCTCTGGAATACTGTTCTTAATGACAGTGGAAAAGCGATTTTTTTATTATGCACGCTGAAAAGAAATGCTTGAGAGCATTTGTTATGGAGTATCTAGTTCTATATGTTATATGAACATTTGAGGGAGCGAGCTTCGTTCCACAATAAATAGTTTAAAAAATTGTTAATGTAAAAATACCAATTGTTTATGTCACGCACATGCTGTAGATTGTGGATCAAAATGGTTTTTAACGGTAGTTTATAAGACTCGACTTTAGTATCCCTTTGATCCACACCGCAAAAAATGTGGTATTGTGGCTATTGATTTGACTAGGATTGGGTGGTTATGCAATTTGTGGTTCCCTTAAGTGGTAATTTTTGAAATCAGTCTCGAGTAAGTTTCAAGAACATGTGGCTTTCATATATGCTTTATATGATTGAGCAAGCTCTTGAAGCATGGAAAGTGAGTATGAAGATCTTCCTTTTGAGGGAGAGTTGGCTCATATGGAGAGCTCTTATATATGAGTCGAGATTTGTTAGGATATATGAGATTATTTGTATTGTCTCGTAATGGATAGTTGAAAAATATGATGGTATATTACTAAGTTGATGTCCATCATAAATGATTTTGGTTTTTCGACTAAAAAAAGATTCACTATTGATGTATAAAACCTAACATTAATTTGCATTTGATCTACACTCAACACTCATAATATTAACCACCAACGTTCCAAGTATTGTTGTTGAGTACAACGAAGGTTGAAGATAGAGAAGGGGAGAAGGACATCATGATTATTTGCAGAAGGAAACAAAGTTTTAACCCCAAAATCACCACCCCTATAGAAGGTATTTAATGGTTTCCATGGATGAAGAAAATGTTTTTGACTAGAATAGATTGAGATAGCTAATCTAGATATTTTAACTTCTTAGTCTTGATGACTCAGTGTTGACCTATGTCTTGAGTTGACAACTTTCAAAGCATTAACTTTGTTCAACTAAGCCCTTCCTTGTCAAGGTAAACTCGAATAGTATTCATCGAATTACGTTTCTTTGGTTTCTAAGTTCATTTGTTACCCTTCATAGAGTTAACACTTGATTGTTCGCATGCTTGATGAATTAAATGCTACCAATGGAGGCAGCCTTTTTTTTTTTTTTTTGCTTAATTTTCTATGAAATATCTACCATGGAGACAACTTATGCATTGAACCATTTCATAGAGTAAAGGGTTAATTAACCAGAATTAAAACCTATTTAACTAATTATAAATTGAGGAGCATTTCAGATGATAAGGGTCTGAGAGAGTGCAACTACTCTGGGGCAGAAAGAAGGGCAAACTAACATTCCTTTGTGTACGTCATGCACGATTTAGACTTTACATTATGAAGAAAGCTTTCCTCATCCTTATGAGGGAGAGGATATTTAATAATAAAAAAGATGCCTAGGTCCATCAAGCTATATATGTTATGCTTACTTTTCTATAGTATGGATTCAATCATTAAGTATATCCTATCTGAACTCTATTTAACATCCCTTCTAATCAGTGAACCCTTGTTACGTCAAGCTAAACATGTGATACTGAGCCTCTTAAGTGGATATGATCAATCCCATTCATAGCTTATTTCGATCCTCAATGAAAATGCCTAAGGCGAATAACCTAATCTGAACTACTTTGAGTTTGATTTGTATTTGGATACATAGGAAATGACTGTGCTATGAAAGTTAACATTAACAACAATAATAATAAACTCTATCTTTAACATTACGGTGTTGTGGTTTTGTTATATGCTCTCCCTTTCATATTTCTTATCTCTAGCTACTGATTGGCTCAAGAAAATTTTTGTTTTTAATATTTGGTGCTCTCATACCTTAATGAGATGAAGAAAGTTCGGAATAAGAAGGAACAAATTCTCAGTCTAAGCTATGATTCGTGAGATTTTGAATGTAATTGCACGTTTATATTGTGATAGTTAATTAAATTTAAAATGATTCTATCTATATGATTATGTATTTAGAGCTTCTCTACATCCAATCATTCAAACTGTCTTACTACTTAATACAAAATACTTGCACCTGATCATTTTGGCAATCTACACCGATTATCATGACTAGCTTGAAATTGAATTTTTTCATTTATCCAGTTCAATAAGAAAAATGAGTGGTAGATTTGTATTACTTATAATTGTTGAATAACTTAGAATCATCACTCAAATAGTTTAGAAAATAGTTAGAATCAATTCTTCTACTCTTTTCAGAAGGCTATTTCCAGTACTTAACAAATGAAAATATTAACATACAATTTTTTATCAAAGATCTTCAATTTAATAATGCTGCTGTTCTGAAGCCTATTTCAGAATCTTAATATCTTGAGGATGTGGGTGAAGTCTAACCCTTAAATTGCTACTATATAGTGCCTTTTGGTATCTTCCAGAAATAAAAAGATTGTAACCCAAACAAAAATAGTGTGGGATAACTTCTCTAGATATCTCTTCTTATTCATGAAGATGACTTAATGCTGACATAAGTGTTGAGTTGACAGCAACCGAAGCTTTAACTCAGCTTGACCGAGTGTTGAGTTGACAGCGACCGAAGCTTTAACTCAGCTTGACCGAGCCTGAACTGATCAAGAGACACTCAAATAACATTCACTGAGTTGTGTGTCTTTAGTTTCCAAGTGGTTAGGTATCATTCATAGAATCAGAACTTGACTTTGCGTGAGTGAAATATTTAGTGATCTCATGGAGAAGCAGAAACATGCATTGAACCATTTCTTGGGAAAAAAGGTCGTATTAATTATTATTAAAACCTATTTAATTGATAATAAACATAGTAAGTATTTCAGATAATGAAAGGGTTGGGAGAGGGCAACACCAGTTTAGCAGAAAGAAGGGTAACCTAGCTTCCCACTGCATGCTCCTTATATGAATCAACCATTAAAGCATATATAACTTTCATCTCACAAAGGAGCACATCAAACTGTATTTGATGTGCTTTTTATATCATTACATGTGTTTAATCATTAAGTGTATCATATCATAACTTCATCATCACTTGTAGTCATTAAGGCCTTAACACTACAAGCCAAACTAGATGTCATGAGTTCCCTAAATGCGGTCATCATAATCTAATTCATAAGTTACCTAACAACTATATATATATATATATATATATATATATATATATATATATATATATATATATATATATATATATATGTGTTGGCATTGGGTAGGTCAGGTTGGATCAAATTGGGTCAAGAGATTGAAAATTATTATACAAGCTCAGTCCAACCTGATAATTAAGCTGGACATTCTGACACATTGTCGGTTTTCGGTCGGGTTTTGCAGTATTGATTCAGCTCAAATTGATCAAACTTTGCTTGAAAATGCAATCATGCAAGGTCATGTCAGGGCAGGGCAATTTTATGTATCTGGTCATATGTTGTGTCTCAATAGGTCAGTTAGTAGGGCCAGGCAGGCCTTCAGTTTTGTGTCTAGGTCTGCTAACAACACAAAAAACAAAGCTAAGGTTGATTAAGTAATCCAAACTAAGTCGAGTTTGATTCCCTCTTGGCTATGTAGGCAATAGGCTTGTCATGTAATAAGAACAATAGTTTTAGCAATAGCCTTCATCTATCATATAGCTCCATATTGTAGTTCTATCATCTGGCTTATTCTAGTCTCTAGCCATTCACTGGCTCAAGAAAATTTTGATTTTAATACTGATAAACTTGGCATTATGTAAGCGACTTTGTACAATTGCTTGTCAGTTCCTTTTGATAATTCTTTACGCACAACCAACAATTGATTGCCAAGTTTCCTGCAATCCTTTTGGTAAATTGCTGATCAGCAGAATGGAGCACGAGATGGCAGACACAATGCCATTCTATATCCTACATTACATCATATTTACTAGAATGGCAGAGCGGTGAGCATTTGACTTTGGCCTCCAATAAAATTTCAACCTTAATTAAGATTTAATTTTAAATCATTTTTAGCCAATTAACTTGCTAATTGTTACTTGGTTCAACTAAGAAATATGCCATAATGGATAGAAGTATTTGTAGTATTTCTGTGAATTTCTGTTTAACAAGTGTCAAAAGGCACATTCTGCCCATTGTTGCAATCTATTTAACAAAACCAGTGCCCATCTTTCCTTTGAGTAGAAAATTTTTGTTTTGATATTTATTTGATTGATCCTGAAAATAAATTGATATTTTTGGAGAGGATAAGGCTCATATCTTTTTTGTTTGATAGGATTTGAGATTTTGCTTTCTCTTTGAAAATGCTAAAAGCAATGAAACTTGATTTATTTATTCTCAGTAGATAACTCCTATATCATTTTGAATGGCTATGTTTTGCTGTTATTTATTTATTTTTTATTTTTTGGAATTGTATACACTACTGAAGTGTGGTTTCATTGTTTGCACCGTACAGACTCTCCTTTGCCTTGTTTGTTTATTATACAGTCCAATGCTTTGAGTGCGTTGCATCAATTTACCTCGTTTTCTTAGCATACATTATAGCTTGTCATTCTGATGGTTTACGTTTCTTTTTATAGGCTTCTTACTCCCCCTGGAACTCCTGTTCTTCCTTCCTCGGATTCCAGTGAGAACCAACGGACCTCAACAGGTACAAAGAACCCATCCATTGTTAAATCAGTCTCGACTTCCAGAGCTTCAAGGGTATGAATCATTTCTTCACCTTTTTTTCCAGTTCATTTTGCATATTATATTTTTTGTATCATCCATCAGAATGTAAACATAGCTTAATTTATTAGATTGGCATGTTACTGACATCATTATCAGTTCTCACATTTCAACATCAGCATATAATTAACTAGGGCTTAGCTTTGTACCAGTCATTTAGGATTGATCCTTAACATCAATTATCTTCAACTGGACTAAAATCGTTAACAATGTGCATCATCAATTATATTTTTATTCCCATTAGCGAAGCAACCTAGAACATCAGTCATGTATTTTTTTTTCTTCTTTCGGTATCTTATTGAGTGCTTCTTAGTGGCTTAATGGTTCAGGCCTAAATTATTAAACAGAAAAAATATGTATAAAAAAAAGAAAAACTCTACTTAAACACCATGAAAAAAAATGTTCTTCGAAGAATGGAGAAGGCAAATACTCTTGAGATAGGATGAATATGAAAAAGCTATAGGTTTCTGAGATTTTAAAGTAAACTTTCATTTGTTAATGATAGCTATAGTGTAAGATGCTATGCTAGGAAAATAGTTGTATGGAATATCTGATGCTAAACAAGTAGGGAAATTATTATGTAAAATATAGTTTTATGAGAAAATAGATTTAAGCATTCAGATCAATTTAGGTGTTTGAAGAATGACGTCTTTAGTTGTAGATGGAGGCATAAAGAAAATATCATCATCATCATCATCATCTTTGTCCCAATTGTTTAGAGCCAGCGTTATGAATCCATATTTCTCATTTATCTTTGTTGCGCTACTTGAGTTGATAAACTTGTTCTCCCAAACATTATTGCACTTATATAAATTGAAAGATGAAAAAAAAAAACAAGAAAATAATATTTTATATGAGATTTAACAAAGATATTTATTTAAAGGAGTAAATCAAATAAATTCATGAATAATACTATAGATTTGATCATAAAAACTGAATTTTAGCTGTAAAAGAAAATGCATCTGAATCAATATAATTTTGATAATCATGTTAATAACAAACTTTTTGGTTAATGAAGTTTTTTTATGAAATTGTATAATTAAGAGGATGTCAAATGATTAGAAAGAATTTCAAATTTTATGAACAATGATGGTATTTTAGATTATCCTAACGAGTTAATGGAATACATTTTGTAAAAAAAATGATACAACAACAACAACAACAACAAGCCTTTATCCCACTAGGTGGTGTGGCTACGTGAATCCTTTTTCTCCATTTATGTCCAAGTTTTCTTAGGTCCATCTCTGTCTTTTTTAACATAAGTGGAATCTAAAACATCTACTCTCCTACAGGATCATTAGATTTTCGGCGTTTAATGTGACCAAATCATCTAAGATGACTCTCTCTAATCTTGTCCGCCTCTAGAACTACACCAACCCTATCACGGATATAATCATTTCGCATTGTCTCTTAGTGTCAAGCCACTCATCCATCTAAGCATTATGATCTCAACAACATTTAACTTTATTTTATGCTTCTCTTTTAATGGCCAATGTTCTATGCCATAGAGCATTGCTGGTCTCACTACCATCTTAGTGTTAGAAAATTAATTTTATTATTATTTTTGGATGATCTATCATGGAGGAGAATTTTTTTTAAGGCAGTCAATAAAGTAGTATGGATAATAACTGAAGGAATTATGCTGAAAGATAAAAAAACATTGAGGGTAGGTCGAGAAAATCCATGTAACTTTATTTATTTATTTATTTATTTTTTCATTCTCATGACTTTTGGGTGAATCTTTGATTTATCTTTGAATGTCTAGTAGGTTTTTAATTTTGGTTAGGGATGGTGTTTCATTTTCTTAGACAAATGAGGGGAGCTTTTGTTGAGAGAGAGAATATATCTTGGAGCGTGGGTGTGTCTTTAATTTTTTGTGTTTTGGGAAGAGAAAAGGGGTAGTTTTGAGTGAAAAATAGGAATAGTAGTCGATCATTTTTTTTTTGTTGGGGTGGGGGATTTTATTTTAGAGAAAATGTGGATGGGATTTGGCTAAATTTATTTTTTTTAGAAATAGGTGATCAATGCTATATAGAGAAGTGGGTTGTTGAATGGGTGGAAAGGAAATTGAATTCTAGATTGTTAGAATTTCCTTTATTTTATGAATAGAGAAGGATTTCAAAATTCATTTGAATATAATTTCAAGATTAATTTATGAATAATACTTGGTTCTTGAAGGATAATATGAACGATTTTTGAGTGTGGAGGTGTTTGTATGTGTGTTGTGTGTGAGAGAGAGAGAGAGGAAGAAGAGCATCAAATGAGGGGAGGGAGGGTCAGGAGCGGGGGAGAGAGAGGGAGGGGGTTGGGCATTATAAAATTTAGAGAAACAAGGGGTTATGGGCTGGGGTAACACTACAGGGAGGGGGTTTTATGGTTCTGGTTTGGGTTTTATGATTTGGATCAGTTAATTATGAGTCATGGAGTGTTTTTTTAAGAAGATCCATCATGATAGCCTACGACTAAAAATAGGAAATTACAATGCATACTTGTTGAGAGCTTAATGGTTTTCCTGAAATTGATCTTCATCTCAACAATAAATGTTCTGTTGAATTTCTATTAAAGATTCTGAGAATGACATTGGGCTTTGATCTCATTTGACTCATAGTGAAAGACTTGTGAAAGTCTTGAATAATTTATGAGGGAAGGAAAGGTATAAGAAATTTATGCAGACAACTTAGTTTGGTCGGAGAAGAAGACAATTTGCAAAGCATCATAATCATAATATCATAGTTTGCATATTATATAACCCATAGAATGCTATTTATAATAAAATAACCTATGAGATGAAGACTAATAATTTACCTCATTTTAAACTGGAAAATATCCATGGAGAGGTCGGGAGGGGGTTGGGTATTATAAAATTTAGGGAAACAAGGGGTTATGGGGCTGGGGTAACCCTACAGGTAGGGGGGTTTATGGTTCTGGCTTGGGTTTTAGGATTTGGATCAGTTAATTATGAGCCATGGAGTGTTTTTTTAGAAGATCCATCATGATAGCCTACGACTAAAAATAGAAAATTACAAGCGCATACTTATTGAGCTCTTAATGGTTTTCCTGAAATTGATCTTCATCACAACATTAAATGTTCTGTTGAATTTCCATTAAAGATTCTGAGAATGCATTGGGCTTTGATCTCATTTGATTCATCGTGAAAGACTTGTGAAAGTCTTGAATAATTTATAAGGGAAGGAAAAGTATAAGAAATTTATGCACACAACTTAGTTTGGTCGGAGAAGAAGACAATTTGCAAAGCATCATAATCATAATATCATAGTTTGCATATTATATAACCCATAGAATGATATTTATAATAAAATAACCTACGAGATGAAGACTAATAATTTACCTCATTTTAAACTGGAAAGTATCCATATTGCTCAGGATAATTAACATATAGATGAACAAAGATTACTGTTCTGTAAAATATAATGATTAATTAACTAAACTGCACTAAACATGAAAAATAATGTTAAGATTGCAGAAAGTGTTAAAGTGATATGTTAGAACAATAAATAAAATTTTGAAGGAAAATTGTTAGATGTTTGTTGAACATAGATGGAATATATCATATTCAATTTAATGGATGTAATTGTAAGTATTAGTTATTATTGTTAGAAAATTAAATGATTCACAATTATGTTACGTTGACGTATCTTGGATCCATTACACAAGAAATGACAAGAAAAATGAGGACAACATTTGGAACTAAAGATGTTTGTTGAAATGAAAGTGATTCCATATTGAAATTTGAGCATGTATCTTATCAATTTATGATTCAATTACATGTGCTGTATGTTTAAGTTTCATGTTTGATGAAGTTAGGAAAGCCAAAGTGAAAAATGTTTATATTAAAGAGAGATTAAGATAAATATCTATTAAAGATAATACAATTTTAAAATATATTTGTTAATGTAGACATCTATAGTATAGAGCACATGTTGTTCCAATTGAATGACAATGAACTATTACGAAGGGATAGATCAAAGGTAATATGGCTAGAAGCTGCGGAAAATGATTTGCACAAAATTGAGTTATTATATCAGCATTCAATAGAAACGTGTAGAAGAGGAGGATTCTTAAAGCAGGCTCCAAATAGATGGAGAATATGATGACACTACTTAGATATAAGGGTTCTAATTTTGTTCAAATATGACAATCTCTTGTTTTCTGGTTGGTAAAGCAAATTGATAGCTGTAATCATTACTGCACGTCAAGTGTAGAGTAACACAAATGTTACTTTGCATATGAACTTGGAAAAGAGGAAAAGTCTGTAATAAGGATTAAGAAGCTGTACACAGTAACCATTTCTTTTGTATATTAACTAAGAATTACAAGATTCTTTGGGCAGAACTAATGAAATCTCCTTTTTCTGTTTACAGGTATCAGCTTCTCAACCAGATAATGTTCACTCTGCTAGACCAACCAGAAGTAGCTCAGTTAACCGATCATCTGTCTCAGGTGCTCATTCAAACTCCCTAATTAACCACAGAACATCAGCTCTGAACTCCAGCACAGTTTCTGTCACATCCAGACCAACAACACCATCGAGACCATCTACTCCTGGAAACCATTCTGTCTCTGTGTTATCTACAAAAGCATCTACAGTTTCTCGTCCTATTCAGGCACGCTCTACCAATCCTTCGAAATCTAGGCCAAACCTTGGAACTCCTGGAGAAAAGATGCGTCCCTTACAAAAGTCTAGACCCTCAACACCCAATGGCCGACACCAACTTCCTTCCGTCTCTGGCACAAATATCAATTCATCTGTAATTCAATCCACCTCTAGGCCATCAACTCCGACACACCGACCAAACACCCCAGGAATTTCTTCATCGGCAGCAACAATAGCAGGGCGATCCCCATCAGCTGGAAGGTTGCCTTCAATCCGGAACTCTGGCCCACTCTCACGTCCCAGTTCACCTGGAATACGCCCCAGAGCTCCCGTGATGCCAATTGATATCCCAGATTTTCCTCACGAAACTCCTCCAAATCTGAGAACAAAGTTGCCAGAAAGGCCAACTTCTGCTGGTAGGATAAGACCAGGGATGGCCCTGATAGCAAGGGCAAGCTCAAATACTGAGACTACAGCTACTGTTGGATCAGGCCGCAGGCAATCCATGACTGTTGTTACTCGAAATAAGTTGCCAGAGAACTCCGTGAAAGTTCAATCTATTAAAAATGATCCAGACACTGAACTGCTTGAAATTCAAAAGCCAATAGCTCCAGATCCAGGTGTCCGGCGGGCTTCGAAAATAAGCTTAACTGAGAGCACTGGGTTTGGTAGAACACTGTCAAAAATTTCTTTGGACATGGCGCTTAGGCACATGGTATGTTATTAAACCATAACCTTGTTTTGCAAGTTGTCGTATTTTACTAAATTCACCTTTTCAGGGTGCTTTTCTTTTTGCTTGACTTGTATGTGGCTAAAGCTCACAATTAGAAAGATTGCTGTCGGTGTTATACATAGCCGCTTTTTATGATTAAATAGGTATTGAGATGAGATAGGGAGTGTTAGAGATATTTATTATTTTTGCTTTCCTTGCTATATCTATCTAGTTACACCAGAAAGTGATAATGCAACATGAACTGAATATTTTCTTTTTATGACTGAATGTGATATAGTGGTCAATAATAAATAACCAGTTGCCGATCTGCTAATCTTTTAGGGCTATTTGATTTACTGAGAAAGAAATGCAGTGTAAAAAGAATACATTGTAATTGAAAGATAGTGTATTTGAAATAGTTTGAAGTTGTTCGATTTAGTGTAATCTATATGCAAGATTTGATATATTTGTGTATTGCTCGAAGAAAAATAAAATAATGCAGCGTTGGCTTTGGTCAACTGCGGTTACCAAAACTTTACACAAAAGGTGTAGTTAAAATTAACTTAAATCTGTTGAATTCCAGATGAATTGAAGTTGAACTAGAGAGTGAATTCTAACTGCATTGAATTTTTACACTGCATTTCTTTTTCTGAAGGCAAACATTATGATTTTCAGAACCCGTATTCCTTTTACAATTCTGCCTACCAAACAATCCTTAACGTTTCTCTATATCACACATCACTCCCTGAAATTAGTGGGAGAATAGTATGATTCAGCAAATAATTGTTCCATCTTCTTCCATATCTGGTTCTTAATTTATAAAATAATACAATTGTTAATTATCACCTTTTAATGAGACAGCAAGTAGAAAGTACAACTCATTTCTAAATTGAATCTGATAGATTTTCTCAATGCTTTCTAGTTGATAGATATATTGCAATGAATCAGTTCATATGAGATTTAAGTGAATTAGCTCATATTTTTTAAAAAAGGCCAATTATTAGCCTAAGGCTGTCTATTGATCTCCGCTGCAGGATATCAGACAAAATATGGGAGGAATCCGAGCTAATTCCATTTATCCGCACAGCATCCGCTCCGGAAATGCTCCTAAATCACGCCCAACTCGTGGCACAGAACCCATTGCTCCAGCCACAAATAATGAACCTCTTTCAGAAGTTCATATTTACAATAGAATTGTGTTGGAGAATGGAGACTTTGCAGCAAAACAAATGAATAAGGATCGCCTTGTTGCAAAGGAGAGTGATTTTGATGTCCGTGGCAGCTCCCGGTATGATGCAATGCTTCTGAAAGAGGATTTGAAAAACACAAATTGGCTACACAGCGTTGAAGACAAGTCTGATCAAAGCCCAGTTTTTGACCACCGGTTTGAGCCACCGCCTGAACCTTTTGGCCCTCTGTAGTTGTTGCTCTACAGAGTAGTGATTATTGAAGACCTTATCCCAGTATTTGAGCAATGGTTTGAGCCACTGCTGCCACCAATTTTTTAGCTCTCATGCTATTCTGTTGGTGATTCTTAGTTTTGGAAAATTCTGTTCTGGAACGGTGAGTCATTATTGTTTGATCATATACAAGTTACTATAAACGATCACTTCTCTATCAATTCTACACTTTGGATCGCAATGAAGAGAAGAGTATAAAGATTTATCTACAACGACTAATATACTCATCAGCTGGTAAGTAGATATCACTGTATAGAGGCCTACTATTGTTTATTATTCTGAGTTCAATGTTTGGTTGTTGGTCGCTATCATGGATGGCAGGGTCTCCTGGCTATTTTAATATCAATACTAAACATAGTAGACTTTGATTCTTAAAATGACAAAATGGTTTATTGAGTTGCGAAAGGTTTTTTAGGTTGTTTTGTATATAGGTTGATGACCATTGTAAGAAAGTTGGTATTTTATCTTTCTTGCCTTTGATGATTGGCTATGGAGAAGGATTTAGGAGCTTAGTGTTGTTTTTTAGTGAGTGAGACTGAGTGAGAGAGAGAGAGAGAGAGAGAGAGAGAAGGTATTTGATATTTTCTTGGTTGTTTTGTATATAGGTTGATGACCATTGTAAGAAAGTTGGGATTTGATCTTTCTTGCCTATGGGGATTGGCTATGGAGAAGGGTTTAGGAGTTTAGTGTTGTTTTTGAGTGAGTGAGAGTGAGTGAGTGAGTGAGTGAGTGAGTGAGTGAGAGAGAGAGAGAGAGAGAGAGAGAGAGAGAGAGAGAGAAGGTATTTGATATTTTCTTGGTGTGAGGGAGAGGGAGGGAGGGTTGGCTTTGGGAGAGGGGGCCCTTCAAAATTATGTTAGTTGTAGTAGGAGATCACTCATGGTACAAAAAAATTATAACTTTGATTTGTTTATCATATATTACTATAAACCTATCTTTATGCTTAGATGGGTTATGTGGAGATTAATTAATTTCATAGTTTTTAACCTTTAAATATCAATATTAATATATATATTTTTATTATATGGTAATTTAAGCTCTTTTTGATAAGATGTTCATTGGTATAATAGAGGATAATTAGTTGAGCTAGTAGGATATCGAGTGGCTCATTGAATTCTTTTATATATGAGTAGTAGCTAGGATTAAAAGAGTGAGGGAGTTAGTTTTTGATTCCATCAAATACAATATGATTACCTCACCTCATTTGAGGGAGAGGTTTTTTACATTAATCTCAAGAAAGGTTGATAAAACTAATAACATATAAATGAAACAATAAATAAAAACTAGTATCCCCTAAAGTGATTATAATGAATCAAGTTTTTTTTTTTGTTTTGGTTATGGCATCTTCATCATGACTTCCATTTTCAAAAGTTCAAATTCTAACCCTAATATTTAACCATGAAGGTCATACTGTTGCCCGAGACCCCAAAACACACTTAAAAAGTGGATTCTTCTTATAATTAACTTTATTCAGTTGTTCATGTTTTGTAATCTCCTAATTAATCATTTAAGAAATGATTTTTATCATCATATTTTTGATACAACACTTATCCTATTTTTGTATGCGGCCAAATGTGCCATCTCATTGATATCTTGCACAAATATTTCTATGGAGAAATTATTATATTATAGAGGGTTGGTAATTATGATTTTTGTTATATGCATAAAATGATAAGAGTTTGAAAATTAATCAAATGCTAATTTAATCTTGTTAGATATAGAAGATCATTCATAAATGAGAATATATCATGGGTTAACATATCGGTGATTATGATTCTGTAATATGAAGAAAGCCATCATTTTTGAGAAATCTTTATTCAGACCATGGAAGTCTAGATAGAGGTGAATCTGATCATTTTTTTAGCTCATTAGGAATGTTGGTTGTTCTATTTTCTACTTGAAAATATGTGAAGAAACTGAAGAGCAATTAAGGTTCTAGGGAAAATTATAAAATAACTGGAGAACTTCTAGGAAGAATAACAAACAATGCATATATTGATGAGAAAGAAAAATTAGACACAATAAAAGGAGAAAATTAGATTTATAGTGGCTTATTATATTGAGGGAGGAGAAATCCTATTTGACAAGTTAGAACATTGTGCTTTTAGGTAGGATCATATAAAAATATGAGAGTGCCATGGATAATGATATAACTGCCTCATTATGCTTGTGTTTATCTCTCTCAAAAAAATAATAAAAAAAAGACCTTCCAAAATTATACAAAGCTTAGGGGAAAATCGATAAGGATTTGAATGGATTTAAGAAGTGCCTCACTTATTGACTTAAGGGTTCATTTAAAGGCATTAAAGTAGTATGATGTTTTCATCTTTAGATAGGATTTTATGATAAAAAAAGATGATGTCGAATAAAATATTACATAGATATCCTCATAAGAATGGAAAGCCATTAAGAGTCATTATATATGATTTTCACTATTTTAAAAGGATTAGTAGGGTTTTGATGAGCATAGATATGGAGAAATCATATGCGTTGGCATTAGTTTTTAGTGTCACGAGTGTAGGATGTCTACCTGCATGATTCAAGATGGACTATAGTAAGCATCTGATAGCTCAAAATACCCACCTGGAACCCTCTAGAACTTGTGCGGGACAAGGAGCTGAGGTAGGCTGCGATTTATCATTACTTGGAGAACGGACCGTAAAAAAGACTCATTCTGGACACGGACATATTCAATGCTTATTCTAGTGTTTAGAAGTCACAGCATCTCCGTTTGGAGCCTTTCATCGCCAAGGAAAGTCACGAAGTCTTTCCACGTGTGCTACGAAAAAGTTAGGGTTTGGGACACCCTACTTGTGTCGTGGCTTAGGATGACCATTGGTACCAATTTCCCCAGCGATTTGCTTACTGGAATACTCAATTCCAGAGTTATGGGACTACATTTTACTCATATGGAGTCTGCCATAGATTACGAATCGAGAAAATCCTCCGCCGGCTACTCTGGGTGAAAATCAAGGTTTTGGGTTTAGATCGGAGCCCCGACGCAAACCCCAGATTCCTAGGTTCCTAAAACGGCTTTCCTAGACATCTAACCTGAGCCCTTAAAAGTATGGCGCCAGTCCCTGGTGCCTGGGCGTCTAACTAGGTGCCTATGCACCAGTTCCGAGCACCAAGGCGCCCAAAACAACACAAAAACAGCCTCTAACCTGAGAGCACAGAAGCCTGGCGCTACCTGGGGGCACCTGGGTGCCAGACCTGGCGATTAGGCACGAGAATCCTAGTGCCATGGCGCCAGGGACTAGGGCGTCTAGACGTTGGTTACTTCCCGGGTGACGATAAATATGTGTTTTTGATGATGATTTGATTCCTGAGACCGTTAGAATCACAGACTACAAAAATATCATAAGTATCTTCATTTGAATAATTAAACTCATTATTATCTGATACTCTTATCTTTTGAGATGTCATATTATTTATAATGTCTTGTTCGCTTATTTAAAAAATTAGATATTTGAGAGCTTTTCGGTCTTTATTTTCAACATCTCAAACATACAAAAATAAAACCAACATCACTTTTTTGAATTCCAAAAATATTTTTGGATCCACTTTGAGATTTGGTAATTTAATATATTTCTTTCCTTCTTCTTTCCAAATGGCAAGATACATAGAATGGTTTGCATAAGTTATTTCTAGCTATTATCTCAACAACATTAACTTCCAATTATATTTTTTTACTATAAAATTTAATCTAATAAAATTGAATCGTTGATTTTTTTATGGAATATATTCAAATATAAATAATAATATTATTATTTTTTTCAATTATAAAATAAAATTGACATAAATAAAAATATAAGTATTTATGTAAGAGAAATATACTAACGAAAAAACTTAGAGCTTATGATTTTCGTCCTTCATCAAGAGCGAAAAACTTTCAAAACATCATTGAAACACTTTCAATCTTGAAAAACATATGTGATTTCCTTCACAAATAACAAAGCAATTTTATGGTGATCGAGGGGTCATAAGATTGATTGGAGTTTTACTTTAAGTTTTCATTTACAACAATATTTTATTAAGTGTTAGGAAAATCTAAAAGGTATTTTTTTATTTATATTTAAAAATTGTATTATGAAAGATTTTGTATTTTGAATATGTGAGTTTGATTTGTAAAGTGTTTTCCACTTGCACTCCGTGTAAATGAGATTTATTATTTTGGTAGTGGGATCATAATCTGGGAATTTGGCTAAAGCTGGAGTAAGTTGGTTTTTGGGGTTTGACTGAACCACGTAACAAGTTCTCTTTAGTTCTCTTTTTTTGTTCTATGTTTTATGCACTTTAATTTAATAAAACTTTATCAAATTATTAATCATTTAAAAGATTGAATTTTAAAATTTTTATTATGTGATTTTGATTTTCTAAGTGTTTCTCCATTTATACTTAGTGTGAAGGAGATTTCATGATTTGAAAGTGAGATCATGGTCTCAGAATTTAGATAAGGGTGGCGTAGGCTAGTTTTTGGGATTTGGTATAACTACGTTATTCATTTTAATTTAATGAAACTTTCTCAAGTTATAAATCATTACAAATATTTTTTTAACAGATTAAGTTTAAAAATTTTAAATGTATGATTTGATTTGTAAGACTTTTTCCAGTTATACATAGTGTGAAGGAGATTTGTTGATTTGGTAGTAGGATCATAATTTGACCGTTTGGCGAAGTGTGGAGTAGGCTGGTTCTTGGGGTTTGGTTAAACCATGCAAGAAAATATCTTATGTGTTTTATGTTTTATGCACTTTAATTTAATAAGACTTTCCTAATTATAAATCACCTGAACTTTTTTTTTTAACAGATTGAATTTTAAAATTTAATACAACAATTCACCCCCTTCTTGGTGTGTCGTAACCTTCATCGTTTATGGGTTCATACAAACTAGAAGAGACCTGTATGAGAAATGTGCAGAAGAAGAAAATGGATGTATTTCTAAGCTCAAATTTCTCAGTTCCTTCAATGAGCCCCTCCTGATGAATGAAAGATTCGACCTGGGAGAGGATAGAGAGGGAGAGAGAGAGAGAGAGAAAACCAAAGAGAGAGATTGATATCCCAGAGCCCATCCCCCATAAAGAACAAAATATTCAATCATAAGCAATGCAATGCAAAGACTACCACGCCACACAGATGAAAAGACAACATTGTGGATGTTATGATGTTGAGCATACACCAACCCTTCAAAGTTGATCCTCACTTTGATCGTTTTTGAATTCCAAGGACAACTAACTGAGCGAAGTAAGCAGATTAGTTTGAGGAGCCTATCTTAACTCCCGAGAATGCGACACATGACACTTCAGCACTTGGTAGTCTGAAAGTCAATTTTTATAGTAGCCTCGATCGGCTAGCTGAATAGAAAAATGTGTGGGTCGCACGTGGAGATAGGAATGAATCATGTGATCCTTCATAGATCCATTTATTGTAGAATGATCTACGATAACCCATTTACGCTATGGTTGGCACATGATAGCCAATTATTTGTGAAAAATCATTTTATAGATGTATAAGATATTTTTATTAATTACATAATATACACTAACATAAGACATTTTCAATTTTTTTAACACTTCCATAAATCATTTTGCATAGTATTCGACAACCTCTTCCACTTCTTCAATTTTGACTTCCTTTTTCCATACTAAATGCTTCTTATCTTGGTAAATATACTTATATTTTTTTTTCAAAATAATATATTTGCTATTAGTGAATATGCATATTAATTTAATACATTTTTTTATTTATTTAGTTTAATGAACTAATTTGTTAGTTCCTATTTATGTTATTTATTTACGAGAAAAAAGCTAGTAATTTATATAATATTTTAATTAATTAATGTAAAATTGTTAGCTGCTAATTTGCAATTTATATTATTAATTATTTTTTTTAGATTTATAAAATATATTTTTTAATAAATTTATATAAAAATTTAAGTGCTTATTCAAATTTTTAGTTTACTTATTAAATCACTTAAATATTTATTTAATTAATATAGACAAAATCAAATATGAATATTAAAAATTTAACCATATCAAATACGAACATAATTATAAAAATTTAGCCTCAGCTCGAGCCGAACATCAACAACTTATGATATGAGGAAGCCTAATCCAATTCACGATATACTCGACTCAACAAGGCTTAATTTTAAACGTCCATACTCTTGAAACTCTAAAACATCTATATGTATAATTTTAATGTACAATATATCTACGAATCTCTTAAGAAATTTATATAAATAGCACATAAAATATGAGGGTACATTTATCTTAAAAATAACACAAATATTAATTTATTTTTTTCCCTTTTTTATGTGAATTGTATTCTTATTCTAGTGTTTAACTCATTATTTTCTTCCAGTAAAGCTGAACAAGATCATCACATTTAAAAAAAAAAATAAAAATAAAAATAAAAAACTCTGATTTTTATTTAATTACCTCATTGGTCTTGGCTGTTCTTTTCTTGATGTTAGTTGCTCTTTTTGCCATATTCTAATTGGTTTGTTTTATGAGCATCTGTTTTGTATGACTCATAAATCAGATAAGGGATAGATGTTGGAGTGAAATAGAGCGAGCCAGCGGAGCGGAGTGAGCGAGTGGTGGAAGTGTCTGTCCAATCAGGGGGATTTTCGTTATGTGAGTTGGAGATACGGAGGTAACGACCCTGTGATACGATACATGATTAATTTTATAATTATATATTTTACATCAAAGCTATATATATATGTAAAGAAAATTATGTACTCTTTTCTGAGATTGAAAGAAAGACGTCACTCTGCTCCCTAGGCTGTAGGCATTTTTACCAAACATCTTTAAATCCCTATAATTTCTTTTGAATTTGTGTAGATTTTTATTTTATTTTAAAAATTTCTCAACAGCATGCGACAAGTTCCCTCTCTGGAGTTAAGAGTACTTGAATGACGTAAATAGTTTCCATGTACGCAAATACCCCTAATGTTTATTGCCAGATTCTCTCCATTAAATATAAAAAGCAGAACTTTTTGTACTATCTTTCCATCTGAAAAATCAAGATCTTTACTGCCCTTATGGTGTTTACAGACAACACGAATCTTCCACATTTATCCGACCAACTGTTGGTTTTCTTCATTAATGGATTCCTCTGCAAACTCCTGCAGCTGCAAACTCAGAGCCAGCTCCAGATCCCTAAGCACATTGCCCATGGAAGGCCGCTCGACCCTCTTATCCGCCACACAGCTCTTGGCTGTCCTCATAAACATCTTCAAACAACTTTCCCCCACACTTCCTCTCAAGCAAGGATCCAGTACTCTCTCCACATCTCCCTCCCGCCAGCACCGCCGTATCCAATCCACCAAATTCTCCTCCTCTGCGTTCGTCGGATCCAGCGCCGGCCGACCCGAGATCACCTCCAGCATCACCACTCCGAAGGCGTAAACGTCTGATTTCTCGGTCAGCTGCATGAGCGTAATGTACTCCGGGTCGAGATATCCCATTGTCCCCCTCACCGCCGAGCTCACATGGGACAGGCCGAGCTCCTCCGGCCCCGCCTTGCTGAGCCCAAAGTCGGAGATTTTGGCTACCCAGTCCTCATCCAGAAGGATGTTAGACGTTTTCACATCCCGGTGGATGATCGCCGGCTTAACTCCGGTGTGGAGATAGTGAATCCCCTTGGCCGCTCCGATGCAGATCTGGAGCCGCCGCACCCAAGGAATCGGCGGTATCTTCTTTTTGCCGTAGATGTGTTCGCCTAAATTCCCCAACGGCATGTAGTCATATACCAGGATCAATTCTGCGCTGTCATGGCAGTAACCGAGCAGAGAGACGAGGTGGTGGTGCTGAAGCTTGGAGAGCGTCTCAATCTCATTGCGGAACTCCTCCATCCCTTGGCCACAAATCGAATCCCCACGCTTGATGGCAATTGCTTTCACCCCGCTGTCGATGGTTCCGCGATAGACCTTTCCGAACCCGCCGACACCGATGATCAGGGCCTCCTCGAAGCTGTTGGTAGCTAGTTCAAGCTCCATGAACGAGAACTGCCGGCAGTGGGAAGAGCTTATCACCTTCAATTGATCTGAAAGGCGAGGATTTGATGAAAGAGATTCTTTCCCCTTCGAGTGGAGAAAGTAGACTAAGGTGAATAAAATAACAGCCAGAACAAGCCCACCTACACCGACAGCTGATCCCACAAGCGATCGAATTCTAACATTTTTCGAATTGATTATTGTTGTAATTGGGTTGGTATTTTGATCGCCAGTTGGTATTCTTGATACCACCGGATTAGGTCCGGCGAGGGTGTCGCCATATTTTTCCAATTTGAACACTTCAAGACCATTCAAGATGGCATCATAATACTCTGGTCGGGAGTCAATTTCTGGGTGCAGAGCTACCCAGAGATCAACCATGGCAACAGATTCTTCTTCTATCGGAATCGCTACGACAAAATCTCTGTAGGTAGGAATACCAATGCCGCCGGATTCAGAAATAACATCGAAGCCTTCAATGGCTGTATGGTTATATATGAATATATCGAACACCCTCTGGTTTACAAGGGTGATGGGGTATTGGATCTCGCAGAAATGAAACCTCAGCAAATAGTAGTAACCGGGGTCTACAGGTAGGATCCATGTGAGATTGTAATTCAAATTGATTTCTGGGTTAGGACCCATTGATCGCGCGGTGGCGTAAACCGCTAACGGAGCTATGAATTCAGGCAGCTTTGCAGGATACCGAATGGAAACGTTGCTGTCGGCAGCGTAGGTGACGCCAAATCCGGCTCCGTAGATGTAGATCGAATCGTCTTCCCAAGATCGAAACAAGCCGGAATCCTCCATGGGTCCAATGAAATCGCCGCCGACGTTGAGCCGGTACATCGTCTGCAGAGCCCAATCGGGCTCGACTTCGTACGGCTGCGTCCTGTGAGTGTTGGTGATTAAAGGCATGCTTCCGTTGAAGATATCTGGCAAGGACACGAGTTCGATGCCATTGATGAAGGCGTAGGAGGACGGCAGGGATGAGGAGGGGGTGAAGGTGAGGTTGATGAGTGGGGAGGAGGAGTTTATGGAATATTCGCGGACGATGTAGGAGATGACGAGGGCTTGAGAGGTTTGTAAGGCGCTGAAGTTTTTAAGGAGGGTATGAGGGCCGGTGTTTAGGGAGAACAGAGCATCGGCGGCTGAGTAGTTTCCATAGTCGGCGGCATAGAAATGGAGGCGGATGAGCTTGCGGCCAGGGGGAAAGTGGAAGGAGTAGGTGAAAGGGGAGGAGGACAGTCGCGCGGTTGCGTAGGGAACGTATGGAACCGATGAGTCTAGGATTTGAGCCTGAAGTTTTAACGTGTTTGGTGTGCTGGTGACAGTTGAAGTGGAGTCTCCTGTCCAGTTGCGGCCGTCTGAGGTTGTCGACGACTCTGAGGAGCCGCAGTTGAAGAAGATAAAATCGGATGCCATGGCCGGAGTTGAGGAGAGGGTGAGGAGTAAGAGCAATGGCTGAAGTGAGTTGAGGGTGAAGGTGGTCATCTAGGCGTTTAGTAGGGGGGACGAAGGCAAGGCCTTCTATAATGACTGGTGTGGCTGGAGGTGAATGCTTCCGGCCTTAAAATATGTTTAGCTCTCTAATTTAGAGTTCTTTATTTTATTCCATTACTAGTGTGAACATGTACTTGTCTAACACCTAATTTTAATTTTTACATTTTTATATTATTTAAATCTTTCATATTATATTAAAAAAGTCATTATTTTAATTTTAAAAAGTTAAGTAATTTTCTTATGCATATATAATTGTATAGATAAAGTGACATGTATCAAAGGAATATTTATATACTCGAGGCATCGTAAATTATTATTTGACATGAATCTCGAGACAATTAGCACGACTCTCAAAGCATTTTTTTAACATGAAACAATCAAGCTGAAATTAAAAATCATATAGAAATCCGATTTCAGAAAACTAACACTCAAACTAACTAACTGAACAAGACGAACACGATGACACTAAAATTGACCTAATCTGAGTCAGATCAAACGGTTAAATCACTTTTGAAAGTTTTGAGTGGTCAATTGGAAAATCGAACAATTCCAAATTTGACAAGCTTATAAACAAATCAAGCGTCTCGATGAGATGAATCCCACGGGTCCAAGAACACTCAATTATGACATCAGTAAAGCACATAAATGTCCACAAAACGTTATCCCATCAGTGGAATCTTTGCTGATCATTTGATGGAATGGTCTGATTCTTATTTGTAGGGAGGTCACTTTCAAACTATATAAATAGAGCTTTACCCTCATAATGAATAAGGAGCGAGAACTTGAACCGAAGGACCGAAGAGAAGAGCTCGAGCTGGACAGGGAGAAAAATGGTGAAATTCCACTTTAGTTTTGAATCGAAGATCCAACGAAAGCTTATTTCTTCTGTAGTTGCTGATCATCGTTGACTACCACTCATTTATCATCATCGAGCATCGTTGGCCGCCCCCTGCTCATAGCAACAAAGACCTTTGCGGAGTCACGTCGTACTGATATGAGGTAAACTAACGTAATTTCATTGCATCGAATACCATGTTTTCTCACTTTGCACAATAATGTATTTTTGTTGTGATTTGTAGAATACATGATTTATGCCACTTGACGAATGAAAATATGTAAATTGAGAAGCAAAACCAATGAAAATCAGAAGTTCAGACAAGCAGCTAGGCATTCACGCGTGCACGCCCACTGTTGTGTGTGTCCTCATGCACACACCCACTCTGTGCAACCGCACGCTCCACGCACTTGTGCGAACCCACTGTCGTGTACGTGCACTCAAACCCCCTTCATTGCATGCCCGCATCTCGTTCGCACCTGCCTGCAACTCGGCTTGCACAACCGTGCTTCATGCACCTGCGCAAATCTACTATCATGCCTATGCACCCAAACCCACTGATAAAATCCAAACTGATGGTATCAAAAGCATTTTTAATGTCTAATTTAAACACCATATTACCCCCTGCACTTTTTATTTAGATCATCAATCATTTTCTGAGCCAGAAGAATATTATCAAAAATCTCTCTACTTTTGATGAAAGCAGATTGGTGAGGAGAAATGATCCTAGAAAGATGGGTATGTAGTCTTCAATCAGCTTACTCAAAACTTTAGAAATAAAGTTTAATATATATATATATTAAGCTTTATTTCTAAAGTTTTGAGTAAGCTGATTGAAGACTGCAGACCCATCTATACAAATATTACAAAACTAAAGAGCTATTACAAATATTACAAAACTCTAAAAAATGGGAGACCCAAGAAGTCACTCTCCAACAAAAAGAAAAGGGTTGAAGGAACCACTTTACTAATTACAGGAGTTTCAGAATTTATACTGGATCTGGTTAACCAATTAGCTGGTCGATTACCCTCCCTATGTATGAAAGAAAACAAGTAAGGTTTTGGAAATCTTATAAATTTTCTGGATCCACCTTATGAGATGCCAAGGACAACTGATCTTTTGAGAGATGATATCAACCAGCAGTTGGGAGTTAGATTCCACAATAACTTTGTGTAATTGGCACTGATCAGCAATATAAAAGGTCTAAAAAATTGCAATAGCTTCAGCTCCAAGTGCATCCCTAGCTAAAGTAGGTGCTGAGAAGAAAACAAGGCACTTCCCTTGCCAATTTATGAAAATCACACCAATGCCAGCATCAGGATAAGTGAAACCACCATCTATATTTGCTTTAATCCACCCAGCCTTAGGTTTATGCCAAAATATCAGAGATGGTTTAATGATGGGGGTAGGATGATATTGAAAATCAAGCATAATATTAGGGAATTTCTTTAGCTTGATGAGCTAACTGAGGTAGGAAAGACAGTGAGCTGAGACTACCCTGTAATCCAAATGTTTCTCCTCATAATTGTGTTGTTTTCTGGCCAACCACACAAACCAAGCAAGAACACAGGGAATAATTGACAACTTAAGTTGGTTTCAGTCAAACCAACTGTCAATAAAATTTTGTCAGGAAAGAATAAGAGTGGGGGTAGCAATATGGGATAACACTTCTTGCCAGATCAGTTGAATAAATGGGCAATTGAAGAAGCAATGAGAAAGGGATACTTCTTCCTGTCTACACAATAAGCAACAAGAGGGATCCTTAAACCTTTAAGCTTATATATATATATATGGCGGCTGAGAAGGGAAGTGCTTTGCTAGGGTTTGCATGGACTTTCTGGCGGTGGTGCTAGCTCTAGAAGGTAAGGTGAGCTGCTCCTGGTGGTAGAAGTGGGTGGTGGCACTTCTTAGTGGTGGTTGGGTCTCTTTGGGTCTTCCCGGGCTCTTCCCCATTTGAAGTTTTTGGGGTTTGGTTACTGTTTCATTGAAGCTCTTGGCTGTGTGGTGGTTTCTGCCCTACTTCCTGCTGGCATTTATTGCCTGTTAGCCTGGAGTACTTGGCTCTCCATCGTTTCTTTTGGTGCCTTTTATTTTTTTTCTGGGCCAAGGTTCTGTCTCTTTGACCTTTGTTGGGACTGTGTTGGTGCTGGGCTCTTTCTTGCTACCTTACATTTATTTTACTGTCTGACTTTGTTCTCCTCTTGTATTTGTTGTTTTCTAGCTACTAGCGTTTTCTTGGTGGGCTTGTTGGTTTTCGTTTATTATGGCCTCTTCCTTCCCCATTGATGTGGAAATTAATGCACAATGAGCCTTGGCCACTTATGCAAGTGCTGTGGGTAAGGGGTAGACCTTCACTAAGAATTTTGACCATTTGGTGTTCCCCTAAGCCCTGCATGGTGCAGCTACTGGTAAAGGGGTTTGCTCTTTCATTAGACCCCATGGTATTAAGGATGGGAAACCTGCTATTATTTTTACCTCTCAAGAGATGAACACTCTAAATAAAGCAGTCAAGTTTACCCTCATTGGAAAGTTTCAGTATAGGCATCCTATAATGGAACTAGTAAGGAAGTGATTTAAAGAATTAAACATTGGAGGATAGTGGAAACTTGGGCTCATGGATGGCAGACATCTGCTTGACAGGTTATCAAATGAGGAGGATTATGCAAGAATTTTTGCTAAGCGAACCCTCATGATTGTCGAAACACCAATAAAGCTTATTAAGTGGGGCCATTGAAAATTGTTATTAGCCATTTCTTCAATTAACTTTCGCCTAGGCGCCAGAAGCCCAAAAACTTGACCCGACCCGCAATAATGCAGTAATATTCGCTTCCAAAAGATGACCAAAAACTTGACTCAATTTATAAATAGCGGCTAGTGTATAAAATCAATATGATATAAATTTAGAAAATATTTTTACACACTAGGGGTACTACGCAAGTATACGTATCGTTTCAAGTAATATAGGGCTTTGAAACAAAGACCTCGATATCGATCCCACGAGGAAGAATTATAGTGATAAATTTTCTAAATAAAAAAAAATATTTTTATCTTTTAATTTAATTATAAATTACTATTAATTTACTAGATGCAAATAAAGAAAACAATAATAAGAAAATGATTTATGAAAACTATAAAATAAATTAGTTTCTTCCCTTCAATTAATCTAAAATTTTTAAGATAATTTAATATTCGTTGGAGAATTTGATTTATCGTATTGTGCCAAATAGAAGCATTCCTATTCTTTACCCTTTGATCCAGTTGCAAAGAACATTGGCTAATTTACAGAATAGGTCTGGATGTACTGTTAGTAGAATGGGTTAATCTAGGCTCACACTTTTAGATGTCCAAGGGTGGCTATGGTCGGACCTACTAGTGATCCTTTCCTAATCTATAAATCAAATTATAAGAATTTAGTCTGTCACTCTAAAAACTTATCAATTCTTCGCCCTTTAAATCTTATCTTCCTATTTATTTGCACTTCACCTTGAATAGCCCGCACATGGCCTTCGACTACCAAGGATTCATGTGACATTTACAAGTTAAGAGTTCTTCTCCTTCAAGGTCTCAAAACACTTCAACAGGTTTTAACAATTTAAATAGCTATTTAAAAAGTAAAGTAAGATCAGGTATTAATGTCATCACAATGTTTTGAAAATATTTTGAATTTAAATTCTCCATCGAATCTTTATATTATCTTATCTATCTCTTCATAATTGAAGGAAGAAAGTAAACTAACTACTCAGAACACATTGAAAATAAACAGCAAAACATGATAAATAAACTTTGAATCAAATATAAAAATACGTATCTCAAATATTTCTTCTACAGATCTTCTGATTCCTACTGACTCCACTGTGTAATGAACTCCAGATGCAACAAATTGAAAATAAACTCACTAAACTAAACAAAAGTGGCCCTAAATTTCTCTCTATATTTCTCTCTCTAAGGATGAGAGATCCTAAAGTGGATAAGAGAAAGGGTTACAATGGGAGGGGCACGTTTCCGGAAGAAATGGACCCCTATTTATAGGCTTCAAGGGTTGCCTTGAGGCACGTCTTCAAAACATGTCCACATTCAATGAATCTTCTAGAAGGTCGGTCTGGCGCCTAGGCGCCGGACACCACTTCCAGTTCTTCGCACCTCTTCACTTTGACTCGCACCTCTTCTCGATTAAAACCGTTTTGGAGCGTCCAAATGCAATGTATCACATGTCCTATTATCAAGGAACAACTGCCAGTCTTCTAGAATGTCCAATAACCACTCACTCTGTCAAAATAACTGATCAAACGTTGTCAAAAACTTGACAGTTTTTGTATCGAGTCTGGCGCTTAGGCGCCAGCTTCTGGCGCCAGGCCATATTTTTATATACTTTTTGTATTTTGCTCCATTTTTGCTCCTTTTTGCCCCTTTTTCCTTTTTAGACCTTTTTACATCACCTACATCCAAAAAACACAAAAAATACATTTCATTAAAGCATAATATCCTTAGAAATTAATAAGAATTAAGACATAAAGAAATAGGTATTTTTTATAGATCAAAATCCCCAAACTTAAATGTTACTTGTCCTCAAGTAACTCTTTCTACTATATAAAATATATAACCTTTGGAATAAAAGATAAATATTTAAGATTCGTTATAATTTTTGATTTTATCAAGTCTTTAGTAAATTATTAACCCAATTTCACTAACTAGGTTTAATTTTAAGAATTTCAAGAATATTTAACTACCAAATCATAAGATTTCAAACTTTCCATCCATTTTGAAAATAATAGAAGTCTATTATATTAAGCTTTCATAGATTATTTACAAGAAAAAGATCTTCTTGAAAAATCTTTTCTAAATAAATATTTATGTATAGAAATTAAGTAAAGTATGTAACTAGTTTTCTTCCTATAAGATAATTCAAGTGAAGCCAATTTTTGATTAGGCATTTCCTCAAGCTTCTCCTCTCTTCTCTTTTTTTCTTTTCTTCTCTCTCTTTTTTTTTATAGAGAGGATTACTATATTTGGATAGTTTGTTAATGGTTTTGAACTTCACTATCCTTAACTTATATTTTCAAAACTTATACATTTCCACTTAATTATTATAACATAAATAAGAATTCAAAAAGATTTCCAATCTTTTCTTTTTCAAGTGATAATTTTTTATTACTTAATATTTCTAAAATTCTATTATTTCTATCATGAATAGAAAAATTATTTATCTTATTCTTCTTTAAGTTAAATAATTCTATTCTTAAAATCAATCAAAGTTAGTAAAATTTTGGTTAAATTTTCACTAAATTGTTTATAATTTCAAAAATAAAAGTGATCTCAAATAAATTCTTCATTCCTTAAGTTATGTTAAAAAGTTTTTATTTTTATGAAAATATTAGCTCTTTAAGGACAAATAAATTTAATTTTGAATGGATTTTCCCTTCCCCCAAACTTAAGTTTTGGTATACTATGATAATTTGAAAGTATGAGAGAAAGAAAATCATAAGAATTTTTAATATGTATGTAAAAACAATCTTAAAAAGAAAAATTAACTTCTATCATGCTTTTATGAATAATTAAGATAAAATTTAAGCATGTATAAAAAGTAAGTAGGCTAATTTATGATGATACTAAATTTGAAATAGAATTAAAACAGAGCAAAATTACTAATTACTAAATAGTAGACTAAAACAACATATAAATTAATTCTAACTTCAGTCTCAACACAATAGACTAAGAATTTTTTAACAACAGAATATTAACACTTATCGATCAACATACATCAAACACAAAACTAAACAAACAAAACAAACAAAACAAACTAACAGAGTAGTTCAACATAAAGATCTATAACTACTAGTCACTAGCTGTAGCCTCATCATCATCATCATCACCAAAGGAAAATTCTACGTCCTTAGGATCAACAAATAGTGTGAATCTGGGAAAAGTAGGAAAACTAACATCATGTTCACCCTTCAGAAATCTGACTAGGGCTTCATCATACTCAGCATCATAACTACTCTTCCTCTGGGTATAATCAGATAAATGATCTAGTTTCCTATCAATAGTATCAATCCCGCAGTGAGTTTGAAATAACTCCCGCCGCTCGCTCTAAAAATTGATCATGCATTGATTCCCGTAAATCCGATGGTGGCTCGGCAGAAGTAGAGGGTCGAGAAGTAGAAGGTCTACCTGAATTATGTGCAGAAGTAGAAGGAGCGGTCGATCTCTTCCCTCAAAGACGATCATAGATACTAACACTCTCCTGCCCAATTGGCTTGGTAGACTTTAACTCCTCCTCAGAAATATCAGCAGTGACTCCATTACTAACACATAGTGAATAGATCAGAGATGGGAATCCCAATCCAACAGAAGTGCTGGACTTCGCAGTAGAATCCACAGAATCATAAATAATACTCCCCACATCAATAAGTTTCCTCTCCCCGAATGCGATAGTTTAAGATCGCTCGATCTCTAGTCACTTCACTCAGGTGGTTGGAAGGTAACAATCTTGCAGAAATAAAATAGTGCCATGATTTAGAAATACCATTTAATTCAGAGGATCTGAAGTTTACCCTTTTTCCGTTCCTGATCTTCCAAGATCCAGTACCGTCAGTCAGATAAGCAATGATCATATCCAAATCTCCCTCAGATGGTGATAATCCGAAATAATAGCACTCAATAGTCGGTGGCAGGCCATAAAATATGTTGATTCTTTCTGGACTAAATCCTACTCCGATTCCTCTGACAAAGACTTCATAATCTTCGGCATCCAGAAAATTTGCATAAAATTCTCGAACAATCGGGATAACAGGAACAACAGTAAAATAACAAAATCGTTCAGAAAGAATGATAGAAACTTCATTCATAAATGAATTTTCTAGACGTCGCAAATTCATGGAAGCAAAAATGCGCAGCTGTAGTAGAAAATTTGCTGCTATCAAAGTTATCTCGTGCCTTCCCGCGTTTAGATTTTGGAGCCATCTAAACGTGAAAGAAAACAAGAACAAATTTAGGAATCAAAGATTTAAACTCTTTTTAAGTTTATAAAACTTAAAATAAGTTTAGAAATCCAAAGAAATCACTAAAAATCAAAAATTTTTTCAAAAGTTTTGGTTCTTAGCAATACCTAGGGAAATCTATGGTGAAAATCTAAAATAAATGGTTTAAAGTGTAGATCTAACATTGAGACGAAGAAATCGAGTGGTTTCGCACTCAAATCCTTGATGTTTTGACCTCAAAATGGATCTAGAGGATGTATTTTCGTGAAAATGGGGAAGAAGATGAAGCTTAGGCGTCAAAAATGGCTTTTGGGGTTTATTTAAGTAAATTTTCGGGTACGAGCCGAACTCGGGTTAGTGGGTCGAATTCGGCGCCTAGGCGCCGTACTCGCCTTTCACAAAAAATTATTTTTAAATTTAATTTTTCACCAAAATTCATAAATTCAACTTCCAATTACTCATATCAGAGTAGAGCTTCAATTTCTAACTTCCACAACAATTTTCAAAAATTTATAGAAATTAAATATTAAATCCACCAATCAAACATAAGGTTTCAATCAAACTCACTAAATTCCATTTATAACCTTCAATATTGACTCAATACATTCCAGATAAGTATTATATTTGATTCAAGTTCCTAATACACACTCAAACATAACAATTTCTAAGCAAAAACAACACACATTGAACATGAAAGCAAACACACAAACAAACACAATTGATTCTCTAAATCGATTCAATGACTCAGCAAACCATAATAACTATCTCATTACCAAAATATTCTAATCTTCACAAGGGAATTTGTGTATTCCACTTGGAAAGAACACTAACGCTCTCGGGAAATCCGTAGCCGTCTTTTCGTCAATCCACTTATTTTTCGCATACATTACAACTTGAGCATCTTGATAAGCCGCAAAATGATCAAATTGAAGTTTCATTTGCCATTCTAGATGTTCAACTTGATGAAACATCTCATGAAGGCGATCTCCAATACTTTTAAACTCCGCTTCAAACTTATCCAAATGACTAGAAATTTTCTCTAAAGTTACAATGATGAAACCATTGAAGTAGGGTTGAGGATCCTTTGAGACCTTGTCTCTAGCTTCTTCTCCATGATTTCTTCCTTCCATTTCTTCAAACATTTCTCAAATCTCTCAAGAATGAAGTGCAAGGGACGTAATTTTGATTGCTTGATGGTTAGGGAAGAAGATAGGTTGATTTAAAGGGGAAAATCGTGTGAAAAACTGAACATTTTCAGTTTTTTTCATGACCCACTAACCGTGGTGCTTAGGCGCCGGACCTATTGATACATAGTTGATTCTGGCGCTTAGGCGCCAGAACTATGTTCAACTCCGTTTCGCCTAATCGTCAAATTTCAAAATTTTGTTCGCCAAGATAGGTAAATTATACTGGTAAGAGTAATTTAGACTCAATAACTCAAATTGTAAAAAATCATAATGAAGGTTAACTTGATCTCCTTTTTAATCATATTCAGAATAGAGTGATCCTATTTTTAAATCTTACATACTTCAAAATAATTTTCAGCCAAAGTCATCAAAGACTTATGAGCATCAAATTTTTCTAAAGTAATATAAAATTATTCAAGATCGAGGCATAACCTTACATCAAAACAAAAAAAACAGTCATAAACAAAGATAATTATGGGTTGCCTCCCACAAAGCGCTTGGTTTAACGTCGTCAGCCCGACTTAAGTAAATCTTTAATCAGGTTGACTCAATTCATAAGCCTCTTTATAAATCTTTTTAATATCTCCCAAATAAGGCTTCAATCTTACTCCATTTACTTTAAAAATTTTTCCTGTTTTGGGATCTTTAATATCCACATCTCTATAATGGTATACTTTCTCAACTAAATAAGGTCCAATCCATTTAGATCTTAATTTTCCAGGAAAAAGTCTTAAACGAGAATTAAACAGTAATACTTTTTGTCCAGGCTCAAAAATTTTTCATGAAATTTTCTTATCATGCAACATCTTCATTTTCTCTTTATAAATTCTCACATTTTCATACGATTTGTTTCGTATTTCTTCCATCTCATTTAGTTGCAATAATCGTTTTTCTCCTGCTTTATTCAAATTAAAATTAAACTCCTTTATCGCCCAATAAGCTTTATGTTCAAGTTCTACGAGTAAGTGACAATGTTTACCAAAAACTAACAGGTAAGGTGACATTCGATTGGTGTCTTATAAGCTGTTCTATAAGCCCATAATGCAGAATCAAGTCTATCAATCCAATCAGTTCTTTTAGGATTAACAGTCTTCTCTAAAATTCTTTTAATTTCTCTATTTGATACTTCAGCCATTCCACTTGTGTGTAAGTGATAAGCAGTTGCAATTCTATGTTTGATTCCAAATTTTTGTAGTAATGATTGAATTCTTATATTCCTGAAATGACTTCCACCATCAGTGATAATTACCTTAGGCATTCCAAATCTTGAAAATATCATTCTTTAAAAATTTAGAAAAACTTTTGGAATCACAGTTTGGTAAAGCAACAGCTTCAATCCACTTTGAAACATAATCAACTGCTAATAAAATATAAATTTTTCTAGATGATGGAACAAATGGTCCCATAAAGTCTAAACCCCATATATCAAAAATTTCAACTTCCAATATATAGTTTAAAGGCATTTCATCCTTCCTAGATATATTTCCCATCCTTTGACATCAATCACATGTTTTCACATATTGTCTCACATCTTTAAATATGGTAGACCAATAAAATCCAGAATTTAAAATTTTAAATGCAGTTTTATCTATGCCAAAGTGTCCTCTAAAATCAGAATCATGACATTTTTAAATAATAGCAAAAGTTTCCTCATAAGGTACACATCTTCGAATCATAGAATCTTTACCAATTTTAAATAAATGAGGTTCTTCGCAAATATAAGATTTAGCATCATATTTAAATTTCTTAAAAAATTTGTTATCCAAGTCATAAGGCAAAATATTGCTAACTAAATAATTAACAATATCAGCATACCAAGGTGTTTTGCATCTTTGAATAACATATAAAGATTCATCAGAGAATTTCTCATTTATATTTTCTTCTGAAATAATTTCATTTTTAATTCTAGATAAATGATCAGCAATTTGGTTTTCAGTTCCTTTTCTATCTACTATTTGAAAATCAAATTCTTGTAGAAGTAAAACCCATCTTATAAGTCTAGGTTTAGAATCCTTCTTAGATAGTAGATATTTAATAGCAGAATGATCAGTATGAACTATGCACCTAGTACCAAGAAGATAAGATCTAAATTTATCAAAGGAATATACTATAGCTAGAAGCTCTTTCTCAGTGGTAGTGTAATTTCTTTGTGTTTCAGTGAGAGTTTTACTAGCATAATATACAACTTTGAAAACTTTCTCATTTTTTTGTCCTAATACAGCTCCAATTGCAAAATCACTTGCATCACACATTAATTCAAAAAATTTATTCCAGTTAGGTGCAACAATGATAGGTGCAGTTATTAATTTTTCTTTTAGAATATTAATAGCATTAATACATTCTTTATTAAATTCAAATTTTGCATCTTTTTTTAATAAATGACAAAGAGGTTTAGCAATTTTAGAAAAATCCTTTATGTATCTTCTATAAAATCCAGCATGACCTAGAAAACTTCTCACATCGCAATGAGTAGTAGGTGGTTGCAATTCAACAATAATTTTCACTTTTGCTTGATCTACTTCCATCCCTTTTTGTGATACTTTGTGACCAAGTACAATGCCTTCTGTGACGATGAATTGACATTTTTCCCAGTTAGGAACTAAATTTGTTACTTCACATCCTTTCAGAACTTTGGCTATGTTTTCCAAACAAGATTCAAAAGAAGTTCCAAAGACTAAAAAATCATCCATGAATATTTCAATTCCTTTGTCAATCAAATCACAAAATATTGACATCATATATCTTTGAAAAGTTGCAGGTGCATTACATAAACCAAAAGGCATTCTTCTAAAAGCAAATGTTCCATAAGGACTTGTAAATGTTGTCTTTCTTGGTCCTCAGGAGCAATAAGTAATTGATGATAACCAAAATATCCATCCAGAAAATAGAAATATGAGTGTTCAACTAATTTATCGAGCATTTGATCCAAGAAGGTAAAGGAAAATGATCCTTTCTAGTGGCTTTATTTAATTTCCTATAGTCAATACAAATTCACCATCCAGTAACTTGTCTTGAAGGAATAAGTTCATTTTTATCATTAACAATGACAGTTGCACCTCCTTTCTTCAGAACACAATGAATAGGACTTACCCATTGACTATCCGAAATAGGATAAATAATACCAGCATCTAACCACTTAATAATTTATTTTTTAACAACCTCTTTCATGATAGGATTTAATCTTCTTTGCGATTCTATAGTAGGTTTAAAATTTTCTTCCATTAAGATTCTATGCATGCAAATGGAAGGGCTTATTCCTCTTATATCAGCAATAGTCTAACCAAAAGCTTTCTTATAATTCTTTAACACACCTAGTAGTTTTTCTTCTTGATCTTTACTCAGTTTAGAAGAAATAATAACAGGTAAAGTTAATGAATTTCCAAGAAACGCATATTTTAAATGGGAAGGTAACATTTTTAATTCCAGTTCAGGGTTTTTTTAATTGAGGGTAAAAGTATATCATTTTGAGTTATGTCTAAAGTTTCCCAATTATCTTTAATAAAATGAGTCTCTTCTTCTTCTACTACTTCATCTTCATTAGTTAAAAATTCAAATTTTTCTTCAGAAATGACTTTACATTTTTCTTGATAATTTTTTTCAATTAAATAATCAATTATATCCATTCGATAACATTTCTCTTTATCAAGGTACTTCATTGATGTATGAACATTGAATTGAATTTCTTGTTCATTAACTCTCATGGTTAGTTCTCCTTTTTGCACATCAATCATAGCTCGTCCGGTAGCTAGAAAAGGTCTCCCTAAAATAATATGTATCTCTTTATCTTCTTCCATATCAAGTACGATGAAATCTACAGGGAAGATAAATTTATCCACTTTAACAAGGACATTCTCTATAACTTCTTTAGGATAAGTGATAGATCTATCAGCTAACTGAAGGGTTACAGTGGTGGGAGTAATATCTCCTAAATCCAATCTTCAAAAGATAGAAAATGGCATGAGATTAATACTTGCTCCTAAATCACATAAAGCTTTTCCACAAAATTTTTCTCCAATAGCACAGGGTATAGTGAAACTTCCAAGATCCTTAAGCTTTTCAAGTAATTTCTTTTGAATTATTGCACTGCATTCTTCACTTAATGCAACAGTTTCAAAAGCTTCAAATTTTCATTTTTTGCTTAAAATATCTTTCATAAATTTTGCGTAAGTTAGCATTTGTTCCAAAGCTTCAGCAAAAGGTATGTTAATAGTAAGTTTCTTAAAATTTTCAAAGAAATTAGAAAATTGATGATCTAATTTCTGCTGTTTAAGTCTTTGAGGAAAAGGTGGTGGTGGTTTTTCAACTTCCATATTAACAGGTATAACGATCGAACTTGACTAGAGAGAGAGTTTCTTTAGGTTTTTCAATCTCTTCAACCTCAATCTCTTTTTCAATTTCATTCGCATTCTTTCTTTTAATTCCTTTCCACTTCTAAGTTGCACAGCCTTTAACTTGTTCATGTTCTTTTCCAGCTTCCTTTGGATTAATTTCAACATTACTAGGAAGTGTTCCTACGAGTGTCGTTATTAATTAAAGTAGCAATTTGCCCCATTTGATTTTCAATATTACGAATAGCGATATTTTGATTTTGTAATTGATTATTCATTTGTAAAATTAATTCTTCTATTGATAAATTTTTTCGTTGATTATTAAATCCAGGAGGTTTATAATTTGAATTAACTTGATTATTCCAATTTTCGGTGGGATGAGATTGATTATTACCCCATTGTTGTTGTGAATTATTCCAGTTAAAATTAGGATGATTTTTCCACCCAGGATTATAATAATTTGAATAAGGATTATTTTTACTTGCAATAGCTTGTAAAGTTTCAATAGTTTGTGAATATTCAATATTAGCAGAGTTATTATGCAAAATATTAATTGCAAAATTATCTAATTTCTTAGTTATTGCCTCAACTTGTGAAGCTAAGATAGAAAAGGCTTTTTTATCGTGAATACTGGCCATCTTTTTAGGATTAATCCTTTCGGAAGGCCATTGAAAATTGTTATTAGCCATTTCTTCAATTAAAGTGTAAGCTTCTTCAAATGATTTGGACATTAAAGAACCTCCAGCAGCAGCATCAATAATTGATTTTAAAGATCCAATTAATCCATTATAAAATTTTTGAATAATCAACCAATCAGGTAAAGCATGATGAGGACATTTTCTTAATAGTTCTTTAAATCTTTCTTAAATTTCATAAATTGTCTCCCTGTTAAATTGACTAAACGAAGTAATATCATTTCTTAATTTAGCAGTTTTAGAAGGAGGAAAATAATTAGCAAGGAATTTTTGTGCTATTTCAGCCCATGTTTTAATAGAACCAGTCGCTAATGAGTTTAACCACATCTTTGCTTTATCTCTTAAAGAAAAAGGAAAGAGTCTAAGTCTAATAGCATCATCAGAAATATTGTTATATTTAAAGGTAGCACAAAGTTCTAAAAAACTAACAAGATGTAAATTTGGATCCTCATTTGGTGATCCACTAAATTGATTGTTTTGCAACATTTGAATAATAGACGGTTTAAGTTCAAAAGAATTAGCATCTACAGTAGGTATTTGAATACTACTACAAAGTTCATCAACTGTAGGGTTAGCATAATCCCTTAATGGTTTATAAACATTTTGATCATTAAGTTCAATTGGAGTTTGTAAAGTAGCCATTTCTTGAAATTTTTGAATTTGTTTTCCCTTTTTAAATTTTCTAATTGTTCTTTTTAATTCAGAATCTAAAGGTATTAATCCTTCAGAACCAAATCTTCGCATAAAATAAGGAATAAAATATATATCTTTTTTTTATAATAATATATATTTTTTATAAGAAAATTTATACTATTCTATTTCTTTCTTCCCCGGCAACGGCGCCAAAAACTTGACCCGACCGCAATAATGCAGTAATATTCGCTTCCAAAAGATGACAAAAAACTTGACTCAATTTATAAATAGCGGCTAGTGTATAAAATCAATATGATGTAAATTTAGAAAATATTTTTACACACTAGGGGTACTATGCAAGTATACATATCGTTTCAAGTAATATAGGGCTTTGAAACAAAGACCCCAGTATCGATCCCACAGGGAAGAATTATAGTGATAAATTTTCTAAATAAAAAAAATATTTTTATCTTTTAATTTAATTATAAATTACTATTAATTTACTAGATGCAAATAAAGAAAACAATAATAAGAAAATGATTTATGAAAACTATAAAATAAACAACTTTCTTCCCTTCAATTAATCTAAGATTTTTAAGATAATTTAATATTCGTTGGAGAATTTGATTTATTGTATTGTGCCAAATAGAAGCATTCTTATTCTTTACCCTTTGATCCAGGCGCAAAGAACATTAGCTAATTTACAGAACAGGTCCGGATGTATTGCTAGTAGAATGGGTTAATCTAGGCCCACACATCTAGATGTCCAAGGGTGGTTATGGTCGGCCCTATTAGTGACTCTTTCCTAATCTATAAATCAAATTATAAGAATTTAATCTGTCACTCTAAAAACTTATCAATTCTTCACCCTTTAAATCTTATCTTCCTATTTATTTGCACTTCACCTTGAATAACCCGCACATGGCCTTCGACTACCTAAGGATTCATGTGACATTTACAAGTTAAGAGTTCTTCTCCTTCAAGGTCTCTAAACTCTTCAACAGGTTTTAACAATTTAAATGGCCAATTTAAAAAGTAAAGTAAGATCGAGTATTAATGTCATCACAATGTTTTGAAAATATTTTGAATTTCAATTCTCCATCAAATCTTTATATTATCTTATCTATCTCTTCATAATTGAAGGACAAAAGTAAACTAACTACTTAGAACACATTGAAAATAAACAGCAAAACATGATAAATAAACTTTGAATCAAATATAAAAATACGTATCTCAAATATTTCTTCTACAGATCTTCTGATCCTACTGACTCCACAGTGTAATGAACTCCAGATGCAACAACTTGAAAATAAACTCACTAAACTAAACAAAAGTGACCCTAAATTTCTCTCTATTTCTCTCTCTAAGGATGAGAGATCCTAAAGTGGATAAGAGAAAGGGTTACAATGGGAGGGGCAAGTTTTCTGAAGAAATGGACCCCTATTTATAGGCTTCAAGGGTTGCCTTGAGGCACCTCTTACACCGCGTCCAGTTCTTCGCACATCTTCACTTTGGCTCGCACCTCTTCGTGATTAAAACCATTTTGGAGCATCCAAATGCAATGTATCACATGTCCTATTATCAAGGAACAATTGTCAGTCTTCTAGAATGTCCAATAACCGATCACTCCGTCAAAATAACTGATCAAACGTTGTCAAGAACTTGACAGTTTTTGTATCGAGTTTGGCGCTTAGGCGCCAGCTTCTGGCGCCTAGGCACCATGCCATATTTTTATATACTTTTTGTATTTTGCTCCATTTTTACTCCTTTTTACTCCTTTTTCCTTTTTAGACATTTTTACATCACCTACATCCAAAAAACACAAAAATACCTTTCATTAAAGCATAATATCCTTAAAAATTAATAAGAATTAAGACATAAAGAAATAGGTATTTTTTTATAGATCAACCCTTGACTTTGATCCTAACAAGGAGCCCCCTATAATACCCATCTGGTTTAAATTCCCTGAGATTTTGGCAAGATGTGGTAATAGAACAAAGACCACTATTTTGTAATCATTGTAGGATGTTTGGGCATGTGAGAGATACTTTCTATAGGGTCAGACCTCCAAAAAGAAAACCTGTTGAACCTTTGAGGTCTGCTAAGCCTCCTGTCAATTCTAAGGGGGTGCCTCCTGATGCTCTGAAAATATATATGATTTTTGCTATCTAATTTTACCTATTTTTGGTGATATTGCACTTTAAAGAAATGTATTTTTCATGATTTGCTGCAGGTATGATGATTTTAGGTGATTAGAGTGAAAAGAAACAAAAATGAATGAATCCGGAGCAAAAATGAGAAAAATGAAGCAAAATGGTGAAAAAGTGTTCTTGCGCCGCCGACACCCAAATCCAGAGAGCACAACAATTAAATGGCACGATAGAGCGCCGCCGGCGCCCAAAGTCAGTGGAGTTCAAATTTGAACAGTTTTAGTGACTTTTTGAAGGGATGCCTATGGAAACTCTTGGGATTTCATCCCTATCTTATAAGTAACTGCTTTTGGATAAAAAGTGGTGTGTATAGAGAGTTCTAGTGTGCTTCTTTAGTGAGTGTTAAGTGTTAGGGTTTAGGAGTAGAGAGTGTAGAGTGAAGATTTGAGAGGGATTCTTCTCTAAGGAGGGGAGGAGAAGAGGTAAAGTGAGTGATTGCTTCTTCCTTTCCATTCTAAAGAGAGAATCAAGTGTTGTAAAGAAGAGAGAAGAGGATTGATCCCCGATAAATATATGTGCTTACAATTATGATATGAAAATTGGCAACGACGCCAAAACTTGGGCCGCGAGGAATATAAGTGCAACGGATGTCAGAAACTTAGTTCCGCTGGATAAATACGCTGATGATTTAAGATATAAAAATAATGATTTTATAATATGGGAAACTACGCAAGTATACATATCGTTTATCAAGTAATATAGGACTTTCTGATTAAGCCCCGAGATATCGAACCCACAGGGAAAAGTTGAAAATCTTCAAAGGGATTTATAAAATTATCTTTTTACTTTCTTTAATTGTTTTTGAAATAGTATGTCTTGATTTTGAAAAGTTTTAGAAAGTTGATTTGTCTTTTGAAATTTTCTTAATAAAATGCTAAGCAATAAAAGTAAAGGTTTCAATAACTAAAAACACTGGATGTAAAAATACTATTAACTAAAATATCGTTTTCTTTCCTTTCATGAAGTTGTGATAATTCTTAAAGTATTGTTGTGGAAGTATTTAAATTTTGTTGTGACAGATAGAAGAAAATGTGTTCTTTACCCTTACTTGGTTCTATAAAGAACATAGGTTAATTTGAAATTTATATTATTTTGAACATGGTTAGGCAGGGAAGATACCAGTCTCTCACTCTAGAGTTCCTCGATTCCCACCACCCGGGGCTAACTTCTCATAATAAAACTCAAAACTTCAAACCAAATTAGAGAGTTTTAGCCTGTCACTCTAAAATCCTCTAATTTTACTCCCTTCTATAAAAATATCTTCTAATATTACATTCACTTATATGGACTACAGTTCTCACCCATATAATTGCATGTGATTCCTACTAACTTTAATAAGATAATTCTGCATTGGATCTTACATAATCTCAAGAAATTTTACAACTTAATAGGCCAAATTAAGAAGTAAACAAAGTTCTCAGAATCAATCTTCATAACTTCTTCAAACTTTTAAACATTGATATTTTCCACAACAATTCTCTTTAAATTAATTACTTCTCCATTTTAAGAAAGAAAAAGATAAAGTAAACTACTTACAATGCATTGGGAAAATACAAAAACACATATATTTGAAATTAAAAACAATAAGAAAATAATAAACGAAAGCAAGTATTGATAAACAAAATAAAAGTAAACACTTATCTGAAAATCCTTTCCACAAGACTAAGGAAGTTCCTCTGAAACTTCGACTCTTCGCTAAACTACTCCTCGCAGCAAGTCTCCAAACTCCGATGACTCGGAATACGTACTTCGTACTTCAATAAAAACTAAACTAAAAGAAAGAAAAGAAGTGGGAGAAGAACTCTTAACTCCGACCCTTTTCTCCTTTCTACTCTCTACTCCTACTCTAAATAAAAACTTAAAAAGCAGTGGAAGAATCTCCTAAATTCCTCTCTTTGAAATACAGTGAAGAGCCTCTTCAATTCTTTGCTTCTTCACTTCTAAGACTTTCTTTAAATAGTGAACCAAAAGGTGCCTTGGTGTCTCTTTAAAATGTGTCCAGATTCGATGTATCTACCAAGGAACACACCCCTTCATTCAAATTTGCCGCTGATCACAGAAAAATACATTAAGAAATTCTTATCTATTTTTGATGAAATTGCACTTTAAAGAAAGGTATTTTCTTTATTTTACTGGAGGAATGAAGATTTATAAGTGATGGAAGCAAAAAGCATGAAATGGAGCGAATTTGGATCAAAAAGGAAGAAATTCATGCAAATCGAACTAAGTCGCTGACGGCGAGATCAAGGCCGCTGACGGCGAGATCATGAGGAGAATTTCTAAAGGAATTATAACTACCTCGCCGACAGCGAACCCGAGCCAGCCGACAGCGAGATCGCGTGGTTTGAAGACCTTCTAGAAGCCCCGTTGATGGCGAGGTCGTTTCCCGCCGAAGGCGAGACAGTTCAAAATGAAAATACATTGAACCTGGACGCTTTTTGAAGAGGTGTTTAAGCATCCCTTGGACCTTTGCCTACCTCTATAAATAGAGGACGAATTTTAGTCTTTTGTGTTTTTGGTGTGTGTCTTTTGTGTGTCATTTGTGTGTGTCTTTGGAGTCTTAAGTGTGTCTATTTAGAGAGTCTTAGTGAATCTTTAGTGAGATTTGAAGTGTGCTGTACTAGAAGGAAAAGTCAAAGGAACTTCAAGGAGTCTGCTTGGGGAGGAAATTAAGATAAGTATCTTTGTTTATTGTTGTTGTTAACTTTAAATGAAATCCATGCTTTGTTTTATTCCCATGCATTCTGAGTAGTTTTCTTAGTTTTTCTCCTTGTTTATGAAAATTATGCGAATTGATGAAATTAAATAGAAGTACCTAATATATTAAAATAAATTGTGATAATTTTTACTTAAAACTTAATTTACTTTCAATCTGGCCAATTGAGTTGTTAAAATATGTCGAATTATCAACTATAGTAAAAATTACATCCAATATTCAGGGAAGTCAAAAACCTTGGAAGGAGGGTGCAAATAAATAGAGAAATATTAATTATCGGACGTAGAATTGGACATTTTAGTGTGACAGACTAAAATATTCAATTTGGTCCTATTGTTCGAGAGTCGAAGTGTAGATGTTAGCCCTCGAGTGAGGGGAACGTGGGAGCTCGAAGTGGCGACCGGCTTCCTCCCAGCCTAGCCGCAGATTCAGTAATCAAACATAGGATTACTCAATGTTCTTTGCACCTGAACCAAAGGGTAAAGAATAGGAATGATCCTATTTGTCACAATACAATTCAAAGATTCTATTTAAATTCGTCATTCACTTAATTTTCTAAAAAAACAAGGAGAAGGATACCTTTTCTGAATTATTTAAATCAACTTTATTTCAAGCATTAGTTTACTTTAGTTTGCTTTAGTTACTTTAAATTTCTGTTTACTTTATTAGTAAGTAATTCCTTTAAATTTAGCTAATACAAATCTGTTAAAAACTTCCCTATGGGATCGATAACCAGGACTCCACTAGAGCCCTGTATTACTTGATACGATACGTATACTTGCGTAGAATCCACATTATACATTTCATCATAAAATCATATATATATATATATATATTAAAGCGGGATCAAGTTTTTGGTACCGTTACTATAAACTTAATTTTCAAACATATTAATAGTGGGTCAGCCGCCCAAAGGAAGTTATGGACGTTAACACCAAGAGTTGAATCCATTCCCTTTTGAATTTGGTGCCAAATCTAATTAAAGCTTGATTTATAACTGTGGCGGCTAAGCGCCGGCCCAGCGGCGCTTATCTGCCAGTGCCAGAATTTTGATTTTTCATCTTTTTGCTCTAAATTTGATCCAATTTTGCTCATTTCATCATGACCATCCATTTTCATCATACGTGCAAGAAAAACACAAAATACCTTCCCTTAAAGTGCAATATCATTAAACATAGGTATAAAAATGTGCATAAAAATAATATATATTTTAGGTGTATCAAAATCCCCCAAACTTAAAATGTTACTTGTCCTCAAGTGACAGTTAATCTCATAAATCATTTTAGCATGCAAATTATGTAATGAGTTTCTTAGGAAGATAACAAAATTTTGTTCTAGAAATGAAATAGTCCAATTTAGAAAAAAATTCAGTAATTAAAACCAACTTAAAGTCTAGAAAGTTCTTAAATAAAGGAAAATGATAAATAAAAGTCTCTATCTGTTTCAGAAATATTTGTAGATTTTTCAAAATATAGGATTCAAACATTTATTTTTCTCACTTAAAAAATTTTTATGTGAAAAATAATTTTACTTACTATATTATAACCTTAAGCTTTAGATTTTCTCTGATCTTATATCTTAAACTTTAGGTATGAAACCAATTTTTGATTAGGCCCTTAAATCCTCAAGCTTCTCCTCCCTTTTCATATAATATTTTTCTCTTTTTTTTATAATGTAAGGATTACTATATTTGGATAAGACTTTTTAACGATTTTGAATTCCATCCTTCAATTTAAAATAAAGATCAAATATACATCTTTCACTTAAAATCTTAATAATAGTATTTGAAAATTACTCTTCAATAAAATAAATTTAAGCATTTGAAGAATAAAAGTCAAATCTTCTATTTATCCAAAAATACAAAACTTCTTACTAAAGATAGTTTAACTTTATTTAACACCTCTTCATTAAGAAAATTTTAACTTTAAGTTTTTCATGATTACTATAAATTTTAACTAAATTATTTTATTCATTTCTATATTCAAAATTTTGTTCCCCTAATATAACTTCATGTACATAATTGTTCTCAATCAAAAATAAGATTTATTTTTAAGTATTCTTGAGAATCAAATAATATTTTAGGTTTTTGAAAATCTTTGTTTTTAAGATCCCCCAAAAATTTTAAATTTTTAATTAAGATAAAATATTTAAGCATAAGAAATGATACATGGGTGAGAAATAAAAACTAACATATCATGCTTGCAGGAATTTTTAATATCCTAATATGCAAGTATAACAATTTAAATAACAGGAGTAAAATGAAATCAAATTTAGTTTTTTTAAAACATTTTTTCTTTTTTTTTATAATAGGAAATGTAAAAATTTCAAAAGACTTCTACAGTAGTGGAGGGTTTCAAAGCAAATACACACCAACTAAAATAAAACACTGATACAGATAACAGCTGATAGTGGAATTTGAAGAATTTTAAACATGTAGTTTTCCTAAGAAGAAGTTCCTAATAGTGGTTTATAATCTCCTAACAGTTTTTTGAATTTAAAGTACACACTACTAAAAACTCTGACATAACATACACATAAAAACATTTACAATTACACACTACCACACAACAACATATAAATCCATAATAAAACAACAATACCTGAATATGCATAACAGATAAATAGTACAACTACAATCTGCATACTATCAAGGTTCACATCATAATACAATCATCAAACAAAATAGTAGATAAAGCATACAAAAACACAACATAACAACACAATAACTAAAACAAACACACATACATCTACTCTTCATCCTCATCATCATCATCATCTTGCTCGTTCCAATCTCTGGATGTCACATAAGGTATATAAATGGATGAGGTGGCATCTCAGCACTCTGATCTCCTTTAATCAGTCTATCCAAGTATTGCTGATAATTCTCCTCATATTCATCATGTTTTACAATACATCTCTCGACATTATCCAGCTTACCATCCGTATCTCTCATATGCTCTCGAGTAAGACTCACTTTTTTCAAAATCTTTCTTAATAAACCAGTCTATGATTCAATAGATGACGAAGCACATGAAGTAGAAGCTCGAGAAGTAGAAGCAAAAGAAGCAGAAGCAGTAGAAGCCCTACCAAATCCTCCTCTCCAACCAAACTCTGAATGTACAGTGTAAGAACCAACGTTTACACTGGTAATTAGTCTCAATGGCTGAACTACCTCTTCCATGGTCTCAAATCTCACTCTAGATCTTTCACAAAGTGAATGTATCAAAGAAGGAAATCCCATACCTGTAGTCGTGGTTGATCTAGCACAGTTCAAAACATAATCATAAATTATCCGTCCAATATCAATAGGCTTCCCATTCTGAATACAATAGTTCAACACAGCTCTTTCTCTCATCACTTCACTTGTATGACTTGAAGGTAACAACTTAGATGAGATAAAATAATGCCATGTCTTAGAAATGACATTCAATTTGGAAGCAGGAAAGTTCACTCTTCTATCATTTGTAATTTTCCATAATCCTCTTTCATCAGTTAGAAACTTCATAGTCCCATCTAATTCTCCTTCCGAAGGATGATAGTTAGAATAAAAACAGAACATATCAGGAGGTAGTCCATAAAAGGTATTGATTGCACCTGAAGAAAAGTTTACTTCATGCCTTCTAACCATCACCTGATTTTCCTCTACAGCAGGTAAATTTGCATAAAATTCTCTTACCACAGAAACAACAGCAACAATGAAGAAGCAATAGTAATTCTGCTAGTTTCTTCTTGCAATCATATCTTCAATCACCTCTCCTGGCTTACTAAACACTCGCTCAGGAATCAACTTACATGATTGCAATGCATCTACGTATCGTTCCTTAGCCCTCAAACTAACAAATTTGTCAGAATCAAATTTCGTCTTATCTCGAGTGCACTTTGACTTTGGAACCATCTCAAAAAATTCACGAAAAATTCACCATAAATTCCAAAATCAAACTAAACTTGCAATTTATCAAGCTTTTCCTCAAATTTTCACCATGAATAGTGATTTTAAGATTTTCCATAATGTACTCAAAATACATGGTGAAAATAAAAATTTTTTACTTAGGAGTAGTGCTCTTACCTCAAGGAATCCAAATCTAACAATTTTTGTTGAGATTGACTCTTAAATGATCCACAAGATGTAACCCTAGACTTATCTTTCGCGGCAAAACATAGGTTGAAGACGACGGGGCGGTTGAAAATGGCAAATTTCAGGTTTTTAACTCATGGGAAACAAATTTCGCGAACAGGAGATTAAGCGCGAACATTCGGCGCTTGGCCGCGAAATCTGGCGCTTAACCTCCAGTACCCAAATTTTTATAATTAAGGTATATGCACTAAATCATTTTGTTAATTACCCTTAATTAGTCCTCAATAATTAATTCTCCCACATAAGTCTTCTAATACTCCAAATAAAAGTTTAATAACTATTGATTCCACACAAATTTAAAAAAACACAAACTTATATTCAAATAAACACAACATTTAATACAACACTAGAATTTCTATCCAAATGTGAAGGATAAAATTATCAAAATACAAAACACTATAATATTAAACTGACAAGTATACATCTTTAAGATGTACCCATCACATCATCAGACATATATAAAAACACTAAACACACCAAACATGAACTCAACAATAATACTAACATAACACATTAAGACACTAAACAAATAGAAACAAAACACATTTAATTCCACTCTCTATTAGGCGGAATATAACCAGGACCACTATTATTCTCATTTGAACCTTAAGGAATGTAGATTTGATAGAACGGGCGATCAATGTTCATTCTTATATCATCTTCTTCAATCCATTTATTTTTCACAAACATTGCTTTATCTATTTCTTCCACATACCTTGAATGATTGAATTGCATCTTGAGTTGCCATCCCATGTGATCCAGATGTACTATAATATCATTGATTTTTGCTTCATTGAAGTCACTCGGGCTTCAATTTTTGCAATCATCTCTGCTATACCTTGAATACTAACAGCCAGATATCCATTAAATAACTCCTTAGCAGTATCACTAATGAACTTACTTTTATCGGAATCTTGTTCCTTCTTCATCTCGTTCTCCCAGGACGACATGGTGCTCTCAAAATTTTCTTCTTAGACTTCGGAAATGAAATTTGGACTTAGGGTAAGTGTTTCTAACAAGTCTATTCCTTTTTATAGACTTGGGAGATGCTAGAATATTCCCCTAGATGTTTAGAATCTTCTAAATAACTTCCATAACTCCTCCCACATGATCTAGGCTTCAAATACACATTTTTCATGTTTTTTATAACTGTGGCACCTAAGCACCAACTATTCGGTGCTTAGCCGCCAGTGCACAATTTAGCACAGGTCCGCTAAGTGTCCGTAAACTTCACTTAATCATCAATTAAGGTCGAATAAACTCGACTTAAATTTAAAAACTCCAAATTACTACCATTAAAAACATAAAAACAAACCAAACAAAGCAAACAAAACACACAAAACAAACATAAAGCAAAGCATACCGATAAATATGGGTTGCCTCCCACAAAGCCTTGTTTTAAGGTCTTCAGCCTGACATACCCAAAACTCATTCTGAGTGACCCAACATTAAATTCTCATCAGATTTAGATATGTTGACTGAAAAATATGGTTTAAGACTATGTCCGTTAACTTTAAATATTTTTCCAGTCTTAGGATCTTGAATATCTACAGCTCCATAAGAATAAACTTTTATCACAATGAATGGACCCATCCACCTGGACTTAAGTTTTTCAGAAAATACTCTTAACCTAGCATTATACAACAAAACTTGTTGTCCTGGTACAAGATTTTTGGTAAGAATCTTCCGATCATGCCATAACTTTATCTTTTCCCTATAAATCTTAACATTTTCATAAGATTCATTCCTTATTTCTTCAAGCTAATTCAATTGCATTAATCTCTTTTCAGCAGCATCTTTCAAATTATAATTGAACTCTTTAATAGCTTAATAAGCCTTATGCTCAAGTTCAAAAGGTAAATGACAAGCTTTTCCAAAAATTAGCCTATATGGGGACATTCCTATAAGTGTTCTGTAAGCAGTCCTATAAGCCCACAAAGCATAATCCAGTTTAATTGACCAATCCTTTCTATTTGGATTAATAATTTTTTTCAATATTCTTTTAATTTCACGACTGGATAATTCAACCAAACCACTTGTCTGCGGATGATAAGCAGTAGTAATGCGATGATTAATATGATATTTCTTTGCTAACTTCCTAATAATTACATTTCTAAAATGACTTCCCCCATCAGTTATGATTACTCTTAGTATTCCAAATCTGCAAAATATGTTCTTTTATGAAAACTTTGAAACACTTTGAGCATCACATCGAGGTAAAGCAATAGCTTCAATCCATTTGGAAACATAATCTACTGCTATTAAAATATACACATTTCCGAAAGATGGTGTAATTGGTCCCATAAAATCTAGTCCCCAAACATCAAATATTTCAACTTCCAACATATAATTGAGGGGCATCTCATTTCTTCTAGAAATATTGCCTACACGCTGACATCTATCACAATTTTTATTATAAACATTCACATCCTTAAAAATTGTAGGCCAATAAAATCCTGATTGTAATATCTTATATGCAGTTTTATCACTTCCAAAATGTCTAATCAGAATCATGACATTTTGAATAATTTCATAAGTCTCTTCCAAAGGTACACATCTTCGAATTATAAGATCCTTTCCTTGTTTATATAAAAATGGGTCATCCCAAAAATAAGTCTTAGGATCAGACAAAAATTTCTTCTTTTCATGATATGTCAAACCATAGGGTATAATATTACTAACAATAAAGTTTACTATGTCTGCATACCACGGAACATTCCTTTCTTTAATAGTGAACAGTTTTTCATCAGAAAAATGTTCATTAATTTCTTCAATATCATAGAGAGATTTTTCAATTTCAAGCCTGTACAAATGATCAGCAATTTGATTATCAGAACCCTTCTTATCTACTATCTCAAAATCAAATTCTTGCAAAAGAAGAATCCATCTTATAAGTCTTGGTTTTGCATCATTTTTCTTCATTAAGTATTTAATAGCAGAATGATCAGTATGCACAACACATTTAGTTCCAATTAAATATGATCAAAATTTATCAAAAGAAAATACTATAGCTAATAACTCTTTCTCAGTAGTGGTATAATTAATTTGAGCTTCATTAAGAGTCTTACTAGCATAATAAATTACTTTGAAAATTTTATCATATTTCTGACCCAAAACAACACCAATAGCATAATCACTAGCATCACACATTAATTCAAAAGGTTTTTCCCAATTTGGTGAAATTATTACAGGTGCAGTGATTAATTTTTCTTTTAATGTTTCAAAGGCTTTACGACAGTTATCATCAAAATTAAAAATTGCTTCCATTTCCAATAAACAACATAAAGGTTTTGTAATTTTTGAAAAGTCTTTAATGTAACGCCTGTAGAATCCAGCATGTCCTAAAAAACTTCTAATTACCCTTACAATGGTTGGGCAAGGTAACTTAGATATAACTTGAGTTTTTGTAGGATCTACCTCAAAACCTTTTTTTGAAATCTGATGTCCCAAAATAATTCCTCTTGCTACCATAAATTGGCATTTTTCCCAATTAAGGATCAAATTAGTTTCTTGACAGCATTTTAGAATTTTAGATAGATATTCTAAACATGATTCAAATGAAATTCCAAACACTGAAAAGTCATCCATAAAAGTTTCAATCCCTTTTTCAATTAAATCACAAAAAATAGCCATCATATATCTTTGAAATGTAGCAGGGACATTACATAAACCAAAGGGCATTCTTCTAAAAGCAAATGTACCATAAGGACTGGTAAATGTAGTTTTCTGTTGATCCTCAGGAGCAATTTGAATTTGGTGGTAACCAGTATATCCATCTAGAAAACAAAAGTATTTATGCCCAGCCAGTCTATCCAACATTTGATCTAGAAAAGGGAGTGTAAAATGATATTTCCTTGTGGCAAGGTTTAATTTTCTATAATCAATGCATATTCGTCACTCTGTAACTTGTCTTGTTGGTATCATTTCATTCTTTTCATTAACAGTCATAGTTACTCCTCCTTTCTTAGGAACACAGTGAATAGGACTAACCCATGCACTATCTGAAATAGGGTAGATAATTCCAGCATTCAACCACTTTAAAATTTCTTTCTTAACAACTTCTTTCATAATAGGATTTAATCTCCATTGGGGATCAGCCCTCGGTTTGCAATTAACTTCCATAAGAATTCTTTGCATACAAATTGAAGGACAGATTCCTTTAATATCAACAATTGTCCATCCAAAGACTTTCTTGTGCTTCTTCGGAATTTCAAGCAAACTCTCTTCTTCTTTTTCAGTTAATTGAGAGGAAATTATAACAGACAAGGTTGAGGATTCACCTATAAAAGCATACTTTAAATTTCCAGGAAGCATTTTTAACTAAGTTCAGGAGGTTTTTCAATTGATGAACCATAAGATTTAACTTTCTCAGTCATATCCAACAATTCAAAATTTTCTTGAACATACTTTAAATCTTCTTCTTGAAAATCTTCAGAATCAAATAACTCCTCTTCTTGCTTATATTCAAATTCTTCTCTTTCAACATTCTCTTCATAAGTTGATTTTAAATGACATTCACTTAAATAATCAATAACATCCATCCTATAACACTTATCTTCTTTACCTCTTGCAGGATATTTCATCGATTTTGAAATATTAAATGTAACAGTCTGATCATTAACCCTCATCGTTAATTCCCCTTTTTGCAAATCTATCATAGCTCTGCCTGTAGCTAGAAAAGGTCTCCCAAAAATTATGGGTATCTCTTTATCTTCCTCCATATCTAACACAATGAAATCCACAGGAAAATTAAATTGATCCACTTTTACCAAAACATCTTCTATAACTCCTTTAGGATATGTGATCGAACGATCTTCTAATTGCAGAGTTACAGTACTTGGGGTTATTTCTCCTAGTCCCAGTCTTTTAAATATTGATAGAGGCATAAGGTTAATGCTTGCACCCAAATCACATAAAGCTTTTCCACAGAATCTTTCTCCGATTGCACATGGAATTGTGAAACTACCAAGATCTTTAAGTTTTTCAGGAAGCTTTTTCTGAATTATCGCACTGCACTCCTCACTAAGTGCAACAGTCTCATTTTCTTCAAACTTCCTCTTCTTATTCAGAATATCCTTCATAAATTTTGCATAGCTTGACATTTGTTCTAGAGCTTCAACAAATGGAATATTAATGATAAGCTTCTTTAATATCTCCAAGAATTTTGAAAATTGCTTATCCAAGTTTTGTTAACGAAGTCTCTGAGGAAATGGAGGTGGTGGTTTTTCTAAATCAACCTTAGGTGGAGAAATAGGTCTTTTAAAACCTTTTGGAGCGTCCTCTTTAGGTCTTTCAATCTCTTCTTTCTCTACTTCAGTCTCTTTTTGAACTCTACCTTCCAATTCTTTTCCACTTCCCAGTTGAATTTATTTCACTTGTTCTTTATTCTTTTCTCTTGGATTCACTTCGATATTACTTGGAAGCATTCCTTGGGATCTATTACTTAAGGCATTTGCAATTTGTCCCAATTGATTTTCAATATTTCTGATGGTTGCTCCTTGAATTTGTAATTGATTTCCCATATGTGATACTACTTCTTTCATAGACAACTTCTTCTCCTTATTTTGTAAAGCATTGTTATAACCTGAAGGATAAGTTAATCTATTATTATTATTACCTTGGTTGTTCCAATTCCCCAATGGGTTTACTTGGGTGTTACCCTATTGTTGATTAACACCACCCTGATTATTGTTATTCCAGTTAAAATTTGGATGATTCTTCCAACCTAGGTTATAATAATTAGAATATGGGTTGTTAGGTTTGATTATAAAATTCACAGTTTCTGGTGAAGAATAAGAATCAACCATTTGACCTAATGAATTTTTTTCAATCATGAGATTTGGCTGAGAAAAATTCATCCCAAATTGGTCTATCTTCCTCGATACAACGAAGCAACTCGATTTGCTAACATTGTAAAAGCATCATTTTCATAAACACTGGCTACCTTTTTAGGATTTAACCTTTCAGAAGGCCATTGAAAATTATTAGTAGCCATTTCTTCAATTAAAGCATAAGCATCAGTAAATGGTTTAGATATTAATGATCCATCAGCAGCAGCAACGATGATTGATCTAAGAGATCCAACTAATTCATTATAAAAAGTTTGAATTATTAACCAATCTGGTATTGCATGATGTGGACATTTCCTGAGGAGATCTTTAAATCTTTCCCATGCTTTATTTATTGATTCCCCTTTAAACAGACAAAAAGATGTTATATCATTTCTCAACTTAGCAGTCTTAGATGATGGAAAATATTTAGCAAGGAATTTTTGTGACAGTTCACCCTAAGTTCTAATTGATTTAGGTGCTAACAAATGTAACCACATTTTAGCTTTATCCCTTAGTGAGAAAGGAAAAGTCTAAGTTTAATAGCATCATCCGAAACACCATCATATTTAAAAGTAGCACACAACTCTAGAAAATTAGTAAGATGCAAATTAGGATCTTAAGTTGTTGCTCCCCCAAACTGATTATTAGACACCATTTGGATAATAGCAGGTTTAAGCTGAAAAGAATTAGTAGCTACAACAGGGTTTTGAATACTAGCACGAAGTTCATCTACTGTAGGGTTAACATAATCTCTTAAAGGTCTTAATTCTTAATAGATGCCAATGTTTTGATTTTGATGATTTGCAGTTTCTTGAGTATTTTTTTCTTTTTCTGTATTTTTAATTTTTTTGATTTTTCTGATAGTTCTTTCTAATTCAGAATCGTAAGGCACAAGTCCTTCAGAACCTGAACTACACATACAATAATAAAACAAAACAAAACACAACACACTAACCAAAACAAAGAAAATTAAAAATTTAAAAATTTTTAATTCTCTTTAAAATAGAATATAATTGTTTTCCCTAGCAACAACACCAAAACTTGATCCCCGATAAATATATGTGCTTACAAATATGATATGAAAATTGTCAACGACGCCAAAAACTTGGGCCACGAGGAATATAAGTGCAACGGATGCCAGAAACTTGGTTCCGCTGGATAAATGCACTGATGATTTAAGATATGAATATAATGATTTTATAATGTGGGATACTATGCAAGTATACGTATCGTTTATCAAGTAATATAGGACTTTCTGATTAAGCCCCAAGATATCGAACCCACAGGGAAAAGTTGAAAATCTTTAAAGGAATTTAGAATATTATCTTTTTTACTTTCTTTAATTGTTTTTGCAATAGTATGTCTTGGGTTTGAAAAGTTTTAGAAAGTTGATTTGTCTTTTGAAATTTTCTTAATAAAATGCTAAGCAATGAAAGTAAAGGTTTCAATAACTAATAACACTGGATGTAAAAATACTATTAACTAAAATATATTTTTCTTTCCTTTCATGAAGTAGTAATAATTCTTAAAGTATTGTTGTGGAAGTATTTAAATTTTGTTATGACAGATAGAAGCAAATTTGTTCTTTACCCTTACTTGGTTCTATAAAGAACATAGGTTAATTTGAAATTTATATTATTTTGAACATGGTTAGGCAGGGAAGATACCAGTCTCTCACTCTAAAGTTCCCTCGATTCCCACCACCTGGGGGCTAACTTCTCATAACAAAACTCAAAACTTCAAACTAAATTAGGGGGTTTTAACCTGTCACTCTAAAATCCTCTAATTTTACTCCCTTCTATAAAAATATTTTCTAATATTTCATTCACTTATATGGACTATAATTCCCACCCATATAATTGCATGTGATTCCTACTAACTTTAATAAGATAATACTGCATTGGATCTTATATAATCTCAAGAAATTTTACAACTTAACAGGCCAAATTAAGAAGTAAACAAAGTTCTCAGAATCAATCTTCACAATTTCTTCCAACTTTTAAACACTGATACTTTCCACAATAATTCTCTTTAAATTAATTACTTCTCCATTTTAAGAAAGAAAAAGATAAAGTAAACTACTCAGAATGCATTGGGAAAATACAAAAACACATAGATTTGAAATTACAAACAATAAGAAAATAATAAACGAAATCAAGTATTGATAAATAAAATAAAAGTAAATACTTATCTGAAATTCCTTTCCAGAAGACTAAGGAAGTTCCTCTGAAACTTTGACTCTTCGCTAAACTACTCCTTAGAGCAAGTCTCCTTACTCTGATGACTCAGAATACAAGCTTCAAACTTCAATAAAAACTAAACTAAAAGAAAGAAAAGAAGTGGGAGAAGAACTCTTAACTCTGACCCTTTTCTTCTTTCTACTCTCTACTCCTACTCTAAATAAAAACTTAAAAAGCAGTGGAAGAATCTCCTAAATTCCTCTCTTCGAAATACAGTGAAGAGCCTCTTCAATTCTTCGCTTCTTCACTTCTAAGACTTTCTTTAAATAGTGAACCAAAAGGTGCCTTGGTGTCTCTTCAAAATGTGTCCAGATTCGATGTATCTACCAAGGAACGCACCCCTTCATTCAAATTTGTTGCCCAATGGAAGTTATGGACATTAACACTAAGAGTTGCATCCATTCCCTTTTTAATTTGGCACCAAATATAATTAAATTTCCATTTATAACTGTGGCGGGTAAGCGCCTTAGCCGGCCTAGTGGCGCTTAGCCGCTAGTGCCAAATTTTTTATTTTTCATCTTTTTGCTCCAACTTTGATCCAATTTTGTTCCTTTCATCATGACCATTCATTTTCATCATACCTGCAAGAAAAACACAAAATACCTTCCCTTAAAGTGCAATATCATTAAATATAGGTATAAAAATGTGCATAAAAATACTATATATTTTAGGTGTATCAAGGATTCAAAGGAACTTCAAGGGAATTGCATTGGGGAAGAGAAAGAGATAAGTTGTATTTTCTTTTGTGGTTTGTATGACTTTTCTTTTATATATAAAATCCATGTTTTATTGTATCTTCTCCATGAATTCTGAGTAGTCTCCCTAATCTTTCTTCTTGCATAGAGATGTGATGATGAATTGATGTGGATTTGATGTGCTTTTAATGTAATGAAGAAATTGTGACGGTTTTTCATTTAGAACTTAATTTACTTTTGATTTGGCCAATTGAAATGATAAAATATGTTGTTGAACATTAAGTTTGAAAGGATTTAATGTCCTACAACAATAATGAAAGATCCATTCAATTTCTATGGATGAATTGCGCAGTTCATGGGAATTGAGTGTAAATAAATAGGGAAATATGTTTTGATGGACTTCAATGTGGAGATTTCAGGGAGTCAGGCTGAAATCCCCAAATTGGTTCTAAGATTAGTAACTAATATCAAAGGTTAGCCTTCGGTTGAAGGGTGAGTGGGAGCTCTGAAGTGAGAGCCGGTATCCTCCCAGCCTAGCCTTAGAGTTAGTGACTAAACTTAGAATATGTCAATGTTCTTTTCTTACTTAGAAGAGGGCTACTCTTTTAAGGGTTATGAATCATCTATGCTCCTATTTGGTACAATAATATAGATAATTATTCCATATCAACCCACACATCATATTCTCATTGCAAGAGGAAATATACTTTTCTCATTTATAAAAAAACCTTTCAAATACTTAGTTTAGTGTGTCTGTTAGTTAATTCTGTTCTTAAAGTTATTAGAAGTAATTGTAGTTAGTTAATTGTTACTGTTTCGTTGTTCTTACCGATTCCTGCATAGTAGTAGTAAGCAGTAAAACTTAACTTTAGGGCTTATTACATATTGTGTAACACTTTCTTAAAACTTCAACATTTCCCTGTGGGATCGATATCTAGGACTCCATTAGAGCCCTGTATTACTTGATACGATACGTATACTTGCGTTGAATGCTTGGACTTAACAAAATTATTATAAATCTATAAATCTGATTTCATAAATTCTTGTAAAATATAAAGTCGAGCATCACCTACTGAGGAAAATATTCCCTCAGAGGCTGGGTAAAATGGAGAACTGCCTATTCCAATTCAAGAGGGACCTGTTCTGGTGGAGTCCCAGCCTCCTATCATTCATGATATACAACAAACTCCAACTGAAGTTGTGAATTTGGGAGACTTGTCTCTGAAATCTACTACTGATGTTGTTAATGAGGATTTTGATAATTCACCCCCTCCTACTGAAAGGAGCCTTGTTGCGCCTTCTCTTGAACAGCTAGGGGCTATGCAAGAAGCACTAAAATCTAAATGACAAGTACATAAGACAAAGAAGAAAAAGAAACATGCTAATGAGCTTCAAAATTTAATAGAATTACCCAAATCTGGCTGATAAAATTAGCCTTCTATGTAGTTAAGGGCTTTCTCCTAGCACTAGTAGAGGTAGAACTAGATCCAAATCCCACCCTTCACACCGTCCACCCCCCTCTTCAACATGATTAATCTCCATTGTTGGAATATAAGGGTCATTTCCCATCCCCTTGCTAAAAAAAGACTGATTCATCTTTATAAAAAACATAAATAATGGTTTTTTTTGCCTTACTTGAGCCTACGGTCATAAAAACCCCAACAAATTTATAAAAAGATTCTCTGGTTGCTCTTTGTTTGCTAACATCTCCAATAAGATTTGGGTGTTCTGCAGGAAGGAGATTCATTGGTCTGTAATAATTGATCACCCCCAATTTATTCATCTTGCCATAAGGATCAATGGACATGAAATCTTCGCTATTTTTTTTTATGCTGGATGCAACAAAACTGCCAGGATGGAGCTGTGGAAAGAATTACATATGATCAACGAACATATTTAGTCCAGTTGGATTATTGGAGGAGATTTTAGTTGCATTGGCTCTACTGCTGAAAAGATGGGGGGCAGGACTCCATGTATCAATAAGCTCACCACCTTCAATGAAAATATTTAGATGGCAGGGCTTTTTGACTTGGGCTTTCAAGGGTCACAGTTTACTTGGAAAAGAGGTAGCATTTGGCGAAGATTAGACAGGAGCTTAGTAAATAACTTATGGCTCCATAATTTTCTGCATACTAATGTTAATCATTTAAGCCTTGCTGGTTCAGATATAGGCCTCTTTTGATCACTATTACTGCCTCAACTCTCCTATCCAGATCTCCTTCTTTCAGATATCTTAATTTTTAGCCGGAACATCAGAATTTCCTTAGCATTGTTTCTACTAATTGAATTAGGTGCTTTCATCATAATCCTTTTACCAAACTTCAATTACTTCATTTGAAAGTGGGTAAGGCCCTTAAGAAGTGGAGCTGGGATTCCATTGGGGACATCTTTAAAGTAGTGGATCATGTTGATAAAGAGGTGGAGGAGTTAGAGATAGTCGCACAGGTGGACGATACACAGTGTGGCCTTCTTTTTGCAAGCCAGGAGAAATTGCTTACTGCAATTGAATGGCAGGAGAACTTCCTTAGACAGAAAGCTGCAATCTGTAAATTTAAGGATGGGGACAAAAATACTAAATTTTACTCAGTATAAAAGAAAATATAATGCCATACATTCTATCACCAATACTAAAGGGGAAAAATTAATGACAGACAATGCTATTATTGAGGATGTTGTACACTTTTTTCCAACATTTACTTACAAAAGTGCCTACTGCTAGTCCTCAAATTGACCAAAGTGTGTTCAATGAGGATTTCCAGTTTATAAATTCACTTATACTTGCTGACCCCCATATGAGAGTGAAATTTGGGCTGCCTTTAATTCTATGGTTAGCTCCAAAACAGCAAGCCCTGATGGTTTACTACTAACTTCTATAAAAAATCTTGGGCAATCATTAAGGAGGACGTGATAACTGCCAGTCAAAGATACTTTCAAGGTGTGGATCTCACACAATATTTCTGTGCTTCAACTATTATTTTTTTGACCAAAAGACACTGCAAAGAAGAATTGAAACCACTTTAGACCTATAAACCTTACATCTGTCATTAGCAAAGCTATAAGCAAAATTATAATGGGAAGACTGCAACCACATCTTGATATGATCATCAGTGCCTATCAAACTGCTTTTGTGAAAGGCAGATCTATTATTGATAATAAACTTTTGGCTCAGAAACTAATACTTGATCTGGAAAAACCTTGCAAGGGGGTAACATTATTTAAAAACTGGATATAAAGAAAGCCTAGACACTATTTATTGGGAGTTTATTATGGAAGTCCTTGCTGCTGATCCATGAAAAAAATACCCATTTTTATGCCTTGTTTTTAATCAAAGTTTTAAGGATATTATGCTTTAATGAAAGGAATTTTTGTGTTTTTGGATATAGGTGATGGAAAATGTTAAAGAAGGAAAAAAAGTTAAAAAGGAGCAAAAAATAACAAAATGGAGAAAAAATGGAGCCAAAATGTAAAGTTGTCAAAATTATTGGTCTGGCGTCTAGGGGCCAGAATCCGGCGCCTAAGCGCCAGGTCAATACGGGATCTGTCAAGATTTTTGATGACTTTTGGACGGTTATTTTGACGATGTTAGCAGTTATTGGACCTTCTAAAAGACTGGCAGTTGTTACTGGTTTATAGGACATGTGATGCAATGCATTTGGATGCTTGGAAACGGTTTTAATAGCGAAGAGGTGCGATCCAAAGTGAAGAGGTGTGAAGAACTGGACGCAGAGTCCGGCGCCTAGGTGCCAGATTCCGACGCCTAGGCGCCAGATTCCGGCGCCTAGGTGCCAGACACACCTTCTAGAAGATTCATTGAATGTGGACACATTTTGAAGAGGTGCCTTAAGGAAACCCTTGAAGCCTATAAATAGGAGGGTACTCCAGAAAAAAATCACCCCCTATCTAGAGCCCCATCTAGAGAGAGAATTAGAGAGATACTTTGGGCACACATTTTACTATCCTTCATAAATTAGTTAGTTATTTTATTTAGAGTTTGTATTGAGAGTTTAAAGAGTTGGTGCTTTTGAAGTTTATTTGCTTGGAGTCAGAAGAATTCAGAGGTTCAGTAGGAGAAACACTTGAGATAAGTATTTGTAATTTTATTCAAAGTTTCATTATCATGTTTTGTTTTTTAAATTCAATGTGTTCTAAGCAGTTAGTTTACTTTCTCCTTTCAATTAGGAAAAGATAAACAAGATAATATAAATTTTGTTGGAGAATTAAAAACTATTTATATTTTAAAACATTGTGATGATATTAATACCAGATCTTAATTTACTATTTAAATTGGCCATTTAAATTGTTAAAATCTGTTAAAGAGTTTTGATATATAGAAGGAGATGAATTCTTAACTTGTAGATATGACATGAATCCTTGGGTAGTCGAAGGCCTTGTGCGAGTTATTTAAGGTGAAGTGCAAATAAATAGGAAGATATTATATAATGGGCGTAGAATTGATAAGTTTTTAGAGTGACAGTATCTAAATTCTTGTGATTCGGTTTATAGAGAAGGAAAGGGTCACTAGTAGTGCCGACCATAACCACCCTCGGACATCTAGTAGTGTGAGCCTAGATTAATCCATTCTACTAACAATACATCCGGACTTCGATCTATAGGTTAGCCAATGTTCTTTACACCTGGATCAAAGGGTAAAGAATATGAATGCTTCTATTTGGCACAATACCATAAATTTATATTCTCGATGAATATTATCATTATCTTAGAAAATCTTGGATTAATTGAAAGAAAGAAATTTGTTTTTTTATTGCTATTTACATCAATCATTTCATTACTGCTTTATTATTGCATCTAGTAAATTAAAAATATCAAATTTATAGCTATAAAAGAAATACTTAAAAATACAATTAAATTATTTAAAAATCCATAACTCACTCCTCATGGGATCGATACCGGGGTCTTTGTTTCAAAGCCTTATATTACTTGATACGATACGTATACTTGCGTAGTACCCCTAGTGTGTAAAATATTTTCGATAAAATTATATTTATATACACTAGCCACTATTATTATCTATTACATATATTTAAAAGCATTAATTATTATATTTGTCATCAGCAGATTGTGGGTCAAGTTTTTGACACCGTTGCCGGGGTTTGAATTTTTAGTACGCATACATTTAGCGTGGGTCAAGTTTTTGGCACCGTTGCCCGGGGAGGAGTGGAGGCAAATTTTTAGATTTTAAATATTTTTATTTTATTTTATTCATTTTCTTTTATTGTAAAAAATATAAAATACAAAAATAATAATAATAAAATAAATATATAAAATAATTTTTTTTACTAATAAGTAGAGATTTTATTTCTTGCTAATTTACTTTTTATGCGTAGTGCCAGATCTGAAGGATTATTACCTTTAGATTCTAAATTAGAAAGAACTGTTAAAAGAATTAAAAAAGGAAAACAAACTCAAAAAATCCATGAGATGGTTAATTTACATAACAATTTACAAAATCCAATTGAAATTAATGATTAAAATGTTTACAAACTATTAAGGGATTATGCTAACCCTACAGTTGATGAACTTCATAATAGTATTCAAATACCTACTGTAAATGCTAATTCTTTTGAGCTTAAACCATCTAATGGTTCAAAATAATCAATTTGGAGGAACACCACATGAGGATCCAAATTTACACCTTGCTAGTTTTTTAGAACTTTGTACTACCTTTAAATATAACAATGTTTCTGATGATGCTATTAGACTTAGAATCTTTCCTTTTTATTTAAGAGATAAAGCAAAGATGTGGTTAAACTCATTAGCAACAGGTTCTATTAAAACATGGGCTGAAATACCACAAAAATTCCTTGCTAAATATTTTCCTCCTTCTAAAACTGCTAAATTAAGAAATGATATTACTTCATTTAGTCAATTTGACTTGGGAGACAATTTATGAAACTTGGGAAAGATTTAAAGAACTATTAAGAAAATGTCCTCATCATGCTTTACCTAATTGGTTAATTATTCAAACACTTTATAATGGTTTAATTGGATCACTAAAATCAATTATTGATGCTGCTGCTGGAGGTTCTTTAATATCTAAATCATTTGAAAAAGCTTATAATTTAATTGAAGAAATTGCTAACAATAATTTTCAATGACCTTCTGAAAGGATTAATCCTAAAAGAATGTCAAGTATTCAAGATAACAAAGCATTTTCTATCCTAGCTTCACAAGTAGCTGCAATATCTAAGAAATTAGATAATTTTACCATCAACATATCACATAACAACTCATCTAATATTGAAGATTCTCAAACTATTGAAACTTTATAAGCTATTGCTAGTAAAAATAATTTGTATTCAAATTATTATAATACTGGATGGAAAAATCACCCTAATTTTAACTGGAATAATCAATAACAACAATGGGGTAATAATCAATCCAATCCAACTGGAAATTGGAATAATCAAGTAAATTCAAATTATAAACCACCTGGATTTAATAATCAACAGAAAAAGTTATCAATAGAAGAATTAATTTTATAAATGAGTAATCAATTACAAAATCAAAATACTATTATTCGTAATATTGAGAATCAAATAGGACAAATCACTAATTTAATTAATAACAGACCTCCAGGAATACTTCCTAGTAATGTTGAAATTAATCCAAAAGAAACTGAAAAAGAACATGAACAACTTAAAGCTGTACAACTTAGAAGTGGAGAGGAATTAAAAGAAAGACTGCAGAATGAAATTGAAAAAGAGATTGAGGTTGAAGAGATTGAAAAACCTAAAGAAACTCCTTCTCCTAATCAAGATCAAACTAATATTTCTATTAATGTGGAAGTTGAAAAACCATCACCACCTTTTCCTCAAAGATTAAAACAGCAGAAGCTTGATCATCAATTTTCTAAGTTCTTTGAAATTTTTAAGAAACTTACTATAAACATACCTTTTGCTGAAGCTTTGGAATAGATACCAACTTATGCAAAATTTATGAAGGATATATTAAGTAAGAAACGAAAATTTGAAGCCTTTTAAACTGTTGCATTAAGTGAAGAATGTATTGCAATAATTCAAAAGAAATTACCTTAGAAACTTAAAGATCCTTGAAGTTTTACTATACCTTGTGCTATTGGAGAAAAATTTTGTGGAAAAGCTTTATGTGATTTAGGAGCTAGTATTAATCTCATGCCATTTTCTATTTATCGAAGGTTGAATTTAGGAGAGATTACTCCCACCACTGTAACCCTTCAGTTAGGTGATAGATCTATCACTTACCCTAAAGGAGTTATAGAGGATGTACTTGTTAAAGTAGATAAATTTATCTTCCCTGTGGATTTCATTGTACTTGATATGGAAGAAGATAAAGAAATACCAATTATTTTAGGGAGACCTTTTCTAGCTACCGGACGAGGTATGATTGATGTGAAAAAAGGAGAATTAACGATGAGAGTTAATGATCAAGAGATTAAATTTAATGTACTTAAATCGATGAAGTACCCTGACAAAGAAAAATGCTATCGAATGGATATTTTTGATTTTATAATTGAAAAACACTATCGAGAAAAATGTAAAATCATTCCTGAAGAAGAAATTAAATTTTTAACTGATGAAAATGAAGAACTAAATAAAGAAGAATTATTTAAAGAAACTCATTATATTAAAGATAACTAGGAAACTTTAGACATAACTCAAAATGATATACTTTTACCCTCAAATAAAAAAGCCCCTGAACTGGAATTAAAAATGTTACCTTCACATTTAAGTATGTATTTCTTGGAAATTCGTTAACTTTACCTGTTATTATTTTTTCTGAGCTAAGTTTTGATTAAGAAGAAAAATTAATAGGAGTGTTAAAGAATTATAAGAAAGCTTTTGGTTGGACAATTGCTGATAGAAGAGGAATAAGCCCTTCCATTTATATGCATAGAATTTTAATGGAAGAAAATTTTAGACCTACTATTGAACCACAAAGAAGATTAAATCCTATCATGAAAGAGGTTGTCAAAAAAGAAATTTTAAAATGGTTAGATGCTGGAATTATTTATCCTATTTCGAATAGCCAATGGGTATGTCATATTCATTGTGTTCCGAAGAAAGGAGGAGTAACTGTCACTGTCAATGATAAAATGAACTAATTCCTACAAGACAAGTTACTGGATGGCGAATTTGCATTGATTATCGGAAGTTAAATGATGCCACTAGAAATGATCATTTTCCTTTACCTTTCTTGGATTAAATGCTTGACAAATTAGCTGGACAATCATATTTCTGTTTTTTGGATGGATATTCTGGTTATCATTAATTACTTATCTCTCCTAAGGACAAAGAGAAAACAACATTTATAAGTCCTTATGGAACATTTGCCTTTAGAAGAATGTCTTTTGATTTATGTAATGCACCTGTAACTTTTCAAAGATGTATGATGTAAATATTTTGTGATTTGATTGACAAAGGAATTGAAGTATTCATGGACGACTTTTCAGTTTTTGGAACTTCTTTTGAGTCTTATTTGGAAAATATTTCCAAAGTTCTGAAAAGATGTGAAGAAACAAATTTAGTTCTTAACTGGGAAAAATGTCAGTTTATGGTCACATAAGTTATTGTACTTGGTCATTGTATGGCTTATTTTTAGGTTATATGTTGAATTTAAAAAGAAAAGGGTCGCCTACAGAAATTGTCGGCGAATTTTAAATTTAATTTAAATATATAATTTGAAAAGTAGTATTTGATTTTAAAAATAATTTTAAATTTCAAAATTTTAAGATATGAAATTAAACCGATCTCACATCCCAAATAGTTTATATAAACGAGCACCGCACCACAAACCGTGTATCTATCCCGAAGAATAGACACACTGCTTGATGATGGGGCTCGATTTAATAAATTAGGAGATTTGTGACATCCGTTTGGTCTGCGAACCAATTTTATAAGCCGACAAGTTCCCCGCTTAATATAAAGGAATTAGCGAGGTTTATATTACTCCGGGTTTATAAAGTTCCCTATAAGGGCAAGCCCTTATAGTTAATTACATCTTAAATGACGGAATCATTTAAGAAAACTCTCAATAATGATTAGTGGTTTTGCTCTTCGAATTTCAAAGTTTAAGGTTTTCAAAGGATTGAATTTTGGAATTTCAATAGTGGAATGGATCAAATTTGGGAATGCGTTATTTTCGAGAGTCCAAAGGAAGAGAAGTAGGAGAAGCTGAGGATACAAGAAGAAATCTTGGCAACCTCCCAAACTATCCTATTGTTTGGCTTCAATTTGAGAGTTTATTTAATGTTTCAATCCTGCCAATTTTAATTAACTAGGACTTATATTTGTAAGACGCAGTCATGCAAATAGCCTCGAAGATGTTAGGGTTTATGTCGTACCAAACGACTACCTCGGAGTCCTAAGACTGGTTAGGGCTTAATTTGCATAACATGATTATGCAAGTGCCTAACGAGAAGTTGAGGATTTATGTCGTACCAGGCAAACTACCTTGAAATCCTATGGCTTGGTTATTTAATTCTAAGAAAGTTTTGTCGAAGTAGATCCGAGTTTTGTCGATGACGATGGACGTGCCGCCCACCGTGCTCGAGCTCCTTGTTGTTGTAGAGGTTTAGTTTTAGAAGTCATAAATCGGGAGATGAGAGAAGTGTTTTGGTTTAGAAATCTTAAAGTCCGAGTGTTTTTTAATATTTTAATTAAAACAAATCTTAATGTTAATTAAACAGAACCGATTAAGATCCCACGGTTCCGTCATCCCAGCACCGTTATTTTCATCAAATTCACTTAGTCGAGATGAATTTGCTAAACTCAATTGAATGAGTTCCACACTTTCATTTAGACCGTGGGAAATCCCGTTAGCAACACGTGGGTTACATCATCCGAGGTATTCCCGATCATTCAATGAGACGTTTTAATTTAGTTGTAGTTGTGGTTTTGTTGTTCTGTTTATGATTAAATTTTGAGTTATTTTATATTTTTGAATGTTGTGGCGGTGAATTTTATCTTGCAACGACTTTTAATTTAGTTTTGGTTTCAGTTTAGGGACTATCCTAAAGGTTTTGGTTTTCATGCAACAGTTTTATTTAACATGCAAGAAAAGTAAAGTACATTGCATGTAAGTAAATTGCAATAAATTAAATTGCAATGAAATAAAAGCGTACCCGGAGGGTCTTCCCGTCATCCCAAGCTGCACTTAAAACACATGTTAAGGCATTTAAATATTTCAACAAGTACCTAGTAAAGCTAAGGGAAAGGTTTTGGTTGTCTACCAAAGTCCTAATCCTATAGCTAGTCATCTCCTATGACGTCTAGGTTTTTGTTTTTTATTAAGGATGATTTTCTTCACCAAAGAACAATTAAGTTCGATTGTTCTTATAAACATCCCATCATATTGAGGAAGTGCTTAAGACGAGTCTTAAACATCTTTTCAATACCTCTAGGATTGTTTTAAGTCCAAAAGAATTTAATTATACAAGTGAATTAATCATCAAGGAGTTTAAGTTTTGTTCTCTTGCTCAGCGAACTAGGAAATTTGAATATCCCATAAGTGGAGTAACATTTCTCTTGATACCTCATTTAAGAGTAATAACATTAAGAGCTTTAAAAGGGCAAATCAACTTATTAAGTATTTTAATGATTTAAACTTAATGATTTAATTTCAATTTTGATTTTGATTATAAAAAAAAATTTAAGTTTGGAATATTGTTCAAGTTATTTCAGATTTAATTCTTAATGATTTCATTTAGGTTTGTTATTAAATGATTTTTGATTTAATTTAATTCAACCTTAATTTTAATTCAATTTAATTTAATTTTAATTTTAATTTAATTTGATTTTAACTTAAATTTAATTTTTTTAATTTAATTTACTTAATTTAATTTAATTTAGTTTTAATTTTAATTTAATTTAATTTAAATTTAACTTTAATTTACTTTAATTTAGTTTAGTTTAATTTTAATTTAATTTTAATTTAATTTAATTTAATTTAATTTAATTTAATTTTAATTTAATTTTAATTTAATTTTAATTTTAATTTTAATTAAATTTAAATTTAGTTTAATTGAAATTTAATTTAATTTTAATTTTACTTTAATTCTAATTTAATTTAATTTAATTTTAGTTTAATTTTAATTTGGATTATTATTTTAATTTTTTAATTAAGAATTAAGTATTATTTAAGTGATTTATTTAGGGATTTTTAAATTAAAGAATAAATATCCTCTTAATAATATCCCTACCTTAATAATTCCAATTTCTATTATTCTTCCAAAATTTCAATTACTTAATTAATTAAAGTTTTATTTTAATTATTTTTGAAATGGTTAGTAGGTTTCTACCCTCAATCATTTAAGTTTTAATCATCCAAAATCAGTTTAAAATCAAATATTTTACCCTCCCCTTTTGATTAATCCTAAAATTTTAATTAAGGGTTGAAATTTTTTAATTACTTTTTTGCCCTTCAAGCTTAATAATTCTATAACTCACTAAATTAAGCTCAAATGAACTTGAAATTTTTATGTAACCTCACTCACATGTCAATCAAGACATTAGAGGAGAAAATGTGATTTTTTTGTATTTAATTTATTTATGTAATTATTTTTTAATGGAAAATAGGGGTTCTCAAGGAAAATTCAATAACATGACCAAGGAAAAGTTTCTATCCTTAAGAAAATCATGGGATATTTCTAATGACTAGAGGACCATTTGGACCAATTTTGGTGATCTTTTGAATTATATTTTATTTATTAGAATTATTTTGAGTTTTGGAGTATTAATTAATTTAAAAATAAAATTGAAGTTGAAAAATAGGTTTTATATTTTTCAAAAATCTCTCTGACATCAGGGAAATCAATGAACTTATATTTTTCTGATTTTTCTTTGATTTATTAGAATTAATTTAGTGGAAATGTTAAAGAAAATCTTTTTTTTAATTCAAAAATTGTTTTAAGCCTTTAAAATTCAATATCTTACCCTAAAGACTTAGGAAAAATATTTGGTTTGTTCCTAAATGATTAGAATTCAAAATGTGACATTTTGGTGATTTTTAATATTTTTATGATTTTTATTATTTTTTAATTATTAAAAATATTAAAATAATGATAAAAATCAACTTTTTTAGAAAATTAAAATTTTAATTTTCCTAAGTTCCTCTAATATCAGAGAAGCTCCAAAACCATTTTTGTGAATTTTTGAAAAGTATTTTGTGAGTTATGAATTATTAAAGTTTAATTTTGGTTATGTGACTTAATTAATCCATTTAGTGGGGTTAAACATTTCCAATTGATTTCAAATTTTTATGTAATGTTCCTCTGATCCTAAAGATAAGTGGAGAATTATTTTTAAGTCAATTTAATGTGTGGTTAACCCTAATTAATTAAAGTTCAATTTTGGGTGTTTAGGCCAATTAGGGTTGTTCCAAGTAAATTAACTCAAAATCTATTTTTCCTAGGTTCCTCTGGTCATAAGAAACATCACCAAATTTTCTTAGAATTTATTTCTCAACATGATAATTATTGGAATTAGAATACTCAAAACAATGACATGCAATTGAAAAATCAATAACTTCTCATAAGGTTGGCCTCTGACTTTGGAAAATTCAGGAAATGTTCCCTAGATCAGAGGCTTCAAAAGCCCTATGGTCTCATGCCATGGTGAATTGTCTATGCAAATGGAGAATTAAAATACCACAAAGAGTAAATAAATCATTAAAATAAAATACTTGATGAAATGACTTGATTTCTTTTCCACATTATTTTCCTATGTTCATTGAGCAAGAGGGTATTTTTATTTTATTTTTAGGATTTTTCTACACAAAGTTATGCATTTTTGAAGTTCTGGGTATTTAATAAATAAGAAAATTCCATATTTTCCTACTTATCCTACGCGGCGCCGCGTCAACCTCGGCGGCTCCGAAGGGGTGCGTGTCGCGCTGTGATTGGGCACCGCCATCTGAGTCAACCATCCCGGGGCCCGCCTTTCACGTAACATCTTCCGGTCCGATGCGATCCGAGCCGTCCATCCGATACACACGCGATCCAACGGCTCCTGGTCATCGTCTCCGACTGGTGTGAACCCGTGACCGTCGACCTTCTAGCCCTAATATCTCCCTCATTTCTCAATGAATTTTTATGTTCTTATGCTCTATGGATTCGTCTTGAAGAGATGAACACATCCATACGGTAAACATGCATTGAAATCGATTCATATCAAATGGAGAATCTCCAGAAGCTCGGGAGGAAGATAGAGCTCATACCTTTGCTCAGAGAAGTGAAGCTTCGATCTGAGAGTTGTGTCACGTTCGATTGGGTCCAAGCAAGCTCCGGATGAAGTCCCTTGGCTCAGTGAATTACCTAGGTACAAAAGTAACCACAGCCGATCACAAAGCTTGGAGGCTGGAAGCAATGACTGGCCTGGTGAGGGGACTTTTGCTGGTAAACTTCTCCTCTTGGTCTGGTGAAGGAGTAGAGTGAATCAATTTGAGGATTGACTCACTGTGGTGAAGTGTTCTGGTTTTGGGCTTGAATTTCAACTCTGAAATTGAGCTCACAGAGAGGAAATGGCAGGGGGATTTCGGTGGGGATCAAGTTCTCCAGGTGTGGGGGAGAGTCTGGAATGATTTTGGCGCAGTTTCGTATGGTTTGTTTCGGCACCTCTTTTGGCCGAGAGGAGGTGGTGTTTAAATAAGGCTGGCTGGAGGGCTTCCCAGGGAGGGTTGAAGGCTTCGATCAGCTGCTTAGATCAAGGGAAGAATAGCCATGGAAACCATTGGACATGGGGCAGCTCAGCAAGATGGAATTTAAATGTTTGGCTCCTTCCAAGGTCTCGACCATGGTGTTTTCCGGCGGCTGTGGTGGCTGGCCGGCCAGGCATGGGTCACCATCTTGACCAGGGAAGTCAGGGCTGGGGTTTGGTGAGGTGAATTGGCTTTGGACATGTGTAAAAAAGTTGGCTCTGAGTGGTATGGGGATAAGGCCATTTTAGGCTTGGTTTGGTCAACTCATCCAAATGGATTGGGTTCACTCTCCCACAACCTGATTTTGGGCTGAGGCAATCAGTTGGGCCAACCTCCCATGTGTGGTGGAGTCTCCATCAAGGATTAGGTGGCAAAACAGGGTTTAGTGTGTGACATAGATATGGCTAAAAAGGCTTAATGAAGGATTAGGAAAGGGGGCCCTCCTTTTGCCATTAATAGCTTGGTCACATGTCAAACCCCTCATGGCTTCACATGGGGCTTAAGGATGGCTCCATGGCTCTTATATGGCTTGGGAAAAGTTGGCTTGGTTTCATGGAAATAGGTTTAAGGAATTTTGGTATTTTGGTGTAAAATTTGGATGGTTTGTCATATGGCTTTGTTTAGAAAGGTTTGATTGCTGATTTAGGACTTAGAAATGATTTTAATTAAGTGAGGATGAGATGAGATTGTAATGTGGGCTTTAGGATGGGCTTGGGCTTTTGAGTTTGGTTAGGAGTGGGCTTTTGAATGTCTTTTGGAAGTGGGCTTTTAGATGAAAATTTTGCAAAGGGCCATGCCAAATAAATGTTGGGTTTAGTTTAAGGATGTGTCATGAGTGATTTGGATCAAACTTGAGGTGGTTTGGAATTGAATTGAGTCTAAATTGGGTCTCTTTAGTGATAGGGTGAAAATAGGTCAAAATGGACTAACTTAGGCTAAATTTGGGCTAATGTTGGATTTTATGTAAAATTAATGTTGAGAAATGTTTAGGGGAATATTATGAAGAGTTTTCATCTTTGGTTGGGGCTCAATTTTGGGACTTGGGCCTATTTGGGTTAGGTTTGGGTGTAGGCCCATTTAAGGGATTTTGGGTTTGGGTTGAATTTGAGTAGGGTTTGGGTCCAAATTTTGGGCAAATTATGTTAGTGTTTTGTTTTTGGGGATTCTAGGAAGGTTTTAGAAAAGATTTGTGTCAAATTGGGATTGAATTGGGTTGGTTTGGGCTAGGTTTGGGTCGTGGGTCAAAATTGGGTTTTAAGCTTAAAAATGAAATTGGATTCAAATGTCAATCAAATTGAGCTTGGATTTGGTCTAGATTGATATTGGAGATATTGAATTGAAATTTGGAATTGAATTGGACCAAAATTGAGGTCAATTGGGGGGATTTGGTTTGACATTGGGTTCATTTGGGTTTAAAATGGGCTAAATTGGGGGTTTTGGTAAAAGTGGGGTAAATTGGCAAAATTGGCCCATGGTATAGTTGAACAAAATGAAATTGGGAGTATTTGAAATTTTCTGGAATTTTCTAGGAATTTTTGGAATTTTTGGATTTTTGGGTCAAGAGGTGCATTTTGGTAATTTGGAGGGTATTGGGGGTATTTTTGGCAGTAAATGATCAATTTGATTGTTGGGGAAATGTTCAAAGTTAATTTTGGAAAAGTTTTGGGTTATTTGAAAATTTTGGTGGTTTTGAGTAGTTTCAAGGGCTTTTAGTAGGTTTGGTGGGTCCGGGGCCCCGGGGGTCAAAAATTGAAATTTTGCAAAAAATGAAAATTGAGCCAGTGTGAGTGAAATAGAATCATTTTGGTTGAGCCATGAAGTCATATTAAGCCCATAGGAGCCATGAGAGGACTCATTTGAGGCATTCATTATGTTGTTCCTAACCCTCTTAGCCAAGGGCTTAGGGGTTAAGGACCATCCATACGAATTATCCAGAGGAGTCAGGAAGTCAAGCTAGACAAGAATAGTTTTAGGATTTGGAATGTGTGTGAAAGTGTAATGTATGTGCAGGTCAGCCCTCACTGCACCGAGCCACCTGGGGTGATCCTAAGGCCAAAGAGTCCTATAGGGAACTCGTCCTTTAAACCTCCACATTTGATATCAACCCTCTAGGTGATTAGGGGTTTACAATCAAGCTTGTGGGGTTTGCAGGGAGTTAAGAAGTGGTTAAGTTTCTAAAGGGGTAGGTTCAATCTCTAGTCCTCTAAGATAGTCAAAGGAAGAGCCTAAGGCTAGATCCTAAGTACTAAAGAGAGAAGAGAAGACCTCATCAAAAATAAGGTCAACAAATGGACCCCAATAAGTGTGGTGTGCTAACCAAGCACACCGCGCGTATTGGCGTTGACCGAAGAGATCAACAAAACCAACACAGATGTCCAAGTGACAAACTTAGGACAGAGTAGAAAAATTTCTGCTGGGGAGTATCAAGTATATTTCCAAAACTGGAGGTTCTTGAACTCTCGCTGGGGAAAGGAAAAGGAGGTGAATTCCAAATCACAAGATTTGGAGAATTTCGATTTAGACTTTGTTTCATTTCATATTCAGGTTTTGATGTGTAAGTTTAGATTTTGAGTTTTAATTTAGATTGAAGTTTGATTTAAAATCAATTTAGGAAATTTGGATTTGAAATGAGAATTGAAACCCGAGTTTCAACCTCGGGATTGCGAAGAAAACTGGATTTTAGGTAGTAGCCTCGGAGTAAGCATCCGAGCTCAAGTGTCGATTGAAAAGGATGAGGATCAGAATTTAGGCACTGATCTCGAAAGAGAATTGGAATGTAGGTACCAGTCTCGAAAATTTTGAATTGAAATGTAGGTATCAATTCGAAGGAGAATCGAAATGTAGGTATCGATCCCGAAATGAGAACTGGAATGTAGGTACGAGTCTCGGAAATTTTGAATTGAAATGTAGGTATCAATTCAGATGAGAATCGAAATGTAGGTATCAATCTCGAAATGAGAACTGAAATGTAGGTATCAGTCTCGGAAATTTTGAATTGAAATGTAGGTATCAATTTGAATGAGAATTGAAATGTAGGTATCGATCTCGAAATGAGAACTGGAATGTAGGTACCAGTCTCAGAAATTTTGAATTGAAATATAGGTATCAATTTAGATGAGAATCAAAATGTAGGTATCGATCTCGAAATGAGAACTGGAATGTAGGTACCAGTCTCGAAAATTTTGAATTGAAATGTAGGTATCAATTCAGATGAGAATCAAAATGTAGGCATCGATCTCGAAATGAGAACTGGAATGTAGGTACCAGTCTCGAAAATTTTGAATTGAATTGTAGGTATCAATTCAGATGAGAATCGAAATGTAGGTATCGATCTCGAAATGAGAACTGGAATGTAGGTACCAGTCTTGAAAATTTTGAATTGAAATGCAGGTATCAATTCAGATGAGAATCAAAATGTAGGTATCAATCTCGAAATGAGAACTGGAATGTAGGTACCAGTCTCAGAAATTTTGAATTGAAATGTACTGTGGAGATTTGGATTTAGCGGGAGATTGAAATGAGATATGAAAGTGTTCCACATCCCATGAGAATCAATCAAAGTTTGATTATTTGGCGAAGGGTACGAATCCATGCCATCCGAATCAAATTGAAAATTTTTCATGGTTCTGAAATCATCCCGAGAGAGGGCTTCAAAGGAGGTCTGAAGTAGATCTTGATTTGAAGAATAATTGGAGGATTTGAAAAGATGGATTTAGACTGGAATTCAATTTGAGATTTAGATTCGTTTTGTTTGTCCTTTAACGATCTCATTTTTTTGTTGTTTATTTAGTGTTCATGTGAATTTGGAGTTCATTTTACTATTTAGATTTTTAGGAAAAGTTCTCATTTATTTTCTTTTCTCTTCTGTTCTTCGTTCAAAGTTCATTTAACTTTAATGGCATTTCCCAGTCAATTTGCACAAAAAAGAGGTGGATGTAAAATATGATGTAGTCATTTTCATTCCAACTTGCTGAAAGTACATCATACAACTTGATCTAGTCATGATGACATTTTCCTCAGAAATTTCATGTCTCGTACAATCCATGTAAATCCAAAATGGACTGTGTAAACTTCTTGTTGATGTATCCAAAAGCATCTGTCAAAAATCTATGTCTGAATAGTAAGAAACATGGGTAATAACATCACCTTCCAAGTCACCCTTGGCAGGAATGCCACATGGATGTGCATTGGAGGTGTGCTATTTCCTGTGTAACTCACAGCTCGTGGGGCCGGAGATTCTCCAATTCTGGATCTGGCTGGAAGTGGTAAGGCACCTTTCTATCGTCCATCCTTGTAAAAGTGATAGAGATCCGCTCCACTGGCACTCCTGGTATAAAATGTTTTGCGATGTCTGCTCCATTTCCTTTTAATATCATGAAGGAACCTACCGGAAGTGGTATCTCCACTGGGCCTCGGAACTTACCCTGGTCTGCTATCCGGAGGTCAGATCCGAACATGATATTGCATTGGTTGACGAACGAAGCCGTGCGTAGAAGGTCCGACAAAGTCGTGGTGGTCTATGTGTGGAGGTATGCAGTCACCCTTCTGATAAATGTTGATGATGCAACTGTTGGGTATGCAGTCTGCCGGCAGTACCCTCCACGTTACCATTCTTTTCACCATTCTTTTAATTATCCTTGGTATTGGATCCACGTCACTGCGACGGAGTATCCCTGGTGGATTTCATTTTCTGTCCTTTGCGAAGTTATAGCAACATCCGCATTGTATTGTGATTCTTCCTTTCCCTGGCATCCATCTCCGGGGTTCTAAAGTTCTAAGATGCAATCCACAAACTGCTGCTGCTCGTACTCTGAGAATACATCTATGTGTAACTCGAGGCCCACTAAAATGTTGATTCTCTTGCCTTTAATCCTTTCAAAGTATTTGAAAGTCTTCTTATCAACATTTTGCATTCTTTCTAGTTCCTATTCTGGGATGATCTGCAAGTGACGAGGCCTAGTAACGTATTGCGGGATGTATGGCTCAATCCCGTCACATTCTCCTGCATACCTTGGCTCCTCGGGGATTGTCTCTGTCGGGACATCCTCCGGGAGTCTCTCTGCCTTTGATCTTCTTAGAGTTTCCCTTATCTTTTCTGTTGTTCTCGGAGCTGGTTTCCTCTTTTCAGGTTCCTGATGAACCGGTATCTTTGAAATGTGTGTGTCGGCAAAAGTGGCTGTTTCCTCGTGTTGATCTGCTGCTAGTTTAGTCAACATCTTGTGGATACGGCGATTCTTATTCCTTCTTTGGGTAGCAGTGAGAGTAGCTCTCCTTACCCCTTGAATTTCTACGGGCGCGGCGCTGACGAGCCTGCCCTCTACTGTGGTAACTACAGACTTGATTTTCTTGTTCTCCTCGGTGTTTGTCTTTCTTTTCTTGTGGCTAGATTGGTGGCTTGGGCCACCCATCTTCATCACTGTCTGGCTGTGAAGCTCTTCTCGGTTAACTAGGACCCAATCATTTTCTTCATACTGTAGGCTGGCTGGTGTGAAGTCAGAATCAATTTCTATCACTGCTCCATCCTTCACCCTCTTTTCATCGAGTGCGAGACTCGCGCCATTTTTAAAGTTTAGGACCATCCGCCCGTTCGACATTTCCCTACGGAAAAGATAAGGAAAGGATCAGGGGCTGTGCTAAGAACAAGAACATTAAGAAAATATTTATCACTGAAGATTCTTATTCTCTTATTTTAATTTTTAAGGAAAGTAGGAAAAGATGAAGAAAGATCAGGAACAAGATTTGATTTGAACGGAAGCGTAAAACTTTATTATTATGATTTCACATATTTTATTTTTAGTAAAATTTTTTTGTTAATGATTTTCCTTTTGTCATCCATTTTTATGTTTCTTTTTTTTTTTGGGTTCGGACCCAGTCACAAGTGGTTACTTCACCCGTGTTTATAGGGATGAGAATTCATTCCTTCGAAACATCAGGTTGCGTAATACTTCTTCAGATATCGTCCGTTGATTGGAAGCATTTGTCGTTCTCCTTGGCAGTTCACAAGTTGGTAGGAGCCTCCTGAGTAGACTGTATCGACCACAAACGGCCCTTCCCAGGTCGGTTCAAATTTACCACCTATCTTGATATGTGCAAGAATAGGTCTTCTGAGAACCAAAACCAAATCACCGACTTTGAATGTCCTGGGGTGGACTAGTTTATCATGAGCCTGGATCATTTTGGCTTGATACAGTTCTAAATTCTGTTGCGCGGAAAGTCTTTTCCCTTCCAAGCTTTCCAATTCTTCCAGTCGTAATCTGACATTTTCCTCCGTAGTGATTTTGTTCGTAACTGCAATTCTGAGTGATGGGAGCTGAACTTCCAAGGGTAGAACTGCCTCGAACCTGTACACTAAAGCGTAGGGTGTATGTTGAGTAGGAGTCCTAAAAGTTGTCCTGTAGGCCCATAAGGCTTCTAACAACTTCTCGTGCCAATTTCTCTTGTTGTCGTCCAAAGTTTTCTTCAGAATTTGAACGAGAGTTTTATTAAAAGCCTCGGGCAAGCCTTTTGCTCTTGGGTAGTAGATCGTTGAGTATCGCTAATTGATTCCGTGTCTTCTGACAAAATTGTTGACCTTTGTACTTTTGAATGCTGACCCATTATCTGAAATGATTCTGTGCGGTACCCCAAAATGGTAGATAACTTGATTTTTGAAAAACTATAGCACGTGATGCGCCTTTACTTCTTTGAGTGGAACTGCTTCTGCCCATTTAGAAAAGTAGTCTGTAGCTGCAAGGATGAAGCGATGTCCTCTTGAAGAAGGTGGTTCTATCGGACCCACTATATATGTGCCCCAACACTCAAACGGCCACGACACGATTGTCGGATGTAGCACATTTGGAGGTTGATGTAGAACTACTCCATGCACTTGGCATTGATGACAGCTCTTGGCGATCTTCATACAGTCGGTCATCATTGAGGGCCAGTAGTACCCTAGTCTTTTAATCTTCATTTTCATTTTTGGACTTGACTGATGAGTCCTGAGTGTACCTCTTTGACAATTTCACGAGCCTCGGACCCGCTCAGGCATCTTAACCACATCTGATCAAAAGACCTTCTGTATAATGTATTGTTTATTAATGCGTAAGACGAGTTCTTTTCTTGATTTGATGGGCTAACGATTTATCGTCCGGTAATTTCCTTCGTTTGCGGGTAGTCTATTAGCGGTCGACGCCAATCTTCTCGTGTTTTCTCGTTATTGCTGCAATCGATTCCTCTCGTTTTTTCTAATTTCTGTATCATATCCATGTCGAGCTGTGATAGGACCTGTCGTCCCTGGACTGACACTTCAACTGAATCATCTTGTAAGTAGGCAAATTCTATTGCAAGGCGAGCTAGCGCATCCGCAAGAGCATTTTCTTTTTTGGGGATCTTGTAGATCGTTACATTCAGAATATGTTCCAACAGTTTCATGGCATACTGAAAGTACTGCTCGAGTCTTGGCTTTAAAATTATGTATTGTCAGGCGACCTGTTGAATGACCAACTGAGAATCTCCGTAGATGTTGATGTCCGTATTCCCATTTGAATGATTAGTTCTAGTCCTATTATGAGGTCTTCGTATTCTGCCTCGTTGTTTATACACGACTCCGTTAAGTGGTATGAGTATCTTAACATCCCCCGCTCCGATGTTATAAAGATTAGTCCGATTCCTGCCTTACTGGGCACTATCATTTGCGATTCTTTGTTCTTCTGTGCTGAGGACGCTCCGTCGAAGTATAGTTCCCAACGTCGATCATCAGGGTCTTCTAGGTTCATTATCTGCTCGTCAGGTAAGTCGTCATCGAGAGGCGAATCTGCCGGTAACGGGTGTGCTGCAAGGAAGTCAGCTAGTACTTGTCCCTTTACGGCGTGAAGAGGAACAAAAGTTATGTCGAATTGCAATAGTATCATCGACCACCTGGCAAGTCTGCCAGAAAGTGTCGATCGGGTCATCAAATATTGCAATGGATTAACTCTCGAAATAAGGTTGACCTTATGAGAAAGCATGTAATGCCTGAGCTTCTGTGCGGCGAAGATCAGGGCCAAACAATGCTTCTCAATTGGAGGATACTTCACCTCCGTCGGAATTAGACGACGACTTAAGTAGTAGAGAGCATTTTCTTTTCCCTCATCATTGACCTGGGCTAGCAAGGCTCCAAGGGAGTCGTCTAAAGCCGCGGTATAAAGTATCAACGGTCTACCTGAGACTGGGCTGCTAAGACAGGAGGTGTCATTAAGTATCATTTGATGTCATCGAAGGCATGTTGACATTTGGAGTCCCAAGTAAACTTGGCATCCTTCTTAACCAAAGCGAGAAAAGGCTGACACCTTCCTGACAAATTTGATATAAAGCGTCGAAGATATGCCAACTTCCCTTGAAAGGATCGTAGTTGTTTCAAGGTTTTAGGAGGTGGCATTTCTAAGATAGCTTTAATCTTTTTCGGATCGATTTCAATCCCGCGATGTCGGACAACAAATCCTAAGAATTTCCCGGAGGTGACGCCGAAGGCGCATTTTAAGGGATTCATCTTAAGGTTGTATTGCCTTAGTCGCTCAAAAACAATTCTCAAATCATACAGGTGATCTTCCTTCAGTTTGCTTTTGATGACCACATCGTCCACGTAGCACTCGACTTGGTTGTGAATGAGATCATCAAAAATCTTTGTCATTGCTCTTTGATATGTTGCTCCTGCGTTCTTTAGTCCGAATGGCATTACTGTGTAGCAATACACTCCGATCGACGTTCTGAATGCCATGAGCTTTTCATCTTCTGGTGCCATCTTTATCTGGTTTTATCCTGATGATCCATCCATGAATGAAAATATTTCATGTGTTGAAGCAATATCGATCATTAGTTCTGGGATTGGTAGTGGAAATTCGTCCTTTGGACATGCTTTATTTAAATCTCTGAAGTCTACGCAGATTCTGATCTGACCGTTCTTCTTTCTGACTGGTACCACATTGGCTAACCAAGTAGGGTATTGTTCTTCATGGAAAAATTTAGCGTCAATTAGCTTCTTAACTTCGGCTATTACTTGTTGCTCAATTTCTAGACGCATTCTTCTGGGAGCTTGTCTTACTAGCACATCAGTAGGATCTACTCCTAACTTGTGAACTGCGACTTCTGGAGCTAACCTTGGCATTTCATCGTAACTCCAAGCAAAACAGTCCTTGAATTCCATTAGTAGCTTGATTATTTCCTCGGAATCTTCTTTATTGAGTTTTAGAGCTAACAAAGGTTGGCCTAGGCTCTTCGCTAGTACCTAAGTTAACTTCCATTAACTCGTCTATTGTAGATTTGATTTCTTCTTTGAATTCTGGTGGAGCATCTCCGATTGGTAGATCTTCGAGATCTTCTGAAGCTTCCAAGAAGTCTTCATGAGGTTTGCAAGTGACAACCAAGCAAAATCCCGTATCGTCAACTGAATCTACTCTGCCGAATCCGAGACCATGTTTTGAATTGGGAGGTCGATCGACATTATTCCATAATCTTTCAAAATGTTGTGATTGATCCTTTGTCCATTGTCGAGGTAAAACACCACATTGAATTAAATTTTGAACACAGGGAGAGTACCACTCAAAAGATAATTCCATTAATTCGGAAGAAGTAATATCTTCAAATTGTACATCTTTTTCATTATTGGAAGAAGAAGCACCACGGTAAAACTTGATTGGCTTAGTACCACCACCATGCACTTCTTTGACCACCATACCCTCGATCTTATTAGAATGGATCAGGGTCATGTTCATAGTATGTACATGATGGTTAATCTTCTCGTACATTAATTTGTATTCTTCATTCTTTTCATCTTCTGAGAGATCCGGAACTCAGGGTTTCTTTTGACTTATTGTCGCCGCTTCTTTCTTGATTTCTTCTCCTTCTTCGGAAGTGTTCTCCCAATCAACATCGATGACCGGTTTCTTCTGTCCAACTGTTCTAACATTTCTTCCACGTCCTCGTCCCCGACCTCGACCTCGGGTGCGAGTTCTGGAGAAATCTTCACCATCTCACTGTAAGGGAGTGGTGAGTAACTGTTGAAATAGAACTTCAGGTTCTTCGTCGTCTCGCATTTCTTTTGCTTCATTTGGTATGGTATTTCTGGAAAAGATTGATTTCTTCGGAGGCGTGTAGTAGGCCGCATCTTCATGAATTCCAATCTCGTGTACGGAGAATGGTTGCAAATCACCTTTGATACACTGTTCCCCTCCTTCGTAATACTTTATGTATTGGTGCAGAGATGACGACACCATCCGGTTTTAATCGATCCACAGTCGACCCAGTAGAGCGTTGAACGATGTCTCAGAATCAATTATGTGGAATTTTGCGGTTGTCTTTGCTAAATCACCCGTCTTCATTAGTAGTGTTATCGATCCAAGAGCTCTTTCTCCTTTTTGATTGAAGCCTCTTAATAGCATCTTGTCTGCTTCAAGCTCGTGAGCATCAATTTCCAAATATGCTAGCATCCGAAGATTCATTATGTTGATTGATGCTCCCGGATCAACCAACACTTTGGAGAGCGTAAACTTTCCAATAGTGACTGAAATGTATAACCGCTGTCGGCCATGATCCGTCGTTCCCGCAATAGATCATTGTCCGTGAAGGTAACACCTCGCTGTTCTTTTAACGAGCAAACCTTGTCAAAGGAATTACCGGCCATTTGAGCTAAACAGATCTCTGGATCAAGAAAAGCCTTGATCAGAGCCTCCCTCATCTCCTTTGATAGGATCAGAGCGTCGTATATGCTTAGTTTGGCTGATAGCTTCCTAAGATGGGCTAGCACATTATAGTCAACTTTATTACCATGTTCCTCGGTGGGTAATTCCTCTGCTGGGGTTGGCTCTTCCTGAGCTACCACCTGCTTTTCTTTATCCTTTAGACCTATTCTAGGGGGCAGAACCTTTCCACTTCTTAAATTTACTTCAGTTATCTCTTCTGAATTTGGTGTTGAATATGCCGGTGTATCCCCTTGAATTGGAACAACTGGCTTTTCTGAAGTTGCTTCGGTATCTGATGGTTCTAATTCTATCGTGATCGGAGCCCCTCAGAATTCACAAATGGACTCGTTGCTTATCGAGTTTTCGTAGCCTTCCTTGTGAACATCTTCTTCATCCTGGTCATCGAGGTCGTGTATGATTTGAGAATCATTATTTGTATTTGAATCGAGATCCGGATTGAGTCGGTTGTCGCTAGTTACGTAATTGTTAGAAACAGTTAAAACGTAGCCAACGCCATAACCCTTATCATTATAAGATCCCGCCGGGGCAGACAAATAATCATACAGAGTCAGGAGTTCGAGGAATTTTTCCCCTGAATTGGAAACAACCATCCTAGGATAAGCAGCCCCTAGTCTACCTTCTAGAGGCTCGGTCTTCTTCTCTTCCACGATCTTCTCCTCCTTCTGGGGTGGTTCTTCGATCGCAAGTGATAGTGCCGGCTTGACAGGTTTCAAACTCTGAGTTGAAGCATGCACCGAAGAGGCCTGGATGTGATCCAAAATTTTCTTTGATGACTTTGTCCAGACCGTACTCCATCCATCATCAGTCATGTAAGGGTATATCGGGACAATGGGATCCGTTGAAATAACATTGACGGAGCCTCCCTTCTGGGGTTCCTTCATGTATTCCTTTGGGATCGTTATGTTCCCTTTTCGGAGATTGTCATCAAGCCAACTCTTGAAAGTGATGCAATATTCTATCTTATGTCCAAGCATCTGGTGGTAAGGGCAATAGTTCGGATGATCTTTCTTATTGACTTCTTCCGGCTTCTTGGGCTCTGGGAACTGAAAATCCGGTGTCTTCATTAAGCTGCGGAACATCTTCGCTACAGCTTCCGTTTTGAATGGATATTCTTTATTTAGAAGTTCTCTTAATGTACGCGATGAACGAGGCGGTTGTTCATAATGCTGAGACGACTGATAGCTCGGACGAGGTTGCTGATAGCCCTGCTGAGGTTGTTGATAAGTCCGTTGTGGTGGTTGATAACTAGGTTGTGGCCGCTCCGATCGTATCCGAACCGGTCGCTTGCCCTTATCTACTGCCGCGACGATTCCGGATTTCTTTTCGAATGTTTTCACAGGTTTCTGCTTATCATTCTTGTCCACGAAACTTAACTGTTTTGCCTCTTCTTGCAAGCTCCCGGCTTGCTAAGCAACTTCTCGAAAGTCTTGATTGTAAATCCTTTAAGGAGGAGTGCTATCGGGCCATGGATATTCTTAAGCAGGATACCGACTGCATGTTGTTCTTGAAGTTGTGGTTCACACTTCATGCTTAAGTTTCTCCATCGAAGTATGTAATCCACTAAAGTCTCGTTCGACTTTTGTTGCTCCACCACTAGATTACCGATAGTGATGTTGTGCTGAGCTCCAACAAATCGTTTAACGAAGAGATTCTCCAGTTCTGAAAAAGTCTTCACAGAGCCGTTCGACAATTATGCGTACCAGTCGAAGGCAATCCCTCATAAGCTGCTGACGAACTGTCGGAAGAGTAAAGCGTCACTCCCACCGGCATTGCAACAACTAGCACGAAAATGTGCAATATGTTGCCGGGGGTTTCCTGTTCCATCAAAAGTCTTAAATAAAGGTGGTATGAAGCCTTTCGGGTATTAGACTGCATCGAACTCCTCAGGGTAAGGTCTACCCGTCTGAATAGATGCTCCATTCTTGGATTATGCTAGGGCCTCTCGCACTTGCTGTTCTACCATATTTTTAATATCTTTTTCTGGAATCATGCTTTGTGTAGAATCCTTCTTTGGTTGCTCGTCCCCATTGATGGATGTGATCTCTTTTCCTCCATCCGCAATATGGATGATCTCTGGGGGTGTCTCTTTCTGATGCTGGGCCTGACTCTGGAGAGTGACTAAGGCAGCAGCCATCTCTTCCATCCTCTTTGCCATTTGGGAAGTTGTGTCATCTCTTTCCCGAATCTGTGCTCTTAACACCTCTGGTTCATCTCTTTCCGCAGCGGCCGGAGCACCTTGCGAAGCTGACGATGCTCGTGTTTCAACCATGTTGATCTCAGCATACTCCTCATCCATGAACTCTGATGAGTCAACTTCATCTCCTAGTTCTTCTTCTCTTTCTTTTGCTAACCGCCGGATGTCAGTCCTTAACTTATCCATGGCATTCTCCAGTGGCCCTTTTCGCACGGTCTCGTAGTTGCCTTGTGATGGTTGTTGAACTTCCTTTCCGGGAGTCTCCTTCATCGCAGTAGCACTTTCTTCGGACTCGAGCATCCTGACGAGACTTTTCTTCTCAGGACATTGTTTTAGCCTCAGCTCACCAGTAGTAGGTCGCCATACCATCCTTCTTGCAGCCGGAAGCCTAGACTCGGATGGTCCGTCTGGCTATGTGCTCGGAAGGTGGTATCCTCCCTAATTTGCGTACTCGATATGACAACAAGTGAGCCTTTTTCACTAGCTCGGACTTTCTTCTTCGGTCTTTCTATGGCAGTGGCAGGCTCCACTCGTGGTCCGAGGCGGGATTTAATTGGCACTCGTCCCATCCTTCTCAGAATCTCTAACACAGCCTTCCTTCCTGGCAAATTTCTCGACTACCGCTCGCAATCAGGTAAGCGGTGTAGCCTTTCTCTTCTTCTTCCTACTATTACTGTAATATGCGGGCTGAGGTAACACAGTAGAAATCCTTCTGGCATCTTCCTCATCAGATGCGACAGAGAGAAGGTCAAATCTACTTCCTTCTAACAGCGGCGAGTATTCTGGCAACAGCGGCAAGTATTCTGGCAGTTCTTCTTCTTTTTCTTCAGGGATTCCTTCAAGAAAGGTGGCTTCAGCTTCTCTGACTTTCCTGATCTTAGCAATCTTTCTGTTCTTATTCCTTCTTTGTGTCCGAGTTAAGGGTCTATACCTCGAACTGGACCCGATCTCGAAAACAGACGGTATTGCGGCAAAGTCCGAACCCTCCACGGTGATAGGCTCATAATCAACTTGGATTTCCTTTCCCTTCAGTTTGGAGGGAACAAGGGTAGGTGTAGTAATGACCGGACCGGTGGGGGTAGAGACAACGGCTCGGGGACAACAGTAACTTCCGCGAATGACGAGTGTTTCTTTCGATCGGGACCCTTTGCAGGGAGGGAACTCCCGAGTCGACTTCAAGTTGAATTCAATCAGAGTTTTCTTAGTTTCAGGCACTTTGTCCGTAAGTGCGAAGAGAGTGACGTCAGTGGTCTTGACATCTGTATTTTTGAATCCTTGTCCGAAACGGATGACCCCATTGTCAGGCAGCTCCTCCTTGTAGACAGCTAGGTCCAGTCCGTTTGTGAAGGAGAAAATTAGCTCGGGCGATCATTTCGCAGGCGATTTAGAATATCAGTCCCGAATTATGCTTCTTTTTGCTGTAAAGTTTAGGACGAAAAAGAAAGAGTCCGAACACATTTTCGTTTATCTTAGTGTATTTGTAAATTTAAAAGGATTTATCCATCGAAAGAGTCGTTTATTAGCAGATTTGTTTATTAGGAATGAATGTTTAAGGATATAGAAAAGGTAAAGGATTCGATTTAGAATCAGAAAGGAAGAGAAAGTCTTATGCAAGACTTCTCGACTCGAAGGACCACTTCCTAAACTAACACCTATTGGGGGTCCACCCCACCTCAGAAAAGAGCTAAAAGGATCTCGGAACTTCTCTGTTTAGGGGTGTCTAAACAGTGGCTCCTAAATCCGAGAGGAGTTGGCTATACTCGTTCAAGACAGAAATGAACGGTGTATTCCAACGGAAGAATGGTAGTTTTGGTCCACTAGGGGCATGGACTCACTACCGATTTATAAAAGCAAAACCATCTGATCAAAATGGAGAGAGGAACTAGTCCCCAACGAAGTCACCAGAAATTGTACGGCTTATTTTTAGGTTATATGTTGGATTTAAAAAAAAAGGGTCGCCTACAGAAATTGTCGGCGAATTTTAAATTTAATTTAAATATATAATTTGAAAAGTAGTATTTGATTTTAAAATCAATTTTAAATTTGGAAATTTTAAGATGTGAAATTAAACCGATCTCACATCCCAAATAGTTTATATAAACGAGCACCGCACCACAAACCGTGTATCTATCCTGAAGAATAGACACACTGCTTGATGATGGGGCTCGATTACATAATCTAGGAGATTTGTGACATCCGTTTGGTCTGCGAACCAATTTTATAAGCCGACAAGTTCCCCTGCTTAATATAAATTAATTAAGCAGGGTTTATATTACCTGGGTTTATAAAGTTCCCTATAAGGGCAAGCCCCTATAGTTAATTACATCTTAAATGACGGGAATCATTTAAGAAAACTCTCGATAATAATTAGTGGTTTTTCTCTCAAGAATTTCAAAGTTTAAGGTTTTCAAAGGATTGAATTTTGGAATTTCAATAGGGAATGGATCAAATTTAGAATAGTTATTTTCAGGAGTCCAAAGGAAGAGAAGTAGGAGAAGCTGAGGATCCAAGAAGAAATCTTGGCAACCTCCCAAACTATCCTATTGTTTGGCTTCAATTTGGGAGTTTATTTAATGTTTCAATCCTGCCAATTTTAATTAATTAGGACTTATATTTGTATGACACAGTCATGCAAATAGCCTCGAAGATGTGAGGGTTTATGTCGTACCAAACGACTACCTCGGAGTCCTAAGACCGGTCAGGGCTTAATTTGCATAACATGATTATGCAAGTGCCTAACGAGAAGTTGAGGATTTATGTCGTACCAGGCAAACTACCTTGAAATCCTATGGCTTGGTTATTTAATTCTAAGAAAGTTTTGCTGAAGTAGATCCGAGTTTTGCTGATGACGATGGACGTGCTGCCCACTGTGCTCTGAGCTCCTTGTTGTTGTAGAGGTTTAGTTTTAGAAGTCATAAATCAGGAGATGAGAGAAGTGTTTTGGTTTAGAAATCTTAAAGTCCGAGTGTTTTTTAATATTTTAATTAAAACAAATCTTAATGTTAATTAAACAGAAACGATTAAGATCCCACGGTTCCGTCATCCCGGCACCGTTATTTTCATCGAATTCACTTAGTCCAGATGAATTTGCTAAACTCAACTGAATGAGTTCCACACTTTCATTTAGACCGTGGGAAATCCCGTTAGCAACACGTGGGTTACATCATCCGAGGTATTCCCGATCATTCAATGAGACGTTTTAATTTAGTTGTAGTTGTGGTTTTGTTGTTCTGTTTGAGATTAAATTTTGAGTTATTTTATATTTTTGAATGTTGTGGCGGTGAATTTTATCTTGCAACGACTTTTAATTTAGTTTTGGTTTCAGTTTAGGGACTATCCTAAAGGTTTTGGTTTTCATGCAAAAGTTTTATTTAACATGCAAGAAAAGTAAAGTACATTGCATGTAAGTAAATTGCAATAAAATAAATTGCAATAAATTAAATTGCAATGAAATAAAAGCGTACCTGGAGGGTCTTCCCGTCATCCCAAGCTGCACTTAAAACACATGTTAAGGCATTTAAATATTTCAACAAGTACATAGGTAAAGCTAAGGGAAAGGTTTTGGTTGTCTACCAAAGTCCTAATCCTATAGCTAGTCATCTCCTATGACGTCTAGGTTTTTGAGTTTTATTAAGGATGATTTTCTTCACCAAAGAACAATTAAGTTCGATTGTTCTTATAAACATCCCATCATATTAAGGAAGTGCTTAAGACGAGTCTTAAACATCTTTTCAATACCTCTAGGATTGTTTTAAGTCCAAAAGAATTTAATTATACAAGTGAATTAATCATCCAGGAGTTTAAGTTTTGTTCTCTTGCTCAGCGAACTAGGACATTTGAATATCCCATAAGTGGAGTAACATTTCTCTTGATACCTCATTTAAGAGTAATAACAATAAGAGCTTTAAAAGGGCAAATCAACTTATTAAGTATTTTAATGATTTAAACTTAATGATTTAATTTCAATTTTGATTTAATTATAAAAAAAATTTAAGTTTGGAATATTGTTCAAGTTATTTCAGATTTAATTCTTAATGATTTCATTTAGGTTTGTTATTAAATGATTTTTGATTTAATTTAATTCAACCATAATTTTAATTCAATTTAATTTAATTTTAATTTAAATTTAATTTGATTTTAACTTAAATTTAATTTTTTTTAATTTAATTTACCTAATTTAATTTACCTAATTTAATTTACCTAATTTAATTTAATTTAGTTTTAATTTTAATTTAATTTAATTTTTATTTAACTTTAATTTACTTTAATTTAGTTTAGTTTAATTTTAATTTAATTTTAATTTAATTTAATTTTAATTTAATTTTAATTTAATTTTGATTTTTATTTAATTTAATTTTAATTTAATTTAATTTTGATTTAATTTTAATTTAACTTTAATTCTAATTTAATTTAATTTTAGTTTAATTTTAATTTGTATTATTATTTTAATTTTTTAATTAAGAATTAAATATTATTGAAGTGATTTATTTAGGGATTTTTAAATTAAAGAATAAATATCCTCTTAATAATATCCCTACTTTAATAATTCTAATTTCTATTATTCTTCCAAAATTTCAATTACTTAATTAATTAAAGTTTTATTTTAATTATATTTCAAATAGTTAGTAGGTTTCTACCCTCAATCATTTAAGTTTCAATCATCCAAAATCAGTTTAAAATCAAATATTTTACCCTCCCCTTTTGATTAATCCTAAAATTTTAATTAAGGGTTGAAATTTTTTAATTACCCTTTTGCCCTTCAAGCCTAATAATTCTATAACTCACTAAATTAAGCTCAAATGAACTTGAAATTTTTATGTAACCTCACTCACATGTCAATCAAGACATTAGAGGAGAAAATGTGATTTTTCTGTATTTAATTTATTTATGTAATTATTTTTTAATGGAAAATAGGGGTTTTCAAGGAAAATTCAATAACATGACCAAGAAAAAGTTTCTGTCCTTAAGAAAATTATGGGTTGTTTCTAATGACAAGAGGACCATGTGTACCAATTTTGGTGATCTTTTGAATTATATTTTATTTATTAGAATTATTTTGAGTTTTGGAGTATTAATTAATTTAAAAATAAAATTGAAGTTGAAAAATAGGTTTTATTTTTTTCAAAAATCTCTCTAACATCAGGAAAATCAGACAATAAAAAATTATTTTTTTCTGTTTTTACTTTGATTTATTAGAATTAATTTAGTGGAAATGTTAAAGAAAATCATTTTTTATTTCAAAAATTGTTTTAGGCCTTTAAAATTCAATATCTTACCCTAGAGACTTAGGAAAAATATTTAGTTTATTCCTAAATGATTATAATTCAAAATATGACATTTTGGTGATTTTTAATATTTTTATGATTTTTATTATTTTTTAATTATTAAAAATATTATAATAATGATAAAAATCAACTTTTTAAAAAAATTACAATTTTAATTTTCCTAAGTTCCTCTAATATCAGAGAAGCTCCAAAACCATTTTTGTGGATTTTTGAAAAGTATTTTGTGAGTTATGAATTATTAAAGTTTAATTTTGGTTATGTGACTTAATTAATCCATTTAGTGGGGTTAAACATTTCCAATTGATTTCAAATTTTTATGTGATGTTTCTCTGATCCTAAAGATAAGTGGATAATTATTTTCAAGTCAATTTAATGTGTGGTTAACCCTAATTAATTAAAGTTCAATTTTGGGTGTTTAGGCCAATTAGGGTTGTTCCAAGTGAATTAACTCAAAATCTATTTTTCCTAGGTTCCTCTGGTCATAAGAAACATCAACAAATTTTCCTAGAATTTATTTCTCAACATGCTAATTATTGGAATTAAAATACTCAAAACAATGACATGCAATTGAAAAATCAATAACTTCTCATAGGGATGGCCTCTGACCTTAGAAAATTCAGGGAATGTTCCCTAGATCAGAGGCTTCAAAAGCTCTATGGTCTCATGCCATGGTGAATTGTCTATGCAAATGGGGAATTAAAATACCACAGAGAGTAAATAAATCATTAAAAATAAAATATTTGATGAAATGAGTTGATTTCTTTTCCACATTATTCTCCTCTGTTCACTGAGCAGGAGGATATTTTTATTTTATTTTTAGGATTTTTCTACACAAAGTTATGCAATTTTGAAGTTCTTGGTATTTAATAAATAAGAAAATTCCATATTTTACTAGTTATCCTACGCGTCGCCGCGTCAACCTAGGCGGCTCCGAAGGGGTACGTGTCGCGCTGTGATTGGGCACCGCCATCTGAGTCAACCATCCCGGGGCCCTCCTTTCACGTAACATCTTCCGGTCTGACGCGATCCAAGCCGTCCATCCGATACACGCGAGATCCAACGGCTCCTCGTCATCGTCTCTGACTGGTGTGAACCCGTGACTGTCGAACTTCTAGCCCTAATATCTCCCTCATTTCTCAATGAATTTTTATGTTCTTTGTTGACCTCATTTTTGATGAGGTCTTCTCTTCTTCTTTTTAGTACTTAGGGTCTAGCCTTAGGCTTTTCCTTTGACTATCTTAGAGGACTAGAATTGGGATCCACCACTTAGAATTTCAAACCAATTCTTAACTCCCTGCAAACTCCACAAACTTGACTCGTAGACCCCTAATCACCTAGAGGGTTGAAATCAAATGTGGAAGTTTAAAGGATGAGTTCCTATAGGACTCTTTGGCCTGGGACCGCCTCGGTGGCTCGGTCTGGTGAGGGGGCTGACTAACACACACACTACACTTATACACTACACTTTCACAAACCTCCTAAAACCACACCCATACCTAGCTTGACCTCCTGACTCATGTAGGTGACTCACATGGATGGTCCTTAACCCCTAAGCCCTCGCGCAAGAGGGTTAGGAACAACATAAATGAATGCCTCAAATGAGTCCCTTCATGGCTCATATGGGCTTGATGTGGCTTCATGGCTCAACCAAAATGATTTCATTCCACTTACATTCACCCAATCTTCAATTTCCCAAATTTTCAATTTTTGACCCCCGGGACCCTACACCCGCCTAGCCTACCCAAAGCCCATGAAATTACCCAAATTTTTCAAAATCACTTAAATTACCCAAAATTCTCCAAAATCAATCCCAAAAATTTCCACATCACTCAAATTGATCATCCATACCCAAAAATACCAAAAATTCCAAAAATACCTCCCAATACCCTCCAAATACCCAAAATACCCCTCTTGACCCAAAAATCCAAAAATTCAGAAAATTCCCAGAAAATTCCAGAAAATCCCAAATATTCCCAATTTCATTTTGTTAAACTACACCATGGGCTAATTTTGTCAATTTACCCTACTTTTATCAAAACCCCCAATTGGACCCACTTTAACCCTAAGTGAACCCAATGTCAAACCAAACCTATCCAATTGACCCAAATTCTGGTCCAATTCAATTCTAAACTTCAATTCAACACTCCAAACACCAATCTAGACCAAATCCAAGTCCAATTTGATTGACATTTGGATTCAATTTCACTTTTGGCCTTAAAGCCCAATTTGGACCCATTACCCAAACCTAACCCAAACTCACTCAATTCAACTCCAATTAACCCCAAATCTTTTCTAAATCTTCCTTAGCATCCCCACAAGCAAAACACTAACATGATTTGCCAAAAATTTGGACCCAAACCCCACTCAAATTCAACCCAAAGCTAAAAGGCCCAATTTTGACCTAAACCCAAACCTAACCCAAATGAGCCCAAACCCCAAAATCAAAGCCCAATCAAAGTCAAAACCTCTTTGAAACACTCCCATAAACATTTCTCAACATTAATTTTACATCAATTTCAACCCTAGCCCAACATTGACCCAACTTGGCCCACTTGGACCTATATTGGCCCATTCACCAAAAGAGCCCAAATTCAACCCAATTCAAACTCAAATCACCCCCAATTTCCTTCAAGTCACTCATGACACATCCATGAGCTAAACCCAACAATTATTTGGCCCAAGCCTTTACCAAAATTTCATCCCAAAATCCATTTTAAAATTCAAAAGCCCACTTTCCTAAACCATCTTAAAAGCCCATCTAAAACCATTTCAAAAAGCCCAAAATCTACCCTAAAGCCCACATGACATCTCCACTTGCCATCCACTTAATAAAAGCCATTCCCTAAGTTCTAATCCCATCATCAAATAATTCCAAATCAAGCCTCATGCCAAATCACCCCTAAATACCAAAATTTTTCTTAAATCTATTTCCATGAAATTGACTCCACTTTTCCCAAGCCTAAGGTGAGCCTTGCAAGCCATGGACAAGCCACATGAAGCCATGGAAGGCTTGACATGTGATCAAGCCATTAATGGCAAAAGGAGGGCCCCCTTTCCTAATCCTTCTTAAACCCTTTTTACCTTAAGCATGTCACACACTAAACCATGCTTAGCCACCTCATCATGGATGGAGACCAGACCATTCTCTCTTGGCTGACCCAAGTGATCCTTTTCATCCCAAGACCAGGCCTTGGGTGGTGAACCTAGCCCAAAACCATGGGTTGACTCATTTGAACCCAAAATGGTCTTCCCCCATTCCATTTCAATCCAAGCTCTTTACACATGGCAATTGCCAATTGCTTGCACCAAGTCCCAACCCCGACCCACCCGACCTCGAGGGTGACCCATGCTCGGCCGGCTGGCCACCGAGCCGCCGGAAAACACCATGGCCGAGAGTTCACATGTGAGCCAACTTTGGAATTCTCCCTCGCCGAGCCGCCCCATCCCCGAGTGGCCATCGTAGACTGTTCTTCTCTTGCCAAGAGCGACCGATCCCAAGCCCTAACTCTCCCCGGGAGGCCCTCCACCCTCTCCTATTTAAACACCACCCCTCTCGGCCATGAGAGGTGCTGAAACAAACCTTAAGGAAACTCGCCAAAATTGTTCCGTACTACTCCCCATACACGAGCACTTGATCCCCACTAAAATCCCCCGCCATTTCTTCTCTCGCGAGCTCAATTTCGCAGTTGAAATCCAAGCCCAAAACCAGGACACTTCTCCACGGCGAGAAAATTGATTGGTTCTACACCTTCACCGGACCGAGGGAAGGTGTCCACCAGCAAAAGCCCCATCTCCAGAGCCACCCAGCTTGCTCCAGCCTCCAAGCTTTGTGATCGGCCGTGGTCGAAATCCTACGTAGGCAATCGACTGCACCGGGAGACTTCATCTGGAGCTTGCTGGGATCCAATCGAAGGTGAAACAACTCTCAGATCGAAGCCACACTTCTCTGAGCAAAGGTATGGCCTCACTCTTCTTCCCGAGCTTCTAAACATTCTCCATTTCTATTGCGTAAATTTCATCCCACATAAACCGTATGGATGTGTTCGTCTCCTCAAGACGAATCCATAGAGCATAAGAACACGAAAATCCATCGAGTATCGAGTGAGATATTAGGGATTTAGTGTGGACGGCTCTCAGGTGAGGACACTCGGGGACGATGAACGGATGCCGTCCATTCAATACACGCGCGGACGGATGGCTCAGATGGCGTCGGACCAGAAGATGGTACGTGAACCGCGGGGCCCGGGCTGCTGACTCAAGACTGGAATTAACTATTCAAATGGGGATAACATACATCAACATCTACGGGGATTCACAGTTAATCATTCAACAGATCGCCGGACAGTACAGAATTTTAAAGCCAAGACTCGAGCAATACTTCCAGTATGACATACAGTTGTTGGAACAAATTCCAAATGTGACGATCTACAAAATTCCCAGAAAAGAAAATGCTTTAGCAGATGCTTTAGCCCGTCTCGCAAAAGAATTTTCTTATTTGCAAGATGAATCAGTGGAAGTGTCAGTTCACGGACGTCAGGTCCTATCACAGCTCGACATAGACACAATACACAAATCGAAAAAGAAAAAGAATCAGCTGCAACAGTGACAAAAAACACGAAGATCGGCGACGACCATTAGTAGACTACCTGCAAACAGGAAAGCTACCAGACGATAGGTCGTTGGCCCATCAGATCAAGAAAAGAACTCTATCTTACGCATTAATAAACAACACATTGTACAGAAGGTCTTTTGATCAAATGTGGCTAAGGTGTCTAAGCGGGTCCGAGGCCCGTGAAATTGTTAAAGAGGTGCATTCAGGACTCTGTGGCGCTCACCAGTCGGGTCCGAAGATGAAAATGAAAATTAAAAGACTAGGGTACTACTGGCCCTCGATGATGACCGACTGCATGAAAATCGCCAAGAGCCGTCACCAATGCCAAGTGCACGGAGTGGTTCTACACCAACCTCCAAATGTGCTACATCCGACAATTGCGTCGTGGCCATTTGAATGTTGGGGCACGTATATAGTGGGTCCGATAGAACCACCATCTTCAAAAGGACATCGCTTCATTCTTGCGGCTACGGATTACTTTTCCAAGTGGGCGGAGGCGGCTCCACTTAGAGAAGTGAAAGCACACCACGTGCTACGCTTTTCAAGAACCAAGTTATCTACCGTTTCGGGGTGCCGCGCGAGATCATCTCGGATAATGGGTCGCATTCGAAGCACGCAAATCAACAATTTTGTCGGGAGACACGGAATCGACCGGCGATACTCAACAATTTACTACCCAAGAGCAAACGGCCTCGCCGAGGCTTTTAATAAAACTCTCGTTCAAATCTTAAAGAAAACTTTGGACGATAATAAGAGAAATTGGCACGAGAAGTTGTTAGAAGCCTTATGGGCCCACCGGACAACCTTCGTAACTCCTACTCAAGCTACACCTTACGCTCCGGTGTATGGGTCCGAGGCGAGTGTTACCTTTAGAGGTTCGGCTTCCTTCACTCGAATTGCAGCTTGCAAACAAGATCACGACGGAAGAGAACGCCAAATTACGACTAGAAGAATTAGAAAGCCCGGAAGGGAAAAGACTTGCAGCGCAATGCGAATTTAGAACTATACCAAGCTAAGATGGTTCAAGCCCATGACAAGCCGGTCCGCCCAAGAACCTTCAAAGTTGATGACTTAGTTCTCGTTCTCAAGAGACCTATTCTTGCACATCGCAAGATAGGAAGGAAATTTGAACCCACTTGGGAAGGACCGTTTGTGGTTGAAGCAGTATACTCAGGAGGTTCCTACCAGCTAGTGAATTGCCAGGGAGAACGACACATGCTTCCGATCAACGGACAATACTTGAAAAAGTATTACGCTACCTGATGTTTCGAAGGAATGAATTCTTCGTCCCTAAGAAACACGGGCGAAGTAATTACTTATGATTGGGTCCGAACCCAAAAAATAATAAAATGTGCTAAAATAAATAAAGTCATGATAATTAAGTTTTCCTTGTTTTCTTTTCCAAATCAAAATCTCTTCCCTGATCTTATCCTACTTCATTCCTGTTAAATTTGAAAATATAAAAAAAATATATAAAAAAATGTGTCTTTAATAAACATTTTCTTAATGTTCTTGTTCTTAGTACAGCCCCTGATCCTTTTCCTTGTCTTTTCGCAGGGAAATGTTGAACGGGCGGTTGGTCCTGAACTTTAAGAATGGCGTAAGCCTCGCACTCGATGAAAAGAGGGTGAAAGATGGAGCGATAATCGAGATTGACTCGGATTTCGCACCGACGAGCCTACGAGTACGAGGAAAGTGACCGGGTCCCGGCTGATCGAGAAGAACTGCCTGGGCAGACAGTGATGAAAGTGGGTGGCCCAAGCCACCAATCCAGCAGCAGGAAAAGAAAGGAAAACACTGAAGAAGACAAGAAAATGAAGTCTGTAGTCGCTACAGCAGAGGGCAGGCTTGTCAGTGCCGCGCCCACAGACATTCAAGAAGTTCGAAGAGCTACTCTCACAGCAACGCAACGAAGAAATAAGAATCGTCGTATCCGTAAGATGTTAACAAAACTAGCTGCGGACCAGCATGACGAGACAGTTGCTAATGCCAGTACATACACTTCAAGGACACCGGTTCACCAGGAACCTGAAGAAAGGAGGCCAGCTCCTAGGATAACGAAAGGACCGTGGAAATCTCACAAAGACCAGAAGAAAGAATGCTACCACGCCACCAGATAGAACCACCGGTAATGCATGAACTTGTTGCAGAAGCAACCCCGGGGGATGTCCCGACAGACATCATCCCCGAGGAGCCGAGGTATGCAGGAGAACGTGAAGGGATTGAACCGTATATCCCACAATATGTCACCAGCCCTCGCCATCTGCAGATCATTCCGGAATACGAGCTGGAGAGAATGCAGAATGTTGAAAAGAAAACCTTTGAATACTTCGAGAGAATTAGAGGCGAAGAATCAATATACTAGAGGGCCTCGAGCTACATACGGACGTATTCTCGGAGTATGAACAACAACGAAATCGTGGATTGCATCCGAGATTTGAAAAGAATGGGCCGAGCAGAGCCGCCTAAGGGAAAACACATACTCGAACCCCGGAGATGGATGCCGGGGAAGGGAAGAATCACAATACAATGTGGATGTCATTATAACTTTGCGGAAGATAGGAAGGAAACCCCCGAGAATACTCCGTCATGGCCGAGTGGATCCAATGCCATTAGTCATCAAGAGAATGGTAAAAAGATTGATAACATGGAGGGTACCGCCAGCAGATTGCATACCCAATAGCTCGCATTATCAACATCTACAAGCGGTGGTGATCGCATACCCCCACACATAGATCACCATGACTTTGTCGGACCTTTCCGCACGCCTCTTTCCCGAACGAGTGTAACATCATGTTTGGATCCGACCTCCGGATAGCGAGCCCGAGTGAGTTCCGAGGGCCGGTGAAGATACCTTTACCGGTAGGTTCCGTCATGATACCGAAGGGCAACGGAGCGGATATCGCTAAGCATTGCATACCAGGAGTGCCGGTGAAGCGGATCTCGCTTACTTTCGGACGGATGGACGACGGGAAGACACCTTACCATTTCCGACGCGACCCGGAGCTAGAGAGCCTCCGACCTTAAGAGTTGTGAGTTACATGGGAGATATCACACCTCCAACGTACATCCAGCCGGCATCCTTGCCAAGGATGGCTTGGAAGGTGATGTTATTAACCATGTACCCCACTATTCAGACATGGATTTTTGACAGATGCTTCTTCTGATGGATCGACGAAGATCATACATAGTCCGTTTTGAGTCTACATGGATTGTATGAAATATATGCCAAATCAAGTTGTATGATGTATCTTCGACATGATTGGAATGAAAGTGACCATGTCACATTTTTGGCCTTCACCTCTTTTGTGCAAATTGACTGGGAAACGCCATTAAAGTTAAATGAACTTCGAACAAAGAACGAAAAGAAATAAAAAAAAGAATAAAAGAAAACTTTCCTTAAAAAACCTAAAAATGATGAACACCAAATTCACAATAAATGATAAAGTAAAATTTGAATCGTTAAAAGACAAACAAAATGAACATAAATTTCAAATCAAATCTTAAATTAAATTTCAATCGAGTTCAAACTCATTCTTCCAAATTTCAAATTCAATCGACTCAAATCTCAAATCAAATTTCAATCGAGTTCAAACTCATCCTTCCAAATTTCAAATTCAATTTTTTCCAAATCTCAAATCAAATTTCAATCGAGTTCAAACTCAACCTTCCAAATCTGAAATCCAATCCGTTCTACTCTCTCCCTTGTCTGGGATGGAAGCGGTTGATTCCATTGACACGGATCGAATCCGATGGCGAGGAATTATATCCAATCCGAACCAGGTGACTTCCGATCAACTCTTTTGAATGGGATATGTAACATCCACATATTCCCTCCTAATCTATTTCCTTCATGAAAGTCTTTTACAACTTTCATGAAATTCTCGAAACACCAAAATTCCACACTTTTCAAATCAACACTGCAAATCTTTGCAAAATCAATTACATCAAAATCAAACTTTTGGGTCGAGGATTTTACATCCGAGACTGCATTGCTTTAGGTTCTTTCCCTATCGCAATGAAATACATCAAAATCAAACTTTTGGAGTTGAGGATTTTACATCTGAGACTGCATTGCTTTAGGATTCTTTCCCTATTGCAATGAAATACATCAAGTTTAAATTTCTTGGGGTTGAGGATTTTACATCCAAGACTGCATTGCTTTAGGATTCTTTCCCTATCACAATGAAATACATCAAAATCAAATTCTTGGGTCGAGGATTTTACATCCAAGACTGCATTGCTTTAGGATTCTTTCCCTATCGCAATGAAGTACATCAAAATTCAAACTTTTGGGTCGAGGATTTTACATCCGAGACTGCATTGCTTTAGGATTCTTTCCCTATCGCAATGAAATACATCAAAATTCAAATTCTTGGGGTTGAGGATTTTACATCCGAGACTGCATTGCTTTAGGATTCTTTCCCTATCGCAATGAAATACATCAAAATAAAATTCTTGGGGTTGAGGATTTTATATCCGAGACTGCATTGCTTTAGGATTCTTTCCCTATCGCAATGAAATACATCAAAAAATCAAATTCTTGGGGTCAAGGATTTTACATCCGAGACTGCATTGCTTTAGGATTCTCTCCCTACCGTAATGAAATACACCAAAATCAAACTCTTGAGGTTAAGGATTTTACATCTGATACCGCATTACTCTGAGATCTCTCCTCATTGTAATGGTTCAATCCGATCAATTCAATTTTCTTTTGTGGTTGAAGATGTTACATCTAAAACCACAAAATTCCAATTTTCATTTCAAGTCCAAATCCCATCAAATTAATTTTAACAAAACTTCAATCTAAATTGAAACTCCAAATTGAAATTTAAACTCACACATCGAAACTTAAATTGAAACAAAATAAAATCTAAATTGAAATTTCCCCAGATCATGTGATTTGGAATTCACCTCCTTTTCCTTTCCCCAGCGAGAGTTCAGGAATCTCCGGTTTCGGAGATATGCTTGACACTCCCCAACGTAAACTTTTTCACTTCGTCCTAAGTTTGTCACTTGGACATCCGTGTTGGTTTTGTTGATCGCTTCGGTCAACGCCAATACGCGCGGTGTGCTTCGTCGACTCACCACACCTATTGGGGTCCATTTGTTGACCTCATTTTTGATGAGGTCTTCTCTTCTTCTTTTTAGTACTTAGTGGTCTAGCCTTCAGGCTTTTCCTTTCGACTATCTTAGAGGACTAGAATTGGGAGCCACCACTTAGAATTTCAAACCACTTCTTAACTCCCCGCAAACTCCACAAACATGATCGTAGACCCCTAATCACCTAGAGGGTTGAAATCAAATGTGGAAGTTTAAAGGATGAGTTCCTATAGGACTCTTTGGCCTTAGGACTGCCCACAGGTGGCCCGGTCCGGTGAGGGGCCGACTTACACACACACTACACTTATACACTACACTTTCACACACCTCCTAAAACCACACCCATACCTAGCTTCGACCTCCCGACTCATGTAGGTGACTCACATGGATGGTCCTTAACCCCTAAGCCCTCGCGCAAGAGGTTAGGAACAACATAGTTAATGCCTCAAATGAGTCCCTTCATGGCTCATATGGGCTTGATGTGGCTTCATGGCTCAACCAAAATGATTTCATTCCACTTACATTCACCCAATCATCAATTTCCCAAATTTTCAATTTTTGACCCCCGGGACCCTACACCCGCCTAGCCTACCCAAAGCCCATGAAATTACCCAAAATTTTCAAAATCACCTAAATTACCCAAAATTCCCCAAACTCAATCCCAAACATTTCCACATCACTCAAATTGATCATCCATACCCAAAAATACCAAAAATTTCAAAAATACCTCCCAATACCCTCCAAATACCCAAAATACCACTCTTGACCCAAAAATCCAAAAATTCAGAAAATTCCCAGAAAATTCCAGAAAATCCCAAATATTCCCAATTTCATTTTGTTCAACTACACCATGGGCCAATTTTGTCAATTTACCCTACTTTTGTCAAAACCCCCAATTGGACCCACTTTAACCCTAAGTGAACCCAATGTCAAACCAAACCTATCTAATTGACCCAAATTCTGGTCCAATTCAATTCTAAACTTCAATTCAACACTCCCAACACCAATCTAGACCAAATCTAAGTCCAATTTGATTGACATTTGGATCCAATTTCACTTTTGGCCTTAAAGCCCAATTTGGACCCATGACCCAAACCTAACCCAAACTCACTCAATTCAACTCCAATTAACCCCAAATCTTTTCTAAATCTTCCTTAGCATCCCCACAAGCAAAAAACTGACATGATTTGCCCAAAATTTGGACCCAAACCCCACTCAAATTCAACCCAAAGCTAAAAGGCCCAATTTTGACGTAAACCCAAACCTAACCCAAATGAGCCCAAACCCCAAAATCAAAGCCCAATCAAAGTCAAAACCTCTTTGAAACACTCCCATAAACATTTCTCAACATTAATTTTACATCAATTTCAACCCTAGCCCAACATTGACCCAACTTGGCCCACTTGGACCTATATTGGCCCATTCACCAAAAGAGCCCAAATTCAACCCAATTCAAACCCAAATCACCCCCAATTTGCTTCAAGTCACTCATGACACATCCATGAGCTAAACCCAACAATTATTTCGCCCAAGCTTTTACCAAAATTTCATCCCAAAATCCATTTTAAAATTCAAAAGCCCACTTTCCTAAACCATCTTAAAAGCCCATCTAAAACCATTTCAAAAAGCCCAAAATCTACCCTAAAGCCCACATGACATCTCCACTTGCCATCCACTTAATAAAAGCCATTCCCTAAGTTCTAATCCCATCATAACATAATTCCAAATCAAGCCTCATGCCAAATCACCCCTAAATACCAAAATTTTTCTTAAATCTATTTCCATGAAATTGACTCCACTTTTCCCAAGCCAAAGGTGAGCCATGCAAGCCATGGACAAGCCACATGAAGCCATGGAAGGCTTGACATGTGATCAAGCCATTAATGGAAAAAGGAGGGCCCCCTTTCCTAATCCTTCTTAAACCCTTTTTACCTTAAGCATGTCACACACTAAACCATGCTTAGCCACCTCATCATGGATGGAGACCGGACCATTCTCTCTTGGCCGACCCAAGTGATCCTTTTCAGCCCAAGACCAGGCCTTGGGTGGTGAACCTAGCCCAAAACCATGGGTTGACTCATTTGAACCCAAAATGGTCTTCCCCCATTCCATTTCAATCTAAGCTCTTTACACATGGCAATTGCCAATTACTTGCACCAAGTCCCGGCCACGACCCACCCGACCTCGAGGGTGACCCATGCTCAGCCGGCCGGCCACCGAGCCGCCGGAAAAAACCATGGCCGAGAGTTCACATGTGAGCCAACTTTGGAATTCTCCCTTGCTGAGCTGCCCCATCCCCAGTGGCCATTGTAGCTGTTCTTCTCTTGCCAAGAGCAGCCGATCCCAAGCCCTAACTCTCCGTGGGAGGCCCTCCACCCTCTCCTATTTAAACACCACCCCTCTCGGCCATGAGAGGTGCTGAAACAAACCTTAAGGAAACTCGCGCAAAATTGTTTCGGACTACTCCCCATACACAGAGCACTTGATCCCCACTGAAATCCCCCTGCCATTTCTTCTCTGTGAGCTCAATTTCAGAGTTGAAATCCAAGCCCAAAACCAGGACACTTCTCCACAGTGAGCAAATTGATTGGTTCTACACCTTCACCAGACCAAGGGAAGGTGTCCACCAGCAAAAGCCCCATCTCCAGGCCACCCAGTTGCTCCAGCCTCCAAGCTTTGTGATCGGCTGTGGTCGAAATCCTACCTAGGCAATTCACCAGACCGGGAGACTTCATCTGGAGCTTGCTGGGATCCAATCGAAGGTGAAACAACCCTCAGATCGAAGCCACACTTCTCTGAGCAAAGGTATTGCCACACTCTTCTTCCCAAGCTTCTAAACATTCTCCATTTCTATTGCGTAAATTTCATCCCACATAAACCGTATGGATGTGTTCGTCTCCTCAAGACGAATCCATAGAGCATAAGAACACGAAAATCCATCGAGTATCGAGTGAGATATTAGGGATTTAGTGTGGACGGCTCTCGGGTGAGGACGCTCGGGGATGATGAACGGATGCCGTCCATTCAATACACGCGTGGACGGATGGCTCAGATGGCGTCGGACCAGAAGATGGTACGTGAACCGCGGGGCCAGGGCTGCTGACTCAAGCGGCGGCGTCGAATGGGAGCGCGACGCGTGTGCGCTCGGAGATGCCGAGGATGACGCGGTACCGACTCGGATAAATAGAAAATTAGGGGTATTTTCTATTTATTTAATTCCCTAAACTTGGAAAATTCATAACTTTGTGTAGGAAAATCATAAAAATAAAATAAAAATACCCTCTTGCTCAGTGAACGAGAGGAGAATAATGTGGAAAAGAAATTATTTAATTTCATCAAGTATTTTATTTTTAATAATTTATTTACTCTCTGCATATTTTTAATTCTCCATGCATGTATACAATTCACCATGACATGAGACCATAGGGCTTTTGAAGCCTCTGAATTTGGGAACATTTCCTGAATTTTCTAAAGTCAGAGGCCATCCCTATGAAAAGTTATTGATTTTTCAAATTCATGTTACTGTTTTGAGTATTTTAATTCCAATAAATAGCATGTTGTGAAATAAATTCTAGGAAAATTTGGTGATGTTCCTTATGACCAGAGGACCCTAGGAAAAATAGGTTTTGAGTTAGTTCATTTAAAACAACCCTAATTGGCTTAAACACCCAAAATGGATCTCTAATTAATTAGAGCTAACCATACATCAAATTGACTTGAAATCAATTCTCCACTGACCTTTAGGATCAGAGGAACTCACCATAAAAATTTGAGGTTAATTGGACTTGGTTAGCCCTACCAAATGGGTTGATTGAGCCATTTAGCCATTTTGAACTTTAAAAATTCATAACTTTCAAAATGTCTTTCAAAAATTCACCAAATTGGTTTTGGAGCCTCTCTGATGTTAGGGAATTTAAGAAAATTAAAATTTCAATTTTCTAAAAAAGTTGATTTTTAATGTTATTTTAATATTTTTAATAATTAAAAAATAATAAAAATCACAAAAATAATAAAATTCACCAAAATGTCACATTTTGAATTTTAATCACTTAGGAACAAACCCCATATTTTTCTTAGGTATATTTAATGAGATATTAAATTTTAAAGCTCTAGGGCAATTTTAAAATTAAAAAAATGTATTTTCTAGCCTTTTTACCAAAATAATTATAATAAATCCTAGAAAAATTAGAAAATTGTAAAAATTGGTTCTCTGATTTCCTTGATATCAGAGAGATTTTTGAAAAATATAAAATTCATTTTTCAACATTTATTTTATTTGTAAATTAATTAACACTCCAAAACTTAAAATAATTATAATAAAAATAATATAATTCAAAAAATAACCAAAATTGGTCCAAGTGGTCCTTTTGTCATTAGGAATGTCCCTTATTTTTCTTAAGGACAGAAACTTTCCCTTGGTCATGTTATTAAATTTTCCTTGGAAATCTCTATTTTCTACGAAAAATAATTATATAAATAAATTAAATACAGAAAAATCACATTTTCTCCTCTCATGTCTTTATTGACATATGAGTGAAGTCACATAAAAATTTTAAGTTCATTTAAGCTCAATTTAGTGAGTTATGAAATTAGTAAGCTTAAAGGATAAAGTGGTAATTAAAATTTTAATCCTTAATTAAAACTTTATGTTTAATAAAAAAATTAACAAGTAAGATATTTGATCCTAATCTGATTTGGATGATTGAAATTTAAATAATTAAAGGGTAGAAACCCATTAAGCAATTTAAAAAAATTAAACCTTAATTAAATAATTGATTAAATTTGGAAGAATAATAAAATTGGAATTATTAAAATAGGGATATTATTAGGAAGAGATTTATTCTTTAATTTAAAAATCCCTAAATTAATCATCTCATTAATATTCAATTCTTAATTAAAATGATAACTCAAATTTAAAATATTAAAAGACTTAATCATTAAACTAAAGTTAAATTATTAAATTCTTTTAAAATTTCAATTAAAATTAAAAATAAAATTAAATTAAAAATTAAATTAAATTAAGTAAATTAAATTGAATTAAATTAAATTAAATTAAATTAAAATTAAAAGTTGAATTAAATTAAAGATTAAATTAAATTAAATTAAATTAAATAAACAAATTAAATTAAATTAAATGAATTAAATTAAATTAAATTAAATTAAATAAATAAAATTAAATTAAATTAAGTTAAATCAAATTAAAGATTAAATTAAATGAATAAAATAAAATAAAATTAAATTAAATTAAATTAAATCAAATTAAATCAAAATTAAATCAAATCAAACTAAATTAAGTTAACATCAAACCAAACTAAATTGAATAGAATTAAATTAAATTAAATTAAATTAAATTAAGTTGAATTAAATATAACATCACCAAAGGCATAAAGAATTCGAAATAAATCTAAAATAACTTGAACACTATTCCAAATTTAAACCCATTAATTGAAATTAAACTAAATCACAAACCATTTGAACACCAATTTACCCTCAAAAGGTTTAGTTATCATAACTCCTGAACAAAATATTAAATGAAATGTTACTTCACTTATAGGACATTCAAACATCCTAGTTCACTGAGCAAGATAACAACAAAACTTGAAATTCTCGGACGATTAATTCATTTGTATAATTAAATTCATTTGGACTTAAAACAACTCTAGTAATATTGAAAAGATGTTTAAGATTCATCTTAAACACTTTCTCAATATGATAGGATGTTTATAAGAACAATTGAACTTAATTATTCTTTGATGAATAAAATCGTCTTCAAACAAAAACACAAGGAACCTAGACGTCATAGGAAATGACTAGCTATAGGATTAGGAATTTGGTAGAAAACCATAACCCTTACCTTAGCTTTACCTAGGGAGTTGCTTAAATATTCTAATTGTGTTTAAGTGCAGCTTGGGATGACGGGAAGACCCTCCAGGTACGCTTTTATTTTGTTGCAATTTACCTTATTACAATTTATTTAATCGCATCGCACTTACTTTTCTTGCATGATAAACAACTGTTGCATGAAAACCCACACCTTTAGGATAGTCCCTAAAACTGAAACCAAAACTAAATTAAAAGTCATTGCAAGATAAAATTCACCGCCACAACATTTCAAAATATAAAACAACTCAAAATTTAATCACAAACATAACACAAAACTACAATTACAATTAAATTAAAACGTCCTGTTAGATGATCGGGAATACCTCGGATGATGTAACCTACGTGTTGCTAACGGGATTTCCCACGCTCTAAATGAAAGTGTGGAACTCATTCAGTTGAGTTTAGCAAATTCATCTGGACTAAGTGAATCCGATAAAAATAATGATGCCGGGAGAATGGAACCGTGGGATCTTAACCGGTGTCGTTATAATCAACTTTAAGATTTGTTTTAATTAAAATATTGAAAACACTTGGAAATTAAGATTTTCTCTAAACCAAAACACTTTTCTCATCCCCTGATTTATGACTTCTAAAACTAAACCTCTGCAACAACAAGGAGCTCGGAGCATGGTGGGCGAAGACGGCCATCGTCATCAGCAAAACCTGAGTCTACTTCAACAAAACTTTCCTAGAACTAAATAACAAAGCCATAGGACTTCGAGGTAGTTTGCCTAGTGCAACATAAATCCTCAACTCTTCGTTAGGCATTTGCATTGCAAATTAAGCCCTAACCGAGCCTTAGGATTCCGAGGTAGTCGTCCGATACGACATAAACCCTCACATATTCGAGGCTATTTGTATGATTCTGTCATATAAATATAAGCCCTAATTAACTAAAATTGGCAAGATTAAAACATTAAATAAACATTAGGACTTTCCTAAATCTAAGCCAAACAATAGGATAGTCGGGAAATTACCGAAGTTCACTTCGAATCTGTGATTTCTCCTACCTTTCTTCCTTTGATTTCTCAAAACAAAATGTTCCAAATTTGATCCATTCCCTATTGAAATTCCAAAATTCAATCCTTTGAGAACTTAAACTTTGAAATTCTTGATAGCAGAATTATTGATTATTATCGAGAGTTTTCTTAGGTGATTCCTGTCACTTAAGATGTAATTAACTATAGGGGCTTGCCCTTATAAGGAATTTTAAAGAACCCAGGTAATATAAACCCTGTTTAAAGCTTTCATATTAAGCAGGGAAATTTGTCGGCTTATAAAATTGGTTCGCAGACCAAACGGATGTCACAAATCTTCTAATTTATTTAATCGAGCCCCACCATCAAACAGTGTGTCTATCCTTAGGGATAGATACACAGTTTGTGGTGCGGTGCTCGTTTATATAAACTATTTGAGATGTGAGATCGGTTTAATCTCATATCTTAGAACCTTCAAATTTAAAATTATTTTCAAAATCAAATACTACTTTTCAAAATTATTTATTTAAACTAAATTAAAAATTCACCGACAACTTCTGTTAGGCGACCCCCTTTTCAAAATAAAACACACAACCTAAAAATATGCCTACATTCTTATGCTCTATGGATTCGTTTTGAAGAGACGAACACATCCATATGGTAAACATGCATTGAAATCGATTCATATCAAATGGAGAATCTCCAGAAGCTGGGGAGGAAGAGAGAGCTCATACCTTTGCTCAGAGAAGTGAAGCTTTGATCTGAGAGTTGTGTCTCGTTCGAAATGGTCAAAGCAAGCTCCAGATGAAGTCCCTTGGCATGGTGAATTGCCTAGGTACAAAAGTGACCACAGCCGATCACAAAGCTTAGAGGCTGGAAGCAATGACTGGCCTGGTGAGGGGGCTTTTGCTGGGAAACTTCTCCTCTTGGTCTGGTGAAGGTGTAGAGTCAATCAATTTGAGGATTGACTCACTGTGGTGAAGTGTCCTGGTTTTGAGCTTGAATTTCAACTCTAAAATTGAGCTCACAGAGAGGAAATGGCAGGGGGATTTTAGTGGGGATCAAATTATCCAGGTGTGGGGGAGAGTCTGGAATGATTTTGGCAGAGTTTCTGTATGGTTTGTTTCAGTACCTCTTTTGGCCGAGAGGAGGTGGTGTTTAAATAGGGCTGGCTGGAGGGCTTCCCAGGGAGGGTTGAAGGCTTGGATCAGCTGCTTAGATCAAGGGAAGAACAGCCATGGCAGCCATTGGACATGGGGCAGCTCAGCAAGATGGAATTTCAATGTTTGGCTCCTTCCAAGGTCTCGGCCATGGTGTTTTCGGGCGGCTGTGGTGGCTGGCCAGCCAGGCATGGGTCACCATCTTGACCAGGGAAGTCACGGCTAGGGTTTGGTGAGGTGAATTGGCTTTGGACATGTGTAAAGGAGTAGCCTCTAAGTGGTATGGGGATAAGGCCATTTTAGGCTTGGTTTGGTCAACTAATCCAAATGGATTGGGTTCACTCTCCCATAACCTAATTTTGGGCTGAGGCAATCAGTTGGGTCAACCTCCCATGTGTGGTGGAGTCTCCATCAAGGATTAGGTGGCAAAACATGGTTTAGTGTGTGACATAGATATGGATAAAAAGGCTTAATAAAGGATTAGGAAAGGGGGCCCTCCTTTTTCCATTAATAGCTTGGTCACATGTCAAACCCCTCATGGCTTCACATGGGGCTTAAGGATGGCTCCATGGCTCTTATATGGCTTGGGAAAAGTTGGCTTGGTTTCATGGAAATAGGTTTAAGGAATTTTGGTATTTTGGTGTAAAATTTGGATGGTTTGTCATATGGCTTTGTTTAGAAAGGTTTGATTGCTAATTTAGGACTTAGGAATGATTTTAATTAAGTGAGGATGAGATGAGATTGTAATGTGGGCTTTAGGATGGGCTTGGGCTTTTGAGTTTGGTTAGGAATGGGCTTTTGAATGTCTTTTGTAAGTGGGCTTTTAGATGAAAATTTTGCAAAGGGCCATGCCAAATAAATGTTGGGTTTAGTTTAAGGATGTGTCATGAGTGATTTGGATCAAACTTGAGGTGGTTTGGAATTGAATTGGGTCTAAATTGGGTCTCTTTAGTGATAGGGTCAAAATAGGTCAAAATGGACTAACTTGGGCTAAGGTTGGGCTAATGTTGGATTTGATGTAAAATTAATGTAGAGAAATATTTAGAGAAAAATTATGAAGAGTTTTCACCTTTGGTTGGGGCTCAATTTTGGGACTTGGGCCTATTTGGGTTAGGTTTGGGTGTAGGCCCATTTAAGGGATTTTGGGTTTGGGTTGAATTTGAGTAGGGTTTGGGTCCAAATTTTGGGCAAATTATGTTAGTGTTTTGTTTGTGGGGATGCTAGTAAGGTTTTAGAAAAGATTTGGGTCAAATTGGGATTAAATTGGGTTGGTTTGGGCTAGGTTTGGGTCATGGGTCAAAATTGGGCTTTAAGCTTAAAAATGAAATTGGATTCAAATTTCAATCAAATTGGGTTTGGATTTGGTTTAGATTGATATTGGGGATATTGAATTGAAGTTTGGAATTGAATTGAACAAAAATTGAGGTCAATTGGGGGGATTTGGTTTGACATTGGGTTCACTTGGGTTTAAAATGGGCTAAATTGGGGGTTTTGGTAAAAGTGGGGTAAATTGGCAAAATTGGCCCATGGTGTAGTTGAACAAAATGAAAATGGGAATATTTGGGATTTTCTAGAATTTTCTGAGAATTTTTGGAATTTTTGGATTTTTGGGTCAAGAGGGGCATTTTGGTAATTTGGAGGGTATTGGGGGTATTTTTGGAAATTTTGGTATTTTTGGCTGTAAATGATCATTCGATTGGTGGGGAAATGTTCAAAGTTAATTTTGGAAAAGTTTTGGGTTATTTGAAAATTTTGGTGGTTTTGAGTAGTTTCAAGGGCTTTTAGTAGGTTTGGTGGGTCCGTGACCCCGGGGGTCAAAAATTGAAATTTTGAAAAAAATGAAAATTGAGCCAATGTGAGTGAAATAGAATCATTTTGGTTGAGCCATGAAGTCATACTAAGCCCATAGGAGCCATGAGATGACTCATTTGAGGCATTCATTATGTTTTTCCTAACCCTCTTAGCCAAGGGCTTAGGGGTTAAGGACCATCCATACGAATTATCCAGATGAGTCAGGAAGTCAAGCTAGGAATGAATAGTTTTAGGATTTGGAATGTGTGTAAAAGTGTAATGTATGTGCAGGTCAGCCCTCACCAGACCAGGCCACCAAGGGTGATCCTAAGGCCAAAGAGTCCTATAGGGAACTCATCTTTTAAACCTCCACATTTGATCTCAACCCTCTAGGTGATTAGGGGTTTACAATCAAGCATGTGGGGTTTGCAAGGAGTTAAGAAGTGGTTGAGTTTCTAAAGGGGTAGGTTCCATCTCTAGTCCTCTAAGATAGTCAAAGGAAAAGCCTAAGCTAGATCCTAAGTACTAAAGAGAGAAGAGAAGACTTCATCAAAAATGAGGTCAACAGTCATAAAGTTTCCCAAAAAAGGATGGAAGTTGATCAAGCAAAAGTGAAAATTATTGCTGAACTGCAACCCCCAACTATCATTATCGATGTGAGAAGTTTTCAGGTCATGCTTGGATTTTATAGAAGATATATAAAAGATTTTTCTAAAATTGCTAAACCTCTTTGTCATTTATTGGAAAAAGAAGCTAAATTTGAATTTAATGAAGACTGTGTTAATTCTTTCAATATTTTAAAAGAAAAATTAATAACTGCACTTATAATTATTGCATCTAATTGGAATAAACCTTTTGAATTAATGTGCGATGCAAGTGATTTTGCAATTGGAGCTGTATTGGGACAAAAATATGAGAAATTTTCAAAGTTTATGCTAGTAAAACTCTTACTGAAACTCAAAGAAGTTACACTACTACCGAGAAAGAGCTTTTAGCTATAGTATATGCCTTTGATAAATTTAGAACTTATCTTCTTGGTACCAAATGCATAGTTCATACTGATCATTCCGCTATTAAATATTTAATGTTGAAAAAAGATGTTAAACCTAGACTGATAAGATGGGTTTTACTTCTACAAGAATTTGATTTTTCAAATAGTGGATAGAAAAGGAACGTACAACCAAATTGCTGTCATTTATCTAGAATTAAGAATGATGTTATTACTGAAGAAAATATAAATGAGAAATTTCCTGATGAACATTTGTATGTTATTCAAGGATGCCAAACACCTTGGTATGCAGATATAGTTAACTATTTAGTTAGCAATATTTTACCTTATAGATTAGATAACAAATTTATTAAGAAATTTTAAAATGATGCTAAATCTTATATTTGGGAAGATCCTCATTTATTTAAATTAGGAAGAGATTCTATAATTCGTAGATGCGTACCTTATGAAGAAACTTATGCTATTATTCAAAAATGTCATGATTCTAAATTTGGAGGACACTTTGGAGTAGATAAAACTACATTTAAAATTTTAAATTCAGTATTTTATTGGCCTACCTTATTTAAAGATGTGAGACATTATGTGAAAACATGTGATCGATGTCAAAGGATGGGAAATATAACCAAGAAAGATGAAATGCCTTTAAACTATATATTGGAAGTTGAAATTTTCGATATATGGGGTTTAGACTTTATGGGACCATTTGTACCATCATCTGAAAAGATTTATATTTTATTAGCGGTTGATTACGTTTCAAAGTGGATTGAAGCTGTAGCTTTACCTAGCGGTGATTCCAAAAGTGTTTCAAAATTTTTAAAGAAGATGATTTTTTCAAGATTTGGAATGCCTAAGGTAATTATCACAGATGGTGGAAGTCATTTTAGAAATATAAGAATTCAATCATTATTGAAAAAATTTGGAATCAAACACAGAATTGTAACTGCATATCACCGACAAACAAGTGGAATGGTTGAAGTATCAAATAGAGAAATTAAAAGAAATTTTAGAGAAGACTGTTAATCCTAAAAGAACTGATTGGGTTGATAGACTTGATTCTGCATTATGGGCTTATATAACAACTTATAAGACACCAATTGGAATGTCACCTTACCTGTTAGTTTATGGTAAACATTGTCACTTACCTGTTGAACTTGAACATAAAGCTTATTGGGCGATAAATGAGTTTAATTTTGATTTGAATACTGTAGGAGAAAAATGATTATTGCAATTAAATGAGATAGATGAAATAAGAAATGAATCATATGAAAATGCAAGGATTTATAAAGAGAAAATGAAAATATTACATGATAAAAAGATTTCAGGAAAAATGTTTGAGCCTGGACAAGAAGTATTATTATTTAATACTCGTTTAAGACTTTTTCCCGGAAAATTAAGATCAAAATGGATAGGACTGTATATAATTGAAAAAGTATACCATTATGGAGCTGTGGATGTTAAAGATCCCAAAACAAGAAAAAGTTTTAATGTTAATGGATTAAGACTGAAGCCTTATTTGGGAGATATTAAAAAGATTTATAAAGAGGCTTATGAGTTGAGTCTACCTGATTAAAAACTTAATTAGGTCGGGCTGAAGACATTAAACCAAGCGCTTTGTGGGAGGCAACCGATAGTTATTCATTGTTTTGTGTGTTTTTACATTTTTAATGTAAGGTTATGCCTCGTTCTTGTTTAGTTTTATATTAATTTAGAAAATTTGATGCTTACAAGTCTTTATTGACTTAAGCTGAAAATTATCTCGAAATATATAAAGCTTAGACATTGGATCACTCTATTTCATATATGAGTAAAAAGGAGATCAAGTTAACCTTCATTATGATTGCTTATAATTTGTGTTACTGAGTCTATATTGATCTTACCATTCTAAATTACCTATTTTGGAGAACAAAACTTTGAAATTTGACGTTAGGCGAAACAGATTCAAACATGGTTCCGACGCCTAGGCGCCAGATTTGGGGCCTAAGCACCAGAGTAAACTGTGTGCCGATGGGTTCGGCGCCTAGGCGCCAGATTTGGTGCCTAAGCGCCGCAGTTACTGGATCGTGTAAAAACCGAAAATTTTCATTTTTTCACATGATTTTCTCTTATAAATTACCCTATCTTCGTCCCCAATCACTATGAAATCATTATTTCGACCCATACACTCCATTCTTGAGAGATTAGAGAGGATTTTTGAAGAAATTGAGAGGAGAAATCTTGGAGAAGAGGCTAGAGACAAGGTCTCAAAGGATCCTCAACCCTACTTCAATGGTTTCGTCGCTGTAAGTTTGGAGAAAATTTCTAGTCGTCTAGATAAGTTTGAAGCAGAATTTAAAAGCATTGGAGATTGCCTTCATGAGATGTTTCATCAAATTGAACATCTAGAATGGCAGGAGAAACTTCAATTTGATCATCTAGCGGCTTATCAAGATGCTCAAGTGGAGATGTATGCGAAGAACAATTGGATCGACGAGAAAACAACTACGGATTTTCCGAGAGCATTAGTATTCTTTCCCAGTAGGCCAAGAAATCTTCATTGCCAAGTTAATGGGAATTAGATAGTGATGTGGTGAGATTGTGATTTATCTAGTGTGTCGTTGTATCGATTTAGTGAATCGATTGTGTTTGTTTGTGTGTTTGCTTTCATGTTCAATGTGTGTTGTATTTGCTTTCAAATTTGTGTTGTTTGATTGTTGTTAAAACTTGAATCATGTTATGATACTTATCTGAATTGTATTGAGCCCGAAATTGAAAATCATGAATGGAATTAGAAGAGTTTGATTTAAACTTGTGTTTAATTGGTGGATTTAATTTTTAATTTTTAAAAATTTTTGGAAAATATTTTGGAAGATGGAAACTGAAGCAATACTCTTATATGAGTAATTAGAAGTTTAATTTATGAATTTTGGTGGAAAATAAATTTTCAAAGTGATTTATTGGAAAGGCGAGTCTGGCGCCTAGGCGCCGGTTCGGCCTACTTACCCGAAAATCACCATTTAAACCCGTATTAGCCATTTTTGACGCCTAAGTTTCATCTTCTTCCTCTTTTTCGTGAAAACCCACCTTCTAAATCCATTTTGAGGTCAAAACATCAAGATTTTGAGCCCAAAATCACTTGGTTTCTTCATCTCAAGGTCAGATCTACACTCTAATCCATTTATTTTTTATTTTTCACCATAATTTTTCCTATTTTTGGCTAAAAACCAAAATTTTGAGAAAACTTTTGATTTTTAATGTTTCTCCATGAAATTTTAAGCTCATTTTAAGTTTCTTAAGCTTAAAAAGAGTTTAAATCTTTGATTCCTTAATTTATTTGTGATTTCTTTCACGTTTAGATGTCACCGAAATCTAAGCGAGGAAAGACACGAGAAAATTTTGACAGTAGCAAGTTCGCGACTGCGGCAGCGCATTTTCGATATCACAAATTTGCGACGTCCAGAAAATTTATCTCAGAGCGAAGCTTTTACAATCCTGGTGAAATGATCGAGAACACGATCGTTGCGCACAACTCGGCAACGATTCTCGTTATTTCACCGTTGTTCGTCGTTATTCCAGTTGTGCGCGAATTTTATACTAACTTTTTGGATGCGGAAGACTATGAAGTCTTCGTCAGAGGTGTTGGAGTAGGATTTACTACGGAAAGGATCAATGTTTTTTATGGACTGCCACCTAGCACCAAGTGCTACTATTCTGGTTTATCTCCATCTGAGGGAGATCTTGAGATGATTATTGCTTATTTGACTGACGGCACTGGAGCTTGGAAGATCCAGAACGATAAACGGGTAAATCTCAAATCTTCTAAGTGACTAGAGATTGAGCCATCTTAAACTACTGCATTCAGGAGAGGAAGCCGATAGATGTCGGCAGTATTATTTATGATTCTGTGGAGTCTACTGCTAGATCCAGTACTTCTGTAGGACTAGGATTGCCATCTCTGATTTATACTTTATGTGTGAACAATGGAGTCACTACTGATTTTTTTGAGGAGAAGCTGAAGTCTACCAAGCCAATTGGACAGGAGAGAGTGTTAGTATCTATGATCGTCTTCGTGGGAAGAGATCTACAACCCCTTCTTCTTCTGCACCTACTCCAGGTAGAGCTTCCACTTCTAGACCTTCTACTTCTACTGTTGAGCCACCGTCTAGTTTTTGGGAATCGATGCATGATCAATTTCTGGAGCAGCAGAATGAGTTATTTCTAACTCATTGCAGAGTTGACACTATGGATAAGAAAATTAATCACCTATCTGATTACACCTAGAGGAAGAGTGAGTGTGATGCTGAGTATTCAGAGTCTTTAGTTAGATTCTTGAAGGGTGAGCATGATATTCAGTTTCCCACCTATCCTAGATTTTCACCATATGTTGATCCTAAGGATGTGGAGTTTTCTTTTGGTGATGACGATGATGAGGCTACGGACGGTGATTAGTAGCCTCGATTTACCTCCGAGATGTGCTTGAGTCCGTTGTTAGTTTAGTTTTTGTTTGCTAGTACTCGATTGTTGTTTGTTGTTTTCTAGTTTAGATTTGTTTATGAGACTTTGTATGAATTGTTTGATGTTAAGACTGTTTTAGATATTTAGTTGCAGACTGAAATTTGAATGAATTTGTGTTTATTTTGTTTCGGCCTACTGCTTAGTATTCTAGAATAGTTAGTAATGTTATTCTATTTCTATTAGTAATATAGTTATTTAATTCAACTACTTCTATATAATTTTTTTTAAATATATATATATATATTTTGAGCCTGCTTACTTTTTTATGCTTCATTAATTCTGTAATATTCATAAAAGCATGTTTAGAAGTAACTTATATTTCTTTCTAGAATTTTTTTTACATGCTTATAAAATTCCTTATTAAATTATACTTTTCTTTCTCTCATACTTTATTTTTTTTATGATATACCAAAACTTAAGTTTGGGGAAAGGGAAAATACATGCAAATTTAAATTTTATTTGTCCTTAATAAACTAATATTTTCTAAAAAAAAATCTTAACAAAACATAAGGAATGAAGAATCTATTTAAGATCACTTAAATTTTTGAAATTATGAATAATTTAGTGGACTTAACCAAAATTTTAATAACTTTGATTGATTTTAAGCATATAATTATTTAACTTAAAGAATAATAATATTAAGAAAATTTTCTATTCATAATAGAAATAATTGAATTTTAGAAGTATTAAGAAATAAAAAATTATAACTTGAAAAAGAAAAGATTGAAAGTCTTTTTGAAATTCTATTAATGTTATAATAATTAAGTGAAAATGTAAAAGTTTGAAAATATAAGTTAAGGATAGTGAAGTTCTAAATCATTAACAGGCTATCCAGATGCAATAATCCTCACTGTGAAAAAAAAAGAGGAGAAGCTTGAGGATATGCCTAATAAAAAATTGGCTTCACTTGAATTATCTTATATGAAGAAAACTAGTTACATACTTTACTTAATTTTTATGCATGAATCTTTATTTAGGAAGGACTTTTCATGAAAATCTTTTTCTTGTAAATAATCTATGTGATCTTAATATAATAAACTTCTATTATTTTCGAAATGAATGAAAATTTTTTTGAAGTCTTATGATTTGGTAGTTGAATATTCTTTAAATTCTTAAAATTAAACTTAGTTAGTCAAATTTGGTTAATGATTTACTAAAGCCTTTATAAGACCAAAAATTACAAGGAGTCTTAAATATTTATCTTTCATTCCAAATGTTATACATTTTATATAGTAAAAAGGGTTACTTGAGGACAAGTAACATTTAAGTTTAGGGGATTTTGATCCATGAAAAAAATACCCATTTTTATGCCTTGATTTTTATCAAATTTTTAAGGCTATTATGCTTTAATGAAAGTTATTTTTGTATTTTTGGATATAGGTGATGGAAAAATGTTCAAGGGAAAAAAGTGAAAAAGGAGCAAAAATGGAGCCAAAATGCAAAATTGTCAAAATTATTGGTCTGGCGCCTAGGCGCCAGAATCCGACGCCTAGGCGCCAAAATCCGACGCCTAAGCGTCATGTTGATACGGGATCTGTCAAAATTTATGACGACTTTTGGACGTTTATTTTGACGGTGTTAGCGGTTATTAGACCTTCTAGAAGACTAGCAGTTGTTCCTGGTTTGTAAGACATGTACTACAAAGCATTTGGACTCTTGGAAACGGTTTTAATCGTGAAGAGGTGCGATCCAGAGTGAAGAGGTGCGAAGAACTGGGCGCAGAGTCCGGTGCCTAGACGCCAGATTCCGGCGCCTAGGAGCCAGACACACCTTCTAGAAGATTCATTTAATGTGGACACATTTTGAAGAGGTGCCTTGAGGCAACCCTTGAAGCCTATAAATAGGAGGGTACTCCTTCAGAAAAAATCGCCCCCTATCTAGAGCCCCATCTAGAGAGAGAATTAGAGAGATACTTTAGGGCCACATTTTACTATCCTTCATATATTAGTTAGTTATTTTATTTAAAGTTTGTATTGAGAGTTTAAAGAGTTGGTGCTTTTGAAGTTTATTTGCTTTGGAGTAAGAAGAATTCAGAGGTTCAGTAGAAGAAACACTTGAGATAAGTATTTGTAATTTTATTCAAAGTTTCATTATCATGTTTTTTTGTTTAAATTCAATGTGTTCTGAGTAGTTAGTTTACTTTCTCCTTTCAATTAGGAAAAGATAAATAATATAATATAAAATTTGTTGGAGAATTAAAAACTATTTATATTTTAAAACATTGTGATTATATTAATACCAGATCTTAATTTACTATTTAAATTGGCCATTTAAATTGTTAAAATCAATTGAAGAGTCTTGATACCTAGAAGGAGATGAATTCTTAACTAGTAGATATCACATTAATCCTTGGGTAGTCGAAGGCCTTGTGTGGGTTATTCAAGGTGAAGTGCAAATAAATAGGAAGATATTATATAATGGGCATAGAATTGATAAGTTTTTAGAGTGACAGACTAAATTCTTGTGATTTGGTTTATAGAGAAGGAAAGGGTCACTAGTAGGGCCGACCATAGCCACCCTTAGACATCTAGTAGTGTGAGCCTAGATTAACCCATTCTACTAACAATACATCCGGACCTGATCTATAGGCTAGCCAATGTTCTTTACACCTGGATCAAAGGGTAAAGAATATGAATGCTTCTATTTGGCACAATACCATAAATTTATATTCTCCACGAATATTATCATTATCTTAGAAAATCTTGGATTACTTGAAAGGAAGAAATTTGTTTTTTTTATTAATATTTACATCAATCATTTCATTACTGCTTTATTATTGCATCTAGTAAATTAAAAATATCAAATTTATAACTATAAAATAAATACTTAAAAATAAAATTAAAATATTTAAAAATCCATAACTCACTCCTCGTGGGATTGATACTAGGGTATTTGTTTCAAAGCCCTATATTACTTGATACGATACGTATACTTGCGTAGTACCCCTAGTGTGTAAAATATTTTTGATAAAATTATATTTATATGCACTAGCCGCTATTATTATCTATTACATATATTTGAAAGCATTAATTATTATATTTGTCATCAGAGGATTGCGGGTCAAGTTTTTGGCACCGTTGTCAAGGATTGAATTTTTAGTACTCATATATTTAGCATGGGTCTGCTACCAAGGGATTTTCTTCTGATTTTTGTACTCTTATCAAAAGATGGCTGAGTTATAATCTTCATTCCATCATTATTAATTGACAATGTTGGGGTGGTTTCAATGCTAGTAGGGGACTCAAACAAGGGGAACCTTTGTCCCTAACCCTTTTTATACTAGCTATGGATTATATTTCCAGGATTTTAAATATTAAGATGTTGCTTTATCATTATGCCAGGTTTCACCACAAGTACAATATCCCTGTGTCTCATTTAATTTATGCTGATGACATTCTGATCTTCTCCAGAGCCAATAAAAATGCTGTGAAGAGAGTGTTTCAATGTATGAAGCAGTTTCAGAAGCATTCAAACATGTAGTTTAACTCTGGGAACTGTGAGCTACTTTTTAATTCTAAAACCACTCCTCCTATTAAGCAATGGATTACACAACTCACTGGTTATACTACTGCCAATCTTCCCCTCAAATACTTGGGGGTGCCTCTTACTAAGGGAAGAACTAAACTCATTCAATTTGAGGAAGTTTTGGGAAAGATTAACACTCAACTATCCAGCTGGACACACTCTTTCCTTTCTAATGGGGGTAGAATTACTTTGCTCAAAACTATTCTCACTACCTTTTCCTCCAATATTCTTCAAATGACATGCATGAAAAAAAGCTCAAGGATCCAAATGGAAAGAATCTTCAATAGATTTCTATGGTCTGGCCAAAGGAAGCAAATGCACTGGGCAAGTGTACGGCTTATTTTAGGGTTGTGTGTATTATTTTAAAAGGGGGGTCGCCTAACAGAAGTTGTCGGCGAGTTTTAGATTTTAATTTTAATTTAAATATATATATATGATTTAGAAAGTAGTATTTAATTTTAAAAATAATTTTAAGATATGAAATCAAACCGACCTCACATCCCAGATAGTTTATATAAATGAGCGCCGCATCACAAACCGTGTATTTATCCTGAAGAATAGACACACTGTTTAATGATGGGGCTCGGTTAAATAAACTAGGAGATTTGTGACATCCGTTTGGTCTGCGAACCAATTTTATAAGCCTACAAATTCCCCTGCTTAATATAAATGAATTAAGCAGGGTTTATATTACCTAGGTTCTTAAAATTCCCTATAAGGGCAAGCCCCTATAGTTAATTACATCTTAAGTGACGGGAATCACTTAAGAAAACTCTCGATAATAATCAGTAGTTCTGCTCTCAAGAATCTCAAAGTTTAAGTTTTCAAGGGATTGAATTTTAGAATTTCAATAGGGAATGGATCAAATTTGGAACATTTTGTTTTGGGAATTCAAAGGAAGAAAGGTAGGAGAAATTACAGATTCGAAGCGAACTTCGGTAATTTCCCTACTATCCTATTGTTTGGCTTGAATTTAGGAAAGTCCTAATGTTTATTTAATGTTCTGATCTTGCCAATTTTAATTAATTAGGACTTATGTTCGTATGACATGATCATACAAATAGCCTCGAAGATGTGAGGGTTTATGTCATATCGGATGACTACCTCGGAATCCTAAGACTGGTTAGGGCTTAATTTGCAACGCAAATGCCTAACAAAAGATTGAGGATTTATGCTGCACTAGGAAAACTACCTCGAAGTCATATGGTTTATTGTTTAAACTAAAGAATAGTTTAGTTGATGTAGAGTTGTTTTGCTGACAAAGATGCCCGTGCTGCCTACCATGCTCCGAGCTCCTTGTTGTTGCAGGGGGTTTAGTTATAGAAATCATAAATCAAGAGGTGAGGAAAGTGTCTTAGTTTAGAGAAAGTTTTAATTTCCAAGTGTTTTTTTTATGTTTTAATTAAAACAAATCTTAAAGTTGATTATAACAACACCGGTTAAGATCTCACGGTTCCATCCTTCCGGCATCGTTATTTTTATCAGATTCACTTAGTCCAGATGAATTTGCTAAACTCAACTAAATAAGTTCGACACTTTCATTTAGACCGTGGGAAATGCCGTTAGCAACACGTAGGTTACATCATCCGAGGTATTCCCGATCATCCAACAAGACGTTTTAATTTAGTTATAGTTGTAGTTTTGTTGTTCTGTTTGTGATTTAATTTTGAGTTGTTTTATATTTTGAAATGTTGTGGCGTTGAATTTTATCTTGTAATGAATTTTAATTTAGTTTTGGTTTCAATTTTAGGGACTATCCTAAAGGTGTGGGTTTTCATGCAACAGTTGTTTATCATGCAATAAAAATAAAGTGCATTTGCAATAAGGTAAATTGCAAGAAGGTAAATTGCAATAAAATAAAAGCGTACCTATAGGGTCTTCCCGTCATCCCAGGCTGCACTTAAACACAATTTAGAATATTTAAGTATTTAAAGCAAGTTCCTAGGTAAAGCTAAGGGAAGGGTTATGGTTTTCTACCAAGTTCCTAATCCTATAGCTAGTCATCTCCTATGACGTCTAGGTTCTTGTGTTTTGGTTTGAGGACGATTTTCTTCATCAAAGAACAATTAAGTTCAGTTGTTCTTATAAACATCCTATCATACTGAGGAAGTGCTTAAGACGAATCTTAAACATCTTTTCAATACTTTTAGGATTGTTTTAAGTTCAAGAGAATTTAATTATATAATGAATCAATTATCCAAGAGTTCAAGTTTTGTTATCTTGCCAGGTGAACTAGGACATTTGAATATCCTCCGAGTGAAATAACACTTCACTTAACACTCCGTTTAAGAGTTATGACATCATGAGCTTTTGAGGGCAAATTAACGTTCAAGTGATTTGTGATTTAATTTAATTTCAATTAATGGGTTTAAGTTTGGAATAGTGTTCAAGTTGTTTTAGATTTATTTTTGAATTTTTTATGTCTTAAGTGATGTTATATTTAATTTAATTCAATTTAATTTAATTTAATTTAATTTAATTTGATTTAGTTTTAATTTTAATTTAATTTTATTTATTTAATTTAATTTTAATTTTATTTTAACTTGGTTTTATTTTTTTTATTTAATTTAATTTAACTTAATATGTTTTAATTTAATTTAATTTAATGTGATTTAATTTAATTTAATTTAATTTAATTTAAATTTTAATTTGGTTTTATTTTTTTTAATTTTAATTTTAATTTAATTTTATTATTTTTCTTTTAATTTTAAATTAATATTTTATTTTTTTATGCTTTAGAGATGATTTAATTTTAATTGTTAAAGTATTAGTTTAATTGAAATTTTAAAAGGATTTAATTTAAATGTTTTAATTTTAATTTAATTTAATGATTAAGCATTTTAAGTTTTGAATTTGGATTATCATTTTAATTAGGAATTGAATATTATTGAGGTGATTAATTTAGGGATTCTTAGATTAAAGAATAAATTTCTTCCTAATAATATCCCTATTTTAATAATTCTAATTTTTCATTATTCTTCCAAATTTAATTAATCATTTAATTAAGGTTTATTTTGATTACTTTCAAATTATTTGGTAGGTTTCTACCCTTTAAATACCTAAGTTTCAAACATCCAAAATCAACTTAGTATCAAATATTTTACCCACCCTTTTAATTAAACCTAAAATTTTTAATTATAGGTTAAAATTTTAATTACTATTTTGTCCTTTAAACTTACTAATTTCATAACTCACTAAATTGAGCTTAAATGAATTTGAAAATTTTATGTGGCTTCTCTTATATGTCAATCAAGACATTAGAGGAGAAAATGTGATTTTTCTGTATTTAATTTATTTATATAATTATTTTTTGTGGAAAATAAGGATTTTCAAGGAAAATTCAACAACATGACCAAGGGAAAGTTTCTGTCCTTAAGAAAATTATGAGACATTCCTAATGATTAGAGGACCCCGTGGACCAATTTTGGTGATTTTTTGAATTATATTATTTTTATTATAATTATTTTGAATTTTGGAGTATTAATTAATTTAAAAATAAAATAAAGATTGAAAAATGAATTTTATATTTTTTAAAAATCTCTCTGATAAAAAGGAAACCAGAGAATTACTTTTTATAATTTTTTGATTTTTGCTTGATTTATTAGAATTATTTTAGTGGAAATGCTAGAAAATACATCTTTTTAATTTTTTAAATTACCCTAGGGTTTTAAAATTTAATATCACATCATAGAGACCTAAGGAAAATATGGGGTTTGTTCCTAAGTGATTAAAATTCAAAATATAACATTTTGATGAATTTTATTATTTTTGTGATTTTTATTATTTTTTAATTATTAAAAATATTAAAATAATGCAAAAAATCAACTTTTTTAGAAAATTGTAATTTTAATTTTCTTAAATTCCCTAATATCAGAGAGGCTCCAAAACCAATTTGGTAAATTTTTGAAAAGTATTTTGAAAGTTATGAATTTTTAAAGTTTAAGTTAGGCTAAATGGCTTAATCAACCCATTTGGTAGAGCTAGCCAAGTCCAATTGACTTCAAACTTTTATGGTAAGTTCCCCTGATCCTAAAGGTCAGTGGAGAATTGATTTCAAGTCAATTTGATGTGTGATTAGCTCTAATTAATTAAGGCTCTATTTTGGGTGTTTAAGCCAATTAGGGTTATTCCAAGTGGATTAATTCAAAACCTATTTTTCCTAGAGTTCTCTGGTTACAAGAAACTTCACCAAATTTTCATAGGATTTATTTCACAACATGCTAATTATTAGAATTAAAATACTCAGGGTAGTGACCTAAAATTGAAAAATCAATAACTCTTCATAGGGGTGGCCTCTGACTTTGGAAAATTCAAGGAATGTTCCCAAATTCAGAGGCTTCAAAAGCCCTATGGTCTCATGCCATGGTGAATTGTATACATGCATAGAGAATTGAAAAAGTGTAGAGAGTAAATAAATTATTAAAAATCAAATACTCAATGAAATTAAATGATTTCTTTTCCACATTATTCTCCTCTGTTCACTGAGCAAGAGGGTATTTTTATTTTATTTTTCTGACTTTTCTACACAAAGTTATGTATTTTTAAAGTTTAGGGAATTAAATAAATAAGAAAATGCCTATTTTCATACTTATCCAGCGCGGCGCCCTGTCATCCTCGGCATCTCCGAACGACCACGCGGCACGCTCCCATTCGACGCCGCCACTTGAGTCAGCAGCCCGGGTCCCGCCTTCCGCGTATCATCCACTGATCCGACCTGATCTGAGCCGTCCATCCGCGCGTGTATTGAATGAACGACATCCGTTCATCGTCCCCAAACCTCCTAGCCCGAGAACCGTCCATCTTCTAGGCTTAAGATCTCGCTCGATACTTGACCAAATTAAACGTTCTTATGCTCTATGGATTCGTCTCGAGAAGACGAACACATCCATACGGTTTATGTGGCATGAAATTGACTCAATAAAAATGGAGAATGTTCAGAAGCTCGGGAAGAAGAGTGAGACCATACCTTTGCTCGGAGAAGTGTGGCTTCGATCCGAGGGTTGTGTCACCTTCGATTGGGTCCAAGCAAGCTCCGGATGAAGTCTCCCGGCTCGGTGAATTATCCGGTATGATTTTGACCAAGCCCGATTTCAACCTTTAGAGTCCGGAACGGATGGGTGGCCCGGAGAGGGGGCTTTCACTCTGGGAACTTCTTCTCTTGACCTTGTGCGGGTGTAGGTGAGTTTAATTTGACTTTGGTGGAGGATTTGGGAATGTCCCGTTCGGCTCGAGAATCGAGCTCCAAAATCGAGCTCAATTAGTGAGGATTAGTGGCAAGAGGACAATGGGGATCAAATGCTCTAGGTGTGGGGAGAGTCTGGAGTGATTTTGGCAGAGTTTCCTTAAGGTTGATTCAACACCTCCTCATGGCCGAGAGAGGTGGGGTTTAAATAGGAGAGGCTGGAGGGCCTCCCAGGGGAAGTTAGGGCTTGGGATCAGCTGCTTAGGTCAAGGGAAGAACAACCATGGTGGCCATTGGGCATGGGGCAACTCAGCAAGGTGGAATTTCAAAGTTTGGCTCCTCCCCATGTCTCGGCCATGGAGTTTTCCGGCAGCCCAGGTGGCTGGCCGGCAGGCAAGGGTCACCCTCAAGGTCAGGGAGGTCATGGGTTGAAGTTGGTGAATTCAATTGAAGCCTTACATGTGTAAAGTGGTTGGATCAAAATGGCATGGGGAGGTGGCTTCTTTTGCACTTGGTTTGGTCAACCCATGGAAATGGGCTTGGTTCACCTCCCCATGGCCGATTTGGGCTGAGGGAAGATCGGATGAATCGGTCAGGAAAGGGTAGAGAAGTCACCATCCATGAATATTTTGATTAATCATGGATTAAGGTGAAGCATTAAAAGGGTTAAGACCTTTTTTAAGGGGCTTAAAAGAGGCTCCTCCTTTTTCAATTAATAGTATGATGATGTGTAAAGTGGATCCAATGGCTTCATGTGGCTTGTGCATGGCTTCAAGGCTTGCTCATGGCTTGGCTCACTTACATGAGAAAGGGATTTTGGGATTTTTGGCATTTAGAGGTGACTTGGCATATGGCTTGATTTGGAACCATTTGATGATTGATTTAGGACTTAAGGGATGATATTAATTGAGTGGTGATGGGATGAGATTGTAATGTGAGCTTTAGGATGAGTTTGGGCTTTTAAAATTTAATGAAGATGGGCTTTTAAAATGGTTTAGGGAAGTGGGCTTTTGGATTTTAAAATGGATTTTAGGATGAAAGTTTGGTAAAGGCTTGGGCCAAATAATTGTTGGGTTTGGCTTAAGGATGTGTCATGATTGATTTGAAACAAGTTTGGAGTGATTTGGGTTTGAATTGGGTTGAATTTGGGTTGATTTGATAAATGGGCCTATGTAGGTCAAATTGGGCTAATTTGGGCCAATGTTGGGCTAAGGTTAAAATTGATATAAAATTGATGTTGGGAATTGTTTATGGGAGTGTTTGAAAGAGGTTCCAACTTTGGTTGGATTTTGATTTTGGGATTTGGGCTCATTTGGGTTAAGGTTGGATTTAGGTCAAAATTGGGCCTTTTGGTTTTAGGTTGAATTTGAGTGGGGTTTGGATCCAAATTTTGGGCAAATCATGTTAGTGTTTTGTTTTTTGGGATGTTAGGGAAGGTTTAGAAAAGATTTGGGGTTAATTGGAGTTAAATTGGTTTGGTTTGGGCTAGGTTTGGGTCATGGGTCCAAATTGGGCTTTAAGGCCAAAAGTGAAATTGGATTCAAATGTCAATCAAATTGGACTTGGATTTGGTCTAGATTGGTGTTGGGAATGTTGAATTGAAGTTTAGAATTGAATTGGACCAGAATTTTGGTCAATTGGGTAGGTTTGGTTTGACATTGGGTTCACTTTGGGTTAAAATGGGTCAAATTGGGGATTTTGACAAAAGTGGGGTAAATTGACAAAATTAGCCCATGGTGTAGTTGAACAAAATGGAATTGGGAATATTTGAGATTTTCTGGAATTTTCTGGGAATTTTCATAATTTTTGGATTTTTGGGTCAAGAGGGGCATTTTGGGTATTTGGAGGGTATTGGGGGGTATTTTTGAAATTTCTGGTATTTTTGGCTATGGATGATCAATTTGATTGGAGGAAAATGTTTAGGAATGATTTTGTGGAATTTTGGGTAATTTAGGTGATTTTGCAAATTTTGGGTAGTTTCAAGGGCATTTGGTAGGTTAGGCGGGTCCGGAGCCCCGGGGGTCAAAAATTGAAAATTTGTAAAATTGAAGATTGGGTAAATGTAAGTGGAATGAAATCATTTTGGTTGAGCCATGAAGCCATATCAAGCCCACATGAGCCATGGAGGGACTCATTTGAGGCATTCACTATGTTGTTCCTAACCCTCTTAGCCAAGGGCTTAGGGGTTAAGGACCATCCATGTGAATCACCTCCATGAGTCAGGAGGTCAAGTTGGGTATGGGTATGGTTTTAGGAGGTGTGTGAAAATATAGTGTATGAGTGTAGTGTGTGTGTAAGTCAGCCCTCACTGGACCGGGCCACCTGTAGGCGATCCTAAGGCCAAAGAGTCCTATAGGAACTCATCCTTTAAACTTCCACATTTGATCTCAACCTTCTAGGTGATTAGGGGTTTACAATCAAGTTTGTGGAGTTTGCAGGGAGTTAAGAAGTGGTTTGAATTTCTAAATGGTGGATCCCAATTCTAATCCTCTAAGATAGTCAAAGGAAAAGCCTAAGGCTAGATCCTAAGTACTAAAAAGAGGAAGAGAAGACCTCATAAAAAATGAGGTCAACAGCAAGCTGGCAAAAGGTCTCCAAACCTTATATTGCTAGGGACTGGGGTTTAAAGAGTTACATCATTTACAGCAGGCGAACCTTTGCAAACTATGGATTCAATTTATAAAACAAAGTTCCATGTAGGCTAAGTTTATGAAAGGAAAATACTGCAAGGAGTTACATTCAAATCATGTACAAAGCAAATTAGGGGACTTAAAAGTTTGGAGTCCTACGCTCAAAACCAGACATCTAGCAGATAAGTTATATATGTGGGAACTTGGCAATTTTGAACTTTATTTTTGACAAGATCATTGGTGTCCTGAAGAGTTATTACATCCCAACACTGCTGATATGAATGCCCAACACAAAGTTGTTGTTTGCTGGCATGATGACAGCTGGTTAGAAACATTTTTAATAACCTTTCTACAGGATACTTCAGTGAACCAGATCAGACAGCTACCCTTTGAAAGAACTAAATTTGATAGGATTGTGTGGAAAAATTGAATTTCAAAGAGCCTCACCCAACACATCTATAGTAAACTATACACATGGAACCCTGTGGAGTGGGGGGGAGATAATATGGAGTAGATTCCTAACACCGTCAATGTCCTTTTAAGCTGGAGGAACTTTCATAAATGCATCCCCATAGATGACATACTGAAACTCAAAGGTCTAAGAGGACCCTCTGATGCACCAAAAATTTATACTATTTTTGCTAAATAATTTTACCCATTTTTGGTGATATTGCACTTTAAATAAAGGTATTTTTCATGATTTGTTGCAGGTATAATGATTTTAGGTGATTAGAGTAAAAAAAACAAAAAGGAATGAATTTAGAGTGAAAAGGAGCAAAATAGGAGAAAACAGCTTCTGGCACCGCCGGCGCCAGAATGGGCACCATCGGTGCCAACTTCTAGAGACTTTAGAATTAAATGGACGATAGAGCGCTGCCGGCGCCCTATGTCGGTGCAATTCAAAAATGAAGAGCTTTGGCAATTTTTTGAATGGATGCTTAAGGAAACTCTTGGGAGTTCATTTCTAACATATATGTAACTGTTTTTGGACGAGATTTGAGAGGGGGAGAAGAGTGTAGCAGTAGAGAGAGGGGGAGAAGAGTGTAGTAGTAGAGAGAGTGTGAGTTTAGAGTTAGGGTTTAGAAGAGTGAGTGTAGAAGTGAAGATTTGAGAGGGATTCTTCTTTAAGGAGTGAAGGAGAATGAGTAAAGTGAGAGATTGCTTCTTCCTTTCCATTTTAAAGAGGGAATTGAGTGTAGCAAAGAAGAGAGAAAAGGATTCAAAGGAACTTCAAGGGATTTGCTTGGAGAAGAGAAAGAGATAAGTTATATTTGCTATTGTGGTTTGTATGACTTTTCCTTTATATATAAAATCCATGTTTTATTGTGTCTTCTTTATGAATTTTGAGTAGTCTCCTTTGTCTTTCTTCTTTCATAGAGATGTGATGATGTGATGATGCGGATTTGAAGTGCTTTTAAAGTATTGAAGAAATTGTGATGGTTTTTTATTTTGAACTTAATTTAATTTTTTAATCTAGCCAATTAAATTGTTAAAATCTATTGTAGTACATTAACTCCGAAAGGATTGAGTGTCCTACAATAATAATGAAGAATCCATTCAATGTCTGTGAATGAATTGCGTAGTTCATGGGAATTGAGTGCAAATAAATAGGGAAATGTGTTTTGATGGGCTTCAAATTAGAGGTTTCAGGGTGACAGACTGAGATCCCCAATTTGGTCATAAGATTGGTAACTAAAGTCAAAGGTTAGCCTTCAGGTGAACGGTGAGTGGGAACTCCGTAGTGATAGCCGGTATCCTCCAAGCCTAGTCTTAGATTTAGTGACTGAACTTAGAATATGTCAATGTTCTTTACATGCTTGGAAAAGGGGGTACTCTTTTGATGGCAAAGAAACATATGCTCTTATTTGGCATAATACAATAAATAATCATTCTATATCATTCACACATCATATACTCATTGCAAGAGGAAAGACACTTTTCATATATATCAAAACCTTTCAAATAAAAAGCTTAGTGTGTGTGTTAGTTAATTCTATTTAAAGATATTAGAAGTAATTGTGGTTTGCTTAACTGTTACTGTTTTCTGCATCTTGTTAGTAGAAGTAAACTTAAACTTTAATTGTGATTTGAGTATTGGATTTCAGTATTACGCTATCTATTGTAAGGAACGTGCCTTCCCTGTGGGATAGATAACCAGGACTCCATTAGAGCCCTGTATTACTTGATACGATACGTATACTTGAGTTGAAGTTTAGACTTTACAAAATCATTATAAATATATAAAGTTGGTTTCATAAGTTCTTGCATAATAAAAAGTCTACATCAAGTTTTTGGCGCCGTTGCCGGAGATGGTATAAATGGTATCTATTGATAATATAGCAACTGAAAACCTTTACTTTGTAGTGTGTAATTGTGTGTTTGTTTACTTGTTAGAGTATTTGTGTGATTTTATATGTGTAATAGTGGATCTATAGGATTAGTACCTTACAATTCGAACTTAAAGCGTACTGTTATAAAAAATTAGAAAACAACAAAAACAAACAGAGAATCCTTGATAAATGGCGTGTTGACCTCATTTTTGATGAGGTCTTTTCTCTTCTCTCTCCTTAGTACTTAGGATCAAGCCTTAGGCTTTCCCTTTGACTATCTTAGAGGACTAGAAATGGAACCCACCACTTAGAAATTCAAACACCTCTTAACTCCCTGCAAACCCCATAAGTTTGATTGTAAACCCCTAAGTCACTTGGAGGGTTAAGATCAAATGTGGAGGTTTAAAGGATGAGTTTCCTATAGAACTCTTTGACCTTAGGACTACCCTGGGTGGCCTGGTCTAGTGAGGGTTGACCTGCACAAATTACACTTTCACACACATTCCAAATCCTAAAACCATTCATACCTAGCTTGACTTCCTGACTCATGTAGGAAATTCATATGGATGGACCTTAACCCCTAGACCCTTGGCTAAGAGGGTTAGGAACAACATAGTGAATGCCTCAAATGAGTCCTCTCATGGCTCTTATGGGCTTGATATGGCTTCATGGCTCAACCAAAGTGATTCCATTCTACTCAAACTTGATGAATCTTCATTTTTTCAAAATTTCAATTTTTGACCCCCGGGGCCCTACACCCACCAAACCTACCAAATGTCCTTGAAGCTATCCAAAATTTGCAAAAATTACCTAAATTACCCAAAATTTCTCAAAACCAATCCTAAACATTTCCCACCATTCAAATTGATCATCCTTAGCCAAATATACCAAAATTTTCAAAAATACCCCCCAATACCCTCCAAATACCCAAAATGCCCTATTTAACAAAAAAATCCATAAATTCCACAAATTCCCAAAAAATTTCAAAAAATCCCAAATATTCCCAATTTAATTTTGTTAAACTACAACATGGGCAAATTTTGTCAATTTAACCCACTTTTACCAAAACCCCCAATTTAGCCCATTTTTAACCAAAGTAAGCCCAATGTCAAACTAAATCAACCCAATTGACCTCAATGTTGATCCAATACAATTCTAAACTTCAATTCAATATCCCCAATATCAATTTAGACTAAATCCAAGCCCAATTTGATTAACATTTGGATCCAATTCCAATTTGAAGCTTAAATCCCAATTTTGGCCCACGACCTAAACTTAGCCCAAACTAACCCAACTCAACTCCAATTAACCCCAAATCTTTTCATAAACCTTCCTAATATCCCCAAAAACAAAATGCTAAGAAGATTTTCCTGAAATTTGAACCCAAACTCCACCCAAACCTAACCCAAAACCAAAATCCCCAATTTTGGCCTAAACCCACCATGAACCCAAATGGGCCCAAATCCCAAAATCAAAGCCCAACCAAAGTTGAAAACTCTTTGTAACACTCCCATAAACATTTCTCAACATTAATTTTACATCAAATCTAACATTAGCCCAACCTTAGCCCAAGTTAGCCCAATTTGACCCACTTTGCCCCCTTTACCAAAAAGTCCCAAATCAAACCCAATTAAACTCCAAATCACCTCAAATTTGTTTCAAATCACTCATGAAACATCCCTAAACTAAACTCAACATTTATTTGGCATGGTCCTACAAAACATTTTTCATCCAAAAGTCCATGTTGAAACATAAAGCCCACTTCCTTAAACCATTTTAAAAGGCCATCCAAAATGATTTGAAAAGGCCCAAAATCAATCCAAAGCCTACATGACACTTTCACCTCATCCTCCCTTTGATTTAAATCACTCCCTAAGTTTCAAATTCATGATTAAACTTTTCTAAACTAAGCCATATGCCAAATTACCCCTAAATATCTAAAATCCTTAAAACCCATTTCCATGAAATTGACTAAGCTTGGCCCCAACCCAAATGGAGCCATGGAGCCATGCATAAGCCATATGTAAGCCATGAGGAGCCATAGACTTGTCATCACTCCCTAAATGACAAAAGGAGGAGATCCTTTAAGCACTCCCTAAAAGTCATTAGCCCTACCCATGATTCCCCTTAACCCAAAACTAATCCAAATAATCATGATGGGAACTTAACCACTCTTCATAAGCTGACTCACCTGACCTCCCTCAGCCCAAAATCTGAGCTTTGGATGGTGCACCAAGCCCTAAGCCATGACTTGATCTGTTTGAACCCAAAATGACCCTTCCCCCTTTACAACTTAAATCAAACCTCTTTACACTTAGCATTGGCCAATTGAACCCACAAACTTCAAGCCCTGACCTTCCTGATCAGGATGGTGACCTGACCCTGGCCGGCCAGCCACCAGGTTGCCAGAAAACACCAAGGTCGAGAGGTCTAAATGGATTCAAAAATTCAATTTGAACTAGCTGGTGGTCCCATGCCCAATGGCCACTGCAGCTGTTCTTCTCTTCACCAGAGTAGTTGATCCAAGCCATCAAACCCCCTCGGGAGGCCCTGGCCATGGCTATTTAAACAAGCCACCCCCTCTCGGCCAAAAGGTTGGCTGAAATCAACCTTCATAGAATCCCTCCAAACTCCTCACAGAGCTTCCCCTAGCAAAGAGCAATCCATCCTCACTGTTCTCCTGCCCTAAATCCCATTGATTAAGCTCAATCTTAGAGCTCAATTCTTAGGCCAGAACAGGACATCTCTCAAACCTCCACCAAAATCAAATTAAACTCCCCCACACTTACACAGGACCAAGAGAAGTAGTTCTCCAGTGAAAGCCCCCTCTCCAGGCCACCCAATTACTCTAGTCTCCAAAGTCTGAAATCGGGCCTGGTCACTTTCATACTTAGACCTTTAACCAGGGCCAGAGGCTTCATCCCTAGGCTCTTCCAGCTCCAACGAACGTGCCGAGAACATTCAGTTGAGGCCTCACCTCCTGAACCAAGGTATGGACACTTCTCCTCCCCGATAGCTTCCAGCGATTCTTCATTTCTTTTGAGTTGATTTCAATGAATGTAAACGATATGGATGTGCTCGTCTCTTCAAGACGAATCCGTAGAGTATAAGAACAGAAAAATCCATTGAGAAACGAGGGAGATATTAGGGTTTGAGTGTGGACGGTCACGGGTGCACACCAGTCGGAGACGATGACCAGCCGCCGTTGGATCGAGTGTGTATCGACTGGACGGCTCAGATTGTGTCAGACCAGGGAACAGTAATTGAACCGCGGGCCGCATTGCGCTGAGTCGGATGGCGGCGGCGAATGGGAGCGCGCCGTGTGTAGCTTCGGAGACGCTAAGGTTGCCGTGGCGCTGTGTGAGATAAGTAGGAAAATATGGAATTTATGATTTAATTAAATGCCTGAAACTTAGAAAATCCATATCTTTGTGTAAAAAAATCACAAAAATAAAATAAAAATACCCTCATGCTCAGTGAATAGAGGAGAATAATGTGAAAAAAGAATTGAATTAATTTGATGAGTATTTTATTTTTAATTAATTATTTACTCATTTCAGTATTTTAATTCTCCATTTACATAGACAATTCATCATGGAATGAGACCATAGAGCTTTTGAAGCCTCTGATCTTGGGAACATTCCCTGAATTTTTCAAGGTTAGAGGTTATCTCTATGGCAAGTTATGTATTTTCCAAGTTTATGTCACTGTTTCTGGTATTTTAATCACTTTAATTAGCATATTGCTAAGAAAATTCAAGAAAAAATTGGGGAGGTTTCGTAGGACTAGAGGACCCTAGGAAAATTATGTTTTGAGTTAATTCATTAAGAATAACCCTAATTGGCCTGATTACTCAAAACCGAACTTTAATTAATTAGGGTTAACCACACATCAAAAGAACTTGAAAGCAATTCTCCACTGATCTTTAGAATCAGAGGGACCTCACATAAAAATTTGTAATCAATTGGAAATGTTTAACCCCACTAAATGGATTAATTAAGTTACATGACCAAAATTAAACTTTAAAAATTCATAACTCTAAAAATACATTTTAAAATTTCACCAAATTGGTTTTGTGGGCTCTCTGATATCAGAGGAGTCTAAGAAAATTAAAATTGGAATTTTTAAAAAATCTTCATTTTCTACCTTATTTTAATATTTTAAATAATTAAAAAATAATAAAAATCATAAACATAATAAAAATCACAAAAATATCATATTTTGACTCCTAATCACTTAGGAACAAACTAAATATTTTTCCCAAGTCTCTTGGTTAAGATATGGATTTTCCAACCCTTTCACCAAATTAATTCTAATAAATCAAAGAAAATTCAGAAAAATATAAAATTTCCTTCTCCGAACTCCTTGAGGTCAGAGGGACTTAGGAAAAATATAAAATTCATTTTTCAACTTTAATTTTATTTTATAATTAATTAACACTCCAAAACTCAAAATAATTATAATAAATAAAATATAATTCAAAAAATCACCAAAATTGGCCCAAGTGTTCCTCTAGTCAGTAGAAACATCCCATAATTTTCCTAAGGACAGAAACCTTACCTTGGTCATATTGTTGAATTTCCATTAAAAATCCATATTTTTCATTAAAATAGTTTTATAAATTAAATTAAATTCAGAAAAATCACATCTTCTCCTCTAATGTCTTAATTGACATGCGAGTATAGGGAAATAAAAATTTTAGGTTCATTTGAGCTTAATTTGATGAGTTATGAAATGAACAAGCTTAAAAGGGGCATAAAGTTAATTAAAGAATTTTAACCCTAATTAATATTTAGGTTTAATCAAGGGGAGGGTAAAATATCTGATTTTAAAATTTTCATTAGATGATTGATATCTAGGGAATTAAAGGGTAGAAACCCATTAATCAACTTGAAAATATTTAAAGTAAATTTTAATTAATTATATAATTTAAATTTTAGAAGAATAGGTTAAAAATTTGGATTATTAAGATTAGGGATTTGATTTAAGAAGATATCAATTCTTTAATTTAAAATTCCTAAATGAATTACTTTAATAATATTTAACTGTTAATTAAACTTAAGATGATAATTAAAAGAGAGTAACCTTTAATTAAATTAAGCTTGAAATATTAAGTAATTTAATAATCAAATTGAAATAAATTTAAAACACTAAAATTGATTTAAAAAATCACTTGAAAGCAAATTTAAAGCAAACCTGAAACATCAAAATCAATTTTAAAAAAATGATTCTTAATAAAGAAAATTAAACCAATTAAAAGTTAATCTAGAATATTGCAATTAAATTAAAAATTAAATCATTAAAGTCTAAATTAAATAATTTAAACCCCTCTTCAATTCAAATGGTTTAAAATATTTAAGAATAAAACAACTTGAACACTATTCCAAACTTAAATTATTAGAATTTCATAACTAAATTAAATCACTTTAAATCGCCAATTCTAGTTTTAAATCATTAAATTCTTTAACAAACTGATTTGCCCCCTAAAGGTTTTCATTATTATAACTCTTAAGTAAAGTATCAAGTGAAATGACACTTTACTTATAGGATAATCAAATGTCCTAAATTCACTGAGCAAGAGTTAAAACTTCACTAAAAATTTCTGGATGATTGATTCATCTCTACAATAAAAATTCATTTAGACTCGAAATAATCTCAGAAATATTGAAAAGATATTTAAGATTCGTCCTAAGCACTTTCTCAATATGATGATATGTTTTAGAAGAACAACTGAACTTGATTGTCATTTGATGAAGAAAATCATCCTTAACAAAACACAAAAGAACTTAGACGTCGTAGGGATTGACTAGCAATAGGATTAGGACTTTGGTAAACAACCAAAACCTTCCCTTAGTTTTACCTAGGTGTTTTCTTGCAAATATATATAAATGCCTTAACATGTGCTTTAAGTGTAGCTTGGAGTGATGGGAAGACCCTCTAGGTACGCTTTTATTTTATTGCAAATTACTTACATGTACTGCGCTTTACTTTTCTTGCATGTTAAACAAGATTGTTGCATGAAAACTGAAACCTTTAGGATAGCCACAAAACTAAAACCCAAAACTAAATTAAAAATTACAACAAGATAAAATTCACCGCCACAATATTTAAAAATATAAAACAACTCAAAATTTAATCACAAACAGAACACAAAACTATAACTATAACTAAATTAAAACGTCTTATTGAATGATCGGAAATACCTCGGATGATGTAACCTACGTGTTGCTAACGGGATTTCCCACGGTCTAAATGAAAGTGTGGAACTCATTTAGTTGAGTTTAGCAAATTCATCTGGACTAAGTGAATCCGATAAAAATAACGGTGCCGGAATGATGGAACCATGGGATCTTAACCGGTGTTGTTATAATCAACTTTAAGATTCCCTAATAAAACATTAAAGACATTTGGATTTTAAAACTTTTCTAAACCAAAACACTTCTCTCATCTCCTAATTTTCACTTTCTACAACTAAACCTCTGCAACAATAAGGAGCTTGGAGCACGGCGGGCAGCACGGCTATCTTTGTCAGCAAAACCTGAGTCTACTTCAGCAAAACCTTTCTTAGAATTAAAAAACAAGCCATAGGATTTCAAGGTCGTCTGCCTAGTGCAACATAAACCCTCAACTTTTTTGTTAGGCATTTGTATAATCATGTTATGCAAATTAAGCCCTAACCGGTCTTAGGACTTCGAGGTAGTAGTTTGGTACGACACAAACCCTCACATCTTCCAGGCTATTTGTATGATTATGTCGTATGAATATAAGTCCTAATTAATTAAAATTGGCGGATTATAACATTAAATAAATTCCCAAATTGAAGCCAAACAATAGGATAGTTTGGGAAGTTGCCAAGATTCTTCTTGGATCCTCAGCTTCTCCTACCTCTCTTCCATTGGACTCTTAAAATAAATTGTTCCAAATTTGAACTAATCCCTTCTGAAATTTCCAAAATCCAATCCTTTGAAAACCTTAAACTTTGAAATTCTTGAAAGTAGAACCACTGATCATCATCGAGAGTTTTCTTAAATGATTCCCGTCATTTAAGATGTAATTAACTATAGGGGCTTGCCCTTATAGGGAACTTTAAGAACCCAGGTAATATAAACCCTGCTTATTTTATTTATATTAAGCAGGCAAACTTGTCGGCTTATAATATTGGTTCGCAGACCAAACAGATGTCACAAATCTTCTAGTTTATTTAATCGAGCCCCATCATCAAGCAGTGTGTCTATTCTTCGGGATAGATACACGGTTTGTGGTGTGGTGCTCGTTTATATAAACTATTTGGGATGTGAGATCGGTTTGATTTCATATCTTAAAATTTTCAAACTTAAAATTATTTTCAAAATCAAATGCTACTTTCCAAATTATATATATTTAAATTAAATTTAAAATTTAAAATTCGCCGACAACTTCTATATGCGACCTCCTTTTCAAAACACACAACCTAAAAATATGCCGAAAACTTCTGACGACTCCACTGGGGAAAGTTTCCTCTCTCCACTTTGATCAGATGGTTTTGCTTTCATAAATCAGTAGTGTATCCATGTCCCTAGTGGAGGAAACTACCATTCTTTCTGTTGGCATACCACGTTCATTTCTATCTTGAATGGGTATAGCTAGCTTCTCTCGGATTTAGGAGCCACTGTTTAGACACCCCTAAATAGAGAGGTTCCGAAATCCTTTTACCTCTTTTCTGAGGTGGGGTGGACCCCCAATAGGTGTTAGCTTAGGAGCGGTCCCTCGGGTTGAGAAGTTTTGCTAGACTTTCTCTCCCTTTCCAATTCTGAATCGGGTCCTTTACCTTTTCTATAACCTTCCTCCTTTAATCATTTTGTTCCTAACAAACAAATCCTCTAATAAACAACCTTCTAATAAACGAATTCTCTTAAAAATCACAAATACATTAAGATAAACGAGAAAGTGTTCGGACTCTTTCTTTTCCGTTCTGAATTTTGTGACGAAAGGAAGCATAATTCGGGACTGATATTCAGAATCAACACTGCAGAAAATGACCGCCCTAAAGTTAATTTTCTCCTTCACCAATGGAATGGACTTCGCCGTCTATAAGGATGAGCTGCCTGACAATGGGATCATCCATTTTGGACAAGGATTCGACAATATAGATATTAAGTTTGTTTCCGTCACTCTCTTCGCACTAATGGACAAAGTGCCAGAAACTAAGGAGCCTCTAATTGAGTTCAACCTGAAATCGACTCAAGAATTCCCCCCCTTGCAAACGGTTCCGTACCGAAAGAAGTACTGTTATTCGTAGGAGGACTGATGTCTCTACCCCCACAGGTCTAGTCATCTCTGCACCTACCCCGGCTTCTGCCAAACTAAAGGGGAAGGAAATCCAAGTTTGTGATGAGCCTGTTACCGTGGAGGGTACAGATTTTGCTACAATACCATCTGTTTTTGAGATTGGGTCTAGTTCAAGAGTTGCACCCCTAACTCGGACTCAAAGGAGAAATAAAAACAGAAAGATAGCCAGGATTTAAAAAAGCCAAGGCCGCTGAAGTTGCTTTCCTGGAAGAAATCCCTGAACTGCCTGAGTATACATCTCTATTGGAAGGAAGTAGGTTTCACCCCCTCTCTGCTGCATCGGATGAAGAAGACATCCGAAGGATTGCCACTACATTACCCCGACCTGCATACTATAGTAACTACAAAAGAAGAAGGGTTAAGACCACGCCATTTGCTCGGCTACAAGCTGTGATAGAAAAATTGGTAGAGAAAGAAAGATGCCCCGTGTCAGAAATCCTAAGAAGAATGAGACGAGTTCCAGCTAGATCCCGCCTCAGACCACAAGTAGAGCCTGTCACTGCCGTAGAGAAACCAAAGAAGAAAAGGAAAGCTAGTTCACCTGTTGTTGTATCGGGCCATCATATTAGGGAGGACACCACCTACCAGCATATAGCCGACATACCGTCCGGTCCTAGGCCTTCTGCTGCAAGAAGGATGGTGTAGAGACCTATTATTACCGAGCCGAGACCAACACAACGTCTGTTGACCTCATTTTTATAATGAGTCAATACCTTTTGACCTAAAAAGTCAACTTTGGTCAAAATGGTCAAACCAGACCCAATGACTGACCTCGTTGACCCCATAGGTCACCCTTTCGACCTAAAAAGTCAACTTTGGTCAAAATGGTCAAACCGGACTAATGACCGACCTCGTTGACCCCATAGGTCACCCTTTTGACCTAAAAAGTCAACTTTGGTCAAAATGGTCAAACCAGACCCAATGACCAACCCTGTTGACCCCATAGGTCACCCTTTTAACCTAAAATGTCAACTTTGGTTAAAATGGTCAAACAAGACCCAATGACCAACCCTGTTGACCCCATAGGTCACCTTTTGACCTAAAATGTCAACTTTGGTCAAAATGGTCAAACCAGACCCAATGACCAACCCTATTGACCCCATAGGCCATCATTTTGACCTAAAAAGTCAACTTTGGTCAAAATGGTCAAACCAGACCCAATGACCAACCCTGTTGACCCCATAGGTCACCCTTTTGACCTAAAATGTCAACTTTTGTCAAAATGGCCAGACCCAATGACCAACCCTGTTCACCCCATAGGTTACCCTTTTGACCTAAAAAGTCAACTTTGGTCAAAATGGTCAAACCAGACCTAATGACCAACCTTGTTGACCCCATAGGTCACCCTTTTTACCTAAAATGTCAACTTTGGTCAAAATGGTCAAACAAGACCCAATGACCAACCCTGTTGACCCCATAGGTTACCTTTTTGACCTAAAATGACAACTTTGGTCCAAATGGTCAAACCAGACCTAATGACCAACCTTGTTGACCCCATAGGTCACCCTTTTGACCTAAAATGTCAACTTTGGTCGAAATGACCAAACTAGACCCAATGACCATCCCTGTTGACCCCATAGGTCACCCTTTTGACCTAAAAAGTCATCTTTGGCCAAAATGACCAAACCAGACCCAATGACCAACCTTGTTTACCCCATAGGTCACCTTTTTGACCTAAAATGTCAACTTTGGTCAAAATGGTCAAACCAAACCCAATGACCAACCCTGTTGACCCCATAGGTCACCCTTTTGATCTAAAATGTCAACTTTGGTCAAAATGGTCAAACCATACCCAATGACCAACCCTATTGACCCCATAGGTCACCCTTTTGACCTAAAAAGTTAATTTTGGTCAAAATGGTCAAACCAGACCTAATGACTAAACCTGTTGACCCCATTGGTCACCCTTTTGATCTAAAATGTCAACTTTGGTCAAAATGGTCAAACCGGACCCAATGACCAACCCTGTTCACCCCATATGTTACCCTTTTGACCTAAAAAGTCAACTTTGGTCAAAATGGTCAAACCAGACCCAATGACCAACCCTGTTGATCCCATAGGTCACCCTTTTTACCTAAAATGTCAACATTGGTCAAAATGGTCAAACAGGACCCAATCACCAATCCTGTTGATCCCATAGGTCACCTTTTTGACATGAAATGACAACTTTGGTCAAAATGGTCAAACCAGACCCAATGACCAACCCTGTTGACCCCATAGGTCACCCTTTTGACCTAAAATGTCAACTTTAGTCGAAATGATCGAACTAGACCCAATGACCAACCCTGTTGACCCCATAGGTCACCCTTTTGACCTAAAAAGTCAACTTTGGTCAAAATGACCAAACCAGACCTAATGACCAACCTTGTTGACCCCATAGCTCACCTTTTGACCTAAAATGTCAACTTTGGTCAAAATGGTCAAACCAGACCCAATGACCAACCCTGTTGACTCCATAGGTCATCCTTTTGACCTAAAATGTCAACTTTGGTCAAAATGATCAAACCAGACCCAATGACCAATCCTGTTGACCCCATAGGTCACCCTTTTGACCTAAAAAGTCAACTTTGGTCAAAATGACCAAACTAGACCCAATGACCAAACTTGTTGACCCCATAGGTCAACCCTTTGACCTAATGACATGTTTAAAATCCCACAATGATAAAATCACAAATATTGTGATCAAATCAACCATGACAAAATTGAAAAAGGTCACATTGGACATCTTGAAATTAAATTGATCAATTTAGAGTTGACTTGGGTCAACCTAAATCAAAATTAGTCAACACTTATCTATTTTAATCAAAATAGGTAAAAAATGAAATAAAAACAACAAAATTAATCAAATAATTAATTTCAAAATTATTTTGATTAATTAAATTAATTAATGATTTAATTTTCAGTATTTTAATTAAATGACATAATTAATTAAAATGAAAATTAAATTAAAATCATAAAATGACAAATTAAATAAAAAATGATAAAATTAATCAATTAATTAATTTGAAATTATTTTCAATTAATAAATTGATTAATGAAATAATTTCCAACAATTTTTAAATAACATAATTAATTAAAATGGAAATGACACATGGCCTTCCCATAATTAATTAAAGTTAAAACTAAAGTAAACCCATCATAAGACATAATTAACACATGATAAAACTTAGCTTAAATTATGGCTAACCATGGGTTAACTCCCATCATGGTGAATAAAATGAGGTGGCTCTTTCTCCTTCATTCTAAGCCATGACTCACCTCTACTCAACAATTAGGTGGCCAACCAACACTAAGGCATATTTCCCACCTCCTAAACTAACCAATGGGAAGGGAACAAAGCTTAAACTCCACTCCTCACCATGGTTAAATGAAATCATGAGGGGGAAACATATGTGTCACCATTTGCCAAAGCTAATGGGTGACTTGTAAGCTCATGAGGAAGAGAAATTACAGCTGATTTCAAAGAGCTAAACCACCTCATGCATGATCCAATGGAAAGGAGCCAAAACAATGAGCTCATGATGGAGAACTTTGGAGAGACAACCATAGTTATCCCCTCAGTCGAAATCTTATCTTCAATTCATTAATATGGAAGATAACAACTCCCCTAGTACAACCTAAGCCAAGCCATGGCCTCCCCATGGCTATAAATAAGGCCATACCCGAGCCTTACTAAGAAGAAGAAAAAAATTTAGTGAAACCTATAAGCTGCTCAAATCTTTTGGATCCCAACACAAAAACTCTTCCCAAGAGTCTTAGCAATCCATTTTGATCAAACCCAAGCAATAGATTGAGCCCAATCGAGCCAATTTGATCAAAATTCAAAAACAGCCCAAACCAACCACCTTCCACTAGAATCTTAGAAGACAACTACAAGGTCTGATCAAGCTTGATTTACTTGTGGCAAAGGTATGAAATTATTTTTCTTAAAATAATTCATATTTTTGAAATATCATGTGGTATACTAGCCCAGAAATGTTGCATCACCGTATGGATATATTCTACATGTTTAGATGATTCCATAGGTTCAAAAATCACTCAATTTCATCAAGAAATGTGTGAGATATTAACATTTGAAGTTTAACGGTTATGAATTTTTCTGGAATTAAAATGGATTTTCTCGTGTTTTGGAACATACGACGCTGAACAAATCCCGCTGTATCCACTGTTCGGCCCAGCGCAGCGGATCTTCTAGCTCTTCGACCAGTACGAGGACACGCGTCAGCGCGTGGAAATTTTGGCGGCGGGAAATTAGTTAAAAATTTTTTTAACCTTAAAATAATAAAAAATTCATAACTTTTTAAATATAAATCACAAAAATATAAAAAAAATACCTCTGGAAAGAGCAAAATGAGAAGAAAATTATGAAATAATAATCATAATTTTATTCCCATTATTTAATTTTTAAATAATTAAATACTCTCTGAGTATTTTAATCATTAAAAATTATTTATAAATCAAAAAAATATGAAACTTTGAGACATTTATCTTTATGCTCTTAGGAATGTTTCATGATTTTTCTAAGGACAGAAAACATGTCTAGGACACTTTTTTCTAATTTTCAAGTCATTTTGTAATTATTTCAAATAAAAAATTATAAAAAAAATGAAAATTAAGAAAAATAAAATAAAAATGGTTAGAAATGTTAGGGCAATAGAAAATAATCTTAAGAAAATCATTTCTATGTCATAAAAATAATTTTAAATAATATGTTAAAATTTAGGACTAAAATTCTTTATTAAAATTGGAAGATAATTAAATTAAAATGATCCTAAGGCGAGGGGTTTGATTTTGGAAGATGATAACTTATGATTTGGGAACCCTAATCTAATGGTTAATGATAATTTAATACTTGATAAGGATTGAAAAATCATTTAACTCAACATTCCAAAATTACAAATTTATCCATTAAGTCTTAAGGGCTTAATAGTGAGCTTAGGCTTTATCAAAATGAATTAATAAGGATTAGAAAAGACAATATAATTAATTTGAAACATTTTTTTTAAAACACTACAAGCCCAAATTCAACTAAAATTGGCTAAACTTCCTAATAGTTGAATTTGCCCTTAAAGGCTTTCACTCACATAATTCCTAAATGAAACATCAAATGAATGTTACCCCACTCAAGGGATAATCAAAACATCTAAGTTCATTGAGCAAGAATTAAAACATCATTAACAAACCCTAATTGAATAGGGGTGATTGATTGAATATTATGATGGAACCAAATGATCTCTGAGTGGACCCAAAGCTTTGAGAAAGATGTTCAGGGTCATTTACCAAGTAGAATCTCAATCTAATGAGTTATTTTAGAAGGACAATTGGATTTCATTATTATTTGATCAAGAAAATAAAAAATGGAACTTTTTGGATAGCTGTAACAACCAGAACAAAACCAAGACTCGATTCACAACAATCGAAATATAAGACATCTAAAAATTTAATCACAAACCAAACAACCAAAACTACAATTGCAACTAAATTAATACATCCTCTATTGGATGATCGGGAATCCCTCGGATGATGCAACCTACGGCTACTAACAAGATTTTCTATAGTCTAAATGAAAGTATTGAATTCATTTACTTGAATTTGGTAAATTCATCTAGATTAAATGAATCCGAAGAAAATAGTGGTGCTGGAATGAGGGAACCGTGGGATCCTAACCGATGTCACTATAATCAACTTAAATTCCCCCTAATAAAACTTAAGACATTAAATTTGACACACTAGAAAATTTGAACTCCAAAACTTGACACTTCTTTCATATATGCAATTTGACATTTCTAAAAGCGAGTCTATCGCAACGAGGAGCTTGGAGCATATACAGGTGAGCAAGCACGACGAGGGAGCGAACAACACTACAACAACAAACCTTCCTTAGAAATAAATAACAAGCCATAGGACTTCGAGGTAGTTTGCCTAGTGCGGCATAAATCCTCACCATATCTCTTTAAGCCTTTACACATCGTGCAATATAGGCCTTAACTCGCCTTAGGTTTCCAAAGTTGTCATCTGATATGACATAAATCGTACTATATTCCAGACTATTTGTATGATCAGAATCATGCAAATGTAAGCCTTAAATAATAAAATTGGCAGGATGAAAGCGTTAAATAATTATCTCTTCGAAACTGAAATCCAACAATAGGATAGTTTAGGAAGTCACTATAGGTTCTCCCTCTGGTCTGTGACATCCTCTACCTTTTTGCCTTTGGACTCTTACAATAAGTTTTCCTATTTGATCCAACCCCCTTTGAATTTTCAATGTATAACCTTGAATACCTTAAACTTTGAAATTCTTGTGAGCAAAACCATTGATCTTTATTAAGAGTTTTCTTAAGTGACTTCGGTCATTTAAGCTGTAATTAACTATAAGGGCTTGCCTCTATTGAGAACTTTAGAGCCCAGGTAATATAAACCTTGCCTAATTCTCTTATATTAGGTATGGAAACTTCTCAGCTTATATAAAATTGGATCGCAGACCAAACAGATGTCATAAATCTATTAGTTTTTTTAATCGAGCCTCACTATCAGGTAAAGTGTCTATCCCTCGGGATAGGTGCATGTCTTGCAGTTTATGTTTCATTTATTTAAACTATTAAGGATATGAGATATATTTGGTCTCGTATTTTTAAAATCAAACACTGCTTTCCAAATTATTTAAAATTATATATAATTAAATTAAATTAAATTAAAAATCAAAGAATGAGACCGATAGATGGGTCAGTAGTACCCCAACCCAGTTACCTCTACCTTTTAGGATCACTCTACCATCCTATTGTTGAGCCCTTTCAGCCCCGTTGCTCCTTGACATTGATGATATCATCTTAATGACACGATGCCAATGAGTTGTTGTCCATTTGTTTACCCTTTGGGCCTGGACGTGCTTTGACATTTTGGGACATTCCTGTCAAGATGATTTAGGTTATTCCATGGGCTCTGTATGCTGATGAGCTGTTGCCCATTCTAGATATGAGAGACTCACTCTCTGCCCGATGGCCTAGCGAGAGCTTTGAAGCATCATGGATTTACCATAAGGAAAAACCTTTCTTTGATGACATATTTCCCCAGATCCGCGATAATATAAGAGAACCTTTTTTATCAAGAGTATTCTTGGCTATCCCATAAGATGTCATTAACTAGTAGGAATACGTTCCTTTGGGTGTGCTCTTGACTCTATAACATATACATACAACTGTCGGCATATTTTTAGGTTGTGTGTTTTATTTTTGAAAAGAGGTCACCTACAGAGATTGTCGGTGAATTTTTAATGTAATTTAAATAAATAATTTTGAAAAGTAGTATTTGATTTTGAAAATAATTTTAAATTTGAAGGTTTTAAGACATGAGATCAAACTAATCTCACATCCCAAATAGTTTATATAAACGAGCACCGCACCACAAACCGTGTATCCATCCCTAAGGATAGACACACTGCTTGATGGTGGGGCTCGATTAAACAAACTAAAAGATTTGTGACATCCGTTTGGTCTGCGAACCAATTTTTTAAGCCGACAAATTCCCCTGCTTAATATGAAAGTATTAAACGGGGTTTATATTACACGGGTTCTTTAAAATTCCCTATAAGGGCAAGCCCCTATAGTTAATTACATCTTAAGTGACGGGAATCACCTAAGAAAACTCTCGATAATAATCAATAATTCTGCTCTCAAGGATTTCAAAGTTTAAGTTTTTCAAGGGATTGAATTTTGGAATTTCAATAGGGAATGGATCAAGTTTGGAACATTTTGTTTTGGGAATTCAAAGGAAGAAAAGTAGGAGAAATCACAAATTCGAAGTGAACTTCGATAATTTCCCGACTATCCTATTGTTTGGCTTAGATTTAGGAAAGTCCTAATGTTTATTTAATGTTTTAATCTTGCCAATTTTAATTAATTAGGGCTTATATTTATATGATAGAATCATACAAACAACCTCAAAGGTATGAGGGTTTATTGTGGTATCAGACGACTACCACGGAATCCTAAGACCGGTTAGGGCTTAATTTGCAATGCAAATGCCTAACGAAGAGTTGAGGATTTATGTTGCACTAGGCAAACTACCTCAAAGTCCTATGGCTTTGTTATTTAATTCTAAGGAAGCTTTGTCGATGTAGATTCAAGTTTTGCGATGACGATGGCCGTGCCGCCCACCATGCTCCGAGCTCCTTGTTGTTGCGAGTTTTAGTTTTAGAAGTCATAAATCGGGGGATGAGAAAAGTGTTTTGGTTTAGAGAAAATCTTTAATTTCCAAGTGTTTTTTTTACGTTTTAATTAAAACAAATCTTAAAGTTGATTATAACGACACCGGTTAAGATCCCACGGTTCCATCCTTCCGGCATCATTATTTTTATCGGATTCACTTAGTCCAGATGAATTTGCTAAACTCAACTAAATAAGTTCCACACTTTCATTTAGACCGTGGGAAATCCCGTTAGCAACACGTAGGTTACATCATCCGAGGTATTCCCGATCATCCAACGGGACGTTTTAATTTAGTTGTAATTGTAGTTTTGTATTCTGTTTGTGATTAAATTTTGAGTTGTTTTATATTTTGAAATGTTGTGGCGGTGAATTTTATCTTGCAATAACTTTTAACTTAGTTTTGGTTTCGGTTTTAGGGACTATCCTAAAGGTGTGGGTTTTCATGCAACAGTTGTTTATCATGCAAGAAAAGTAAATGTGATGCGATTGATGAAATTGCAATAATGTAAATTGCAATAAAATAAAAGCGTACCTGGAGGGTCTTCCTGTCATCCCAAGCTGCATTTAAAGCACAATTAGAATATTTAAGCAAGTTCCTAGGTAAAGCTAAGGTAAGGGATATGGTTTTCTACCAAATTCCTGATCCTATAGTTAGTCATTTCCTATGACGTCTAGGTTCCTTGTGTTTTGGTTTGAAGACGATTTTCTTCATCAAAGAACAATTAAATTTAATTGTTCTTATAAACATCCTATCATATTGAGAAAGTGTTTAAGAAGAATCTTAAACATCTTTTCAATATTGCTAGAATTGTTTTAAGTTCAAATGAATTTAACTATACAAATGAATTAATCGTCCAAGAATCTCAAATTTTGTTATCTTGCTCAGATGAACTAGGACATTTGAATATCCTATAGGTGAAGTAACATTTCATTTAATATTACGTTTAGGAGTTATGATAACTAAAGCTTTTGAGGGTAAATTGGTGTTCAAATGGTTTGTGATTTAGTTTAATTTCCATTAATGGGTTTAAATTTGGAATAGTGTTCAACTTATTTTAGATTTATTTTGAATTATTTATGTCTTTGGTGATGTTATATTTAATTCAACTTAATTTAATTTAATTTAATTTAATTTAATTTAATTTAATTTAATTTCCTTTAATTTAATTTGATTTAATTTTTAATTTAATTTGATTTAATTTAATTTAATTTAATTTATTCATTTAATTTAATTTAATTTATTTTTTTTAATTTAATTTAATTTAATATGTTTTAATTTAATTTAATTTAATTTAATTTAATTTATTCATTTAATTTAATTTAATTTATTTATTTAATTTAATTTAATTTAATTTAATTTAATTTAATTTAATTTAATTTAATTTAATTTAATTTAATTTGTTTATTTAATTTAATTTAATCCAATTTAATTTACTTAATTTAATTTAATTTTCAATTTAATTTTATCTTTAATTTTAATTAAAATTTTTTTTAAAAGAGTTTAATAATTTAATTTTAGTTTAATGATTAAGTCTTTTAATATTTTGAATTTGAATTATCATTTTAATTAAGAATTGAATATTAATGAGATAATTAATTTAGGGATTTTTAAATTAAAGAATAAATCTCTTCCTAATAATATCCCTATTTTAATAATTCCAATTTTATTATTCTTCCAAATTTAATCAATTATTTAATTAAGGTTTAATTATTTTAAATTGCTTAATGGGTTTCTACCCTTTAATTATTTAAATTTCAATCATCCAAATCAGATTAGGATCAAATATTTTACTTTTTAATTTTTTATTAAACCTAAAGTTTTAAATAAGGATTAAAAAATTTAATTACCACTTTACCCTTTAAGCTTAATAATTTCATAACTCACTAAATTGAACTCAAATGAACTTGAAATTTTTATGTGACTTCACTTATATGTCAATAAAGACATGAGAGGAGAAAATGTGATTTTTCTGTATTTAATTTATTTATGTAATTATTTTTGGTAGAAAATAGGGATTTCCAAGGAAAATTTAATAACATGACCAAGGAAAGGTTTCTATCCTTAAGAAAATTATGGCACATTCCTGATGACCAGAGGACCACTTGGACCAATTTCGGTGATTTTTTGAATTATATTATTTTTATTATAATTATTTTAAATTTTGGAATATTAATTAATTTAAAAATAAAATAAATGTTGAAAAATAAATTTTATATTTTTCAAAAATCTCTCTGATATCAAGGAAATCAGAGAATCAAATTTTATAATTTTCTTATTTTTTTATGATTTATTATAATTATTTTATTTAAAATGCTAGAAAATACATTTTTTTAATTTTAAAATTACCCTAGAGCTTTAAAATTTAATATCTCACTAAATAGACCTAAGAAAAATATGGGGTTTGTTCCTAAGTGATTAAAATTCAAAATGTGACATTTTGTTGAATTTTATTATTTTTGTGATTTTTATTATTTTTTAATTATTAAAAATATTAAAATAATATTAAAAATCAACTTTTTTAGAAAATTGAAATTTTAATTTTCTTAAATTCCTCTAATATCAGAGAGGCTCCAAAACCAATTTGGTGAATTTTTGAAAGATATTTTGAAAGTTATGAATTTTTAAAGTTTAAAATGACTAAGTGGCTTAATCAACCCATTTAGTAGGGCTAACCAAGTCCAATTGACCTCAAACTTTTATGGTGGATTCCTCTGATCCTAAAGGTCAGTGGAGAATTTATTTCAAGTCAATTTGATGTATGGTTAGCTCTAATTAATTAGAGACCTATTTTGGGTGTTTAAGCCAATTAGGGTTATTTTAAATGAACTAACTCAAAACCTATTTTTCATAGGGTCCTCTGGTCATAAGGAACATCACCAAATTTTTCTAGGATTTATTTCACAACATGCTATTTATTGGAATTAAAATACTCAAAACAGTAACATGAATTTGAAACATCAATAACTTTTCATAGGGATGGCCTCGACTTTGGAAAATTCAGGGAATGTTTCCAAATTCGGAGGCTTCAAAAGCCCTATGGTCTCATGCCATGGTGAATTGTATACATGCATAGAGAATTAAAAATATGCAGAGAGTAAATAAATTATTAAAAATAAAATACTTGATGAAATTAAATAATTTCTTTTCCACATTATTCTCCTCTGTTCACTGAGCAAGAGGATATTTTTATTTTATTTTTATGATTTTCCTACACAAAGTTATGAATTTTTGAAGTTTAGGGAATTAAATAAATATAAAATACCCCTAATTTTCTATTTATCCACGCGGCGCCGCGTCATCCTCGGCATCTCCGAATGCACACGCGTCGCGCTCCCATTCGACGCCGCCGCTTGAGTCAGCAGCCGGTGCCCCGCGGTTCTCGTATCGTCTCCTGGTCCGACGCCATCTGAGCCGTCCGTCCGCGCGTGTATTGAATGGACGGCATCCGTTCATCGTCCCCGAGCGTCCTCACCCGAGAGCCGTCCACACTAAATCCCTAAGATCTCACTCGATACTCAATGGATTTTCATGTTCTTATGCTCTATGGATTCGTCTTGAGAAGACGAACACATCCATACGGTTTATGTGGGATGAAATTTACGCAATAAAAATGGAGAATGTTCGAAGCTCGGGAAGAAGAGTGAGGCCATACCTTTGCTCGGAGAAGTGTGGCTTCGATCCGAGGGTTGTTGCACCTTCGATTGGATCCCAGCAAGCTCCAAATGAAGTCTCCTGGTCTGGTGAATTGCCTAGGTAGGATTTCGACCACAGCCGATCACAAAGCTTGGAGGCTGGAGCAACTGGGTGGCCTAAAGATGGGGCTTTTGCTGGTGAACACCTTCCCTTGGTATGATGAAGGTGTAAAACCAATCAATTTGGGGATTGGCTCACTGTGGAGAAGTGTCCTGGTTTTGGGCTTGGATTTCAACTCTGAAATTGAGCTCACAGAGAAGAAATGGAACAAGTGCTCTGTGTATGGGGAGTAGTCTGGAACAATTTTGGCAGAGTTTCCTTAAGGTTTGTTTCAGCACCTCTCTTGGCCGAGAGGGGTGGTGTTTAAATAGGAGAGGGTGGAGGGCCTCCTGTGGAGAGTTAGGGCTTGGGATCGCCTGCTCTTGGCAAGAGAAGAACAGCTATAATGGCCACTCGGGGATGGGGCAGCTCAGCGAAGGGAGAATTCCAAAGTTGGCTCACATGTGAGCTCTCGGCCATGGTGTTTTCCGGCGGCCCGGTGGCCGGCTCGCCGTGCATGGGTCACCCTCAAGGTCAGGTGGGTCAAGGCTGGGACTTGGTGCAGTCAATTGGGCCTTGCCATGTGTAAAGGGGATGGCTTGGAATGGAATGGGGAAGAGGCCACTTTGGCTAGGTTTGGGTCAACCCATCCTTTTGGGCTAGGTGCACCACCCAAGGCCTGGTTTTGGGCTGAAAAGAGTCACTTGGGTCAGCTGCCATGGGGTGGTGAAGTCTCCATCCATGGTGAGGTGGCTAAGCATGGTTTAGTGTGTGACATGCTTATGGTTAAAAAGGCTTAATGAAGGATTAGGAAAGGGAGCCCTCCTTTTGCCATTAATGGCTTGGTCACATGTCAAACCTTCCATGGCTTCATGTGGCTTGTCCATGGCTTGCATGGCTCACCTTTGGCTTGGGAAAAGTGGAGTCAATTTCATGGAAATAGATTTAAGAAAAAATTTGGTATTTAGGGGTGATTTGGCATGAGGCTTGATTTGGAATTATTTGATGATGGGATTAGAACTTAGGGAATGGCTTTCATTAAGTGGATGGCAAGTGGAGATGTCATGTGGGCTTTAGGGTAGATTTTGGGCTTTTTGAAATGGTTTTAGATGGGCTTTTAAGATGGTTTAGGAAAGTGGGCTTTTGAATTTTAAAATGGATTTTGGGATGAAATTTTGGTAAAGGCTTGGGCTAAATAATTGTTGGGTTTAGCTCATGGATGTGTCATGAGTGACTTGAAGCAAATTGGGGGTTATTTGGGTTTGAATTGGGTTGAATTTGGGTTCTTTTGGTGAATGGGCCAATATAGGTCCAAGTGGGCCAAGTTGGGCCAATGTTGGGCTAGGGTTGAAATTGATGTAAAATTAATGTTGAGAAATGTTTATGGGGGTGTTTCAAAGAGGTTTTGACTTTGGTTGGGCTTTGATTTTGGGGTTTGGGCTCATTTGGGTTAGGCTTGGGTTTAGGTCAAAATTGGGCCTTTTAGCTTTAGGTTGAATTTGAGTGGGGTTTGGGTCTAAATTTTGGGCAAATCATGTTAGTTTTTTTCTTGTGGGGATGCTAAGGAAGATTTAGAAAAGATTTGGGGTTAATTGGAGTTGAATTGGGTGAGTTTGGGTTAGGTTTGGGTCATGGGTCCAAATTGGGCTTTAAGGCCAAAAGTGAAATTGGATCCAAATATCAATCAAATTGGACTTGGATTTGGTCTAGATTGGTGTTGGGAATGTTGAATTGAAGTTTAGAATTGAGTTGGACCAGAATTTGGGTCAACTGGATAGGTTTGGTTTGACATTAGGTTCACTTTGGGTTAAAATGGGTCAAATTGGGGGGTTTGACAAAATTAGGGTAAATTGACAAAATTGGCCCATGGTGTAGTTGAACAAAATGAAACTGGGAATATTTGGGATTTTCTAGAATTTTCTGGGAATTTTTTAAATTTTTGGATTTTTGGGTCAAGAGGGGTATTTTGGGTATTTGGAGGGTATTGGGAGGTATTTTTGGAATTTTTGGTATTTTTGGGTATGGATGATCAATTTGAGTGATGTGGAAATGTTTGGGATTGATTTTGGGGAATTTTGGGTAATTTAGGTGATTTTGCAAATTTTGGGTAGTTTCAAGGGTTTTGGGTAGGCTAGGCGGGGTGTAAGGTCCCGGGGGTCAAAAATTGAAAATTTGGAAAATTGAAGATTAGGTGAATGTAAGTGGAATAAAATCATTTTGGTTGAGCCATGAAGCCATATCAAGCCCACATGAGCCTTGAGGGGACTCATTTGAGGCATCCACTATGTTGTTCCTAACCCTCTTAGCCAAGGGCTTATGGGTTAAGGACCATCCATGTGAATCACCTTTATGAGTCAGGAGGTCAAGTTAGGTATGGGTGTGTTTCTAGGATGTGTGTGAAAGTGTAGTGTATAGGTGTAGTGTGTGTGTAAGTCAGCCCTTCACCGGGCCGAGCCACCTGGGGTAGTCCTAAGGCCAAAGAGTCCTATAGGAACTCACCCTTTAAACTTCCACATTTGATTTCAACCCTCTAGGTGATTAGGGGTCTATAGTCAAGTTTGTGGAGTTTGCAGGGAGTTAAGAAGTGGTTTGAAATTCTAGAAGGTGGATCCCAATTCTAGTCCTCTAAGATAGTCAAAGGGAAAGCCTAAGGCTAGATCCTAAGCACTAAAAAGAAGAAGAGAAGACCTCATCAAAAATGAGGTCAACAACAACTTACTCTTTGGTTTTGAGTAGTCTACATAGGTATTCTTTATTAGATATTGGTCCAGGGTGCTTCCACCAAATCTTGTTTGGGAAAAAATAATTGGCTTATCCTTGTGAGGTTTATTGCACATAGACTCTCCGCATCTTAGTCGTATGTCCCTCTTATTTGATTCCTCTCCTCTTCAAATCACTGATTTGATTCAAAAGGGAGATTTATTTGAATAAGGGAAGAATATGAAGATCCATAAGTTGGCGACTCCTTCTAAAATAAAAAATAGAAAAAGGAAGAAAAACCAACATACTCATGCGATTCAACTGCTTCGCTTTAATATAATTTTTCTGGTCGTCAACAGTCGACAGACCATTGCTACAGTTTTGGAGAGGGTAGGTTTCTTTTGAGGTTTTTTCTTTACAACCTGAGCAACACACTCTTTCTCTAAGAAGAATTCCCAAGAATTGATCCACACATCTCTGACCACAGCATTTGGTTGATAATTTACATCTTGAGATAGTGGAAGGTCGACACCCACTGAGCCTCGATCACCGCTCTATAAACACTGAGGTGGCTTGGTAAAGACTTTACCTTCTTAACCACACCTTCTGATGTGTCGATGAGGAAGCATATTATCCAATCCTTGATGTTTTTCTCTAACCCTAACAACTGAAATCTATAACCAACTAAGAAATTGACATAATCATCCTTGCCAACCCAGAATGCGAATATCTGTCTAAATAAATGTATTAACCACATGATCTCCATCCACCGATAGAAGATCAAATATGTTAAAATTTCCCCTAAAGAATTTGACAAAACTTGTGCAGGAATCACCTCATATAAGTTGAAGATTTCTCAGAATTCTTGATAAAGCACCCACAGGACATAATAAACTAGTCTCGATAGAACACAAGGTTTGCTCCGAACTTATTTTTCCCTCGACCATAGCTTTCATATGCTCAAAGCTGGGTGGTAGGTTCATAAACACATGTTTCTTGAAGATGATCTACCTAGTCAGAAGTCATTATGGACCACTTGCTTGTCAAAATGAAGACAAAAAGCTCTGGAGAGAACTTAGGAGCCATTGTAAAGAAGCAAAAATATAGAGCTTGGAAGAAGAAAGGAAAGTAAAAGAGAAGAAATGGAAGAAATGGAACAGTTGTGTGAGGAAAATATACCCTTACTCCTATTTATAGGGTGGGATGGGAAGTTGAACTACCAGGGGGAGGAGCGTCATTGTCCACTCTTAAGATCACGCAGATAAAAGGCTCACATTGACACATGATTCAAGATAAAAATTAATTTTTATTATATAAAATAAAATATACAATTATCGCTCGGAGGCCACCTCGAGGTGAAATGTTTTACAAGAATATCGTTCACAGCTTCAGCCAATAGATACCTTCATTGAAGTATCATCATACAAAACCTCATTGTCGCCGCCAAACTTGTCGCTGCTATCGTCGCCAATTCCCTATCATCTTCATTGTTGTTGAGGAGTCGCCGCTCTATTTATCTAGTACATCTCCCTAGTCTTTAAATAAATTTTTCTCTCAGATCCTATGAATGACTTAAAGATACTAAGAAATTTGAAGGATGAGAGAAAATGTTCAATAATATTGGAAAATAGAGAAAAGAAAAGTGTAGGGGAATTCATTTTAATAAGCACTATAGAGTGAACTTTTGAGTATTTGACTCCCGAGATACTCGTACAAAGAAATTCACACGAATATCCCTTAACCAGAGATTTATATATGATATTTATTCTAAGTTTCTTATTTTCCTCTAGGAGCAAGCTCCCATAGTTAATTACATCTTAAACAATTAAGATCGAAATTACTTAAGAAAACTCCTGATTAACGTTAACATTTGTTCTCAAAGAAATTTGTGTCAAGACCAAGGAAAGAAACCTCAGTATACAATGCTAAGGGTAATATGTTTTTAAGTGTCATATACAACCCTAAAAGTTTGGATTTGTTTTTTTTAACATTTTTGTTTTGTATTGTTGTCGTTGTTTTGTTTTGTTGTCATTTTTTTGTTGATGTTGTTTGGTTTTGTTGATGTCATTTTGCTATTTTTGAGATTCACCCTCTAAGCTTCAAAATGTTGTCCCTGCAAAATAAAGATAGCATATCTTAATAACATGTAAAGTAAATCTAAAACGGAACTTGCTTTGTTTCTTCAGCAGTCCTGCAAAACAAAGTTAGCATGAAATTATATATTAGTTGTTGGTTTAATTGGTTGAATTTTAAATTTTTAACCACCCGGTCAAGATATCTATGGATCTTTTGTCCTGGGATCATCGAGGTACTCATATATACTTAGTCCGAAAAGTGTTTAAACCAGGACTGAAAGATTCTTGTCAGTAACTGATACACCTAAAAATGTAGTATTTTTTATGCCATATTTTATAATGATATTGCACTTTAAAGATTTTTTTTCTTGTGTTATTGGTTGCAGGTGCATAAAATTGAAGAATTTGGAGTAAGTTGAGTAAAAGGAACAAAAAAGGAACCAAAATCGAGCATACAAGAGCAAAATGGGTCAAACTGGAGCATACCGGGCTAAAATGGGTCGAATTGGACACTTATGTACCTGTGACTGGTGCTTGAACGCCAAATTTGGTGCTTAAACACTAGACACTAGCGCTTAAGCGACACCTCGATGGTGCTTAGGCGCCAGTGATGGTTTTAGGCGTAATTTCTTCAATATAACTTGAATTTTGACGATTTTCAGTGTGTTGCGATGCTTATTTCGAGGGGCATTCATTGGAAATGATAAAAATGGAATTTTTAGAAGAGTTGGTGGCAGTTATGAGGAGTTATTATTGAAGATATGTCTCTTTTGGATTGAAGAGGCACTTGAGGCACCCTTTGGAAGATTCATTGAACATGAGCTATTTTGAAGAGGCACTTAAGCATCTCTTGGGATATTATAAATATGGATTAGAGATATTTTAAGAGCGCTCGTGAAGTTTCTTAACTCTTGAGAGGAAGAAGATTTAGAAGGATTAGAAGAGAAGAAGACTTGGAGTAAAAGAAGATCACTTGGGTGTGAGACCCAAGTGGGGCGACAAGGTGAGAGAAAACGAGAGTGTGAGAATTTCTTCTTTTCTTTTCACTTTGTTCTTGGAGAGAATTGCAAGGAGATTTCTTTTTCTATACAAGGAGAGTTTGATTTTCATCAGAGATAAATATTTTCATTGTATTTTGATTTGGATTTAGTAGTTTGTTTGTGTAGTTTTAAATACTTGTGCAATGAAAAGTTCTTGTTGTTTCTCAATGTGTAGTGAGTAGCTTTCTTTACTCTTTCCTCTTATAATGAATTAGTATGCATGTGTAGGATATAAAATTGAGTACAGTGAGAATATGTTGTGATGATTTTACTTTGTTCTTCATTTACATGTGAGCCTACCTTTACGAATGCAAGAATTTATGAATTTATATTTAAATATTTATAATAATTTTTGTAAAAGTCACAATTTCAAACGCAAGTATACGTATCGTTTCAAGTAATACAGGGCTATATTTGAGTCTTGGTTATTGATCCCACAGAGAAGATTTAGTGAAATTAATTTAAGAAATATATTAGATTTTCAATTTAGAGGTAATTATTATTTTTATTTCTTTTCAAAATTTAGATTTTTATGTTTAACTAAATTTATACTAAATGCAAACAATCAATAATAAAGTAAAATGTTAGTGCAAGTATAAATAAAACAACTTTCTCCTTTTTCAACTAATCCAAGATTTTTCAGGATAATTATCATTCGTTGAGAACTTGAAATTACGGTATTGCGCCAAATAGAAGCATTTCTATTCTTTACCTTCGCTCGATATTATAAAGAATATTGGCTAATCTATAGATCGGTTCATGATGTATTATTAGTAGAATGGGTTAATCTAGGCTCACACTTCTAGATGTCCAAGGGTGGCTATGGTCGGCCCTACTAGTGACCAGTTCCCTTTCTATAAACAAAATTATTAGAATTTAGTCTGTCACTCTAAAAACTAATCAATTCTACGCCCAAAAAAATAATATCTTCCTATTTATTTGCACTTCACCTTGAATAACCCGCATATAGCCTTCTATTACCCAAGGATTCATGTGATATCTACTAGTTAAGAACTCATCTCCAGACAGGTCTCATAATTCTTCAATAGGTTTTAACAAATCAAATGGCCAATTTAAAAATTTAATTAAGATCAAGTATTAATATCATCGCAATTTTTATAAAATTTAAGTTTAAGTTCTCTAACGAAATTAAGTTATCTTATTATCTCTTCATAGTTGAAAGGACAAAGAAAACTAACTACTCAAAACACATTAAATTCACACAACAAAACATATTTATAAAGCTTTGAACCAAGTTACAAATACTTATATGGAAAGTTCCTTCAAGTGATCCGCTGACTCCTACTGACTCCAAAGCAAGGTACAAGACTTCAACAACAACAACACTTGCAAACTCACACTCACTACTCAAGGAATTGAGTAGTAACACTCAAAATAACTAAAATAAACTCACTAAATACTTAAGAAGAAATTATGGTGGCTCTCTAAATCTATCTACGGATGCTAGAGATCTAAGTGTGGCTAGAAGGATGACACTTTTCTCTGTAGAATTGACTCCTATTTATAGAGCTTCAAAAATGACCAGGGGTTGCTTAATGAACCTCTTCAAAATTCATCCAAATACAATGTATCTTCTAGAAAGTAACTGTAGCACCTAGGCGCCGGGATCGGGAGCCTAGGCGCCGGACTCCGTGACAAAGTCTTCTCACCTCTTCGCAATTAAAACTGTTTTCTCGTGTCCAGATGCATTGTATCACACGTCCTATGTATTAAGAGTAACTTCCAGTCTTTTAGAAAGTCTAATAATCGCTTAACATCATCAAAATAACTGCCAAAAGTTGTCAAAAATCCTTCATTGCTTCAGTATCGAACTGGCGCTTAGGCACTAGATTTAAAATTTCGGCAACTTTGCTTTTAAGCTCTATTTTTGCTCCTTTTTGCTTCTTTTTCTTTCTTGAACTCTTTTTTATCACCTACATCCAAAAACATAAAAATACCTTTCATTAAAGCATAATATCCTTAAGAATTGAATCATAAATATGACATAAAAATAGGTATTTTTAAAGTGGATCAAATTCCCCCAAACTTAAATGTTACTTGTCCTCAAGTAACCCTTTTAATTACATAAAATGTATAACATTTGGAATGAAGTTTAAATATTTAAGATTCCTTGTAATTTTTGGTTTTATAACTACTTTAGCAAATCTTTAACCAAATTTCACTAATTAAGTTTAATTTTAAGAATTTAAAGAATGTTTAACTACTAAATCATAAGACTTTCAATTTTTTCATTTATTTCAAGAATAATAGTAATTTATCAAATTAAGGTCCAATAGAATATTTACAAGAAAAGGACTTTCATGAAAAATTTTTCTAGTAAAAATATTTGTACATAAAAATTAAGTTAAAAATGTAATTAGTTTTCTTCCTATAAGATAATTCAAGTGAAGCCAATTTTTTATTAGGCATCTCCTCAAGCTTCTCTTCACATTTCTTTTCTTTTTTTTTGCTCTTTTCTTCTTTTTTTTTCTTTTTCTCTCTTTTTTTTAAGGATATTTTTCAATCCTCTATTTTTTTTATTTGTGAGAATTACTATACCTGGATAATCTGTTAATGATTTTGAACTTCATTATCCTTAACTTATATTTAAAAAACTTATACATTTTTTACTTAATAAATATGACATTTTTAATAAGTAATTTTAAAAATTATTTCAATCTTTTCTTTCTCAAGTAATAATCTTGATTCCTTAGTATTTCAAAAATACAATTCTCTTTACTATAAATAGAAAAAAAATTAATCTTATTATTCTTTAAGTTAAATAATTCTATTATTAAAATCAATCAAAATTATTGGAATTTTAGTTAAGTCTACTAAATTATTTATAAATTCAAAAATTTAAGTAATCTTAAATAGATTTTTTTTCATTCCTTATGTTATGTTAATATTTTTTTTAAAGAAAATATTAGTACATTGAGAACAAGTAATATTTAATATTGAAAATGTTTTCTTTCCCCCATACTTCAGCTTTAGTATAAAAATTAATCATAATATTTTCTAAAGCATAAGAGAAAGAATAAAACAGGAATTTATCTAGGTACAATGATGATGTAGTAAGGAAAAAACTCATTTCTACTTCTACACATGCTTTAAAATGTATGTAACAGCAATGATTAAGCATATATAGAAAAGTTTGCAGAGCAGGAGTTAATTTCTACAATTTTTTTAAATATATATTATTATTATTTTCTTTTTTTTATTTTAAACATGCAAAATTACTAACTATTCAGGAATACTAAACAGTAGGCTGAAACATAAACAAAAATTTATCATAGAAAATAAAAATTCATCCATACTTCAGTCTTTAATACATAACACAATAGATGATCTAAAACAGTTTAAACATTAAAAGTCGACACAAAGTTAATTAAACAAATCAACACTAACAAATAACAATAAAATCAGACTCATCAGTACATACTAGAAATAAAATACTAAAAACAGAATCAATACATCTCAGGAGGTAAATCAAACTATTAATCACTAGTTGTAGCCTCGTCGTCGTCGTCACCAAAAGAAAATTCTACATCCTTTGGATCTACATAAGGTGAGAATCTAGGACAAGTAGGGAACTGAACATCATGATCACCCTTCAAGAATCTAACAAGAGACTCAGAATATTCAGCATCATAATCACTCTTCCTTTGGGTGTACTCAGAAAGATGATCGATCTTCTTATCGATCGTATCTACTCTACAACGAGTTAGAAATAACTCATTCTGCTGCTTCATAAACTTATCATGCATAGATTCCCAGAAACTAGATGGTTGCTCAGCAGTAGAAGTAGAGGGTCCAGAAGTAGAAGGTCTACCAGAAGTGGGTAATGAACTAGATGATGCGGTAGAACTCTTACCTCAGAGTCGATAATAGATACTCACACTTTCTCGTTCAATCGGCTTTGTAGACTTGAGCTTTTCCTCTAAAAGCTCAGCAACAACTCTAGCACTTTCACACATAGAATAAATCAAAGATGGAAATCCCAGTCCCACAGAAGTACTAGAACGAGTAGTGGCCTCTACAGAATCATAAATGATACCCCCAACATCAATCAGCTTCCTCTCTTGTATGCAATAGTTGAGGATAGCTCTATCCTTAGTAACCTCACTCAAATGATTGGATGGAAGGAGGCGAGCAGAAATAAAGTAAATGCCATGGCTTAGAAACACCATTTAGCTTAGAAGATGAAAAATTTACCCATTTTTTTGTTTCGAATCTTCCAAGCTCCAGTACCATCAGTCAGGTAAGTAATAATCATCTCCAGATCTCCATCAGATGGAGATAATCCAGAGTAATAACACTCGATGTTCGGTGGCAGGCCATAGAAAATATTGATTTGCTCTAGAGTAAATCCGACTCCAACTCCTCTTACGAAGATCTCGTACTCTTCGGCGTCCAAGAAATTTGCATAAAACTCCTTGACGACAGAGATAACAACAACAGCAGTGAAATAACAAATCATTGCCAGTTGAGTGTAATGATCATAAATTCAATCCTTCCTCCAGGATTGTAAAAAATTCATTCTGAGATAAACTTACTTGTCGTAGCAAAATCATTGTAACGAAAATGTGTCGCGGCAGTGGCAAACTTGCTACAATCAAAATCTTCTCTTTCCTTTCCTCGCTTAGATTTAGGTGTCATCTAAACATGAAATAAAAATGCAAAATAAATTTATAGGATCAAAGGAAATGAACTAATTTAAGCTTTTCAAACTTGAAAGAGCTTAAAAATCCATGGATTTAACTCTAAAAATCAATTTTTTCTCAAAATTTCGGTTCTCTTTAAAGAGAGCCAAATCCATGGTGAAATTCAAAAATAAATGGTTTAGAAGGTAGATCTGACCTCGAGATGAAGAAATCGAGTGGTTCCAAGCTTAAAAACTTGAAAATCCATCCTCAAAATGGATCCTAAGGCTCTATTTTCGCGAAAAAGGGAAGAATAGGAAGCTTAGGCGTTGAAAATGGCATTAGGGGGTTTAAGAAGATGAAGTTTTGGGTTCAGGCCGAACTGGCGCTTAGGCGCCGAATGGCTTCTAGCCGCCAGAATTGTCTTTCCAAAAATTTGATTTAAATATTATATTTTCCACCAAAACTTATTAAATTCTACTTCTAGCTACTCACATGAGAGTATTACTCTAATTTCTAACTTCCAAACATTTCCACAATCAATTTAAAATGATAAATTAGATCCATGTTTCAAACACAAGATATAACCAAACTCTTAAATTCCATTTCATAATTTTCATTCCAAGTTCCATAAATTCCAGAAAAAGACTATAACAAGGTTCATCATTCTATAAACAACACAAAAAACAAAAAATCATAGAAAATTCTCAATCCAACAAAACACATTGAACAATTAAGCAAACACACAAACCAAATCTTCGACTCACTAAAACTTGACTCAATCACACTTATAACACACAAATGATCTATTCAACACTGAACTTTAATTTTCGTCCCTCTCACAATGAAGTTCGCTAGTCTCACATGGATAGAAAACCAACTCCTTTGGAAATTTCAAAGTTGTCTTCTCATCAATCCACTTGTTCTTCGCATACATTGCTACTTGAGCATCTTGATAGGCCTCCATATGATCAAATTGAAGTTTTGTGTTCCATTCCAAATGATTAATTAGATGATACATCTCATGCAGACGATTCCCATTGCTTTGAAGTTCCACCTCAATCTTTTCTAAATGACTAAATAACCTCTCCAAACTAACTGCATTAAAACCATTAAAATAAGGTTGATGATCTTTGGAAGATTTGTCTGTTACCTCATTTCCATGATGTCCTCTCTCCATTACTTCCAAACCTCTCTTATCTCTTCCAAAATGAATTGTTCTGGTCGAACATAGGGTTGCTTAGGGATTAGGGATGAAGATAGGGCAATTTATAAGGAGATTTCTTGTGAAAAACTGAAGATTTTCGATTTTTTCATGATCTGTAACTGGGGCGCTTAGGTGTCGAAATCTGGCGCCTAGGCGCCGAACCATCGATACCATTGGTTATACTGGCGCTTAGGCGCCGACTTTGGGCGCCTAGGCGCCGGAATCTCATTCAATTCTGTTTCGCCTATCGTCAATTTACAAAGTTTTGGTCTTAAAATTAGGTTTATTAAAAGGGTGTGATCAACACACAAATATCGATAAAGATAAATTCAAATCACAAACAATCACAATGATAATATATGGGTTGCCTCCCACAAAGAGCTTGGTTTAACGTCGTCAGCCCGACCTAATCAGTTGTATTAATTGGGTAGACATAGTTCGTAAGCCTCTTGGTTTCATTTCTCCCATATAAGGATTCAGTCTTAATCAGTTAACTTTAAATATTTTTCCAGTTTTGGGATCTTTAATATCCACAGCTCCATAAGGGTATACTTTCTCAATTATAAATGGTCCCATCCATTTAGATCTTAATTTTCCAGGAAAAAGTTTTAAACGAGCATTAAATAATAATACTTCTTGTCCAGGCTCAAATATTTTCCTTTAAATCTTTTTATCATGCAATTTCTTCATTCTTTACTTATAAATCTTTGCATTTTCATAAGACTCATTTCTTATATCTTCCATTTCATTCAGTTGTAACAGTCGTTTCTCTCCTGTAGCATTTAAATCATAATTGAACTCCTTTATTGCCCAGCAAGCTTTATGTTCCAGTTTAACAGGTAAGTGACAATGTTTACCATAAATCAACCGATAAGGTAACATTCCGATAGGTGTCTTATAAGTGTTCTATAAGCCCATAATGCAGAATCAAGTCTATCAATCCAGTCAGTTTTTTTAGGATTAACAGTCTTTTCTAATATTCTTTTAATTTCTCTATTTGATATTTCAGCCATTCAACTTATTTGTGGGTGATAAGCAGTTGCAATTCTATGTTTAATTCTGAATTTTTCTAGTAATGATCGAATTCTTATATTTCTGAAATGACTTCTCCCATCTGTGATAGTTACCCTTGACATTCCAAATCTAGTAAAAATCATCTTCTTTAAAAATTTCGAAATACTTTTGGAATCACAGTTAGGTAAAGCTACAACTTCAATCTACTTTGAAACATAATCAACTACTAATAAAATTTAAATCTTTCCAGAAGATGGTACAAAAGGTCCCATAAATTCTAAACCCCATACATTCAAAATTTCAATTTCTAATATATAGTTTAGTGGCATTTCATCTTTTCTGGATATATTTCCCATTCTTTGACATTGATCACAAGTTTTCACATAATGTCCAACATCCATAAATAAAGTAGGCCAATAAAATCCATAATTTAAAATTTTAAATGCAGTTTTATCCACTCCAAAGTGTCCTCCAAATTCAGAATTGTGACATTTTTGAATAATTGTAAAGGTTTCTTCATAAGTTACACATCTTCGAATCAAAGAATCTCTTCCTATTTTAAATAAATAAGGATCTTCCCAAATATATGATATAGAATCATTCTTGAATTTCTTAATATATTTTTCAATCCATATGGTAAAATATTTCTAACCAAATAGTTAACTATATCCGCATACCAAGGCATTTGTAATCCTTGAATAACATATAACTGTTCATCAGAGAATTTCTCATTTATATTTTCTTCATAAATCTTCTCACTATTATTTTTAATTCTTGATAAATTATCAGCAATTTGGTTGTCAGCTCCTTTTCTGTCTATTATTTGAAAATCAAATTCTTGCAAAAGTAAAACTCATCTGATCAATCTAGGTTTAGCATCCTTTTTAGACATTAAATACTTAATAGCAGAATGATTAGTTTGTAAGATACATTTGGTCCCAAGAAGATAAGGTCAAAATTTATCAAAGCCATATACTATTGGTAAAAACTCTTTCTCAGTAGTAGTGTAATTTATTTGAGTTTCATTTAGAGTTTTGCTATCATAATATATAACTTTAAAAATTTTCTCATATTTTTGTCCCAATACAGCTCCAATTGCATAATCACTTGCATCACACATTAATTCAAAAGGTTTACTCCAATCAGGTGCAACTATAACAGGTGCAATGATTAATTTTTCTTTTAGAATATTGAATGCATTCGGACAATCTTCATTAAATTCAAACTTAGCTTCTTTTTCTAATAAATGACAAGGAGGTTTAGTAATTTTAGAAAAATCCTTTATATATCTCCTATAAAATCTAGCATGACCCAAAAAACTTCTCATATCAGTAATGGTAGTAGGTGGTTGAAGTTCAGCAATAAATTTCACTTTTGCCTGATCAAATTTCATACATATTTGTGAAATTTTATGTCCAAGTACAATTCCTTCTGTGACCATAAATTGACATTCTTCCCAGTTTAGAACCAAATTTGTTTCTTCACATTTTTTCAGAACTTTCATTATATTTTCCAAGCAAGACTCAGAAGAAGTTCCAAAAAGTGAAAAATTGTCCATAAATACTTCAATTCCTTTATCAATTAAATCACAAAATATTGACATTATACATCTTTGAAAAGTTGCAGGTGCATTACATAAACTGAAAGGCATTCTTCTAAAGGCAAATGTTCTATAAGGACTTGTAAATGTTGGTTTCTCTTGGTCCTCAGGAGCAACGGGTAATTGATGATATCCAGAATATCCATAAAAAAATAGAAATATGAGTGTCCATCTAATTTATCCAGCATCTGATCCAAGAAAGGTAAAAGAAAATGATCCTTTCTAGTAGTGTTGTTTAATTTTTGATAATCAATGTAAATTCGCCATCCAATAAGTTGTCTTGTAGGAATTAATTTATTTTTATCTTTAACAATGAAAGTTACTCCTTTTTTCTTTGGAACACAATGAATTGGACTTACCCATTGACTATCCAAAATAAGATAAATAATTCCAACATCTAACCATTTCAAAATCTCTTTTTTAACAACCTCTTTCATAATTGGGTTCAATCTTCTTTGAGGTTTAATAGTGGGTTTACAATTTTCTTCCGTTAAAATCCTATGCATACAGATTGAAGGGCTTATTCCTTTTATATCTGCAGTAGTCCAACCAAAAGCTTTCTTATAATTCTTCAGAACTCCTATTAATTTTTCTTCTTTATCTTTACTTAGTTCTGAAGATATAATCACAGGTCAAGTTAATGAATTTCAAAGAAATGTATACTTTAAATGTGTAGGTAACATTTTTAATTCCAGTTTAGAGGCTTTTTCAATTGAGGGTAAAAGTATATCATTTTTAGTTGTGTCTAAAATTTCCCAATTATCATGAATATAATGAGTTTTCTTGAGAAAAATTTTCTTCATTCACTTCTTCAATTTCTTTAGTTAATGACTCATTATATATATTATGAATTCATCATTTTTTTCTTTAGAAATGACCTTACATTTTTCATGATAATGCTTTTCAATTATATAATCAAAACTATCCATCCAATATCATTTTTCTTTATCAGGATACCTCATTGATTTCAGAACATTAAATGTTATCTCTTGATCATTAACTCTCATTGTTAATTCTCCTTTTTGCACATCAATCATATCACGTCTGGTAGCTTGAAAAGTTCTCCCTAAAATAATAGGTATTTCTTTATCTTCTTCCATACCCAGTACAATGAAATCCACAGGGAATATAAATTTATCCACCTTAACAAGAACATCCTCTATAACTCCTTTAGGATAAGTAATCAATTGATCAGCTAACTGAAGGGTTAAAGTGGTGGGAGAAATCTCTTCTAAATCTAACCTTCGAAAGATAGAAAATGGCATGAGATTAATACTTGCTCGTAAATTACATAAGGCTTTTTCACAAATTTTTTCTTCAATAGCCCATGGTATAGTGAAACTTCTAGGATCTTTGAGTTTCTGAGTTAATTTCTTCTGAATTATTGCACTACATTCTTCACTTAATGCAATAGTTTCATAAGCTTCAAATATCCATTTCTTTCTTAAAATATGCTTCGTAAATTTTGCATAGCTCGGCACTTGTTCCAAAGCTTCAGCAAAAGGAATGTTGATGGTAAGTTTCTTAAAAATTTCAAAGAACTTAGAAAATTGATTGTCAAGCTTCTGCTGTTTTCGTCTTTGAGGAAAAGGTGGTGGTGGTATTTCAACTTCCACTTTAATAGGAATTACAATCTGATCTTTACTTGGAGAAAGAGTTTCTTTAGGTTATTCAATCTCTTCAACTTCTCTCTCTTTCTCAATTTCATTCTGAATCTTTTCTTTTAATTCCTTTCCGCTTCTAAGTTGTACAGCTTTTGGTTGTTCATGGTTTTTTCTAGTTTCTTTTGGATTAATTTCAACTTTGCTAGGCCGTGTTACTTGAGGTCTGTAATTAATAAAATTAGCAATTTGACCCATCTGATTCTCAATATTTTGAATAGCAGCATTTTGACTTTGTAGCTGATTATCTAGTTACAAGATCAATTCTTCTACAGATAACTTTTTTTACTAATTGTTAAACTAGGAGGATAAGTTGGTCTAAAGTTTGAATTTCCTTGATTGTTTCAATTTCCAGTTGGATTAACTTGATTATTACTCCATTGTTGATGTCCATTATTCCAATTAAAATTAGGGTGATTTTTCCAATCTGGATTATAATAATTCAAATAAGGATTATTAGTTTTACTAGCAATAGCTTGCAAAGTTTCCATTGTTTGAGAATCATCAATATTTTTCAGAATTATCATTACTTACATGTGACATGTTAATAGTAAAATTATCCAATTTCTTAGATATCGCAGCCACTTATGAAGCTAAAATGGAAAAAACTTCAATATCTTGAATACTTGCCACTCTTTTAGGATTAACTCTTTCAGAAAGCCATTGAAAATTATTATTAGCCATTTCTTCAATTAAAGTATAAGCTTCATCAATTGTCTTAGCCATTAAATAACCACCAGCAGCAACATCTATAATAGATCTAAGTGATACAATAAGTCCGTTATAAAATATTTGAATAATTAACCAATCTGGTAAATATGATGAGGACATTTTCTTAATAGTTCTTTAAATCTTTCCCATGCTTCATAAATTGTTTCTCCATCAAATTGCATAAATGAAGTAATATCATTTCTTAATATAACAGTTTTAGAAGGAGGAAAATATTTAGCAAGGAATTTTTGTGTCATATCTGCCTAAGATTTAATAGAACAAGTTGCTAATGAGTTAAGCCACATCTTTGCTTTATCTTTTAAATAAAAATGAAAGAGTCTAAGCCTAATAGCATCATTAGAAACATTATTATATTTAAAGGTAGCACAAAGTTTTAAAAAACTAGCAAGGTGTAAATTTGGATCCTCATTTGGTGTTCCTCCAAATTTATTATTTTGAACCATTTGAATAATAGAAGGTTTAAGCTCAAAAGAATTAGCATCTACAACAGGCATTTGAATACTAATATGAAATTCATCAGCTGTAGGGTTTGCATAATCCTGTTGACCTCATTTTTGATGAGGTCTTCTCTTCTTCTTTTTAGTACTTAGGATCTAGCCTTAGGCTTTTCCTTTGACTATCTTAGAGGACTAAAATTGGGACCCACCTTTTAGAAATTCAAACCACTTCTTAACTCCCTGCAAACTCCACAAACTTGATCGTAGACCCCTAATCACCTAGAGGGTTGAAATCGGATGTGGAAGTTTAAAGGATGAGTTCCTATAGTGACTCTTCGGCCTTAGGATCGCCACCGGTGGCCTGGTCCGAGTGAAGGGGCTGGCTTACACACACACTACACTTATACACTACACCTATACACTACACTTTCACACACCCATACTTAACTCGACCTCCCGACTCATGTGGGTGATTCACATGGATGGTCCTTAACCCCTAAGCCCTCGGTAAGAGGCTTAGGAACAACATAGTGAATGCCTCAAATGGGTCCCTTCATGGCTCATATGGGCTTGACATGGCTTCATGGCTCAACCAAAATGACTTCTTTCCACTTACATCCACCCAATCTTCAATTTTCCAAATTTTCAATTTTGACCCCGGGACCCTACACCCGCTTAGCCTTACCCAAAACCCCGAAATTACCCAAATTTCTCAAAATTTCCAAATTATCCAAAATTCTCTAAAATCATTCCCAAACATTTCCACATCACTTAAATTGATCATCCATACCCAAAAATACCAAAAATTCCAAGAAAACCTCCCAATACCCTCCAAATACCCAAAATACCCCTCTTGGCCAAAAAATCCAAAAATTCAGAAAATTCCCAGAAAATTCCAGAAAATCCCAAATATTTCCAATTTCATTTTGTCCAACTACACCATGGGCCAATTTTGTCAATTTACCCTACTTTTGTCAAAACCCCCAATTTGACCCATTTTAACCCTAAGTGAACCCAATGTCAAACCAAACCTACCCAATTGACCCCAATTTTAGTCCAATTCAATTCTAAACTTCAATTCAATATCCCCAATACCAATATATACCAAATCCAAGTCCAATTTGATTGACATTTGGATCCAATCTCACTTTTGGCCTTAAAGCCCAATTTGGACCCATGACCCAAACCTAACCCAAACTCACCCAACTCAATTCCAATTAACCCGAAATCTTTTCTAAATCTTCCTTAACATTCCCATAAACAAAATACTAACATGATTTGCCCAAAATTTGGACCCAAACCCCACTCAAACTCAACCCAAAGCTAAAAGGCCCATTTTTGACCTAAACCCAAACCTAACCCAAATGAGCCCAAACCCCAAAATCAAAACCCAACCAAAGTCAAAACCTCTTTGAAACACTCCCATAAACATTTCTCAACATTGATTTTATATCAATTTCAACCCTAGCCCAACATTAGCCCAAGTTAGCCCAATTTGACCTACATAGGCCCACTTACCAAATAAATCCAAATTCAAACCAATTCAACTCCAAATCACACCAAATTGACTCCAAGCCCTTTATAGAACATCCCTAAACCAATTATGACATTTATTTGACAAAGTTCTTCACAAAATCTTTACCCAAATGCCCATCCTAAAATCAAAAAGCCCATTCCCCTTAAACTTTCCTAAAAGCCCACTTCACCACATCCAAAGGCCCAAAATCTACCCTAAAGCCCACATGACATCTCCATTTGTCATCCACTTAATTAAAGCCATTACCTAAGTCCTAAATTCACCATCAAATTATTCCAAATCAAGCTTCATGCAAATTTTCACCAAAATATCCAAAATTCTTAAAACCCATTTCCATGAAATTGACCAAACCTTTTCCAAATCCAAAGGTGAGTCATTCACAAGCTATATGAAGCCATGAAAATTTGGCATGTGACCATGCCATTAATGGCAAAAGGAGGAGGTCCTTTAACCATCTTCTAAAAGTCATTAGCCTTAAGCATGTTTCCCCTTAACCAAGATTTAATCCAAATATTCTTGGATAAGGACATCACCACCTCTTGACCAGCTAGCATCTAACTGATCTTCTCAGCCCAAGACCAGCCATGGGGAGGTGAACCCAACCCAAACCAATGGATTGACCAATTTCAAGCCAAAGTGGCCTCTCCCCCATTCCATTTTAATCCAAACACTTTACACATGTCCAAGCACAATTGACTTCACCATTGCCGAGCCCCGACCTCCCCGGTCAAGATGGTGACCCATGCCTACCGGCCGCCCGCCCGGATCGCCGGAAAACACCACACCCGAGAGCTCACATGTGAGCCAACTTTGAAATTCCACCTCGCCGAGCTGCCCCATGCCCAATGGCCACCATGGCTGTTCTTCCCATGACCAGAGCAGCTAATCCCAACCCTTGGCCATCCCTGGGAGGCTCTCCAGCCACCTCTATTTAAACCCGACCCCCTCACGGCCATGAGAGGAGAGTTGCACAAACCTTGCCGAAACTCTGCCAAAATTGTTCCAAACCCTTCTCCACCCATAGAGCAGTTGATCCCCAGTGTCAATTTGCCCTAATCCCCACTGATAAAATCCAATTTCCCAACCGAAATTCCACCCAAAACTAGGACGCTTCTCCACAAGTGAGCCAATTCCCAAATCGATTGGTTCTACACCTTCACCGGACCAAGGAAAGGTGTCCACCAACAAAAGCCCCATCTCCAGGCCACCCAGTTGCTCCAGCCTCCAAGCTTTGTGATCGGGCTTGGTCGAAATTACATCTAGACAATTCACCAGACCAGGAGACTTCATCTGGAGCTTGCTGGGATCCAATTGAAGGTGCAACAACTCTCAGATTGAAGCCACACTTGTCTGAGCAAAGGTATGAGCTAATTCTTCATCCCGAGCTTCTGGAGATTCTCCATTTCAATTGCCTTAGTTTCAATGCATGATAGCCGTATAGATGTGTTCGTCTCTTCAAGATGAATCCATAGAGCATAAGAACATGAAAATCCATTGAGTATCGAGTGAGATCTTAGGGATTTAGTGTGGACGGCTCTCGGGTGAGGATGCTTGGGGACGATGAACAGATGCCGTCCATTCAATACACGCGCGGACGAACGGCTCAGATGGCGTCGGACCAGGAGACGGTACGAGAACCGCGGGGCCCGGGCTGCTGACTCAAGTGGCGGCGTCGAATGGGAGCGCGACACGCGGCGTTTCGGAGATGCCGAGGATGAGTTGGCGCCGCGTGGATAAATAGAAAATTAGGGTATTTTTTGATTTATTTAATTCCCTAAACTTCAAAAATTCATATCTCCGTGTAGGAAAATCGGAAAAATAAAATAAAAATACCCTCTTGCTCAGTGAACAGAGGAGAATAATGTGGAAAAGAAATCATTTAATTTCATCAAGTATTTTATTTTTTATAATTTATTTACTCTGCATACTTTTAATTCCCCATGCATGTATACAATTCACCATGGCATGAGACCATAGGAGCTTTTGAAGCCTCCGAATTTGGGAACATTCCCCGAATTTTCCAAAGTCGGAGGCCATCCCTATAAAAAGTTATTGATTTTTCAAATTCATGTTGCATGTTTTGAGTATTTTAATTCCAATAAATAGCATGTTGTGAAATAAATTCTAGGAAAATTTGATGATGTTTCTTATGACCAGAGAACCCTAGGAAAAATAGGTTTTGACTTAGTTCATTTAAAACAACCCTAATTGGCTTAAACACCCAAAATAGGTCTCTATTTAATTAGAGTTAACCATGCATCAAATTGACTTGAAATCAATTCTCCACTGACTTTTAGGATCAGAGGAATCCACCATAAAAATTTGAGGTCAATTGGACTTGGTTAGCCCCACTAATTGGGTTGATTAAGCCACTTAGTCATTTTAAACTTTAAAAATTCATAACTTTTAAAATACCTTTCAAAAATTCACCAAATTGGTTTTGGAGCCTCTCGATATCAGGGGAACCTAAGAAAATTAAAATTTCAATTTTCTAAAAAGTTGATCTTTAATAATATTTTAATATTTTTAATAATTAAAAAATAATAAAAATCACAAAAATAATAAAATTCACCAAAATGTCACATTTTGAATTTTAATCACATAGGAACAAATCCCACATTTTTCTTAGGTCTATTTAGTGAGATATTAAATTTTAAAGCTTTAAGGTAATTTTAAAATTAAAAAAAAATGTATTTTCTAGCATTTTCACTAAAATAATTATAATAAATCATAGAAAAATCAGAAAATTACAAAATTTGCTTCTCTGGTTTCCTTGATATCAGAGAGATTTTTGAAAAATATAAAATTCATTTTTCAACATTTATTTTATTTTTAAATTAATTAACACTCCAAAACTTAAAATAATTATAATAAAAATAATATAATTCAAAAAATCACCAAAATTAGTCCAAGTCATCCTCTGGTCATTAGGAATGTCCCCTAATTTTCTTAAGGACAGAAACTTTCCCTTGGTCATGTTATTAAATTTTCCTTGAAAATCTCTATTTTCTACCAAAAATAATTATATAAATAAATTAAATACAGAAAAATCACATTTTCTCCTCTCATGTCTTTATTGACATATGAGTGAAGTCATATAAAAATTTCAAGTTCATTTGAGTTCAATTTAGTGAGTTATGAAATTATTAAGCTTAAAGGGTAAAGTGGTAATTAAATTTTTTTAATCCTTAATTAAAACTTTAGGTTTAATAAAAAAATTAACAAGTAAAATATTTGATCCTAATCTGATTTGGGTGATTGAAATTTAAATAATTAAAGGGTAGAAACCCATTAAGCAATTTTAAAATGATTAAAACTTTAATTAAATAATGGATTAAATTTGGAAGAATAATAAAATTGGAATTATTAAAATAGGGATATTATTAGGAAGAAATTTATTCTTTAATTTAAAAATCCCTAAATTAATTATCTCATTAATATTCAATGCTTAATTAAAATGATAACTCAAATTTAAAATATTAAAAGACTTAATCATTAAACTAAAATTGAATTATTAAACTCTTTTAAAAACTTCAATTAAAATTAAAAAATAAAATTAAATTAAAATTAAATTAAATTAAATAATTAAATTAAATTAAATTAAATAAAATAAAATAAATTAAATAATTAAATTAAATTAAATCAAATTAAATTTAAATTAATTTAAATTAAGTAAATTAAATCAAATTAAATTAAATTAAATTAAATTAAATTAAATTAAATCAAATTAAATTAAATCAAATTAAATCAAATTAAATCAAATTAAATCAAATTAAATTAAATTAAATTAAATCAAATTAAATTAAATCAAATCAAATTAAATTAATTTAACATCAAATCAAACTCAATTGAATTAAATTAAATTAAAACTCAATTAAATTAAATTAAATTGAATTAAATATAACATCACCTAAAACAGAAAGAAATTAAATATAAAGCAACTTGAACACTATTCTAAATTTAAACCCTTTAACTTAAACCAAATCATTTGAATACCAATTTACCCTTGAAAGTTTTAGTTATCATAACTCCTAAACAGAACATTAAATGAAATGTTACTTCACTTATAGGATATTCAAATGTCCTAGTTCATCGAGCAAGATAACAACAAAACTTGAATTCTCGGACGATTAATTCATTTATATAATTAAATTCATTTGGACTTAAAACAATCCTAGAAATATTGAAAAGATGTTTAAGATTCTTCTTAAGCACTTCCTCAATATGATAGGACATTTATAAGAACAATCGAATTTAATTATTCTTTGATGAAGAAAATCGTCCTCAAACCAAAAACACAAAGACCTAGACGTTATAGGAAATGACTAGCTATAGGATTAGGAATTTGGTAGAAAACCATAACCCTTACCTTAGCTTTACCTAGGAACTTGCTTAAATATTCTAATTGTGTTTTAAGTGCAGCTTGGGATGACGGGAAGACCCTCCAGGTACGCTTTTATTTTATTGCAATTTACTTTCTTGCAATTTACATTATTGCAATTTCATTAATCGCATCGCACTTACTTTTCTTGCATGATAAACAACTGTTGCATGAAAACCCACAACTTTAGGATAGTCCCTAAAACTGAAACCAAAACTAAGTTAAAAGTCATTGCAAGATAAAATTCACCGCCACAACATTTCAAAATATAAAACAACTCAAAATTTAATCACAAACAGAACACAAAACTACAATTACAACTAAATTAAAACATCATGTTGGATGATCGGGAATACCTCGGATGATGTAACCTACGTGTTGCTAACGGGATTTCCCACGGTCTAAATGAAAGTGTGGAACTCATTCAGTTGAGTTTAGCAAATTCATCTGGACTAAGTGAATCCGATAAAAATAATGATGCCGGAAGGATGGAACCGCGGGATCTTAACCGGTGTCGTTATAATCAACTTTAAGATTTGTTTTAAATAAAACATAAAAAACACCCGGAAATTAAGATTTTTCTAAACCAAAACACTTTTCTCATCCCCCGATTTATGATTTCTAAAACTAAACCTCTGCAACAACAAGGAGCTCGGAGCATGGTGGGCAAGCACGGCCATCGTCATCAGCGAAACCCGAGTCTACTTCAACGAAAACTTTCCTAGAACTAAACAACAAAACCATAGGACTTCGAGGTAGTTCGCCTAGTGCGACATAAATCCTCAACCTTTTGTTAGGCATTTGCACCGCAAATTAAGCCCTAACCGGCTCTAGGATTCCGAGGTAGTCGTCCGATACGACATAAACCCTCACATCTTCGAGGCTATTTGTATGATTCTATCATATAAATATAAGTCCTAATTAATTAAAATTGGCAAAATCAAAACATTTAAATAAATAGTAGGACTTGCTTAAATCCAAGCCAAACAATAGGATAGTCGGGAAATTACCGAAGTTCACTTCGAATCTGTGATTTCTCCTACTTTTCTTCCTTTGGATTCACAAAACAAAATGTTCCAAACTCGATCCATTCCCTATTGAAATTCCAAACTTCAATCCTTTGAGAACTTAAACTTTGAAATTCTTGAGAGCGAATTATCGATTATTATCGAGAGTTTTCTTAGGTGATTCCCGTCACTTAAGATGTAATTAACTATAGGGGCTTGCCCTTATAGGGAATTTTAAAGAACCTGTGTAATATAAACCTCGCTTAATGCTTTCATATTAAGCGTGGGAATTTGTCGGCTTATAAAATCGGTTCGCGGACCAAACGGATGTCACAAATCTTCTAGTTTATTTAATCGAGCCCCATCGTCGAGCGAGTGTGTCTATTCTTCGGGATAGATACACGGTTTGTGATGTGGTGCTCGTTTATATAAACTATTCGGGATGTGAGATCGGCTTGATTTCATATCTTAAAATTTTCAAATTTAAAATTATTTCCAAAATCAAATACTACTTTCTAAATTATAAATATATTTAAATTAAATTTAAAATTTAAATTCGCCGCACAATTTCTGTAGGCGACCCCTTTTCAAAATAAAACACAACCTAAAAATATGCCGACAAATTCTGGCGACTCCACTAGGGAAAATTCCTCTCTCCATTATAATCAGATAATTCTGCTTTCAAAAATTGGTAGTGCATCCATGTCCTTAGTGGGTCAAACTACCCTTCTTTCCGTTGGAATACTATGTTCATTTCTATCTTGAATAAGTATAGCCAACATTCTCTCGGATTTAGGAGCCACTGTTTAAACACCCCTAAACAGAGAGGTTCCGAGATCCTTTTACCTCATTTTTGAGGTAGGATGGACCCCAATAGGTGTTAGTTTAGGAATGATCCTTCGAGTCGAGAAGTCTTGCTTAAGACTTTCTTTTCCTTTCCAACTCTGAATCGGATTCCTTACATTTTCTACACCTTTGAACATTCCGTTTTAAATAAACAAACCCTCTAATAAGTAACCCTTTTAACAAATGATTCCCTCTTATAAATACATGAACAAGAATGAGTTCGGACTCTTTTCAATTCCTTTCTTTTCGTCCTAAAGAAAAGAAGCATAACTTGGGACTGACAACCAGAATCTACCCCGCGAAATGGAAGCCCCGAAATTGATTTTCTCCTTCACCAACGGATCGGACTTCGCTGTCTATAAGGATGAGCTGCCCGACAATGGGATCATCCGATTTGGACGAGGATTTGAAAACACGAACGTCAAGGTCACCGACGTCTCCCTCTTTGCACCGACGAACAAGGTATCCGAAGCCGAGGAGCCGTCGCTCGAGTTCAACCTTAGGTCGACCCAAGAGTTTCCTCCCCGCAAAGGATCCCGATTAGGAGGAGTACTCGCCGTCCGCAGGAGGACGCGTTCTTACTACCCCCACTCGGTCTAGTTGTTTCGCACCTACCCCGACTCTCGCCAAATCAAAGGGGAAAGAAATCCGGAACTATGGTAAACCTATTACCGTGGAGGGTACGGATCTTCTCGTAAGACTCTATCGTTTTCGAAATCGGGTCCGAGTTCAAAGATTCCGTCACCGACAAGGACCCAAAGAAGAAACGAAGTAGAAGAATCGCCAGAGAAGCCAGAGCTGCTGAAATTGCCTTCCTAGAGGAAATTCCAGAGCTGCCAGAATATACACCGCTGCCAGAATATACACCGCTACCAGAATATACACCGCTGCCTGACTACATACCACTTTTGGGAGGAAGCAGGTTCCATCCCCTCTTCGCCGCAGAGGACGAGGAGAATGTTCGCAAGATTGCTGCCACATTACCTCGGCCCGCATATTACAACGATAGCCGCAAGAAAAGAACTAGAACTACGCTCGTTTGCTCGATCGCGAACTTTGGTAGAAAAGTTAGCAAGGAAGGAAAACCGCCCCGTATCGGAGATTCTACGAAGGATAGGGCGGGTGCCGATCGAATCCCGTCTTGGGCCCCGAGTAGAGCCCGCCATCATGACGGAAAAGCCAAGCAAGAGAATGAAGGCTAGCCCGCCCGTCGTAGTCTCGAGATTACAGATTAGGGAGGATACCACCTTCCAGGCATTTGGCCGACGGACCATCCGGTCCTAGACCTTCCGCTGCTAGAAGGATGGTATGGCGTCCCACTATCGGGCGATTGAGATTGAAACAGCGACCCGAGAAAGAAAGTCTCGCCGGGAGGCCGGAATGCGAAGAAAGTGCTACTTGCGATAAAGGGGACTCGTGAAAAAGGGACCCGGCGAGCCTATCTCATGACAACCGCAAAGACACAGAAAGCCCCGCTGGAAGATGCCATGGAAAAGTTGAGAACCGATATCCGAAGGTTGGCAAAAGAAAGAGAAGAAAAGTTCGGAGATGAGATCGATTCATCGGAGTTCATGGACGATGAATATGCAGAAATCAATATGGTTGAGACACGAGCTTCATCGGCTTCGCAAGGTGCTCCTGCGACTGCGCAGAAGAGAGGAGCCGGAACTAATGAGAAGACGGCTTCGGGAAAAGGACGACACGATCGCTCGAATGGCGAAAAGGATGGAAGAGATGGTCGTAGCTCGGCCACTCTCTAGAGTCAAGTACAACCACATGAGAGACACCCCCGGAGGTCATTCACATTGTAGACGGAGGAAAGGAGATTACATCCGTCAATGGGGATGACCAGTGAAAAAGGATACAACACAAAGTATGATCCACGAAAAGGATATCAAGAACTTGGTAGAACGACGGAGTGCGAGAAGCCTTAGCACAATCGAAGAACGGGACATCCATTCGGACGGGTAGACCTTATCCGGAAGAATTAGACGCCGTCCAATACCCGAAAGGCTTTGTACCACCTCCGTTCAAGACCTTCGACGGAATCGGGAACCCCCGACGGCATGTTGCACACTTTCGTGCCGCTTGTTGCAATGCCGGCGGGAGCGATGCGTTACTCTTCCGACGGTTCGTCGGCGATCCGTCGGGAATCGCCTTCGGCCGGTATGCGGGATTACCCAATGGCTCGGTGAAGACATTCTCGGAGCTAGAGAGCCTCTTCATCAAGCGATTTGTCGGAGCTCGGCACCACATCACTATAGGTGATTTAGTGGTAGAGAAACAAAGGCCGAATGAAACTTTGGTGGATTACATACTTCGATGGAGAAACTTAAGCATGAAGTGTGAACCACAACTGCAAGAACAACATGCAGTCGGCATCTTGCTTAAAAGCATTCACGGCCCGATAGCACTTCTCCTCAAAGGATTCACTATTAAGACTTTCGAGAAGTTGTTAATCAAGGCCGGAAGCTTGCAAGAAGAGGCGAAACAATTGAGTTTTGCAGATAAGACGGACAAGCAGAAGCCGGTGAAGACCTTCGAAAAGAAATCCGGGATCATTGCAGCAGTTGATAAAGGCAAGCAACCGATGCAAATACCACCGGAACGGCCGCAGCAACCACAACAGAATTACCAGCAACCCCGGTCCAGCTATCAGTCGTCTCCGCAGTATGAACAACCGCCTCGTCCGTAACGTACATTATGGGAGCTTCTGAGTAGAGAATATCCGTTCAAAAATGAAGCAGTACCGAAAATGTTCCGTAGCCTAATGAAGACTCCAGATTTCCAGCTGCCAGAACCTAAAAGACCAGAGGAAGTCAACAAGAACGGTGATCCCAACTTTTGCCCCTACCATCGGATGCTTGGGCACAAGATAGAAGATTGCATTACCTTTAAAAGTTGGCTCAACGACAACCTTCGGAAAGGAAATATAACAATCCCGAAGGAGTACATGAAGGAACCCCGGAAAGGAGGTTCCGTCAATGTTATCTCAACCGATCCCGTCATTCCGATAGATCCCTATGCAGCCGACGATGGATGGACTACCGCTTGGATGAGGTCTTCGAAGAAGATTTTAGACGACATCCGAACCGCCTCGGTGCGAGCCTCGATTCGTAGTTCGAGACACCGTTGGCCGGTACTATCACTTGCGATAGAAGAACCACCTCGACAGGAGATGATCGAAGAGAAGAAGAAAATTGACGAAGAAGAGAGGACCGAGACTCCTAAGGCTAGACTAGGGGCTGCTTATCCTAGGATAGTTGTTTCCGATTCGAGGGAGAAATCCCTCGAACCTCTGATTTTGTATGATTATCTCGCTCACTTCGGTGGGATCATATAATGATAAGGGTGATGGCGTTGGCTACGTTTTGACTGTTTCTAACGATTACGTAACTAGCGACAATCCGGACATCGACTTCGATACCAACAACAATTCTCAAATCATACACGATCTCGACGAGCAAAATAACGAAGAAGGCAGCCATCAAGGAGGCTACGAGAGTTCAACAAGCAACGGATCTATCTGTGAGTTTCGAGGAGCTCCAGTCACGATAGAGTTAGAACCTTCAGATTCTGAAGATAATCCGGAAGAGCCTGTCATTCCGATTCAGGAGGAGACACCGACAAGTTCAACACTAGATTCAGAAGAAATTATAGAAGTCAACTTGAGAAGTGGAAAAGTTCTACCTCCAAGAATGGGTCCAAAAGACAAAGGAAAGCAGGTGGTTGTTCAAGAAGAACCAACCCCAGCAGAAGAAATACCCATTCGAGAAGAAGCCGAGACACATGGGAATAAAGTGAACTACAACGTGCTAGCCCATCTTAGGAAACTACCGACCAAGCCGAGCATTTACGATGCTCTCATCTTATCAAAGGAGATGAGAGAAGCTCGATCGAGGCCTTACTTGATCCGGAAATTTGCTTAGCTCAAATGGCCGGAGATTCCTTAGATGAGGTTTGCTCGTTAAAGGAACAGCGAGGTGTTACCTTCACGGACAACGACCTACTACTTGGGACGGCAGATCACAACCGACCGTTGTACATTTCAGTTACAATTGGAAAGTTTACGCTCTCCAGAGTATTGGTGGATCCAGGAGCATCAATCAATATAATGAGCCTTCGAACGCTAGCATACTTGGAAATTGATGCTCGTGAGCTCGAAGCAGACAAAATGTTAATAAGAGGATTCAACCAGAAAGGAGAAAGAGCCATCGGGTCAATAACGCTACTAATGAAGACCGGTGACTTAGCAAAGACAACCGCAAAATTTCACATAATTGATTCAGAAACATCGTTCAACGCTCTGCTGGGCCGACCGTGGATACATGAAAACAGGATGGTACCATCATCTCGCACCGAGTGCATCAAATACTACGATGGAGGGGAACGAGTGCATCAAAGGTGACTTACAACCATTCTCCGTACATGAGATTGGAATTCACGAAGACGCGACTTATTATGCACCACCAAAGAAAACAATCTTCTCCAGAGATACCGTAACAAATGAAGCAAAGAAAGTCCAGGACAACGAAGAACCTGAAGTTCTAGTCCAACATTCACTCACCACTCCCTTCCGGCGAGATGGTGAAGGTTTCTCCACAACTCACATCCGAGGTCGAGGCCGGGGACGAGGTCGTGGTAGAGACACTAGGACAATTGGACAGAAGAAACCAGCCATCAATGTTGATTGGAATGATAGTTCTGAAGAAGAAAAGGAAATCAAGCAAGAAGCGGCAACAATAAGTCGAAAGAAGCCGCAATTCAAGATCTCCCTCGAAGATGAAAAGAATGAAGAATATAAATCGATGTACGAGAAGATTAACCACTACGTACATACTATGACCCTAACCCCGATCCATTCTAATAAGATCGAGGGTATGGTGGTCAAAGAGGTACGTAACGACGGTGCAAGGCCAATCAAATTCTATCGTGGTGCTTCTTCCTCCAAAGCCGAAAATAATGTACAATTCGAAGATGTCACTTCATCGAAATTAATGGAATTACCTTTTGAGTGGTACTCTCCCCGTGTTCAAAATTTAATTCGGCGTGGTTTCTTACCTCGACAATGGACAAAAGGCCAATTACAACATTTTGAAAAATTATGGAATAATTCCGGTCGTCCACCCAATTCAAAGTATGGTCTCGGATTCGGCATAGTAGGGTCAGTTGACGATACTGAATTTTGCTTGGTTGTCACTTGTGAGCCCAATGAAAACTGCATGGAAACTACAGACGAACTCGAAGATTTACAAATTGGAGACGCTCCACCAGAGTTCGAAGAAGAAATCAAATCTACAATAGATGAGTTAACGGAAGTTAACTTAGGTACTAGCGAAGAGCCTAGGCCTACCTTTGTTAGCTCCTTACTCAATAAAGAAGACTCCGAAGAAATAATCAAGTTATTAATGGAATTTAAAGACTCGTTTTGCTTGGAGCTACGATGAGATGCCAGGATTAGCTCCAGAGGTCGCAGTCCATAAGCTAGGAGTGGATCCTACTTCTGTCCCAGTCAGACAAGGTCCCCGAAGAATGCGTCTAGAAATCGAACAACAAGTCATAGCCGAAGTTAAAAAGCTAATAGACGCCAAATTTGTCCGTGAAGAACAATACCCAACTTGGCTAGCCAATGTGGTGCCAATCGAAAGAAGAATGGTCGGATCGAATTTGTGTGGACTTCGGAGATTTAAACAAGGCATGTCCAAAGGATGAATTCCCTCTACGATCCCGGAATTAATGATCGACATTGCTTCAACACATGAAATATTCTCGTTCATGGATGGATCTTCGGGATACAACCGGATAAAAATGGCTCCGGAAGATGAAAAGCTTACAACATTCGGAACGCCGATCGGAGTATTTTGCTACACAAGTAATGCCATTCGGATCGAAGAACGCAGGAGCAACTTACCGGAGAGCAATGACAAGAATTTTTGATGATCTCATCCACAATCAAGTCGAATGCTACGTGGACGATGTGGTCATCAAAAGCAAAGTAAAGGAAAACCACTGTATGATTTGAGAATTATTTTCGAACGATTAAGACAATTTAACCTTAAGATGAATCCCTTAAAATGCGCCTTCGGCGTCACCTCCGGGAAATTCTTAGGATTCGTTGTCCGACATCGTGGAATTGAAATCGATCCGGAAAAGATTAAAGCTATCTTAGAAATGCCTCCTCCCAAAACCTTAAAACAATTACGATCTTTTCAAGGGAAGTTGGCATATCTTCGACGCTTTATCTCGAACTCCGTCGAGTAGGTGTCGGCCTTTCTCGACACTAGTTAAAAAGGACGCCAAATTTATTTGGGAAGAGAAATGCCGGAAGGCCTTCGAGGACATTAAACAATATTTAATGATACCTCCCTGTCTTAGCAGACCTGATCTCGGGTAGACCGGCGATACTTTACACCGCGGCTCTAGACGACTCTCTCGGAGCCACGTTGGCAGGGTCGATGATGAGGGTAAAGAAAATGCTCTTTCTTACTTAAGCCGTCGTTTACTTTCGACGGAAGTAAGGTATCCCACAATTGAAAAGCATTGTTTGGCCTTGATCTTCGCCGCTCAAAAGCTCGGGCACTACATGCTTTCTCATAAGGTCGACTTGATCTCGAAGTTTAATCCATTGCAATACTTGATGACTCGTCCAACACTTTCCGGCAGACTTGCCAGATGGTCAATGATATTATTGCAATTCGATATAACTTTCGTGCCTCTGCGTGCCGTAAAGGGACAAGTCTTAGCAGATTTCCTCGCAGCGCACCCTTTGCCGGCGGAATCTCCTCTCAATGATGATTTGCCAGATGAACAAATAATGAACCTAGAAGACCTTGATGATCGACGTTGGGAATTATATTTCGACGGAGCATCTTCGACACACAAAGACGAAGAATCGCAAGTGATAGTGCCGGTAAGGCGAGGAATCGGGCTAATCTTTATAACACCGGAGCGGGGATGTTAAGATACTCTTACCACTTGACGAAGCCGTGTACAAACAATGAAGCGGAATACGAAGCCCTCATAACGGGATCGGAATTAACTATTCAAATGGGGATAACGGACATCAACATCTACGGGGATTCGCGGTTAATCATTCCACGAGATCGCCGGACAATACGGAATTTTAAAGCCAAGACTCGAACAATACTTTCGAGTATGCCGTACAATTGTTAGAACATATTCCAAATGTGACAATCTACAAAATTCCCGGAAAAGAAAATGCTTTAGCGAGATGCTTTAGCCCGTCTCGCAAAAGAATTCGCTCGTTTGCAAGATGAATCGGTGGAAGTGTCGGTTCACGGACGTCGGGTCCTATCACGGCTCGACATGGACACAATACACAAATCGGAAAAGAAAAAGAATCGATTGCAGTGGTGACGAAAAACACGGAAGATTGGTGATGGCCATTGATAGACTACCCGCAAACAGGAAAGCTACCGGACGATAGGTCGCTAGCCCATCGGATCAAGAAAAGAACTCATCCTATGCATTAATAAACAACACATTGTACGAGAAGGTCTTTTGATCGAATGTGGCTAAGATGCCTAAGCGGGTCCGAGGCCCGTGAAATCGTTAAAGAGGTGCATTCGGGACTCCGTGGCGCTCACCGGTCGGGTCCGAAGATGAAAATGAAAATTAAAAGACTAGGGTACTACGGCCCTCGATGATGACCGATCGCATGAAAATCGCCAAGAGTCGTCACCAATGCCAAGTGCACGGAGTGGTTCTACACCAACCTCCAAATGTGCTACATCCAGACAATTGCGTCGTGGCCATTTGAATGTTGGGGCACGGATATAGTGGGTCCGATAGAACCCCCATCTTCGAAAGGACATCGTTTCATTCTTGCGGCTACGGATTACTTTTCCGAGTGGGCAGAGCGGTTCCACTTAGAGAAGTGAAAGCACACCACGTGCTACGGTTTTCAAGAACCAAGTTGTCTACCGTTTCGGAGTGCCGCGCGAGATTATCTCGGATAATGGGACGAGCATTCGGAAGCACACAAATCAACAATTTTGTCGGGAGACACGGAATCGATCGGCGATACTCAACAATTTACTACCCAAGAGCAAACGGTCTCGGCGAGGCTTTTAATAAAACTCTCGTTCAAATCTTAAAGAAAACCTTGGACGATAATAAGAGAAATTGGCACGAGAAATTGTTAGAAGCCTTATGGGCCTACCGGACAACCTTCGAACTCCTACTCGAAGCTACACCTTACGCTGCGGTGTATGGGTCCGAGGCGAGTGTTACCTTTAGAGGTTCGGCTTCCTTCACTCGGAATTGCGAGTTGCAAACAAGATCACGACAAAAGAAAACGCCAAATTACGACTCGAAGAATTAGAAAGCTTGGAAGGAAAAGGCTTGCGGCGCAACGAATTTAGAACTATACCAAGCTAAGATGGTTCGAGCCCATGACAAGCCGGTCCGCCCAAGAACCTTGAAAGTTGGTGACTTAGTTCTCGTTCTCGAGAGACCTATTCTTGCACATCGCAAGATAGGAGGAAAATTTGAACCCACTTGGGAAGGACCGTTTGTGGTTGAAACAGGTATACTCGGGGAGGTTCCTACCATCTAGTGAATTGCCGGGGAGAACGACATATGCTTCCGATCAACGGACGATACTTGAAAAAGTATTACGCTACACGATGTTTCGAAGGAATGAATTCTTCATCCCTAAGAAACACGGGCGAAGTAATTACTTATGATCGGGTCCGAACCCAAAAATAATAAAATGTGCTAAAATAAATAAAGTCATGATAATATGTTTTCCTTGTTTTCTTTTCCAAATCAAAATCTCTTCCCTGATCTTATCCTACTTCATTCCTGTTAAATTTGAATATATAAAAAATATATATATAAAAAAAAATATGTCTTTAACAAATGTTTTCTTAATGTTCTTGTTCTTAGTACAGCCCCTGATCCTTTTCCTTGTCTTTTCGCAGGGAAATGTCGAACGGGCGTTTGGTCCTGAACTTTAAGAATGGCGTAAGCCTTGCACTCGATGAAAAGAGGGTGAAAGATGGAGCGATAATCGAGATTGACTCGGGTCCGGCGGCTAACCGAGAAGAACTACCCGAGGCAGCGACAGTGATGAAAGTGGGTGGCCCAAGCCACCAATCCAACAACAAGAAAAGAAAAGCAAACACCGAAGAAGATAAGAAAATGAAGTCCGTAGTCGCTACGGTGGAGGGCGGGCTTGTCGGCGCCGCGCCCACGGAGATTCATGAAGTTCGAAGGGCTACTCTCACGGCCACGCAACGAAGAAATAAGAATCGCCGTATCCGTAAGATGTTAACAAAACTAGGCTGCGGACCGGCGCGACGAGACGATTGCTAATGCCGGTACATACACTTCGAGGACACCGGTTCACCGGGAACTCCGAAGAAAGGAGGCCGGCTCCTAGGATAATAGAAAGAACCGGGGAAATCTTCGGAAGATCGGAAGAAAGAAGGCTACTATGCCACCGGATAGAACCACCGATAATGCATGACCTTGTTGCGGAAGCAGCCCGGGGGATGTCCCGACGAGCATCATCACGAGGAGCCGAGGTATGCGAGAGAACGTGAAGGGATTGAACCATATATCCCACAATATGTCACAAGGCCTCGCCATATGCAGATCATTCCGGAATACGAGCTGGAGAGGATGCAAAATGTTGAAAAGAAAACCTTTGAATACTTCGAGAGAATTAAAGGAAGAAGAATCAACATACTAGAGGGCCTCGAGCTACATACCGACGTATTCTCCGAGTATGAACAACAGCAAATCGTGGATTGTATCCGGGATTTGAAAAGAATGGGCCGAGCAGGCCGCCAAGGGAAAATACCTACTCGGAACCCCGAAGATGGATGCCGGGGAAGGGAAGAATCACGATACAATGCGGATGCTTGCTACAACTTTCTTTGAAGACGGAAGGGAAACCCACCGGGAATACTCCGTCATGGGCGAGTAGATCCGATGCCATTAGTCATCGAGAGAATGGTAAAGAGATTGATAACATGGAGGGTACTGCCGGCGGATTGCATACCCGATAGTTGCATTATCGACATCTACAAACGGGGTGATTGCATACCCCCACATATAGATCACCACGACTTCGTCGGACCCTTCCGCACGGTCTCTTTCCTAAACGAGTGTGACATCATGTTCGGATCGACCTCCGGATAGCGAGGCCGGGTGAGTTCCGAGGGCCGAGTAAAGATACCTTTACCGGTAGGTTCCGTCATGATGCGAAGGGGCAATGGAGCGGATATCGCTAAGCATTGCATACCGGGAGTGCCGGTGAAGCGGATCTCGGTTACTTTCGGGAGAATGGATGACGGGAAGACACCTTACCATTTCCAACCAGACCCAGAACTAGAGAACCTACGGCCTTACGAGTGCATGAGTTACATGGGAGATATCACACCTCCAACGTACATCAAGCCGACATCCTTGCCAAGGATGGCTTGGAAGGTGATGTTATTAACCATGTACCCCACTATTCAGACATGGATTTTTGACAGATGCTTCTTTTGATGGATCGACAAAGATCATACATAGTCCGTTTTGAGTTTACATGGATTGTATGAAATGTATTCCAGATCGAGTTGTATGATGTATTTTCAACATGATTGGAATGAAAGTGACCATGTCACATTTTTGGCCTTCACCTCTTTTGTGCAAATCGATTAGGAAACGCCATTAAAGTTAAATGAAACTTCGAACAAAGAACAGAAAAGAAACAAAAAAAAAAGAATAAAAGAAAACTTTCTTTAAAGATCTAAAAATGACAAACACCAAATTCACATGAACATTAAATGAACGATAAAATAAAATTTGAATCATTAAAAGATAAACGAAATCAACATGAATGATAAATCAAATCACAAAGCAAATTCTCAATCAAATTTCAAATTCAATCTTTCCAAATTCCAAATCTACTCTCGATCAAATTTCAAATTTGATCTTTCCAAATTTCAAATCAAATTTTTAACCGAATTCCAAATCCAATCTCGATCAAATTTCAAATTTGATCTTCCAAATTTCAAATCAAATCTTAAATCAAATTTCAATCGAGTTCGAACTCATCCTTCCAAATTTTGAATTCGATCTTCCGGATCTCAAATCAAATCTCAATCAAATTCAAACTTTTGGGTCGAGGATTTTACATCCAAGATCGCCTTTGCTTTAGGATTCTTTCCTATTGCACTCGAAGTACATCAAATTCAAAATTTTGGGTCGAGGATTTTACATCCAAGATCGCACCTTGCTTTAGGATTCTTTCTATTGCAATGAAATACATCAAATTCAAACTTTTGGGTCGAGGATTTTACATCCAAGATCGCACTTTGCTTTAGGATTCTTCCCTATTGCACTTTGAAATACATAAAAATTCAAACTTTTGGGTCGAGGATTTTACATCCAAGACTGCCTTTGCTAGGATTCTTCCCTATTGCCTTTGAAATACATCAAATTCAAACTTTTGGGTCGAGGATTTTACATCCAAGACTGCATTTGCTTTTAGGATTTTTTTTCCTATTGCACTTTGAAATACATCAAATTCAACCTTTTGGGTCGAGGATTTTACATCCAAGACCGCTTTGCTTTAGGATTTTTTTCCTATTGCCTCTGAAATACATCAAAATTCAAATTTTTGGGTCGAGGATTTTACATCCAAGACTACCTTTGCTTTAGGATTCTTTCCTATTGCACTTGAAATACATCAAATTCGAACTTTTGGGTCGAGGATTTTACATCCAAGTGCACCTGCTTTACGATTCTTCCCTATTGCACTTGAAATACATCAAATTCAAACTTTTGGGTCGAGGATTTTACATCCAAGACCGCACTGCTTTAGGATTCTTTCCTATTGCACCTGAAATACATCAAATTCAAACTTTTGGGTCGAGGATTTTACATCCAAGACTGCACCTTTGCTAGGATTCTTCCCTATTGCACTCTGAAATACATCAAATTCAAACTTTTGGGTCGAGGATTTTACATCCAAGACTCGCCTCTGCTTTAGGATTCTTTTCCTATTGCACCTTGAAATACATCAAATCCAACTTTTGGGTCGAGGATTTTACATCCAAGACTGCACCTTTGCTTTAGGATTCTTTCCTGTTGCACTTTGAAGTACATCAAATTCAACCTTTTGGGTCGAGGATTTTACATCCAAGACTGCACTTGCTTTAGGATTCTTTCCTATTGCATTGAAGTACATCAAATTCGAACTTTTGGGTCGAGGATTTTACATCCAAGTACCCATTGCTAGGATTCTTTTCCTATCGCACTTTGAAATACATCAAATTCAAACTTTTGGGTCGAGGATTTTACATCCAAGACTACACTCGCTTTAGGATTCTTTCCTATTGCACTCGAAGTACATCAAATTCGAACTTTTGGGTCGAGGATTTTACATCCAAGATCGCACTGCTTTAGGATTCTTTCCCTATTGCACTGAAATACATCAAATTCAACCTTTTGGGTTGAGGATTTTACATCCAATACCGCATTAATCTGAGATCTCTCCTCATTGCAATGATTCAATCCGATCAATTCAATTTTCTTTCGAGGTTGAAGATGTTACATCTACAACCTCAGAATTCCAATTTTCATTTCAAATCAAATCCTTCAAATTAATCTTGACAAACTTCAATCTAAATGAGTCCCTTCATGGCTCATATGGGCTTGACATGGCTTCATGGCTCAACCAAAATGACTTCTTTCCACTTACATCCACCCAATCTTCAATTTTCCAAATTTTCAATTTTTGACCCCGGGACCCTACACCCGCTAACTCTACCCAAAACCCCGAAATTACCCAAATTTCTCAAAATTTCCAAATTATCCAAAATTCTCCAAAATCATTCCCAAACATTTCCACATCACTTAAATTGATCATCCATACCCAAAAATACCAAAAATTCCAAGAAAACCTCCCAATACCCTCCAAATACCCAAAATACCCCTCTTGGCCGAAAAATCCAAAAATTCAGAAAATTCCCAGAAAATTCCAGAAAATCCCAAATATTCCCAATTTCATTTTGTACAACTACACCATGGGCTAATTTTGTCAATTTACCCTACTTTTATTAAAACCCCCGATTTGACCCATTTTAACCACTAAGTGAACCCAATGTCAAACCAAACCTACCCAATTGACCCCAATTTTGGTCCAATTCAATTCTAAACTTCAATTCAATATCCTCAATACCAATCTAGACCAAATCCAAGTCCAATTTGATTGACATTTGGATCCAATCTCACTTTTGGCCTTAAAGCCCAATTTGGACCCATGACCCGAAACCTAACCCGAACTCACCCAACTCGATTCCAATTAACCCCAAATCTTTTCTAAATCTTCCTTAACATTCCCACAAACAAAATACTAACATGATTTGCCCAAAATTTGGACCCAAACCCCACTCAAACTCAACCCAAAGCTAAAAGGCCCATTTTTGACCTAAACCCGAGCCTAACCCAGAATGAGCCCAAACCCCAAAATCAAAGCCCAAACAAAGTCAAAACCTCTTTGAAACACTCCCATAAACATTTCTCAACATTGATTTTATATCAATTTCAACCCTAGCCCAACATTAGCCCAAGTTAGCCCAATTTGACCTACATAGGCCCACTTACCAAATAAATCCAATTCGAACCAATTCGACTCCAAATCACACCAAATTGACTCCAAGCCCTTCATAGAACATCCCTAAACCAATTATGACATTTATTTGACAAAGTTCTTCACAAAATCTTTACCCAAATGCCCATCCTAAAATCAAAAGCTTCCTTAAACTTTCCTAAAAGCACTTCACGCATCGAGCCAAAATCTGCCCACATGACATCTCCATTTGTCATCCACTTAATTAAAGCCATTACCTAAGTCCTAAATTCACCATCAAATTATTCCAATTCAAGTTTCATGCAAATTTTCACCAAAATATCCAAAATTCTTAAAACCCATTACCATGAAATTGACCAAACCTTTTCCCAAGCCAAAGGTGAGCCATTCACAAGCCATATGAAGCCATGAAAATTTGGCATGTGACCATGCCATTAATGGCAAAAGGAGGAGGTCCTTTAACCATCTTCTAAAAGTCATTAGCCTTAAGCATGTTTCCCCTTAACCAAGATTTAATCCAAATATTCTTGGATAAGGACATCACCACCTCTTGACCCGCTAGCCTAGCCTGATCTTCTCGGCCCAAGACCTGGCCATGGGGAGGTGAACCCGACCCAAACCAATGGATTGACCAATTTCGAAGCCAAAGTGGCCTCTCCCCCATTCCATTTTAATCCAAACACTTTACACATGTCCAAGCCCGATTGACTTCACCATTGCCAAGCCACGACCTCCACTGGTCGAGATGGTGACCCATGCCTGCTGGCCAGTCGCTCGGATCGCCGGAAAACACCACACCCGAGAGCTCACATGTGAGCCGACTTTGAAATTCCACCTTGCTGAGCTGCCCCATGCCCAATGGCCACCATGGCTGTTCTTCCCATGACCGAGCAGGCTGATCCCGACCCTTGGCCATCCACGGGAGGCTCTCCGACCACCTCTGTTTAAACCCGACCCCCTCGCGGCCATGAGAGGAGAGTTGCACAAACCTTGCCGAAACTGCGCCAAAATTGTTCCAAACCCTTCTCCACCCATAGAGCGAGTTGATCCCAGGTGTCGATTTGCCCCAATCCCCAGTGATAAAATCCGATTTCCCAGCTGAAATTCCACCCAAAACCAGGACACTTCTCCACGGTGAGCCAATTCCCAAATTGATTGGTTCTACACCTTCACCGGACCGAGGGAAGGTGTCCACCAAGCAAAACCCCATCTCCGGAGCCACCCGGTTGCTCCGGCCTCCAAGCTTTGTGATCGGGCTTGGTCGAAATCACATCTAGACGATTCACCGAGACCGGGAGACTTCATGCGGAGCTTGCTGGGATCCAATCGAAGGTGCAACAACTCTCGGATTGAAGCCACACTTCTACGAGCAAAGGTATGAGCTAATTCTTCATCCCGAGCTTCGGAGATTCTCCATTTCAAATGCCTTAGTTTCAATGCATGATAGCCGTATAGATGTGTTCGTCTCTTCAAGACGAATCCATAGAGCATAAGAACATGAAAATCCATTGAGTATCGAGTGAGATCTTAGGGATTTAGTGTGGACGGCTCTCGGGTGAGGATGCTTGGGGACGATGAACGGATGTCGAGAACGGTACACGTGCAGACGAACGGCTCAGATGGCGTCGGACCAGGAGACGGTACGAGAACCGCGGGGCCCGGGCTGCTGACTCAAGTGGCGGCGTCGAATGGGAGCGCGACACGCGGCGTTTCGGAGATGCCGAGGATGAGTTGGCGCCGCGTGGATAAATAGAAAATTAGGGTATTTTTTGATTTATTTAATTCCCTAAACTTCAAAATTCATATCTCTGTGTAGGAAAATCAGAAAAATAAAATAAAAATACCCTCTTGCTCAGTGAATAGAGGAGAATAATGTGGAAAAGAAACCATTTAATTTCATCAAGTATTTTATCTTTTATAATTTATTTACTCTCTGCATACTTTTAATTCCCCATGCATGTATACAATTCACCATAGCATGAGACCATAGGGCTTTTGAAGCCTCTGAATTTGGGAACATTCCCTGAATTTTCCAAAGTCAAAGGCCATCCCTATAAAAAGTTATTGATTTTTCAAATTCATGTTGCTGTTTTGAGTATTTTAATTCCAATAAATAGCATGTTGTGAAATAAATTCTAGGAAAATTTGGTGATGTTTCTTATGACCAGAGAATCACTAGGAAAAATAGGTTTTGACTTAGTTCATTTAAAACAACCCTAATTGGCTTAAACACCCAAAATAGGTCTCTAATTAATTAGAGTTAACCATGCATCAAATTGACTTGAAATCAATTCTCCACTGACCTTTAGGATCAGAGGAATCCACCATAAAAATTTGAGGTCGATTGGACTTGGTTAGCCCCATTAATTGGGTTGATTAAGCCACTTAGTCATTTTAAACTTTAAAAATTCATAACTTTTAAAATACCTTTCAAAAATTCACCAAATTGGTTTTGGAGCCTCTCTGATATCAGGGGAACCTAAGAAAATTAAAATTTCAATTTTCTAAAAAAGTTGATCTTTAATAATATTTTAATATTTTTAATAATTAAAAAATAATAAAAATCTCAAAAATAATAAAATTCACCAAAATGTCACATTTTGAATTTTAATCACATAGGAACAAATCCCACATTTTTCTTAGGTCTATTTAGTGAGATATTAAATTTTAAAGCTTTAAGGTAATTTTAAAATTAAAAAAAATGTATTTTCTAGCATTTTCACTAAAATAATTATAATAAATCATAGGAAAATCAGAAAATTACAAAATTTACTTCTCTAGTTTCCTTGATATCAGAGAGATTTTTAAAAAATATAAAATTCATTTTTCAACATTTATTTTATTTTTAAATTAATTAACACTCCAAAACTTAAAATAATTATAATAAAAATAATATAATTCAAAAAATCACCAAAATTAGTCCAAGTCATCCTCTGGTCATTAGGAATGTCCCCTAATTTTCTTAAGGATAGAAACTTTCCCTTGGTCATGTTATTAAATTTTCCTTGAAAATCTCTATTTTCTACCAAAAATAATTATATAAATAAATTAAATACAGAAAAATCACATTTTCTCCTCTCATGTCTTTATTGACATATGAGTGAAGTCATATAAAAATTTCAAGTTCATTTGAGTTCAATTTAGTGAGTTATGATTAAAACTTTAATTAAATAATGGATTAAATTTGGAAGAATAATAAAATTGGAATTATTAAAATAGGGATATTATTATGAAGAAATTTATTCTTTAATTTAAAAATCCTTAAATTAATTATCTCATTAATATTCAATGCTTAATTAAAATGATAACTCAAATTTAAAATATTAAAAGACTTAATCATTAAACTAAAATTGAATTATTAAACTCTTTTAAAAACTTCAATTAAAATTAAAAAATAAAATTAAATTAAAATTAAATTAAATAATTAAATTAAATTAAATTAAATAAATTAAATTAAATTAAATAATTAAATTAAATTAAATCAAATTAAATTTAAATTAAATTAAATTAAATTAAGTAAATTAAATCAAATTAAATTAAATTAAATTAAATTAAATTAAATTAAATCAAATTAAATTAAATCAAATTAAATCAAATTAAATCAAATTAAATTAAATTAAATTAAATTAAATCAAATTAAATTAAATCAAATCAAATTAAATTAATTTAACATCAAATCAAACTCAATTGAATTAAATTAAATTAAAACTCAATTAAATTAAATTAAATTGAATTAAATATAACATCACCTAAAACAGAAAGAAATTAAATATAAAGCAACTTGAACATTATTCCAAATTTAAACCCTTTAACTTAAACTAAATCTTTTGAATACCAATTTACCCTTGAAAGTTTTAGTTATCATAACTCCTAAACAAAACATTAAATGAAATGTTACTTCACTTATAGGATATTCAAATGTCCTAGTTCAACTGAGAAGATAACAACAAAACTTGAATTCTCGGACGATTAATTCATTTATATAATTAAATTCATTTGGACTTAAAACAATCCTAGAAATATTGAAAAGATGTTTAAGATTCTTCTTAAGCACTTCCTCGATATGATAGGACATTTATAAGAACGATTGAATTTAATTATTCTTTGATGAAGAAAATCGTCCTCAAACCAAAAACACAAAGACCTAGACGTCATAGGAAATGACTAGGTCATAGGATTAGGAATTTGGTAGAAAACCATAACCCTTACCTTAGCTTTACCTAGGAACTTGCTTAAATATTCTAATTGTGTTTTAAGTGCAGCTTGGGATGACGGGAAGACCCTCCAAGTACGCTTTTATTTTATTGCAATTTACTTTCTTGCAATTTACATTATTGCAATTTCATTAATCGCATCGCACTTACTTTTCTTGCATGATAAACAACTGTTGCATGAAAACCCACACCTTTAGGATAGTCCCTAAAGCCGAAACCAAAACTAAGTTAAAAGTCATTGCAAGATAAAATTCACCGCCACAACATTTCAAAATATAAAACAACTCAAAATTTAATCACAAACGAACACAAAACTACAATTACAACTAAATTAAAACATCTCGTTGGATGATCGGGAATACCTCGGATGATGTAACCTACGTGTTGCTTAACGGGATTTCCACGGTCTAAATGAAAGTGTGGAACTCATTCTGTTGAGTTTAGCAAATTCATCTGGACTAAGTGAATCCGATAAAAATAATGATGCCGGAAGGATGGAACCGTGGGATCTTAACCGGTGTCGTTATAATCAACTTTAAGATTTGTTTTAAATAAAACATAAAAAACACCTGGAAATTAAGATTTTTCTAAACCAAAACACTTTTCTCATCCCCTGATTTATGATTTCTAAAACTAAACCTCTGCAACAACAAGGAGCTCGGAGCATGGTGGGCAGCACGGCCATCGTCATCAGCAAAACCCGAGTCTACTTCAACAAAACTTTCCTAGAACTAAACAACAAAACCATAGGACTTCGAGGTAGTTTGCACTAGTGCGACATAAATCCTCGACCTTTTGTTAGGCATTTGCACTGCAAATTAAGCCCTAACCGGTTCTAGGATTCCGAGGTAGTCGTCCGATACGACATAAACCCTCACATCTTCGAGGTCTATTTGTATGATTCTATCATATAAATATAAGTCCTAATTAATTAAAATTGGCAAAATCAAAACATTTAAATAAATAGTAGGACTTGCTTAAATCCAAGCCAAACAATAGGATAGTCGGGAAATTACCGAAGTTCACTTTGAATCTGTGATTTCTCCTACTTTTCTTCCTTTGGATTCACAAAACAAAATGTTCCAAACTTGATCCATTCCTTATTGAAATTCCAAACTTCGATCCTTTGAGAACTTAAACTTTGAAATTCTTGAGAGCAGAATTATTGATTATTATCGAGAGTTTTCTTAGGTGATTCCCGTCACTTAAGATGTAATTAACTATAGGGGCTTGCCCTTATAGGGAATTTTAAAGAACTCAGGTAATATAAACCCTGCTTAATGCTTTCATATTAAGCAGGGGAATTTGTCGGCTTATAAAATCGGTTCGCGGACCAAACGGATGTCACGAAATCTTCTAGTTTATTTAATCGAGCCCCATCGTCGAGCGATGTGTCATTCTTCGGGATAGATACACGGTTTGTGATGTGGTGCTCGTTTATATAAGCTATTCGGGATGTGAGATCGGTTTGATTTCATATCTTAAAATTTTCAAATTTAAAATTATTTCCAAAATCAAATACTACTTTCTAAATTATAAATATATTTAAATTAAATTTAAAATTTAAATTCGCCGCACAATTTCTGTAGGCGACCCCTTTTCAAAATAAAACACAACCTAAAAAATATGCCGACAAATCCCTTAATGGTTTATAAAATTTTTGTTCATTAATTTATATTGGATTTTGATTATTGCTATGTAAGTTAGCCATTTCCTGATATTTTTAAATTTGTTTTCCTTTTCTAATTCTTCTAACAGTTCTTTCTAATTTAGAATCAAAAGGTAATAATCCTTCAGATCCAGAACTACGCATAAAGATAAAATCTTTTTGGTATTTTTGTTTTTGTAAATGCTTTTATATATATATTTTAAAAGAAATAAAAGCATATAAAATATTTTTAATTTGAGAAATCAAAAAATTGTCTTTTCACTTTTCTTCCCCGGCAATGGCGCCAAAAACTTAAGCCCACCTTTACGAATGTAAGAATTTATGAATTTATATTTAAATATTTATAATAATTTTTGTAAAAGTCACAATTTCAAATGCAAGTATACGTTTCGTTTCAAGTAATACAGGGCTCGATTGGAGTCCTGGTTATTGATCCCACAGGGAAGATTTAGTGAAATTAATTTAAGAAATATATTAGATTTTTAAATTAAAAGTAATTATTATTTTTATTTCTTTTCAAAATTCAGATTTTAAGTTTAATTATATTTCTACTAAATGCAAATAATCAATAATAAAGTAGTATGTTAATGCAAGTATAAATAAAACAACTTTCTCCTTTTTCAACTAATCTAAGATTTTTCAGAATAATTATCATTCGTTGAGAACATGAAATTATGTATTGCGCCAAATAGAAGAATTCATATTCTTTACCTTCGCAGGATAGTATAAAGAACATTGGCTAATCTATAGATCGGTTTAAGATGTATTATTAGTAGAATGATTAATCTAGGCTCACACTTCTAGATGTCCAAGGGTGGCTTTGGTCATCTCTACTAGTGACCTAATCCCTTTCTATAAACCAAATTATTAGAATTCAGTCTGTCACTCTAAAAACTAATTAATTCTATGCCCAATAAAACAATATCTCCCTATTTATTTGCACTTCACTTTGAATAAACCGCATATAGTCTTTGATTACCCAAGGATTCATGTGATATCTACTAGTTAAGAATTCATCTCCGGATAGGTCTCAGAATTCTTCAACATGTTTTAGCAATTCAAATGGCAGTTTAAAAAGTAGTTTAAGATCAGGTATTAATATCATCGTAATTTTTATAAAATTTAAGTTTAAGTTCTTTAACGAAATTAAATAATCTTATTATCTCTTCATAGTTGAAAAGAGAAAGAAAACTAACTACTTAGAACACATTGAATCCACACTATAAAATATATTTATAAAACTTTGGACCAAGTTACAAATACTTATCTGGAATGTTCCTTCAAGTGATCCGCTGATTCCGACTGACTCCAATGCACGGTACAAGACTTCAACAATGACAACACTTGCAAACTCAAACTTACTACTCAAGGAATTGAGTAGTAACACTCAAAATAACTAAAATGAACTCACTAAATACTTAATAAGAAATTATGGTGGCTCTCTAAATCTATCTCCTGATGCTAGAGATCTAGGTGGGGCTAGAATGAGGGCACTTTTCTCTGAAGAATTGACTCCTATTTATAGAGCTTTAAAAATGACCAGGGGTTGCTTAAGGCACCTCTTCAAAATTCATCCAAATACAATGTATCTTCTAGAAAGTGACTATGGTGCCTAGGCACCAGGATCTGGCGCCTAGGCGCTGGACTCCGTGACCAAGTTTTCGCACCTCTTCACTTTGGATTGCACCTCTTCGCGATTAAAACTGTTTTCCCGTGTTCAGATGCATTGTATCACATGTCCTATATATTAGGAGTAACTTCTAGTCTTCTAGAAGGTCTAATAACCTCTTAACACCATCAAAATAACTGCCAAAAGTTGTCAAAACTCCTTTACTGCTTTAGTATTGAACTGCCGCTTAGGCGCCAGATTCTGGCGCTTAGGCCCCAGACCTAAAATTTCTCAACTTTGTTTTTAAGCTTTATTTTTTCTCCTTTTTGTTTCTTGAACTCTTTTTTTATCACCTACATCCAAAAACATAAAAATACCTTTCATTAAAGCATAATATCCTTAAGAATTGAATCATAAATAAGGCATAAAAATAGGTATTTTTAAAGTAGATCAACATGTAAACTTGATAAGCTTGCATGTTAAAATCTGTTGTGAGAACATGTAAGAACCACCACGGTATTGTCTCAGTCAACAATTAGTAAGAATCACATGATATTATATGGGTGAGAATGTAGTCCATATAATTGAGTGCAAATAAATAGGGAGACATGAACTTTTAAGAGGTGTAGAATTAGAGGACTTTAGGGTGACAGACTAAAGCCCTTAATTTGTTTTGATGTGAAAAGTTTTGTTATGAGATGTTAGCCCCCAGGTGGAGGGAAAAGAGGGAACTCTAGAGTCAGAGCTAGTATCTTCCCTGCCTAACCCATCTACAATATTTCAAATCATCAAATTGACCTATGTTCTTTATAGAACCAAGTAAGGGTAAAGAATATAATTGCTCCTATTTGTCACAATCTCTCTCCGTACTTGTTTTACTTTTACACATGTCACTAATTAATTGTATGAGGAAGAGTACTTTTAATATAATTAAACCCACTTTCTCTTTTTCAGTAGAAGTAGTATTGTAGTAATAATTTTAAGATTTAATTAAAACCAAACCTTTATCGACCTTCCAAGCTAGGGCATGTTATTGTAGACTAGAACTTCTCTTAAAATCCGTTGTGATTAACCGCGATCTTCGTGAGATCGATATTCGGGGCTTAATCAGAAAGCTCTATATTACTTGACAAGGATACGTATACTTACGTAGAATCCCTTTAAAGATATCAATTAAACTATCATTTGCATCGACATCAAGTTTTTGGCATCATTGTAAAGAAAGAGATATAATTGAAAGGAAATATAAAGTATAAAAAATGTAAGCATAAATATTTGGGATCAAGTTTTTGGCGCCATTGCCGGGGATCGCAACAGTTTATCTTGACTTTTAGGAGGATTTTGGTTGAAGTATTTAGTCTTAGACTTGGAATATTGTAGTTTCGTAAAAGCTATTTTGTGTGAAAAAGTGTTTTTTTATTAAAAAGTGTTGTGAAAAAATTGTTTGTGTGGAAAACAAGGTGTTTGTGAAAATCTTTTCTTGTGTTGAAATTATCTTTTGTTTAATTGTTAATTTATTATTTGTTGTGTTATGTATGCAAACTAAAGGATCTGTAGGACATGTGCCTTATGTTTCTGGTCTAGAAATAAAGAAAAAAAATCAAAAAATAAAAAAGGACTTGAAAAGCTAGAAACATAAATGGAAAACATTCAAAGTAATAACTTGGAAAATCATCATAAATCATTGAGAGATAATGTAAATCCTACGATATGTGAAATTCACACAAGTATACAAAACCCTGTCGTGAAAGCTGACTCATTTGAACTAAATTTAGAGATTATCCAACTGGTGCTGAACAATCAGTTTGGGGGAACACCTTTGGAGGATCCTTATTTACACTTATCAATTTTTGTAGAAATTGGTGCTACATTTCGTTATAATAGAATGTTAGATGATGCTGTTAGACTAAGGCTTTTTTCTTTTTCACTAAGGGATAAGGCTAAAATATGGTTATACTCATTAGCACCTGGCTCTATTAAAATTGGGAGGAGTTAACTCAGAAATTCCTAGCTAAGTATTTTCCACCTTCAAGGACTACTAAACTTAGAAACGATATTATTTCATTTTTTTGAGTATGAAGGTGAATCAATATACGAAGCATGGGAAAGATTTACGGAGCTCCTAAAAAGTGTCTACACCATGCTTTGCCTACTTGGTTAAACATTCAAATTTTTTACAATGGATTAGTAGGATCCTATAGGTTCATAATTGATGTTGATTCTAGTGGATCGTTAATGTCAAAACCATATCATGAAGTGTATGCTTTAATTGAAAAAATGGCTACAAATGAATTTCAATGGCCCTCTATAAGGTTAAATCCTAAAAAGGTAGCCAGTGTTCATGATACAAATTTGATTGCAATTCTTGCATCTCGGGTTCGTTGTAAAATCGAGAAAGTTGAACCAATTTGGAATGAACCGGCCTCGATTTACTCCAATAAGTGAGGAAAGTTCATTAGGGCTTATAATTGATTCTAACTTATCATATGAGACTTTAAATACCATAAACAACCCGTATTCTAACTTTTACAACTCAGGTTGGATGAACAATCCTAATTGAAACTGGAATCATAGTACTGGGGGTGGAAACCAACAATGGAAAATAATCAGGCAAATCCTAGTGGAAGTTGGAATAATTAGGGGAACACAAAATATAGAAATTCATATCCACTGGACTCTAAAAATGATCAACAAATTGAGGATAACAAAATGTCTATAGAAGAAGTGGTGTGCAAATGGGAAACCAGTTGCATGGTTAAGATGCTGCAATTAGAAACATAGAGAATCAACTGGGACAGATTGCTAATTCACTAAGCAATAGACTCCAAGGAACACTTCCTAACAACACTGAGATCAATCCTAAAGAGAACAATAATAAACAAGTAGAAGCTGACCAATTAAGAAGTGGAAGAGAGATAGAGGATTTGACTAAAAAAAAGAACGAAGTTGTGAGAGAAACAATGGAAACTAAAATACATGAAATTGTTTCTAAGGATCTCAAAAAATTAATATCTCTAACTAAAATATATTTAGAAAGACCACCACCTCCATTTCCTCAAAGACTTAGACATCATGAGTTGGATAAATAATTTTTAAAATTCCTGAAAGTACTTAAGAAGTTAACGATAAATATTCCTTTCGCTGAAGGTTTGGAACATATGTCAAATTATGCAAAGTTTATGAAGGAGATATTAAACAAGAAAAGGAAACTTGGGGATTACGAGACAGCTGCACTAAGTGAGGAGTGTAGCACTATACTTCAGAAAAATTTTCCTCAAAAACTTAAAGATCCTTGTAGCTTTAGAATTCCTTGTGAAATTAGAGAAAAATTATGTGGAAAATCTTTATGTGATTTAGGAATGAGCATTAATGTGATGCCTCCATTTATTGTAAAAAGGTTAGGTTTAGTTGATATTTCTCCCACTACTGTAACCATTCAGTTAGCTGATCGATCTATCATTTATCCAAAAGGGTTTATAGAAGATTTGCTTGTTAAAGTGGATAAGTTTATTTTTCCTTTGGACTTTATTATATTAGATATGGAGGAAGATAAAGATAATCCAATTATTTTAGGGAGACCTTTCCTTGTTACTGGACAAGCTATGATAGATGTGCAAAATGGAGAGTTGACTTTGAATATTAATGACCAGGAAGTAACTTTTGTTGTATTAAAGACTATGAAATATCCAACTGAGAGAAAATATGATGATTGTTTTTGGATGAATGAAATTGATTATCTAAGTAAAGATCATTTCCAAGAAAGTTTTGAGAGTAAGTTAACAAATGAGATCGAAATGGAATTTCATGATGAGTTGAAAATGTTATTTAAAGAATACTGTATGTATGTTCAGGAGAGATATAAAATGATGGACGTTACTGAAAATAGTAAGCTTTTAATTCCTTCCGTTGAAAAATCTCATGAAGTTAAGATGAATGTACCCCATACAATTTTAAAGCCTACCTATTTAGGGAATTCATCTACACCACCAGTCTTTATATCTTCAGATTTGACTCAATCACAACAAGAACTTAAATTGAATGATGAACATGATAAATTTATTGAATTAAGACTTGGAAGAGAATTTGAGGATATAATTCAAAAGAACTTTGAGTTGAGAAAAGAGGATAAGGATTTTGATACACCATTAGAAGATAACATGAGGCAAAAGAATATCCTAGAAGAATTTGATCCAGATTTTTAATTTTCTAGAGAGAATTCGATCCAGAATTTCAGAGATCTTGAAGTATCTTATAGAGATCCATTTCTTATAAATTTCAAGAAAGATATTAATATGCAAATTGAGAAAATCATTAGAAGAATATTGGATCTAGAAATAAATATGTGGAACAATGATATGAATCAATCCAAAAAGGAAGAGCTGAAAGAAAATTTACAATTTGAGGATGTTGTAGGAATCTCTGGATCTGAAAAAGATTGGGCGATTGATCAAGGATTACTTAAATGGAATTTTGATCCAGGAGGAATGATTTGTTGGGCTGGCGCTGTTAAACCTAGTACTTTATTGGAGGCAACCCATAGTTATCAGTGTGGTTTGATTTAGTGTGCTTGAGAGATATGATTGTTAGTGTTGTATTGTGTTTGCGTGGATTGATTAGATTGATTGATGTTTGATGGATGTTTGAATTGTTAGTAGTTTGGGTTAATGTTGTGAGGTTATGCCTTGGTCTTGACTAAATTTATTTATGACTGCTGGTAGTAGCAGACTAACAAGTCTGTTACGACTTAGTTTCTGGAGCTGAGCATTACCTTGATGCTTGTAGAGTTTAGACTTGGACCACTCCATGTCAACTCTATTACTTCCTTTATCTAACTTTGTCTTTACTGAGTAAGGTCATGAACTTACTTAGTGAACAACATCTGGATGAACTGCACTACTTTTATTTACCAAATTGTGTATACCTTAGACTTACAGTAAACCTGAAATTGGAATCACATGAGTTTTTATAATAGGGGAATTCTTGTCCAAGGGAGATAACCATATAAAAAATCTTATACTACACCTACGTTCGTAGTGTAGTTTCTTCTGTTAGAAATTGAAAGTATGAAGGAGAAATGTGAGTAGCAAGGAGATCAAATTAACCTAAGTTGTTGTTTATTTATAAAATGTGTAAGTCTATGTATTGGAGTTTGTGTGTGTATGTTTGTGAGTCAACTTGAATGAGTCATTGGAGAGAACAAAACTTATCTTAATATTTAAACTTGTTAGCATCCAGCAATTCCTTTAAAAAAATTTAAAATGTGTTCCTGTTTAACCTTTAGTTTGTACATTTTCTACTATTTAAAAGTCCTTTATAGTGTTATGTCAAACATATTTAGGCTAGATTTACTTTTTGCTACAATATTGTACCATGTGTTATTTGTTAATATTTTTGTAGAATGTGTAGTAAATTGTAAAAGTTATCTTTCCCTGCCGCATATTTTTGTATTTTATTGTTAAACATGTTTAAGCTTAAGTTTGGGGGGGAGGATGAAAAATGTTTAAATTTAAACCTTACTTGTTTTTAAAAGTACTACAAATAAATTTGTATTTTATTTCTAATGATTATTATTTTGTGGAGTCATGTTAAGAATGTTAAAATTTTAAGTATTTAAATGGAGTAGAATAACTTAGTTGATATTTTAGTGAAAAGGGTGAACCTAGAGTTAAAGATATTTAGTGGAGAACATGGGAAAATGAATAACTATCTTTAGTAGGAAGAAATGTATTTTTGGAAAATTAAGGATTCTTAGAATTTTTATTTTCAAACATTTAAGGCTCTTTTAGAAAGTATTTAAAAAAATATATGTATATCTTTTTAAGTAAAGGAAAGTAATAAGTTTTAACTTTAGAGAAGGATAGTGGAATTAAAAATCATTTAAGGACTTCTCCAGATATAGTAATCCTCACATAAAAAAAGAAAAGAGCAGAAAAAAGTGGATAAAAAAGATCCTGAAAAAAAAGAGAAAAAAATGTAAGGAGAAGCTTGAGGAGAGGTCCTAATTAAAAATTGGTTTCACTTGAGTCTTTCTATAGTAAAGAACTTAGAATAATCCTAAGCTTACTTTTTATACATATATTAGTTTTAAGAGAGTTATTAAGTCGAGAAAGTAAAGTTCATAAGATCCGATGTTTGAAGAATCTACATATTTTTCTGAATTAGATAGAAAAACAAATTCCCAAGTTTGATGATAAATATTTTAGACCCTGGGCTAGTGTAATTCACTAGAAGGCCTTCTAAGTTGAACTATCACATTTTAGAAAAAAATTTTAGCAATTATAAAGGGTGACCCATTAACTCTAATATATATAAATTATTTTAAAAGTGTAGTATTACTTGAGGACAAGTAATATTTAAGTTTGAGGGATTTTGATACACCTAAAAATGTATTATTTTTTATGATATATTTTATAATGATATTGCACTTTAAAGGTATATTTCTTGTGTTTTTGGTTGCAGGTGCATAAAATTGAAGAATTTGGAGTAATTTGAGCAAAAGGAACAAAAGGGACCAAAATGGAACATACCGGAGCAAAACGGGTCAAACTGAAGCATACCAGACTAAAACGGGTCGAATTGGACACTTATGTACCTGTGTCTGGCGCTTAAGCGCCAACCCGATGGCACTTAGGCGCCAGTGAAGGTTTTGGGCGTAATTTCTTCAATATAACTCGAATGTTAACGATTTTTGATGTGTTGCAAAGCTTATTTTGAGGGGCATTTGTTGGAAATGATAAAATGGACTTTCTAGAAGAGTTGGGGGTGGTTATGAGGAGTTATTATTGAAGATATGTGTCTTTTGGATTGAAGTGGCACTTGAGGCATGTTGACCTCATTTTTGATGAGGTCTTCTCTTCTCTCTTTAGTACTTAGGATCTAGCCTTAGGCTTTTCCTTTGACTATCTTAGATGACTAGAGATGAAACATACCCCATTAGAAACTCAACCATTTCTTAACTCCCTGCAAACCCCACAAGCTTGATTGTAAACCCCTAATCACCTAGAACGTTGAGATCAAATGTGGAGGTTTAAAGGATGAGTTCCCTATAGGACTCTTTGGCCTTAGGACCACCGCAGGTGGCACGGTGCAGTGAGGGCTGACACGCGCATACATTACACTTTCACTTTCACACACATTCCAAATCCTAAAACTGTTCATGCCTAGCTTGACTTCCTGACTCATGTGGATAATTCATATGGATGGTCCTTAAACCCTAAGCCCCTAGCTAAGAGGGTTAGGAACAACATATTGAATGCCTAAAATGAGTCTTCTCATGGCTCTTGTGAGCTTAACAAGGCTTCATGGCTCAACCAAAATGATTTTATTTCACTCACACTTGAACAACCTTCATTTTTCAAAAATTTCAATTTTTGACCCCCCGGGGCCCCGGACCCACCAAACCTACTAAAAGCCCTTGAAACTACCCAAAATATACAAAATCACCTAAATTACCCAAAATTCCTCAAAATCAATCCTCAACATTTCCCTCCACTCAAATTGATCATCCATAGCCAAAAATACCAAAATTTCCAAAAGTACCCCCAATACCCTCCAAATTACCAAAGTACCCCTCTTAACCCAAAAATTCAAAAAATTCCAAAAATTCCAAAAATTCCCAGAAAATTCCAAAAAATTCCAACTATTCCCAATTTCATTTTGTTCAACTACACCATGGGCCAATTTTGTCAATTTACCCTATTTTTACCAAAACCCCCAATTTAGCCCATTTTAAACCCAGAATGAACCCGATGTCAAACCAAATCACCCCAATTGACCTCAATTTTGGTCCAATTCAATTCTAAACTTCAATTAAATATCCACAATATCAATCTAGACCAAATCCAAGCCTAATTTAATTGGCATTTAAATCCAATTTCATTTTTAAGCTTAAAGCCCAATTTTGACCCATGACCGAAACTTAGCCCAAACCAACCCAATTCAATCCTAATTTAACCCAAATATTTTCTAAAACCTTTTTAACATCCCCACAAACTAAACGCTAACATAGTTTGCCCAAAATTTGGACCCAAACCCTACTCAAATTCAACCCAAACCCAAAATTCCTTAAATGGGCCTACACCCAAACCTAACCCAAATAGGCATTAATCCCAAAATCAAAACCCAACCAAAGATGAAACATCTTTGAAACACTCCCATAAACATTTCTCAATATTAATTTTACATCAATTTCAACATTAGCCCAACCTTGGCCCAAGTTAGTCCATTTGACCTATTTTGACCCTCTACCAAGGGGGCCGATTAGACCCGATTCAATTCCAACCCACCTCGAAGCTTGATCCAAATCACTCATGACACATCATTAAACTAAACCCAACATTTCTTTAGCCCAATCCTTTACAAAATTTCCATTTACTAATTTATTTTTAAACTTAAAAGCCCATCTCCTTAAACCATCCTAAAAGCCCACCTTTACCAAATTCAAAAGCCCAAATTCCATGACAAAGCCCACATGAAATTCCTCTTATCATCCCTTTGATTTAAAAACACATCCTAAGTTCCAAAATCTATCACTAAATAAATCAAAATCAAGCTTTATGACAATTCTTCTTAAATCCATCAAAAATTCCAACACCCTTTCTCATGCAAGTGAGCCATCTTTTCCCAAGCTATATGGAGCCATGAAGCCACATGTAAGCCATTGGCAAGCCATAAGAATCTTTAATTTGTCAACTCTTCTTAAATGGCAAAAGAAGGAGGTCCTTTAAGTGCCTCCTAAAAGTCATTAACCCTAAACATGTTTCCCCTTAACCCAAATTTAATCCAAATATATTTGGATAGGGACTTCTCCTTTCCAAACCAACTGATTCCTTTGACTCCCCACAGCACCCAAAGCTACCTTAGAGGGTGAACCAAGCCCAAAGTGTTGGGTTGACTCAAACCAAGCCAAAGAAGCCATGCCCCCATTCCATTTTGATCTAACCACTTTACACATGACAACAGTCAATTGAACTCACAAACATCAAGCTCTGAACCTCTTGATGACAACAGTGACCTGACCCTGCCGGCCAGCCGCCTGCGTCGCCGGAAAACACCACACCCGAGAGCTCCCATGTGAGCCAACATTGAAATTCTCCCTTGCTGTGTTGCTCCATGCCCAATGGCCACCATGGCTGCATTCTTCTCCTCACCAGAGCAGCCGATCCCAACGCCTAACGCCCCCTGGGAGGCCCTCCAACCACTCCTATTTAAACCCCACCTCTCTCGGCCATGAACAGGTGCTGAAACAAACCTTAAGGAAACTCTGCCAAAATTGTTCCAGACTACTCCCCACACTTAGCACATTTAATCCTCACTGTTCTCCTGCCCCAATTTCTACTGATTGAGCTCAATTTTGAAGCTCAATTCTCAGGATAGAACAGGACACTTTCAAATCCCCCACCAAAATCAAATTAAACTCACCCACACCTGCACAAGACCAAGAGAAGGAGTTCCCAGGTGGAAGCCCCCTCTCCGGACCACCCGAGCATTCCCGGACTCGAAAGGTTGTGATCGGGCTTGGTCGAAATCATACCTAGACAATTTACCGGGCCAGAGACTTCATGCGGAGCTTGCTTGGACCCGATCGAACGTGACACAACTCTCGGATTGAAGCCACACTTCTACGAGCTAAGGTATGAGCTAATTCTTTATCTCGAGCTTACGGAGATTCTACATTTCAAATGCCTTAATTTCAATGCATGATCACTGTATAGATGTATTCGTCTCTTCAAGACGAATCCATAGAGTACAAGAACACAAAAATCCGTTAAGTATCGAGTGAGATATTAAGGATTTAGTGTGGACGGTTCTCGGCTGAGAGCGATTGGGGACGATGAACGGATGCCGTTCATTTCGGCGTGTATTGGACGGACGGCTTGAATTGCGTCGGACCAGGAGATCGTGCGTGAACCGCGGGACCCGGGGTGGCTGAGTAGGATGGCGGCGTCGAACCAGAAAGCGCCGTGTGGCTGCTCGGAGATGCTAAGGATGACGCGGCGCCGATTCAGATAAATAGAAAAATAGGATTTTATGGATTTATTTAATTACCAGAACTTAGAAAATACATAACTTTGTGTAGAAAAATCCTAAAAATAAAATAAAAATACCCTCTTGCTCAGTGAACAGAGGAGAATAATGTGGAAAAGAAATCAAGTCATTTCATCAAGTATTTTATTTTTAATAATTTATTTACTCTCTGTAGTATTTTAATTTCCTATTTGCATAGACAATTCACCATAGCATGAGACCATAGGGCTTTTAAAGCCTCTGAACTTAGGAACATTCCCTGAATTTTCCAAGGTCAGAGACCATCCCTATGAGAAGTTATTGATTTTTCAATTGCATGTTACTGTTTTGAGTATTTTAATTCCAATAATTAGCATATTGAGAAATAAATTCTAAGAAAATTTGGTGATGTTTCTTATGACCAGAGGAACCTAGGAAAAATAGGTTTTGAGTTAATTCACATGGAACAACCCTAATTTGCCTAAATACCTAAAATTGAATTTTAATTAATTAGGGTTAACCACACATTAAATTGACTTGAAAATAATTCTCCATTGTCCTTTAGGGTCAGGAGAACCTCACATAAAAATTTGAAACTAATTGGACTTGATTTGATCCACCAAATGGGTTGATTAAGCCCCATAAGTGAAATTAAACTTTAAAAATTCATAACTCACAAAATACTTTTCAAAAATTCACAAAAATGGTTTTGGAGCTTCTCTGATATCAGAGAAACTTAGGAAAAATAAAATTGTAATTTTCTAAAAAAAATTGATTTTTATCATTATTTTAATATTTTTAATAATTAAAAAAAATAATAAAATCATAAAAATATTAAAAATCACAAAAAATGTCATATTTTAACTCCTAATCATTTAGGAACAAACCAAATATTTTTCCTAAGTCCCTAAGATAAGATATTGAATTTTAAAGGCTTAATGTAATTTTTAATATTAAAAAAAATGTATTTTTCAACCTTTTTACTAAAATAATTCTAATAAATCAAAGAAAAAATCAAAAAAATATAAAATTTATTTCTCTAGACTCCTTGAGGTCAGAGAGATTTAAGAAAAATATAAAATCCATTTTTCAACTTTAATTTTATTTTAAAATTAATTAACACTCCAAAATTCAAAATAATTCTAATAAATAAAATATAATTCAAAAAATCACCAAAATTTGTCCAAATGGTCCTCTGGTTATTAGAAACATCCCATAAATTTTTCAAGGATAGAAGCATTTCCTTGGTCATGTTATTTAATTTTCCTTGAAAACCCCTATTTTCCATCAAAAATAATTACATAAGTAAATTAAATATAGAAAAATCAAATTTTCTCCTCTAATGTCTTAATTGACATGTGAGTGAGGTTACATAAAAATTTCAAGTTCATTTGAGCTTAATTTAGAGAGTTATAGAATTATTAAGCTTGAAAGGCAAAAAGGGTAATTAACAATTTCAACCCTTAATTAAAATTTTAGGATTAATCAAAAAAGGGAGAGTAAAATATTTGATTTTAAACTCATTTTGGACGATTGAAATTTAAATGATTGAGGTTAGAAACCTACTAACCATTTCAAATATAATTAAAATAAAACTTTAATTAACTAATTAGTTGAAATTTTGGAAGAATAATAAATATTGGAATTATTAAAGTAGGGATATTATTAAGAAGGTATTTATTCTTTAATTTAAAAATCCCTAAATAAATCACTTCAATAATACTAAATTCTTAATAAAAAAGAAAAAGTTAAAATAATAATCCAAATTAATAATTAAAACTAAAATTAAACTAAAATTAAATTAAAATCAAATTTAAACTAAATTAAAAATTAAGTCAAATTGAAATTAAATTAAAATTAAACTAAGCTAAATTAAAGTAAATTAAACTTAAATTAAAATCAAAATTAAATTAAATTAAAATTAAAAAAATAAATTAAAATTAAATTAAATTAAATAAATTAAATTAAAAAAATTAAATCAAACTTAAAATTAAACTAAATCTAAATTAAAATTAAAATTAAATTAAATTAAATTAAAATTAAAATTAAATTAAATCAAATTAAATTAAAATTAAAATTAAATTAAATTAAACCAAATTAAATTCATATCAAAAATCAAATCAAATTAAATTAAATTAAATTAAAATCATTTAACAACAAACCTAAATGAAATCATTAAGAATTAAATCTAAAATAATTTGAATGCTATTCCAAACTTAAACTAATTTTTATAATTAAGTCAAAATTAAAATTAAATCATTAAGCTTAAATCATTAAAATACTTAATAAGTTGATTTGCCCTTTTAAAGTTCTTATTATTATAACTCTTAAATGAAGTATCAAGTGAAGTGTTACTTCACTTATAGGATATTCGAATGTCACTAGTTCAACGAGCGAAGAGAACAAAACTTAAACTCCTGGATGATTAATTCACTTGTATACTTAAATTCTCTTGGATTTAAAACAATCCCAGAAACATTGAAAAGATTTTTAGGACTCGTCCTAAGAACTTTCTCAATATGATGGGATGTTTATAAGAACAATTGAACTTAATTGTTCTTTGATGAAAAAAATCATCCTTAAACCAAACCAAAAACCTAGACGTCATAGGAGATGACTAGTTATAGGATTAGGAATTTGGTAGACAACCAAAACCCTTCCCTTAGCTTTACCTAGGTATCTGTTGAAATATTTAAATTCCTAAACATGTGTTTTAAGTGCGGCTTGGGATGACGGGAAGACCCCAGTGTACGCTTTTATTTAATTGCAATTTACTTTATTGCAAATTTACTTACATGCACTGTACTTTACTTTTCTTGCATGATAAACAACTGTTGCATGAAAACCAAAACCTTTAGGAAGCCCCTAAACTGAAACCAAAACTAAATTAAAAGTCATTGCAAGATAAGAAAATACCGCCACAACATTTCAAAATATAAAACAACTCAAAATTTAATCACAAACATAACAACAAAACTACAATTGCAACTAAATTAAAACGTCTCGTTGAATGATCGGGAATCCCTCGGATAATGTAACCCACATGTTGCTAACGAGATTTCCCACGGTCTAAATGAAAGTGTGGAACTCATTCAGTTGAGTTTAGCAAATTTATCTGGACTAAGTGAATTCAATGAAAATAATGGTGTCGGGATGACGGAACTGTGGGATCTTAATCGGTTCTGTTTAACCAACTTTAAGATTTGTTTTAATTAAAATATTAAAAACACTTGAACTCTAAGATTATTTTTAAACCAAAACACTTCTCTCATCTCCTGATTTATGACTTCTAAAACTAAACCTCTGCAACAACAAGGAGCTCGGAGCATGGTGGGCAGCACGGCCATCGTCATCAGCAAAACTCGGGTCTACTCCAGCAAAACCTTTCCTAGTTTTAAACAACGAAAGCCATAGGATTTCGAGGTAGTTTGCCTAGTGCAACATAAATCCTCAATTCTTCGTTAGGCATTTGCATGATAATGTCATGTAAATTAAGCCCTAACCGGTCTTAGGACTCCGAGGTAGTCGTGTGGTACGACATAAACCCTCACATCTTTAAGGCTATTTTTATGATTATGTCATACTAATATAAGTCCTAATTAAATAAAATTGGCAGGATTGAAACATTAAACAAACTCCCAAATTGAAGCCAAACAATAGGATAGTTTGAGAAGTTGCCAAGATTCTTCTTGGATCCTCAGCTTCTCCTACTTCTCTTCATTTGGATTCCAAAACAAACGGTTCCAAATTTGATCCATTCCCAATTGAAAATTCCAAAATATGATCCTTTGAAAACCTAAAACTTTAAAATTCTTAAGAGTAAAACCACTGATCATTATCGAGAGTTTTCTTAAATGATTCACTTCATTTAAGATGTAATTAACTATAGGGGTTTGCCCTTATAGGGAACTTTAAGAACCCAGGTAATCTAAACCCTGCTTAATTCCTTTGTATTAAGCAGGGGAACTTGTCGGCTTATAAAATTGGTTCGCAGACCAAACGGATGTCATAAATCTTCTGGTTTATTTAATTGAGCCCCATCGTCAAGCAGTGTGTCTATTCTTCGGGATAGATACACGGTTTGTGGAGTGGTGCTCGTTTATATAAACTATTTGGGATGTAAGATCGGTTTGATTTCACTTCTTAAAATTTTCAAACTTAAAAACTATTTTAAAAATCAAATGCTACTTTTCAAATTATATATATATATAAATTAAATTTAAAATTTAAAATTCGCCACAATTTCTGTTTGGCGACCCCTTTTCAAAATACAACACACAACCTAAAAATATGCCGACAAGGCACCCTTTGGAAGATTCATTTAACCTGGAAAATTTTGAAGAGGCACTTAAGCATCTCTTAGGATATTATAAATATGGATCTGAGATATTTTAAGAACTCTCTTGAAATCTCTTAAATCTTGAGAGGAAGAATATTTTGAAGGATTAGAAGAGAAGAAGACTTGGAGGAAAAGAAGATCACTTGGACGTGAGCCCCAAGAGGGGTGACAAGGTGAGAGAGAAAGAGAGTGTCTGAGAATTGCTTCTTTTTTTTCACTTTTTTCTTGGAGAGGATTGCTAGGAGATTGCTTTCGCTATAAAAGGAGAGTTTGATTTTCATCAGAGATAAGTATTTTCATTGTATTTTGATTTTAATTTAGTAGATTGTTTGTGTAGTTTTAAATACTTGTGCAATGAAAAGTTCTTGTTATTTCTCCATGTGTAGTGAGTAGTTTTATTTACTCTTTCCTCTTATAATGAATTAGTATGCATGTGTAGTGTATAAAATTAAGTAGAGTGAGAATATGTTGTGATGATTTTACTTTGTTCTTCATTTACATGTAAACTTGATCAACTTGCATGTTAAAATATGTTGTGAGAACATGTAAGAACCACCGCGGTGTTGTCTCAGTCAACAATTAGTAAGAATCGCATTATATTATATGGGTGATAATGTAGTTCATATAATTTAGTGCAAATAAATAGGGATATATGAATGTTTAAGAGGTGTAGAATTAGAGGAATTTAGGTTGACAGACTAAAGCACCTAATTTGGTTTGATGTGAAAATTTATTTTATGAGATGTTAGCCCCCAGGTGGAGAGAGAAGAGGGAACTCTAGACTGAGAACTAGTATTTTCCCTGCCTAACCCATCTACAAGATTTCAAATCATCAATTTAACCTATGTTCTTTATAGAACCAAGTAAGGGTAAAGAATATAATTGCTCCTATTTATCACAATCTCTTTCCGTACTTGTTTTACTTTTACACATGTCACTAATTCAATTGTATGAGGAATAGTACTTTTAATATAATTAAAAGCCACTTTCTGATTTTCACTAAGTATTTTAATTTGGCAGTAGAAGTAGTATTGTAGTATTAATTTTAGGATTTAATTAAAACCAAACCTTTATTGACCTTCCAAGCTAGGGCGTGTTATTGTAGACTAGAACTTCTCTTGAAACCCGTTGTGATTAATCGTGATCTCCATGGGATCGATACTCGGGGCTTAATCAGAAAGCTCTATATTACTAGACAACGATACGTATACTTGCGTAGAATCCCTTTAAAGATATCAATTAAACTCTCATTTGCATAGGCATCAAGTTTTTGGCGTCGTTGTAAAGAAAGAGATATAATTGAAAGGAAATATAAAGTATAAAAAAGGTAAGCATAAATATTTGGGATCAACAACCACATATTGCATCGTCCAAGAGATCTTCGTGGATTTGAAAAGTGGTGTTCAAGTTGCATTCGTGATCTTTGTTCATTAGGATTTCATTTAAGTTTTAGTGTCTTTTTAAGATTTTAAAGGTTGAAAAATTTTAGGTTGTTTACGATTTATTAACCGATTAAGTTTTTGTCATTTTTTTTCTTTTTATTTTGTTTGGGATGACTGAAATTGAATCTCATGGTTTCGTTGTTCTGGGCAATTACATTTGCTGTTTGATTAGCCACGAGTGACTGGAATATATTTTGTTAACAACCATGGGTTACCTTCTCCAAAATATCATATAAAACCTAGTTATATTCATATAAAACCTAGTTATGTCTTAATCCATTTACTTTAAAAATTTTTCCAGTTTTGGGATCTTTAATATCCACAGCTCCATAATGGTATACTTTCTCAACAAAATAAGGTCCAATCCATTTATATCTTAATTTTCCAGGAAAAAGTCTTAAACGAGAATTAAACAGTAAAACTTTTTGTCCAGGCTCAAAATTTTTCCTGAAATTTTCTTATCATGCAACATCTTCAATTTCTCTTTATAAATCCTCGCCTTTTCATATGATTCATTTCTAATTTCTTCCATCTCATTTAATTGCAATACTCATTTTTTTCCTGCTTTATTCAAATTAAAATTAAACTACTTTATCGCCCAATAAGCTTTATGTTCAAGTTCTGCAAGTAAGTGACAATGTTTACCATAAATTAAGCGGTAAGGTGACATTCTGATTGGTGTCTTATAAGCTGTTATATAAGCCCATAATGCAGAATCAAGTCTATCAACCCAATCAGTTCTTTTAGGATTAATAGTCTTTTCTAAAATTCTTTTAATTTCTCTGTTTGATACTTTAGTCATTCCACTTAGTTTGAGGGTGATAAGCGGTTTCGATTCTATGTTTGATTCCAAATTTTTGAAGTAATGATTGAATTCTTATATTACCGAAATGACTTCCACCATCGGTGATAATTACCTTAGGCATTCCAAATCTTGAAAATATCATTTTCTTTAAGAATTTTGAAACACTTTTGGAATCACGGTTTGGTAAAGCAACGGCTTCGATCCATTTTGAAACATAATCGGCTAGCTAATAAAATATAAATTTTTCTAGATGATGGAACAAATGGTCCCATAAAGTCTAATCCCCACATATCAAAAATTTCAACTTCCAATATATAGTTTAACGGCATTTCATCTTTCCTAGATATATTTCCCATCCTTTGACATCGATCACATGTTTTCACATATGGTCTCACATCTTTAAATAAGGTAGGCCAGTAAAATCCAGAATTTAAAATTTTAAATGCAGTTTTATCTATTCAAACGTGTCCTCCAAAATCAGAATCATGACATTTTTGAATAATAGCAAAAGTTTCCTCATAAGGTACACATCTTCGAATCATAGAATCTTTACCAATTTTAAATAAATGAGGTTCTTCCCAAATATAAGATTTAGCATCATATTTAAATTTCTTAATAAATTTGTTATCCAAGTCATAAAGTAAAATATTGCTAACTAAATAATTAACAATATCAGCATACCACGGTGTTTTGTATCTTTGAATAACATATAAAGATTCATCAGGGAATTTCTCATTTATATTTTCTTCAAAATTAATATCATTTTTAATTCTAGACAAATGATCAGCAATTTGGTTTTCAGTTCCTTTTATATCTACTATTTGAAAATCAAATTCTTGTAGAAGTAAAACCCATCTTATAAGTCTAGGTTTAGAATCCTTCTTAGATATTAGATATTTAATAGCAGAATGATCAGCATGATCTATGCATTTGTTGACCTCATTTTTGATGAGGTCTTCTCTTCTTCTCTTTAGTACTTAGGATCTAGCCTTAGGCTTTTCCTTTGACTGTCTTAGAGGACTAGAATTGGGACCCACCTTTTAAAAATTCAAACCACTTCTTAACTCCCTGTAAACTCCACAAACTTGACTGTAGACCCCTAATCACCTAGAGGGTTGAAATCAAATGTGGAAGTTTAAAGGATGAGTTCCTATAGGACTCTTTGGCCTTAGGGCGCCTACTAGGTGGCCCGGTGCAGTGGAGGGGCTGACTCTCACACACACTACACTTCCACATACCTCCTAAAACCACACCCATACCTAACTTGACCTCCTGACTCATGTAGGTGATTCACATGGATGGTCCTTAACCCCTAAGCCCTTGGCTAAGAGGGTTAGGAACAACATAGTGAATGCCTCAAATGAGTCCCTTCATGGCTCACATGGGCTTGATATGGCTTCATGGCTCAACCAAAATGATTTCACTCCACTCAAATTCACCCAATCTTCAATTTTCTAAATTTTCAATTTTCTAAATTTTCAATTTTCTAAATTTTCAATTTTTGACCCCCGGGACCCTACACCCGCTTAGCCTACCCAAAACCCCCGAAATTACCCAAATTTCTCAAAATTTCCAAATTATCCAAAATTCTCCAAAATCATTCCCAAAAATTTCCACATCACTTAAATTGATCATCCATACCCAAAAATACCAAAAATTCCAAGAAAACCTCCCAATACCCTCCAAATACCCAAAATACCCCTCTTGACCAAAAAATCCAAAAATTCAGAAAATTCCCAGAAAATCCCAGAAAATCCCAAATATTCCCAATTTCATTTTTTCCAACTACACTATGGGCCAATTTTGTCAATTTACCCTACTTTTGTCAAAACCCCCAATTTGACCCATTTTAACCCAAAGTGAGCCCAATGTCAAACCAAACCTACCCAATTAACCCCAATTTTGGTCCAATTCAATTATAAACTTCAATTAAATATCCCCAATACCAATCTAGACCAAATCCAAGTCCAATTTGATTGACATTTGGATCCGATCTCACTTTTGGCCTTACGGCCCGATTTGGACCCATGACCCGAACCTAACCCAAACTCACCCAACTCAATTCCAATTAACCCCAAATCTTTTCTAAATCTTCCTTAACATTCCCACAAACAAAATAATAACATGATTTGCCCAAAATTTGGACCCAAACCCCACTCGAGCTCGACCCGAAGTTAAAAGGCCCTATTTTGACCTAAACCCGAACCTAACACAAATGACCCAAACCCCAAAAGCAAAGCCCAACCAAAGTCAAAACCTCTTTGAAACACTCCCATAAAAATTTCTCAACATTGATTTTATATCAATTTCAACCCTAGCCCAACATTAGCCCAAGTTAGCCCAATTTGACCTACATAGGCCCACTTACCAAATAAACCCGAATTCAAACCAATTCGACTCCAAATCACACCAAATTGATTCCAAGCCCTTCATAGAACATCCCAAAACCAATTATGACATTTATTTGACAAAGTTCTTCACAAAATTTTTACCCAAATGCCCATCCTAAAATCAAAAAGCCCATTCCCCTTAAACTTTCCTAAAAGCCCACTTCACCGCATTCGAAAGCCCAAACCTACCCTAAAGCCCACATGACATTTCCATTTGTCATCCACTTAATTAAAGCCATTACCTAAGTCCTAAATTCACCATCAAATTATTCCAAATCAAGTTTCATACAAATTTCCATCAAAATATCCAAAATTCTTAAAACCCATTTCCATGAAATTGACCCAAGCTTTTCCCCGAACAAATGGAGCCGAGGATGAGCCATTCACGAAGCCATATGAAGCCATGAAAGTTTGGCATGTGACCATGCCATTAATGGCAAAAGGAGGAGGTCCTTTAACCATCTCCTAAAAGTCATTAGCCTTAAGCATGTCTCCCCTTAACCAAGATTTAATCCGAATATTCTTGGATAAGGACATCACCACCTCTTGACCGGCTAGCCTAGCCGATCTTCTCGGCCCAAGAGCGGCCATGGGGAGGTGAACCCAACCCAAACCAATGGGTTGACCAATTTCGAAGCCAAAATGGCCTCTCCCCAATTCCATTTTAATCCGAACACTTTACACATGTCCGAAGCCGATTGACTTCACCATTGCCGAGCCACGACCTCCCTGGTCGAGATGGTGACCCATGCACTGCCGACCGGCCGCCTGGATCGTCGGAAAACACCACACCGAGAGCTCACATGTGAGCCGACTTTAAAATTCCACCTTGCTTGAGCTGCCCCATGCCCAGATGGCCACCATGGTTGTTCTTCCCATGACCGAGCAGCTGATCCCGACCCTTGGCCATCCACAGGAGGCTCTCCGACCACCTCTATTTAAACCCGACCCCCTCGCGGCCATGAGAAGAGAGTTGCACAAACCTTGCCGAAACTACGCCAAAATTGTTCCAAACCCTTCTCCACCGTAGAGCGAGTTGATCCCCGAGTGTCGATTTGCCTCAATCCCACTGATAAAATCCAATTTCCCAGCTGAAATTCCACCCAAAACCGAGGACACTTCTCCGCGGTGAGCCAATTCCCAAATTGATTGGTTCTACACCTTCACCGAGACCGAGGGAAGGTGTCCACCGGCAAAATCCCCATCTCCGGGCCACCCGGTTGCTCCGGCCTCCGAAGCTTTGTGATCGGGCTTGGTCGAAATCACATCCGGACAATTCACCGGACCGGGAGACTTCATGCGGAGCTTCGCTGGGATCCGATCGAAGGTGCAACAACTCTCGGATCGAAGCCACACTTCTGCGAGCAAAGGTATGAGCTAATTCTTCATCCCGAGCTTCGGAGATTCTCCATTTCGAATGCCTTAGTTTCGATGCATGATAGCCGTATAGATGTGTTCGTCTCTTGAAGACGAATCCATAGAAGCATAAGAACATGAAAATCCATTGAGTATCGAGTGAGATCTTAGGGATTTAGTGTGGACGGCTCTCGGGTGAGGACGCTCGGGGACGATGAACGGATGCGCGTCCATTCGATACACGCGCGGACGAACGGCTCGGATGGCGTCGGACCGGGAGACGGTACGAGAACCGCGGGGCCGGGCTGCGCGACTCGGGTGGCGGCGTCGAATGGAAGCGCGACGCGTGTGCGTTCGGAGGCTGCCGAGGTTGACGCGGCGCCGCGTGGATAAATAGAAAATTAGGGTATTTTTGATTTATTTAATTCCCTAAACTTCGAAAATTCATATCTACGTGTAGAAAAATCGAGAAAAATAAAATAAAAATACCCTCTTGCTCGGTGAACGGAGGAGAATAATGTGGAAAAGAAATCATTTAATTTCATCGAAGTATTTTATTTTTTATAATTTATTTACTCTCTGCATTATTTTAGTTCTCCATGCATGTATACAATTCACCATGGCATGAGACCATAGGGCTTTTGAAGCCTCCGAATTTGGGAACATTCCCTGAATTTTCCAAAGTCGGAGGCCATCCTATGAAAAGTTATTGATTTTTCAAATTCATGTTGCTTGTTTTGAGTATTTTAATTTCAATAAATATCATGTTGTGAAATAAATTCTAGGAAAATTTGGTGATGTTCCTTATGACCGAGAGAACCTTAGGAAAAATAGGTTTTGAGTTAGTTCATTTAAAACAACCACTAATTGGCTAAAACACCCAAAATAGGTCTCTAATTAATTAGAGTTAACCATGCATCAAATTGACTTGAAATCAATTCTCCGCTGACCTTTAGGATCAGAGGAATCCACCATAAAAGTTTGAGGTCAATTGGACTTGGTTAGCCCCACTAATTGGGTTGATTAAGCCGCTTAGCCATTTTAAACTTTAAAAATTCATAACTTTTAAAATACCTTTCAAAAATTCACCAAATTGGTTTTGGAGCCTCTCTGATATCAGGGGAACCTAAGAAAATTAAAATTTTAATTTTCTAAAAAAGTTGATTTTTAATAATATTTTAATATTTTTAATAATTAAAAAATAATAAAAATCACAAAAATAATAAAATTCATCAAAATGTCACATTTTGAATTTTAATCACATAGGGACAAATCCCACATTTTTCTTAGGTCTATTTAGTGAGATATTAAATTTTAAAGCCCTAGGGTAATTTTAAAATTAAAAAAATGTATTTTCTAGCATTTTCACTAAAATAATTATAATAAATCATAGAAAAATCAGAAAATTACAAAATTCACTTCTCTGGTTTCCTTGATATCAGAGAGATTTTTGAAAAATATAAAATTCATTTTTCAACATTTATTTTATTTTTAAATTAATTAACACTCCAAAACTTAAAATAATTATAATAAAAATAATATAATTCAAAAAATCACTAAAATTGGTCCAATTGGTCCTCTGGTCATTAGGAATGTCCCCTAATTTTCTTAAGAACAGAAACTTTCCCCTGGTCATGTTATTAAATTTTCCTTGGAAATCTCTATTTTCTACCAAAAATAATTATATAAATAAATTAAATATAAAAAAAATCACATTTTCTCCTCTCATGTCTTTATTGACATATGAGTGAAGTCACATAAAAATTTCAAGTTCATTTGAGTTCAATTTAGTGAGTTATGAAATTATTAAGCTTAAAGGGTAAAATGGTAATTAAAATTTTAACCCTTAATTAAAACTTTAGGTTTAATAAAATTTAACAAGTAAAATATTTGATCCTAATCTGATTTGGATGATTGAAATTTAAATGATTAAAGGGTAGAAACCCATTAAGCAATTTTAAAATAATTAAACCTTAATTAAATAATTGATTAAATTTGGAAGAATAATAAAATTGGAATTATTAAAATAGGAATATTATTAGGAAGAGATTTATTCTTTAATTTAAAAATCCCAAAATTAATTATCTCATTAATATTCAATTCTTAATTAAAATGATAACTCAAATTTAAAATATTAAAAGACTTAATCATTAAACTAAAATTAAATTATTAAACTCTTTTAAAAAATTCAATTAAAATTAAAAAATAAAATTAAATTAAAATTAAATTAAATTAAATAAATTAAATTAAATTAAATTAAATCAAATTAAATTAAATTAAACAATTAAATTAAACTAAATTAAATTAAATAAATTAAATTAAATTGAATAATTAAATTAAATTAAATTAAATAAATTAAATTAAATTGAATAATTAAATTAAATTAAATTAAATTAATTAAATTAAATTGAATAATTAAATTAAACTAAATTAAATTAAATAAATTAAATTAAATTGAATAATTAAATTAAACTAAATTAAATAAATTAAATTAAATTAAATTGAATAATTAAATTAAATTAAATTAAATTAAATTAAATTAAATTAAATTAAATCAAATTAAATTAAAATTAAATCGAAATCAAATTAAATTAATTTAACATCAAATCGAAACTCGATTGAATTAAATTAAAATTAAAACTCAATTAAATTAAATTAAATTGAATTAAATATAACATCACCTAAAACGAAAGAAATTAAATATAAAGCGACTTGAACAATTATTCAAATTTAAACTCTTTAACTTAAACGAATCATTTGAATACCGATTTACCCTTGAAAGTTTTAGTTATCATAACTCCTAAGCAGAACATTAAATGAAATTTTACTTCACTTATAGGATATTCGAATGTCATAGTTCATTGCAAGCGAGATAACAACAAGCTTGAATTCTCGGACGATTAATTCATTTGTATAATTAAACCCATTTGGACTTAAAACAATCTAGAAAATATTGAAAAGATGTTTAAGATTATTCTTAAGCACTTCCTCGATATGATAGGACATTTATAAGAACAATTGGACTTAATTGTTCTTTGATGAAGAAAATCATCCTTAAACGAAACACGAAAGAACCTAGACGTCGTAGGAGATGACTAGGTTATAGGATTAGGAATTTGGTAGAAAACCATAACCCTTCCCTTAGCTTTACCTAGGAACTTGCTTAAATATTCTAATTGTGTTTTAAGTGTAGCTTGGGATGACGGGAAGACCCTCAAGGTACGCTTTTATTTTATTGCGATTTACTTTCTTGCAATTTACTTTCCTGCGATTTACTTTCTTGCGAATGCACTTTACTTTTCTTGCATGATAAAACAAGCTGTTGCATGAAAACCCACACCTTTAGGATAGTCCCTAAAGCTGAAACCAAAACTAAGTTAAAAGTCATTGCGAGATAAAATTCACCGCCACAACATTTCAAAATATAAAACAACTCAAAATTTAAACACAAACAGAACACAAAACTACAATTACAACTAAATTAAAACATCCTGTTGGATGATTGGGAATACCTCGGATGATGTAACCTACGTGTTGCTAACGGGATTTCCCACGGTCTAAATGAAAGTGTGGAACTCATTCGGTTGAGTTTAGCAAATTCATGCGGACTAAGTGAATCCGATAAAAATAATGATGCGGAAGGATGGAGCAGGTGGGATCTTAGCCGGTGTCGTTATAATCAACTTTAAGATTTGTTTTAATCAAAACACAAAAAACACTTGGAAAATTAAGACTTCTCTAAGCCAAAACACTTTTCTCATCTCCTGATTTATGATTTCTAAAACTAAACCTCTGCAACGATAAGGAGCTCGGAGCATGGTGGGCGGCACGGCCATCGTCGTCGAGCAAAACTTGAACCTACTTCGACAAAACTTTCCTAGAATTAAATAACCAAGCCATAGGATTTCGAGGTAGTTTGCACTAGTGCAACATAAATCCTCGACCTTTTGTTAGGCATTTGCCTTGCAAATTAAGCCCTAACAGGACTTATGATTCAGAGGTAGTCGTACGATACGATATAAACCCTCACATCTTCGAAAGTTATTTGTATGATTCTATCATATAAATATAAGTCCTAATTAATTAAAATTGACAAAATCAAAACATTTAAATAAACATTGGGATTTTCCTAAATTTAAGCCAAACAATAGGATAGTCGGGAAATTACCGAAGTTTACTTCGAATGCGTGATTTCTCTACCTTTCTTCCTTTGGATTCACGAAAACAAAATGTTCCAAGTTTGATCCATTCCACTATTGAAATTCCAAAATTCAATCCCTTGAAAACTTAAACTTTGAAATCCTTGAGAGCGAGAATTATTGATTATTATCGAGAGTTTTCTTAGGTGATTCCCCTCACTTAAGATATAATTAACTATAGGGGCTTGCCCTTATAGGGAATTTTAAAGAACCCAGGTAATATAAACCCTATTTAATGTTTTCATATTAAGCAGGGGAATTTTGTCGGCTTATAAAATTGGTTCGCAGACCAAACGGATGTCATAAATCTTCTAGTTTATTTAATCGAGCCCCACCGTCAAGCAGTGTGTCTATCCTTAGGGATGGATACACGGTTTGTGGTGCGGTGCTCGTTTATGTAAACTATTTGGGATGTGAGATCGGTTTAATCTCATATCTTAAAACCTTCAAATTTAAAATTATTTCCAAAATCAAATACTACTTTCTAAATTATAAATATATTTAAATTAAATTTAAAATTTAAATTCGCCGCACAATTTACGTAGGCGACCCCTTTTCAAAATAAAACACGACCTAAAAATATGCGACGGAGTTCGGCGACTCCGTGAGGACAATTCCTCTCTCCATTATAATCGAGATAATTACGCTTTCAAAAATCGGTAGTGCATCCATGTCCTTAGTGGATCGAACTACCCTTCTTTCGTTGGAATACTATGTTCATTTCTATCTTGAATGAGTATAGCCGACATTCTCTCGGATTTATGAGCCCTTGTTTAGACGCCCCTAAACGAGAGAGGTTCGAGATCCTTTTACCTCATTTTTGAGGTGGGGTGAACCCCGATAGGTGTTAGTTTAGGAATGATCCTTCGAGTCGAGAAGTCTTGCTTAAGACTTTCTTTTCCTTTCCGACTACGAATCGGATTCCTTACCTTCTACTACACCTTTGAACATTCCGTTCTAAATAAACAAACCCTCTAATAAGTGACCCTTTTAACAAATGATTCCTTCTTATAAATACATGAACAAGAATGAGTTCGGACTCTTTTCAATTCCTTTCTTTTCGTCTTAAAGAAAAGAAGCATAACTTGGGACTGACAACCGAGAATCTACCTGCAGAAATGGAAGCCCCGGCGATTTTCTCCTTCACCGACGGACTGGACTTCGGCATGCATAAGGATGAGCTGCCCGACAATGGGATCATCCAGATTTGGACGAGGATTTGGCTACACGAACGTCGAGGTCGCGGACGTCTCCCTCTTTGCCGTGACGAACAAGATATTTGAAGCGAGGAGCCCTTGCTTGAGTTCGACCTTAGGTCGACCCAGAGTTTCCTCCCTGTGAGGGTCCCGACTAGGAGAATGCTGCTGTCCGCGGGAGGACTATTCTTACTACCCCCATTGGTCTAGTTGTTTACGCACCTACCCCGACTTACGCAAATCGAAGGGGAAAGAAATCCGGAATTATGGTAAACACTGTTACCGTGGAGGGTACGGATCTTCTGTAAGACCTTCGTTTTTGAAATCGGGTCCGGTTCGAGGATTCCGTCAGCGACGAGGACCCGAAGAAGAAACGAAGTAGAAGGATCGCCGGAAGAAGCCGAGCTGGCGAGATTGCTTTCTGGAGGAAATTCCGGAAGCTGCCGGAATATACACCGCTACCGGAATATACACCGCTACCGAATATACTGCTTGCTGCTGACTACATACCACTTTTGGGAGGAAGCGGGTTCCGCCCCTCTCGCCGCGAGAGGATGAGGAGAATGTTCGCAAGATTCTTTGCCACATTACCTCGGCCCGCATACTACAACGATAGCCGCGAAAAGAACTAGAACTACGCCGTTTGCTCGGCTACGAGCTTTGGTAGAAAAGTTAGCAAGGAAGGAAAAGCGCCGTATCGGAGATTCTACGAAGGATAGGGCGGGTGCCGGTCAAATCCCGTCTTGGGCCCAGAGTAGAGCCCGCCATCATGACGGAAAAGCCGAGCAAGAGAATGAAGGCTAGCCCTCCTGTCGTAGTCTCGGAACTACAGATTAGGGAGGATACCACCTTCCCAGCATTTGGCAGACGGACCATACGGTCCTAGACCTTGCTGTCGCTAGAAGGATGGTATGGCGTCCCACTACGGGGCGGTTGAGATTGAAACGACGGCCGAGAAGAAAGTCTCGCCGGGAGGCTGGAATGCGAAGAAAGTGCTTCTTGCGATAAAGGGGACTCGTGAAAAAGGGACCGGCAGCTATCGCATGACAACCGCGAAGCACACGAAGCTCCGCTAGAAGACGCCATGGAAAAGTTGAGAACCGATATCAGACGGTTGGCAAAAGAAAGAGAAGAAAAGTTCGGAGATGAGATCGATTCATCGGAGTTCATGGACGACGAATATGCGAGAAATCAATATGGTTGAGACACGAGCTTCATCGGCTTCGCGAGGTGCTCCTGCGGCCGCGAGAAGAGAGGAGCCGGAGCGATGAGAAGACGGCTTCGGGAAAAGGACGACACGATCGCTCGAATGGCGAAAAGGATGGAAGAGATGGCCGTAGCTTTGGCCACTCTCCGAGTCGAAGTACAACCACATAGAGAAACACCCCCGAGAGGTCATTCACATTGTAGACGGAGGAAAGGAGATTACATCCGTCGATGGGGATGACCGGTAGAGGATACGACACGAAGTATGATCCACGAAAAGGATATCGAGAACTTGGTAGAGCGAGCGGAGTGCGAGAAGCCTTAGCACAATCGAAGAGCGGGACATCCATTCGGACGGGTAGACCTTACCCGGAAGAGGTCGACGGCTGTCCGATACCGAAAGGCTTCGTACCACCTGCGGTTCGAAGACATTCGATGGAGCAGGGAACCCCGACGGCATGTTGCACACTTTCGTGCCGGTTGTTGCAATGCGGCGGGAGCGATGCGTTACTCTTCCGACGGTTCGTCGGCGATCATCGGGAATCGCCTTCGGCTGGTATGCGGAGTACCCCGATGGTTCGGTGAAGACATTCTCGGAGCTAGAGAGCCTCTTCATCGAGCGATTTGCGGAGCTCGGCACCACATCACTATAAGTGATTTAGTGGTAGAGAAACAAAGGCCGAATGAAACTTTGGTGGATTACATACTTCGATGGAGAAATTTAAGTATGAAGTGTGAACCACAGCTGCAAGAACAACATGCGATCGGCATCTTGCTTAAAAGCATTCACGGCCGATAGCACTTCTCCTCGAAGGATTCCTTATTAAGACTTTTGAGAAGTTGTTAAGCAAGGCGGAAGCTTGCAAGAAGAGGCGAAGCAATTAAGTTTCTTTGATAAGACGGACAAGCGAAGCCGGTGAAGACCTTCAAAAGAAATCCGGGATCATTGCGGCGGTTGATAAAGGCAAGCAGCCGATCGGAAATACCACCGGAACGGCGCGGCAACCACGACGGAGTACCGGCAACCCGGTCCGGCTATCGGTCGTCTCCGCGGTATGAACAACCGCCTCGTCCGCAACGTACATTAAGGGAGCTTCGAGCGAGAGAATATGCGTTCAAAAATGAAGCGATACCGAAAATGTTCCATAGCTTAATGAAGACTCCAGATTTCCAGTTGCCGGAACCTAAAAGACCGGAGGAAGTCGACAAGAACGGTGATCCCGACTTTTGCCCCTACCATCGGATGCTTGGGCACAAGATAGAAGATTGCATTACTTTTAAAAGTTGGCTCGACGACGACCTTCGGAAAGGAAATATAACAATCCCGAAGGAGTACATGAAGGAACCCAGAAAGGAGGTTCAGTCGATGTTATCTCAGCCGATCTCGTCATTCAGATAGATCCCTATGCAGCGACGATGGATGGACTACCGCTCGGACGAGGTCTTCGAAGAAGATTTTAGACGACATCCGAACCGCTTCGGTGCGAGCTTCGATTCGGAGTTCGAGACTCGTTAAGCCGATGCTCATCACTTGCGATGGAGGAACCACCTCGACGGGAGGCGATCGAAGAAAAGAAGAAAATTGACGAAGAAGAGGGGACCGAGACTCCTAAGGCTAGGCTAGGGGCTGCTTATCTAGGATAGTTGTTTCGATTCGGGAGAGAAATCCCTCGAACCTCGATTTTGTATGATTATCACGCTCACTTCGGTGGGATCATATAATGATAAGGGTGATGGCGTTGGCTACGTTTTGATTGTTTCTAACGATTACGTAACTAGCGACAATCCGGACATCGACTTCGATGCCAACAATAATTCTCGAATCATACACGATCTCGACAATCAAAATAACGAAGAAGACATCCATCGAGGAGGCTACGAGAGTTCGACGAGCAACGGATCTATGCGTGAGTTTCGAGGAGCTCCGGTTACGATAGAGTTAGAGCCTTCGGATTTTGAAGATAATCCGGAAGAGCCGGTCATTCCGATTCGGGAGAAGACACGACAAGTTCGACACTAGATTCGGAAGAAATTACGAAGTCGACTTGAGAAGTGGAAAAGTTCTACCTCCGAGAATGGGTCCAAAAGACAAAGGAAAGCGGTGGTTGTTCAAGAAGAACCAACCCGGCGGAAGAAATACCCATTCGAGAAGAAGCGAGACGCATGAGAACAAAGTGGACTACAACGTGCTAGCCCATCTTAGGAAACTACCGACGCAGGCGAGCATTTACGATGCTCTCATCTTATCGAAAGGAGATGAGAGAAGCTGCGATCGAGGCCTTACTTGATCCGGAAATTTGCTTAGCTCGAATGGCCGGAGATTCCTTAGATGAGGTTTGCTCGTTAAAGGAACGACGAGGCGTTACCTTCACGGACAATGACCTACTTACTTGGGACGGCGAGATCACGACCGACCAGTTGTACATTTCGATTACAATTGGGAAGTTTACGCTCTCCCGAGTATTGGTGGATCCGGGAGCATCAATCGACATAATGAGTCTTCGAACACTAGCATACTTGGAAATTGATGCTCGTGAGCTCGAGGCCGACAAAATGTTATTAAGAGGATTCGACCGAGAAAGGAGAAAGAGCCCTCGGGTCGATAACGCTGCGATGAAGACCGGTGACTTAGCAAAGACAACCGCAAAATTTCATATAATAGATTCGAAACGTCATTCAACGCTCTGCTTGGGCCGACCATGGATACATGAAAACGGGATGGTACCATCATCTACGCACCGGTGCATCGAAATACTACGATGGAGGGGAACGAGTGACTTGCAACCATTCTCCGTACATGAGATTGGAATCCATGAAGACGCGACTTATTATGCACCACGAAGAAAACAATCTTCTCCGGAGATACGCGTGACAAGTGAAGCAAAGAAAGTCCGGGACAACGAAGAACACTGAAGTTTTAGTCCAACGATCGCTCACCACTCCCTTCGGCGAGATGGTGAAGGTTTCTCCACAACTCGCATCCGAGGTCGAGGCGGGGACGAGGTCGTGGTAGAGACACTAGGACAATTGGACAGAAGAAACCAGCCATCAATGTTGATTTGAATGATAGTTCTGAAGAAGAAAAGGAAATCAAGCAAGAAGCAGTAACAATAAGTCGAAAGAAGCCATAATTCAAGATCTCCCTCGAAGATGAAAAGAATGAAGAATATAAATCGATGTACGAGAAGATTAACCACTACGTACATACTATGACCCTAACCCCGATCCATTCTAATAAGATCGAGGGTATGGTGGTCGAAGAGGTACGTAACGACGGTGCGAGGCCAATCAAGTTCTACCGCGGTGCTTCTTCCTCCAAAGCGAAAATAATGTACAATTCGAAGATGTCACTTCATCGAAATTAATGGAATTACCTTTTGAGTGGTACTCTCCTCGTGTTCAAAATTTAATTCAACGTGGTTTCTTACCTCGACAATGGACAAAAGGCCAATCACAACATTTTGAAAAATTATGGAATAATTCCGGTCGTCCACCCGATTCAAAGTATGGTCTCGGATTCGGCACGGTAGGGTCGGTTGACGATGCTGAATTTTGCTTGGTTGTCACTTGCAAGTCCGATGAAAGCTGCATGGAAACTACGGACGAACTCGAAGATTTACAAATTGGAGACGCTCCACCGGAATTCGAAGAAGAAATTAAATCCACGATAGATGAGTTAACGGAAGTTAACTTAGGTACTAGCGAAGAGCACTAGACCTACCTTTGTTAGCTCCTTACTCGACGGAGAAGACTCCGAAGAAATAATCGAGTTATTAATGGAATTTAAAGGCTGTTTTGCTTGGAGCTACGATGAGATGCCGGGATTAGCTCCGGAGGTCGCGGTCCATAAGCTAGGAGTGGATCCTACTTCGTCCCGGTCAGACGAGGTCCCAGAAGAATGCGTCTAGAAATCGAACAACAAGTCATAGCCGAAGTTAAAAAGCTAATAGACGCTAAATTTGTCCGTGAAGAACAATACCCGACACAGCTAGCCGATGTAGTGCCGGTCGGAAAGAAGAATGGTCGGATCGGAATTTGTGTGGACTTCGAAGATTTAAACGAGGCATGTCGAAAGGATGAATTCCCTCTACGATCCCGGAATTAATGATCGACATTGCTTCGACGCATGAAATATTTTCATTCATGGATGGATCTTCGAGGTACAACCGGATAAAAATGGCTCCGAGAAGATGAAAAGCTTACGGCATTCGAACGCCGATCGAGTATTTTGCTACACGGTAATGCCATTCGGACTCGAAGAACGCATGAGCGACTTACCGAGAGCAATGACAAGAATTTTTGATGATCTCATCCACGATCGAAGTCGAATCTTGCGTGGACGATGTGGTCATCGAAAAGCAAAGTAAAGGAAAACCACACTGTATGATTTGAGAATTGTTTTCGAACGATTAAGACAATTTAACCTTAAAATGAATCCCTTAAAATGCGCCTTCGACGTCACCTCGGGAAATTCTTAGGGTTCGTTGTCAGACATCGTGGAATTGAAATCGACCGGAAAAGATTAAAGTTATCTTAGAAATGCCGCCTCCCAAAACCTTAAAACAACTACGATCTTTTCAAGGAAGGCTGGCATATCTTCGACGCTTTATCTCGAGCACTGTCGAGGTAGGTGTCAGCCTTTCTCGGCACTAGTTAAAAAGGACGCCAAATTTATTTGGGAAGGGAAATGCCAGAAGGCCTTCGAGGACATTAAACAATATTTAATGACACCTCCTGTCTTAGCGACCCGAGTCTCGGGTAGACCGGCGATGCTTTACACCGCGGCTTTAGACGACTCTCTCGGAGCACTGTTAGCCGAGTCGATGATGAGGGTAAAGAAAATGCTCTTTACTACTTAAGCGGTCGTTTGCTTCCGACGGAGGTAAGGTATCCCGCAATTGAAAAGCATTGTTTGGCCACGATCTTCGCCGCCCAAAAGCTCGGGCACTACATGCTTTCTCATAAGGTCGACTGATCTCGAAGTTTAATCCATTGCAATACTTGATGACTCGTCCGACACTTTCAGGCGGACTTGCCGGATGGTCGATGATATTATTACAATTCGATATAACTTTCGTGCCTCTTCGTGCCGTAAAGGGACAAGTCTTAGCGAGACTTCCTCGCGGCGCACCCTTTGCGGCCGAATCTCCTCTCGATGACGATACGCGGATGAACAAATAATGAACCTAGAAGACCTTGATGATCGACGTTGGGAATTATATTTCGACGGAGCATCTTCGGCACACGAAGACGAAGAATCACAAGTGATAGTGCCGGTAAGGCGGGAATCGGGCTAATCTTCATAACACCGGAGCGGGGGATGTTAAGATACTCCTACCACTTGACGAACCGGTGTACAAACAATGAAGCAGAATACGAAGCCCTCATAACGGGACTGGGATTGACTATTCGAATGGGGATAACATACATCGACATCTACGGGGATTCACGGTTAATCATTCGGCGGATCGCGGGACAATACATAATTTTTAAACCAAGACTCGAACAATACTTCCGGTATGCCATACGAGTTGTTGGAACAGATTCCAAATGTGACGATCTACAAAATTCCCGGAAAGAGAATGCTTTAGCGGATGCTTTAGCCAGTCTCGCAAAAGAATTCGCTCGTTTGCAAGATGAATCGGTGGAAGTGTCGGTTCACGGACACCGAGTCCTATCGCGGCTCGACATGGACACAATACACAAATCGGAAAAAGAAAAAGAATCGGTTGCGGCGGTGACGAGAAAACACGAGAAGATTGGCGACGGCCATTGATGGATTACACCGCAAACGGGAAAGCTGCGGACGATAGGTCGCTAGCCCATCGGATCGAAAAGAACTACGTCCTACGCATTAATAAACAACACATTATACGGAAGGTCTTTTGATCGAATGTGGCTAAGATGCCTAAGCGGGCCGAGGCCGTGAAAGTGTTAAAGAGGTGCATTCGGGACTGCTGTGGCGCTCACCGGTCGGGTCCGAAGATGAAAATGAAAATTAAAAGACTAGAGTGCCTACGGCCCTCGATGATGACCGGCTGCATGAAAATCCCAGAAGACATCACCGATGCCGAGTGCACGGGTGGTTCTGCACCAACCTCCGAATGTGCTTACATCAGACAATTGCGTCGTGGCCATTTTAATGTTGGGGCACGGATATAGTGGGTCAGATAGAACCACCATCTTCGAAAGGACATCGCTTCATTCTTGCGGCTACAGTTACTTTTCTAAGTGGGCGGAGGCGGTTCCGCTTAGAGAAGTGAAAGCACACCACGTGCTTACGGTTTTCGAGAACCGAGTTGTCTACCGTTTCGGAGTGCCGCGCGGGATCATCTCGGATAATGGGTCGGCATTCGGAAGCACGCAAATCGATAATTTTGTTAGGAGACACGGAATCGGCGGCGATAGTCGACAATTTACTACCCGAGAGCAAACGGCCTCGGCGAGGCTTTCGATAAAACTCTCGTTCAAATTTTAAAGAAAACTTTGGATGATAATAAGAGAAATTGGCACGAGAAATTGTTAGAAGCCTTATGGGCTCTTACGGACAACCTTCGAACTCCTACTCGAAGCTACACCTTACGCTCGCAGTGTATGGGTCGAGGCGAGTGTTACCTTTAGAGGTTCGGCTTCCTTCACTCGGAATTGCGAGTTGCAAACAAGATCACGACGGAAGAAAACGCCGGATTACGACTCGAAGAATTAGAAAGCTTAGAAGGGAAAAGACTTGCGGCGCAACGGAATTTAGAACTATACCAAGCTAAGATGGTTCGAGCCGCGACAAGGCGGGTCGCCGAGAACCTTGAAAGTTGGTGACTTAGTTCTCGTTCTCGAAGACCTATTCTTGCACACGCGAGATAGGAGGAAAATTTGAACCCACTTGGGAAGGACCGTTTGTGGTTGAAGCGGTATACTCGGGAGGTTCCTACCGGCTAGTGAATTGCCGGGGAGAACGACATATGCTTCCGATCAACGGACGATACTTGAAAAAGTATTACTGCTACGATGTTTCGAAAGAATGAATCCTTCATCCCTAAGAAACACGGGCGAAGTAATTACTTATGATTGGGTACGAACCCAAAAATAATAAAATGTGCTTAAGATAAATAAAATCATGATAATAAAGTTTTCCTTGTTTTCCTTTCAAATCAAAATCTCTTCCACTGATCTTATCACTACTTCATTCTGTTAAATTTTAAAATATAGGAGAAATAAAAAAAAATGTCTTTAATAAACATTTTCTTAATGTTCTTGTTCTTAGTACGGCCACGATCCTTTTCCTTGTCTTTTCGCAGGGAAATGTCGAACGGGCGGTTGGTCCTGAACTTTAAGAACGGCGTAAGCCTTGCACTCGATGAAAAGAGGGTAAAAGATGGAGTGATAATCGAGATTGACTTGGATTTTGCACCAGCAGGCCTACAGTACGAGGAAAGTGACTGGGTCCCAGTTAACCGTGAAGAACTACCCCGGCAGACAGTGATGAAAGTGGGTGGCCCAAGCCACCAATCCAACAACAAAAAGAAAAGCAAACACCGAAGAAGATAAGAAAATGAAGTCCGTAGTCGCTACGGCGGAGGCGGGCTTGTCGGCGCCGCGCCCGCGGAGATTCAGAAGTGCGGAGAGCTACTCTCGCGGCCACGCAACGTAGAAATAAGAATCGCCATATCAGTAAGATGTTAACAAAACTAGGCTGCGGACCGGCGCGACGAGACGATTGCTAATGACGGCACACACATTTCGAGGACACCGGTTCACCGGGAACTTGAAGAAAGGAGGCCGGCTCCTAGGATAACGAGAAAGAATCGGGGAAATCCCGAGAAGATCGAGAAGAGAAGGCTACCATGCCACGGATAGAACCACCGATAATGCATGACCTTGTTGCGAAGCAACCCGGGGGATGTCCCGACAGGCATCATCACGAGGAGCGAGGTATGCGGGGGAACGTGAAGGGATTGAACCATATATCCCACAATTTGTCACGAGGCCTCGCCATGCGAGATCATTCGGAATACGAGGTGGAGAGGATGCGAGAATGTTGAAAAGAAAACTTTTGAATACTTCGAGAGAATTAAAGGAAGAAGAATCAACATACTTAGAGGGCCTCGAGCTACATACGACGTATTCTGCGAGTATGAACAACAACAAATCGTGGATTGTATCAGGGATTTGAAGAGAATGGGCCGAGCGAGGCCGCTGAGGAGAATACCTACTCGGAACCCGGAGATGGATGCCGGGGAAAGGAAGAATCACGATACAATGCGGATCTTGCTACTGACTTTCTTTGAAGACGAAGGGAAACCCACGGGGATACTCAGTCATGGGCGAGTAGATCCGATGCCATTAGTCATCGGGAGAATGGTAAAAAGATTGATAACATGGAGAGTGCGCCGGCAGTTGCATACCCGATAGTTGCATTATCAACATCTACAAACGGGGTGATTGCATACCCCCGCATATAGATCACCACGACTTCGTCGGACAGCTACGCACGGTCTCTTTCTTGAACGAGTGTGACATCATGTTCGGATGCGACCTCCGGATAGCGAGCCCGAGTGAGTTCGAGGGCCGGTAAAGATACCTTTACGGTGGGTTCCGTCATGATGCGAAGGAGCAACTTAGCGAGATATCGCTAAGCATTGCATACCGGGAGTGCCGGTGGAGCGGATCTCGGTTACTTTCGGGAGAATGGACGACGACAAGATGCCTTACCATTTCCGACCGGACCCGAGCTAGAGAACCTCGGGCCTTACGAGTTTGTGAGTTACATGGGAAATATCACACCTCCGACGTACATCCGGTCGGCATCCTTGCCGAGGATGGCTTGGAAGGTGATGTTATTAACCATGTACCCACTATTCAGACATGGATTTTTTGACAAATGCTTCTTTTGATGGACCAACAAAGATCATACATAGTCCGTTTTGAGTCTACATGGATTGTATGAAATATATTCCAGATCGAGTTGTATGATGTATTTTCAACATGATTGGAATGAAAGTGACCATGTCGCGTTTTTGGCCTTCACCTCTTTTGTGCAAATTGATTGGGAAACGTCATTAAAGTTAAATGAACTTCGAACAAAGAACGAGAAAAGAAATAAAGAAAGAAGAATAAAAGAAAACTTTCCTAAAAAAAAAATCTTAAAAAATGACAAACACCAAATTCACATGAACATTAAATAAACGATAAAATAAAATTTGAACCATTAAAAGATAAACGAAATCAACACAAATCTCAAATTCCATCCTTCCAATTTCAAATCAAATTTCAAATTCAATCTTTCCAAATTCCGAATCAAATTTCAATCTTTTCAAATCACAAATCAAATTCTCGATCAAATTCCAAATCCACTCTCGATCAAATTTCAAATTTGATCTTTTCAAATCTCGAATCAAATTCTCGATCAAATTTCGAATCAATCTCGATCAAATTTCAAATTTGATCTTCCAAATTCAAATCAAATCTTAAATCAAATTTCAATCGAGTTCGAACTCATCCTTCCAAATCTCGAATTCAATCTTTCAGATTTCGAATATCGATCAAATTCGACCTTTTGGGTCGAGGATTTTATATCCAGTACCTTTGCTTTAGGATTCTTTCCTATTGCCTTTGAAGTACATCGAATTCAAACTTTTGGGTCGAGGATTTTATATCCAAGACTGCCTTTGCTAGGATTTTTTTCTATTGCCTTTGAAATACATCAAATTCAAACTTTTGGGTCGAGGATTTTATATCCAAGGCTGCACTTACTTAGGATTCTTTTCTATTGCCTTTGAAGTACATCAAATTAAAACTTTTGGGTTGAGGATTTTATATCCAAGTACTCTTGCTTTAGGATTTTTTTCTATTGCCTTGAAATACATCAAATTCAACCTTTTGGGTCGAGGATTTTATATCGAGACTGCACTTGCTTTAGGATTCTTTTCTATTGCCTTTGAAATACATCAAATTCAAACTTTTGGGTCGAGGATTTTACATCAAGCTGCCTTACTTTAGAATTCTTTCTATTGCCTTTGAAGTACATCAAATTCGACCTTTTGGGTCGAGGATTTTATATCCAGTACCTTTGCTTTAGGATTCTTTTCTATTGCCTTGAAATACATCAAATTCAAACTTTTGGGTTGAGGATTTTATATCAAGTACTGCTGCTTTAGGATTTTTTTTTCTGTGCCTTTGAAATACATCAAATTCAAACTTTTGGGTCGAGGATTTTATATCCAGGACTGCTTGCTTTAGGATTCTTTTCTGTTGCCTTTGAAGTACATCAAATTCGAACTTTTGGGTCGAGGATTTTATATCCAGTACCTATTGCTTAGGATTTTTTTTCTATTGCCTTTGAAATACATCAAATTCGAACTTTTGGGTCGAGGATTTTATATCGAGATTTGCCTTTGCTTAGGATTCTTTTCTATTGCCTTTGAAGTACATCAAATTGACCTTTTGGGTCGAGGATTTTATATCCAAGTGCCTTGCTTTAGGATTCTTTCTATTGCCTTGAAGTACATCAAATTCGAACTTTTGGCTCGAGGATTTTACATCCAAGTACCTTGCTTTAGGATTCTTTTCTGTTGCCTTTGAAGTACATCAAATTCGAACTTTTGGGTCGAGGATTTTACATCCAGTACCTTTGCTTTAGGATTCTTTTCTATTGCCTTGAAATACATCAAATTCAAACTTTTGGGTCGAGGATTTTACATCGAGATACCTTTGCTTTATGATTCTTTTCTGTTGCCTTTGAAATACATCGAATTCGAACTTTTGGGTCGAGGATTTTACATCCGAGGCTACTTATGCTTTAAGATTCTTTCCTATTGCCTTTGAAGTACATCAAATTCATACTTTTGGGTCGAGGATTTTACATCAGAGATCTACCTTCTAGGATTCTTTTCTATTGCATTGAAATACATCGAATTCGAACTTTTGGGTCGAGGATTTTACACCAAGTACCTTTGCTTTAGGATTCTTTTCTGTTGCCTTTGAAATACATTAAAATTCAAACTTTTGGGTCGAGGATTTTATATCCAGTACCTACTACTTTAGGATTCTTTCTATTGCCTTTGAAGTACATCTAATTCGACCTTTTGGGTCGAGGATTTTATATCAGATACTGCCTTGCTAGGATTCTTTTCTATTGCCTTTGAAATACATCAAATTCAAACTTTTGGGTCGAGGATTTTACATCCAGTACCTTTGCTTTAGGATTCTTTTCTGTTGCCTTTGAAATACATCGAAATTCAAACTTTTGGGTTGAGGATTTACATACGAGGCTGCATTGCTTTAGGATTCTTTTCTATTGCGATGAAATACATCAAAATAAAACTCTTGAGGTTAAGGATTTTACATCGATACCGCATTGCTACGAGATCTCTCCTCATTGCAATGATTCGATCAATCAATTCAATTTTCTTTCGAGGTTGAAGATGTTATATCTAAAACCTCGGAATTCCATTTTTCATTTCGAATCGAATCCCTCAATTAATTTTGACAAAATTTCAATCTAAATTGAAACTCCGAACTAAAATCTAAGTTCACACGTCAAACTTAAACTAAAACAAAATGAAATCTAAATTTAATTCCCCCGAATCATGTGATTTGGGATTCACCTCTTTTTTCCTTTCCCCAGCGAGAGTTCAGGAATCTCCAGTTTCGAGAGATATACTTGCTACTCCCACGGCGGAAACTCTTCACTTCGTCCTAAGTTCGTCACTTGGACATGCTTGTATTGGTTTTGTTGATCGCATCGGTCAACACCGATACGCGCGGTGTGCTTTCCGTCGGCTCACCACACCTATTGGGGGTCCATTTGTTGACCTCATTTTTGATGAGGTCTTCTCTTCTTCTCTTTAGTACTTAGGATCTAGCCCTAGGTTTTTCCTTTGGCTATCTTAGAGGACTAGAATTGGGACCCACCTTTTAGAAATTCAAACCACTTCTTAACTCCATGCCAAACTCCACAAACTTGGTGTAGACCCACAATCACTAGAGGGTTGAAATCGAATGTGGAAGTTTAAAGGATGAGTTCTTATAGGACTCTTTGGCCTTAGGACTGCACTGGGTGGCCTGGTCTGGTGAAGGGGCTGACTCTCACACACACTACACTTCCACATACCTCCTAAAACCACACCCATACCTAACTTGACCTCCGACTCATGTAGGTGATTCACATGGATGGTCCTTAACCCACAAGCCCTTGGGTCAGAGGGTTAGGAACAACATAGTGAATGCCTCGAAATGAGTCCCTTCATGGCTCACATGGGCTTGATATGGCTTCATGGCTCAACCAAAATGATTTTACTCCACTCAAATTCACCCAATCTTCAATTTTCCAAATTTTCAATTTTTGACCCAGGGACCACTACAGTAACAGCTGCCAAAACGCAGAAATTACCAAATTTCTCAAAATTTCCAAATTATCCAAAATTCTCCAAAATCATTCCCAAACATTTCCACATCACTTAAATTGATCATCCATACCCAAAAATACCAAAAATTCCAAGAAAACCTCCGATACCCTCCGAATACCCAAAATACCCCTCTTGACCAAAAAATCCAAAAATTCAGAAAATTCCCAGAAAATCCCAGAAAATCCCAAATATTCCTAATTTCATTTTGTCCAACTACACCGTGGGCTAATTTTGTCAATTTACCCTACTTTTGTCAAAACCCCCAATTTGACCCATTTTAACCCAAAGTGAACCCAATGTCAAACCAAACCTACCCAATTGACCCCAATTTTGGTCCAATTCAATTCTAAACTTCCATTAAATATCCCAAATACCAATCTAGACCAAATCCAAGTCCAATTTGATTGACATTTGGATCCAATCTCACTTTTGGCCTTAAAGCCTGATTTGGACCCATGACCCGAGCCTAACCCAAACTCACCCGACTCAATTCCAATTAACCCCAAATCTTTTCTAAATCTTCCTTAACATTCCCACAAACAAAATACTAACATGATTTGCCCAAAATTTGGACCCAAACCCCACTCGAGCTCGACCCCGAAGTTAAAAGGCCCTATTTTGACCTAAACCCGAACCTAACCCCGAATGAGCCCGAACCCCGAAAATCAAAGCCCAACCAAAGTCAAAACCTATTTGAAACACTCCCATAAACATTTCTCAACATTTATTTTATATCAATTTCAACCCTAGCCCAACATTAGCCCAAGTTAGCCCAATTTGACCTACATAGGCCCACTTGCAGAATAAACCCAAATTCGAACCAATTGACTCCAAATCACACCAAATTGATTCCAAGCCCTTCATAGAACATCCCTAAACCAATTATGACATTTATTTGACAAAGTTCTTCACAAAATTTTTACCCAAATGCCCATCATAAAATCAAAAAGCCCATTCCCTTAAACTTTCCTAAAAGCCCACTTCACCGCATTCAAAAGCCCGAACCTACCACTAAAGCCCACATGACATTTCCATTTGTCATCCACTTAATTAAAGCCATTACCTAAGTCCTAAATTCACCATCAAATTATTCCAAATCAAGTTTCATACAAATTTCCATCAAAATATCCAAAATTCTTAAAACCGATTTCCATGAAATTGACCGAAGCTTTTCCCGAGCGAAATGGAGCGAGGATGAGCCATTCACGAAGCCATATGAAGCCATGAAAGTTTGGCATGTGACCATGCCATTAATGGAAAAAGGAGGAGGTCCTTTAACCATCTCTAAAAGTCATTAGCCTTAAGCATGTCTCCCCTTAACCAAGATTTAATCCAAATATTCTTGGATAAGGACATCACCACCTCTTGACCGGCTAGCCTAGCTGATCTTCTCGGCCCAGAGACCGACCATGGGGAGGTGAACCCGACCCAAACCAATGGGTTGACCAATTTCAAGCCAAAATGGCCTCTCCCCCATTCCATTTAATCCAAACACTTTACACATGTCCGAAGCCGATTGACTTCACCATTGCTGAAGCCACGACCTCCACTGGTCGAGATGGTGACCCATGCTGCTTAGGCCGGCCGCACTGGATCGCGGAAAACACCACACCGAGAGCTCGCATGTGAGCCGACTTTGAAATTCCACCTTGTTGAGCTGCCCCATGCCCGATGGCCACCATGGCTGTTCTTCCCATGACCAGAGCAGTGATCCCGACCCTTGGCCATCCACGGGAGGCTCTCCGGCCACCTCTGATTCAAACCCGACCCCCTCGCGGCCATGAGAAGAGAGTTGCACAAACCTTGCACGAAACTACTGCAAAATTGTTCCAAACCCTTCTCCACCCTTAGAGCGGTTGATCCCAGGTGTCGATTTGCCACTAATCCCGCTGATAAAATCCGATTTCCCAGCTGAAATTCCACCGAAAACCGGGACACTTCTCCACGGTGAGCCAATTCCCGAATTGATTGGTTCTACACCTTCACCGGACCTAGGGAAGGTGTCCACCGGCAAAAGCCCCATCTCCGGGCCACCCGGTTGCTCCGGCCTCCGAGCTTTGTGATCGGGCTTGGTCGAAGTCACATCCGGACGATTCACCGGACCGGGAGACTTCATGCGGAGCTTCTTCGGGATCCGATCGAAGGTGCAACGACTCTCGCATCGAAGCTACACTTCTGCGAGCAAAGGTATGAGCTAATTCTTCATCCCGAGCTTACGGAGATTCTCCATTTCGAATGCCTTAGTTTCGATGCATGATAGCCGTATAGATGTGTTCGTCTCTTTAAGACGAATCCATAGAGCATAAGAACATGAAAATCCATTGAGTATCGAGTGAGATCTTAGGGATTTAGTGTGGACGGCTCTCGGGTGAGGACGCTCGGGGACGATGAACGGATGTCGTCCATTCAATACACGCGTGGACGAACGGCTCGGATGGCGTCGGACCGGGAGACGGTACGAGAACCGCGGGGCCGGGCGCGCGACTCGGAGTGGCGGCGTCGAATGGGAGCGCGACGCGTGTGCGTTCGGAGCTGCCGAGGGTTGACGCTGGCGCTTGCGTGGATAAATAGAAAATTAGGGTATTTTTTGATTTATTTAATTCCACTAAACTTCGAAAATTCATATCTCGTGTAGAAAAATCAGAAAAATAAAATAAAAATACCCTCTTGCTCAGTGAACAGAAGAGAATAATGTGGAAAAGAAATCATTTAATTTCATCAAGTATTTTATTTTTTATAATTTATTTACTCTCTGCATTATTTTAATTCTCCATGCATGTATACAATTCACCATGGCATGAGACCATAAGGCTTTTGAAGCCTGCGAATTTGGGAACATTCCTGAATTTTCCAAAGTCGGAGGCCATCCTATGAAAAGTTATTGATTTTTCAAATTCATGTTCTTGTTTTGAGTATTTTAATTTCAATAAATAGCATGTTGTGAAATAAATTCTAGGAAAATTTGGTGATGTTCCTTATGACCGAGAGAACCTTAGGAAAAATAGGTTTTGAGTTAGTTCATTTAAAACAACCCTAATTGGCTTAAACACCCAAAATAGGTCTCTAATTAATTAGAGTTAACCATGCATCAAATTGACTTGAAATCAATTCTCCACTGACCTTTAGGATCAGAGGAATCCACCATAAAAGTTTGAGGTCAATTGGACTTGGTTAGCCCCACTAATTGGGTTGATTAAGTCGCTTAGCCATTTTAAACTTTAAAAATTCATAACTTTTAAAATACCTTTCAAAAATTTACCAAATTGGTTTTGGAGCCTCTCTGATATCGAGGGAACCTAAGAAAATTAAAATTTCAATTTTCTAAAAAAGTTGATTTTTAATAATATTTTAATATTTTTAATAATTAAAAAATAATAAAAATCACAAAAATAATAAAATTCATCAAAATGTCACATTTTGAATTTTAATCACATAGGGACAAATCCCACATTTTTCGTAGGTCTATTTAGTGAGATATTAAATTTTAAAGCCCTAGGGTAATTTTAAAATTAAAAAAATGTATTTTCTAGCATTTTCACTAAAATAATTATAATAAATCATAGAAAAATCAGAAAATTACAAAATTTACTTCTCTGGTTTCCTTGATATTAGAGAGATTTTTGAAAAATATAAAATTCATTTTTCAACATTTATTTTATTTTTAAATTAATTAACACTCCAAAACTTAAAATAATTATAATAAAAATAATATAATTCAAAAAATCACCAAAATTGGTCCAAGTGGTCCTCTGGTCATTAGGAATGTCCCCTAATTTTCTTAAGGACAGAAACTTTCCCCTGGTCATGTTATTAAATTTTCCTTGGAAATCTATATTTTCTACCAAAAATAATTATATAAATAAATTAAATATAAAAAAAATCACATTTTCTCCTCTCATGTCTTTATTGACATATGAGTGAAGTCACATTAAAATTTCAAGTTCATTTGAGTTCAATTTAGTGAGTTATGAAATTATTAAGCTTAAAGGGTAAAATGGTAATTAAAATTTTAACCCTTAATTAAAACTTTAGGTTTAATAAAATTTAACAAGTAAAATATTTGATCCTAATCTAATTTGGATGATTGAAATTTAAATGATTAAAGGGTAGAAACCCATTAAGCAATTTTAAAATAATTAAACCTTAATTAAATAATTGATTAAATTTGGAAGAATAATAAAATTGGAATTATTAAAATAGGGATATTATTAGGAAGAGATTTATTCTTTAATTTAAAAATCCCTAAATTAATTATCTCATTAATATTCAATTCTTAATTAAAATGATAACTCAAATTTAAAATATTAAAAGACTTAATCATTAAACTAAAATTAAATTATTAAACTCTTTTAAAAAATTCAATTAAAATTAAAAAATAAAATTAAATTAAAATTAAATTAAATTAAATAAATTAAATTAAATTAAATAATTAAATTAAATTAAATCAAATTAAATTAAATTATAAAATTAAATTAAACTAAATTAAATTAAATAAATTAAATTAAATTGAATAATTAAATTAAATTAAATTAAATTAATTAAATTAAATTGAATAATTAAATTAAATTAAATTAAATTAATTAAATTAAATTGAATAATTAAATTAAACTAAATTAAATTAAATAAATTAAATTAAATTGAATAATTAAATTAAACTAAATTAAATTAAATAAATTAAATTAAATTGAATAATTAAATTAAATTAAATTAAATTAAATTAAATTAAATCAAATTAAATTAAAATTAAATCAAATCGAATTAAATTAATTTAACATCGAATCAAACTCGATTGAATTAAATTAAAATTAAAACTCGAATTAAATTAAATTAAATTGAATTAAATATAACATCACTTAAAAACAGAAAGAAATTAAATATAAAGCGAACTTGAACACTTCCAAATTTAAACTCTTTAACTTAAATCGAATCATTTGAATACCGATTTACCCTTGAAAGTTTTAGTTATCATAACTCCTAAACGAGAACATTAAATGAAATGTTACTTCACTTATAGGATATTCGAATGTCTAGTTCATCGAGCAAGATAACAACAAAGCTTGAATTCTCGGACGATTAATTCATTTGTATAATTAAACCCATTTGGACTTAAAACGATCCTAGAAAATATTGAAAAGATGTTTAAGATTATTCTTAAGCACTTCCTCGATATGATAGGACATTTATAAGAACAATTGGACTTAATTGTTCTTTGAAGAAGAAAATCGTCCTTAAGCAAAACACGAAGAACCTAGACGTCATAGGAGATGACTAGGTATAGGATTAGGAATTTGGTAGAAAACCATAACCCTTCCCTTAGCTTTACCTAGGAACTTGCTTAAATATTCTAATTGTGTTTTAAGTGTAGCTTGGGATGACGGGAAGACCCTCAGGGTACGCTTTTATTTTATTGCGATTTACTTTCTTGCAATTTACTTTCCTGCGATTTACTTTCTTGCAAATGCACTTTACTTTTCTTGCATGATAAAACAAGCTGTTGCATGAAAACCCACACCTTTAGGATAGTCCCTAAAAGCTGAAACCAAAACTAAGTTAAAAGTCATTGCGAGATAAAATTCACCGCCATGACATTTCAAAATATAAAACAACTCGAAATATAATCACGAAACGGAACACAAAACTACAATTACAACTAAATTAAAACATCTGTTGGATGATCGGGAATACCTCGGATGATGTAACCTACGTGTTGCTAACGGGATTTCCCACGGTCTAAATGAAAGTGTGGAACTCATTCGGTTGAGTTTAGCAAATTCATACGGACTAAGTGAATCCGATAAAAATAATGATGCGGAAGGATGGAACCAGTGGGATCTTAGCAGGTGTCGTTATAATCAACTTTAAGATTTGTTTTAATCAAAACACAAAAAACACTTAGAAAATTAAGACTTCTCTAAACCAAAACACTTTTCTCATCTCACGATTTATGATTTCTAAAACTAAACCTCTGCAACGATAAGGAGCTCGGAGCATGGTGGGTAGCACGGCCATCGTCGTCGGCAAAACTTGAACCTACTTGAGCAAAACTTTCCTAGAATTAAATAACGAAGCCATAGGATTTCGAGGTAGTTTGCACTAGTGCAACATAAATCCTCGACCTTTTGTTAGGCATTTGCCTTGCAAATTAAGCCACTAACAGGACTTAGGATTCGAGGTAGTCGTACGATACGATATAAACCCTCACATCTTCGAAGGTTATTTGTATGATTCTATCATATAAATATAAGTCCTAATTAATTAAAATTGACAAAATCAAAACATTTAAATAAACATTAGGATTTTCCTAAATTTAAGCCAAACAATAGGATAGTCGGGAAATTACCGAAGTTTACTTCGAATGCGTGATTTCTCCTGCCTTTCTTCCTTTGGATTCACGAAAACAAAATGTTCCAAGTTTGATCCATTCCCTATTGAAATTCCAAAATTCAATCCCTTGAAAACTTAAACTTTGAAATCCTTGAGAGCGGAATTATTGATTATTATCGAGAGTTTTCTTAGGTGATTCCCATCACTTAAGATGTAATTAACTATAGGGGCTTGCCCTTATAGGGAATTTTAAAGAACCCGAGGTAATATAAACCACTGTTTAATGTTTTCATATTAAGCAGGGGAATTTTGTCGGCTTATAAAATTGGTTCGCAAACCAAACGGATGTCATAAATCTTCTAGTTTATTTAATCGAGCCCCACCGTCAAGCAGTGTGTCTATCCTTAGGGATGGATACACGGTTTGTGGTGCGGTGCTCGTTTATGTAAACTATTTGGGATGTGAGATCGGTTTAATCTCATATCTTAAAACCTTCAAATTTAAAATTATTTCCAAAATCAAATACTACTTTCTAAATTATAAATATATTTAAATTAAATTTAAAATTTAAATTCGCCGCACAATTTCTGTAGGCGACCCCTTTTCAAAATAAAACACAACCTAAAAATATGCCGACAGCATTTAGTACCAAGAAGATAAGGTCTAAATTTATCAAAGGCATATACTATAGCTATAAGCTCTTTCTCAGTGATAGTGTAATTTCTTTGTGTTTCAGTGAGAGTTTTACTAGCATAATATACAACTTTGAAAAGTTTCTCATATTTTTGTCCTAATACAGCTCCAATTGCAAAATCACTTGCATCACAAATTAATTCAAAAGATTTATTCCGAGTCGGGTGCAACAATGATAGGTGCGATTATTAATTTTTCTTTTAGAATATTAAAAGAATTTATACATTCTTCATTAAATTCAAATTGTGCATCTTTTTCTAATAAATGACAAAGAGGTTTAGTAATTTTAGAAAAATCCTTTATATATCTTCTATAAAATCCAAGATGACCTAGAAAACTTCTCACATCAGTAACAGTAGTAGGTGGTTGCAATTCAGCAATAATTTTTACTTTTGCTTGATATATTTCCATCCCTTTCCATGATACTTTGTGTCCAAGTGCAATGCCTTCTGTGACCATGAATTGACATTTTTCCCAGTTAAGAACTAAATTTGTTTCTTCGCATCTTTTCAGAACTTTGGCTATGTTTTCCAAACAAGATTCAAAAGAAGCTCAAAGGCGAAAAATCGTCCGTGAATATTTCAATTCCTTTGTCGATCAAATCACAAAATATTGACATCATACATCTTTGAAAAGTTACAGGTGCATTACATAAGCCAAAAGGCATTCTTCTAAAAGCAAATGTTCCAAAAGGACTTGTAAATGTTGTCTTTTCTTGGCCCTCAGAAGCAATAAGTAATTGATGATAACCAGAATATCCATCTAGAAAATGGAAATATGAGTGTCCAGCTAATTTATCAAGCATTTGATCCAAGAAAGGTAAAGGAAAATGATCCTTTCTAGTGGCTTTATTTAGTTTCCTATAGTCAATACAAATTCGCCATCCGGTAACTTGTCTTGTAGGAATAAGTTCATTTTTATCATTAACAATGACGAGTTACTCCTCCTTTCTTCGGAACACAATGAATAGAACTTACCCATTGACTATCCGAAATAGGATAAATAATACCAGCATCTAACCACTTAATAATTTCTTTTTAACAACCTCTTTCATAATAGGATTTAATCTTCTTTGCGATTCTATAGTAGGTTTAAAATTTTCTTCCATTAAAATTCTATGCATGCGAATGGAAGGGCTTATTCCTTTTATATCGGCAATAGTCCAACCAAAAGCTTTCTTATAATTCTTTAACACACCTAGTAATTTTTCTTCTTGATCTTTACTCGGTTCGAAAAAATAATAACGAGTAAAGTTAACGAATTTCCAAGAAAAGCATATTTTAAATGGGAAGGTAACATTTTTAATTCCGGTTCGGGTGCTTTTTTAATTGAGGGTAAAAGTATATCATTTTGAGTTATGTCTAAAGTTTCCCAATTATCTTTAATAAAATGAGTCTCTTCTTCTTCTGCTATTTCATCTTCATTAGTTAAAAATTCAAATTTTTCTTCAGAAATAACTTTACATTTTTCTTGATAATGTTTTTCAATTAAATAATCAATTATATTCATTCAATAACATTTCTCTTTATCAGGGTACTTCATTGATTTAAGAACATTGAATTTAATTTCTTGGTCATTGACTCTCATGGTTAATTCTCCTTTTTTCACATCAATCATAGCTCGTCCGGTAGCTAGAAAAGGTCTTCCTAAAATAATAGGCATCTCTTTATCTTCTTCCATAACAAGTACTATGAAATCTACAGGGAAGATAAATTTATCCACTTTAACAAGGGCATCCTCTATAACTCCTTTAGGATAAGTGATAAATCTATCAGCTAGCGAAGAGTTACGGTGGTGGGAGTAATATCTCTAAATCCAATCTTCGATAGATAGAAAATGGCATGAGATTAATACTTGCTCCTAAATCACATAAAGCTTTTCCGCAAAATTTTTCTCCGATAGCACGGGGTATATTGAAACTTCCGGGATCCTTAAGCTTTTCGGGTAATTTCGTTTGAATTATTGCACTACATTCTTCACTTAATGCAACGGTTTCAAAAGCTTCAAATTTTCGTTGTTTTCTTAAAATATCCTTCATAAATTTTGCGTAAGTTGGCATTTGTTCCAAAGCTTCGACAAAAGGTATGTTAATAGTAAGTTTCTTAAAAATTTCAAAGAACTTAGAAAATTGATGATCGAGTTTCTGCTTGTTTAAGTCTTTGAGGAAAAGGTGGTGGTGGTTTTTCAACTTCCACATTAACGGGTATAACGATCGATCTTGGTAGGAGAGAGAGTTTAGTTAGGTTTTTCGATCTCTTGACCTCGATCTCTTTTTCGATTTCATTCTGCAATCTTTCTTTTAATTCCTTTCCACTTCTAAGTTGCACAGCTTAAACTTGTTCATGTTCTTTTCCAGTTTCCCTTGGATTGATTTCAACATTACTCGGAAGTGTTCTTACGAGTGCAGTTATTAATCAAAGTAGCAATTTGCCCCATTTGATTTTCAATATTACGAATAGCGATATTTTGATTTTGTAATTGATTATTCATTTGCATAATTAATTCTTCTATTGATAACTTTTTCTATTGATTATTAAATCCAGGAGGTTTATAATTTGAATTAACTTGATTATTCCAATTTTCGGTGGGATGAGATTGATTATTACCCCATTGTTGTTGTGAATTGTTCCAATTAAAATTAGGATGATTTTTCCACCGGGATTATAATAATTTGAATAAGGATTATTTTTACTTGCAATAGCTTGTAAAGTTTCAATAGTTTGAGGATCTTCGATATTAGTAGAGTTATTATGTGAAATATTAATTGCAAAATTATCTAATTTCTTAGATATTGCTTGCAACTTGTGAAGCTAAGATAGAAAAAGCTTCATTATCTTGAATACTAGCCATCTTTTTAGGGTTAATCCTTTCGGAAGGCCATTGAAAATTGTTATTAGCCATTTCTTCAATTAAAGTGTAAGCTTCTTGAAATGATTGAGACATTAAAGAACCTCTAGCGATGACATCAATAATTGATTTTAAAGATCCAATTAATCCATTACAAAATGTTTGAATAATCGACCAATCGAGGTAAAGCATGATGAGGACATTTTCTTAATAGTTCTTTAAATCTTTCCCAAGTTTCATATATTGTCTTTCCAGTCGAATTGACTAAACGAAGTAATATCATTTCTTAATTTAGCGAGTTTTAGAAGAAGGAAAATATTTAGCAAGGAATTTTTGTGCCATTTCAGCCCATGTTTTAATAGAACCGGTCGCTAATGAGTTTAACCACATCTTTGCTTTATCTCTTAAAGAAAAAGGAAAGAGTCTAAGTCTAATAGCATCATCAGAAACATTGTTATATTTAAAGGTAACACAAAGTTCTAAAAAACTAACAAGATGTAAATTTGGATCCCCATTTGGTGATCCACCAAATTAATTGTGTTGCACCATTTGAATAATAGACGGTTTAAGTTCAAAAGAATTAGCATCTACAGAGGGTATTTGAATACTACTATGAAGTTCATCAACTGTAGGGTTAGCATAATCCCTTAATGGTTTATAAACATTTTGATAATTAAGTTCAATTGGATTTTGTAAAGTAACCATTTCTTGAAATTTTTGAATTTATTTTCCCTTTTTAATTTTTCTAATTGTTCTTTCCAATTCAGAATCTAAAGGTATTAATCCTTCAGAACCAAATCTTCGCATAAAACAAGCAATAAAATTTAACTATTTTATTTCTTTCTTCCTTTGATTTCTTCCCCGGCAACGGCGCCAAAAACTTGACCCGACCACCGCGCTTAACGCAGTAATGTTTGCTTCCAAAAGATAGCCAAAAAGCTTTGACTCGATTTATAAATAGCGGATAGTGTATAAAATTAATATTATATAAGTAATATTTTTACACACTAGGGGTACTACGCAAGTATACGTATCGTTTCGAAGTAATATAGGGTTTTTAAACAAAGACCCCAGTATCGATCCCACGGGGAAGATTTATAGAAATAAATTTTCTATAAAGCGAAAGTGAAATATAATAGTAAAAACATTTTTATTTTGAATATAAATTACTATTAATTTGTTAGATGCAATTTAAAGAAAACAATAATAAGAAAATGATTTTATAAACTCTATATAAAATAAACAACTTTCTTTCCTTCAATTAATCTAAGATTTTTAAGATAATTTAATATTCGTTGGAGAATTTAATTTATGGTATTGTGCTAAATAGAAGCATTCCTATTCTTTACCCTTTGATCCAGGGTGCGAAAGAACATTGACTAATTTACGAGAATAGGTCGGATGTATTGTTAGTAGAATGAGTAGGCTCACACTTCTAGATGTCCAAGGGTGGCTATGGTCGGCCCTACTAGTGACCCTTTCCTAGTCTAGAAATCAAATTATAAGAATTTAGTCTGTCACTCTAAAAACTTATCAATTCTACGCCCTTTAAATATTATCTTCTTATTTATTTGCACTTCACCATGAATGGCCCGCACAAGGCCTTCGACTACCAAGGATTCATGTGACATTTACAAGTTTAGAGTTCTTTTCCTACAAGGTTTTTAAACACTTCAACAGGTTTTAACAATTGAAACGGCCAATTTAAAAAGTAAAGTAAGATCAGGTATTAATGTCATCACAATGTTTTGAAAATATTTTGAATTTTAATTCTCCATCGAATCTTTATACTATCTTATCTATCTCTTCATAATTGAAATAAGAAAGTAACTAACTACTCGAACACATTGAAAATAAATAACAAAACATGATAATTAAACTTTGAATCAAATGTAAAAATATACTTATCTCAAATATTTCTTCTACGGATCTTCTGATTCCTACGACTCACGAGTGTAATGAACTTCGGATGCGATAACTTGAAAATAAACTCACTAAACTAAACAAAAGTGGCCCTAAATTTCTCTCTCTAATTCTCTCTCTAAGGATGAGAGATCTTAAAGTAGATAAGAGAAAGGGGTACGATGGGAGGGGCACATTTTCTGAAGAATTGGACCTCTATTTATAGGCTTTAAGAGTTGCCTTGAGGCACCTCTTCAAAACATGTCCACATTCAATGAATCTTCTAGAAGGTCGGTCTGGCGCCTAGGCGCCGGAATCTGGCGCCTAGGCACCGGACACCGCGTCCAGTTCTTCTCACCTCTTCACTTTGGCTCGCACCTCTTCGCGATTAAAACCATTTTGGAGCGTCCAAATGCAATGTATCACATGTCCTATTATCAGGAACAGCGCCGGCCTTCTAGAATGTCCAATAACCGCTCACTCTGTCAAAATAACCGATCGAACGTTGTCGAAAACTTGACGGTTTTCGTATCGAGTACGGCGCTAGGCGCCGAGCCATATTTTTTATACTTTTGGTATTTTGCTCCATTTTTGCTCCTTTTTCCTTCTTTGACCTTTTTACATTACCTACATCCAAAAATACAAAAAATACCTTTCATTAAAGCATAATATCCTTAGAAATTAATAAGAATTAAGACATAAAGAAATAGGTATTTTTTTATAGATCAGGTTGAACCTAAAGTTTAAGTTAACTTAGGATCAATTTTGGTTGAACTTAAGGTATAGGTTTACTTAGGCTCAATTTGGGTTGAACTTAAGGTATAGGTTGACTTAGGTTCAATTTGGATTGAACCTAAAGTTTAAGTTGTCTTAGGTTCAATTTGGGTTGAACCTAATGTATAGGTTGTCTCAGGCTTAATTTGGGCTGAACCTAAGGTTTAAGTTGAGTTTGAAGATTAAAGTTAAGTTTAATTTGGCTACGTCTTAAAGATTTGTTTAAATATAATTAGAGTTAAAATTAATTAGGAATTATGCTTGATTAAGCCAAATGTAAGTAAGGCTTATGAGTTTAATTAGGTCTAATTAGGGTTAGACCTAATTAGGGTTTATGTTTGATTAAACCATATGTAAGTAAGGTTTAATAGGTTTAATCAGGTTTAATTAGGGTTAGACCTAATTAGGGTTAGACCTAATTAGGTTTATGTTTGATTAAGCCTAACTTAAGTAAGGCTTAATGGGTTTAGTTAGGTCTAATTAGGGTTAAAACTAATTAAGGTTTAAGGTTACTTAGCCTAATGTAAGTAATAATTAAGGTTTTATTAAGTTTAACTAGGGTTAGACCTAATTAAAGTTTATTTTTACTTAAGCTTAATGTAAGTAAGGCTTAATGGTTAATTAAATCTAATTAGTGTTAGACTTAATTAAGGTTTAAGGTTACTTAAGCCTAATTGAAAGTAAGCATAAGGAGATTAATTAGGTCTAATTAGGGTTAGACCTAATAAGGGTTTAAGTTTACTTAAGCTTAATGTAAGTAAGGCTTGAGGAGAATAATCTGGTCTAATTAGGGTTTGACCTAATTAGGGTTTAGGTTCGCTTAAGCCTAATGTAAGTAAGGCTTAAGAAGATTAATTAGGTCTAATTAGGGTTAGACCTAATTAAGGTTTAAGTTTACTTAAGCCGAATGTAAGAAAGGCTTAAGGAGATTAATTAGGTCTAATTAGGGTTAGACCTAATTATGGTTTTGGTTTGCTTAAGCCTAATGTAACTAAGGCTTAAGGAGATTAATTAGGTATAGCTAGCGTTAGACCTAATTAGGGTTTAGGTTTACTAAAGCCTAATTTAAGTAAGGCTTAAGGAGTTTAATTAGGCCTAATTAGGGTTAGACGTAATTAGGGTTTAAGTTTACTTAAGCCTAATGTAAGTAAGCCTTAAGGATAATAATTAAGTCTAATTAGGGTTAGACCTAATGATGGTTAAAGGTTACTTAAGCCTAATATACGTAAGGCTTATGAATATTAATTTGGTCTAATTAGGGTTAGAACTAATTAGGGTTTAAGGTTACCTAAGCCTAATATAGGTAAGGATTAAGGAGGTTAATTATATGGTTAAGCCTAATTAAGATTTAAAGATTTAAGATGCTTTTAAACCTAACTTAATTAAGGCTTAGGGGTCTATTTTAGGTCTAAAGTGAATTAACCTAGAGATTAGGATTAGATTAATCCTAACAATCATTTAAAGTAAAGGATGAAATTTTTAGGGTTTAAAATGCAAATTCTGAAATTTATAATTTTTACCCTAGATGTCTAAATTGTCATTTTAAAATTTTCAAAGGCTAGAAATTGTCGTTTTAGGTTTTGAATCCAATACTCTAAATTTTCAAACTTATTTTGAATTTAATTTTCAATTTTCTGATTTTTTATAATTATTTTTGAAATTAATTACAAAATTTTAATGAAAATTGGTGAATTTGATTTTGGAGATTTTTCCTTACTTTGGAAAATCAAGGATTGTCCCTAAAGATGGAAGGAGTAATCCATTAAAATTTTGTCATTTTTGGATTTATAATTAATTTTAAATAATTAAATTACTCTAGAGAGTAATTAATTAAATAAAAATAAAATATAATTTATTAATTTAAAATTTTATTTTTATAATTTTCTCCAGTCATTACTGAGTTTAGTGATATATTTTTTATTTTTCTAGTTTTCTATGTTAAGTTATGATTTTATGAAGATCTTAGGTATTTTCTAGATTTATTTAAATAAAGAAAATCCTAATTTCTTATTAATTCAACGGGGCACCAACTGGAACCTTGGAGTCTTCGAACTCCATGCGGTGGCGTCTGATTCACAGAGATTTCTAAGCAAGCATCCGGGGAACTGGTGCTCTATCCTCCGCGGTTCATTGGTTTGATTTAATCTTAGTCGTCCTTTTTCGATACTTGGAAATGGACGTCATCAGGTCATCGTCTTCAGAGACGTTAACCAGAGAGCCGTTCATGATTAAACCATAATTTCTCCCTGGATTCTCCATAGAATATCATAGGATTTGTTTCATAAGCTTCATCGCAGCAAGACAAACATATCCATGAGGTTTTGTTAACATGGTGTGATGGTTTTCTTCACAATGACAACAAGAGGTGAGGGCTCAATTGATCTTGATGGAAAAGATCGTCTGGTCTCTATGAAGGTCCTCCTAAGCTCAATTTGGAGTGAAATCGAGCTGAGGTATATCCTTGCTGAAATGGTGTCACGGTATGAACTTAGATAAGGTTAGAGCTTGAGGGAAGGTCTAATTTAGTTTGGACACTTCCTCGTGAGGCTCATGGAAGCTTTTGGGATAGTTAAATTAGAGTTTCAAGGAAGTTTTTTTTCAACCTTAAAAAGTTTCCTAGTTTTATGGTATAAAATTAAAGCTCTGTGATGGTTTACAGAAGTTGAGACTATGGGGGATTGGTTGCTTAGGATATTGTGAACAATTTTACTATTGAGGTTCACAGGATTTAAGGACTCAAAATAAATTTCTCTTCTCATGGGAAGCTCTAGGGTTGGCTCTTTAAATAGTCATTAGAGGTGGTTGGAGAGCTCAGAGCTGATTAGAGAAGAGTGGTGTTAAGGAACCTAGAGGATGAGATGGCTGAAGATGGTCATGTTTGGGCTTTTCTATGGGGTGATCATCATAGCTTCTAAATGGCAGAGAAGATGGCTAAAGCAAGGCTCCTATCCTATTGGAGATTTTTTGAGGTGGGTAAGGGGCATAGTAATAAGTTGGCCTGATTAGTCCAACCTAGTCCAAGAGGAGGTGATGTGGAATTCATTAGGGGTGCCATATACTCCCTCACCTCATGATGATTTTTTGACTTTGGGTAAAAAATAGTGGCACCTAGGTGGCTTAATATGTCTCATGGATTTTTTATGTCATGACGGGTCTATCAGTCATGGGTGACCCAATAGTAATGTGCCATGGATTGGATTTGAGTTTGAGTGTCAAGCATGGGTTTGGGTTGCCATGGTGTTAAATTTTGATAAATGGCCTTAAAGTTTGAATTTAAAATTAAGCGGTCTTAATTTCATTTTTCTTTAATTGATTAAGTAATTAATTAATAAAAAATGAAATTATGCCATAAGACCATGAGTTGACTATGATGATGTAGGGTTGACCAATTCGATCTCAGAGTTGACCAATTGGATCTCAGAGTTGACAAATTGACCAAGTTTGACTAATTGAGTTCAAGGTTGACCAAATGGTCAATGTGGTGACCATTGGGTCAAATGTTGACTAAGTGGTCAACAGGGTGATCATTAGGTCCAGGGTTGACCAAATGGTCAATGTGGTGACCATTGGGTCTATGGTTGACCAAATGATCAATATGGTGACTATTGGGTCCAGGGTTGACAAAATGATCAATGTGGAGACGATTGGGTCCGGGGTTGACCAAATGGTCAATGTAGTGATCGAACTGAGGTTTGTCATATTTGATTTGACCAACCTAGGGTATCATCATAATTTGGGCTCAAAGAGGGCACATTTGAGATTTTATCTAATTTTGAGGGTCGGGGGACCCTAGATAGGTTCAAGAAGTCAATGTTGATAGACTTTTTCCCAAGAGGGATTTAATGTTCATGATGATCATTACGATTTTAAGAGAGTGTCTAGGGATCCTGCACTAATGGGGATGGCTCGAGGCATGTCCTGTTCATAGATGTCAATTTATGATAGATTCTTATAAAGGTGAGGTGAACACTCGCCCCTAACTTAAAGCGCTTTACAAAAATTATCTCTATCTGGACACAAGACATTGAAAATTCCTCTAAAATATTCAGTAGCACCATGCAAAGTGCTGCAGTTTTCCAGTGAAGGGCAATAATTTCTTCATGAAGAGTGACCATATCTCCCTTCATCCGAACCACCTTCTGAATAAGGCCAACAGCCTACACATCTCCTGGCTTTAAGAAGCCCTACCTCCCAAGTGAAGGAATCCTTCATCTCATGTAGGTGATTTGCCAGAGACCCGGAGAAGATCTGTCCTCCTCTTGTTGATTCCCCCTTGGCATCACTAGGATCACTAAAACAGTTGGCTCCTTTCTCCTTTCATGTGAACCGACCACCTCCAACCAATTCTTGATCCATAGCCATTGGCGCCACATTCAAATCTGCACTAGGGTTAGCCAAAGAGAATCGATGACCATGATCTTTGCAATAAGATGGATTGTATAAAAGAATATTTTAAAGAAAATGAATTTCAAAAGAGAACGAAAATCAGATAAGGAAGAGAAAGTTTCCTTCTACCAAGGATTCAATCACATCTGGCCCTCACCAACATTGTTTTGCATTCAGCTCAACAGTGGAGCATTGAAATTTACTTACATCCCATGCGACACCACAGAACCAAAAACTCCATGTGCAGGCCGATCATCATAAAGGGTTTGTTTCTCGATGGAAGGTGAGACTGACAATTTGATAAGCCTATCAGCTGGTCAACTCTCAGCCTTAGCTCAAGCAACTTCTCAGTGATAGCCACGAAGTAAATTGAATGATCCCACCTGATCCTTGTGAGGAGAAATTTTCTTCTTTTTCTTAATGAAATTCTTCTTCCTCTTCTCACCCATTGACCGATACTTCACCTTCAACTCTACAAAGGTATTGAGACACACTATTCTTCATAGGATTCAGACCCTAACTCTGCTTCATTCACCATAGTAACATTTGGAGTTCATACAACTTAGCGAAAGAGGAGAAGGAAGAAGATGATAGAGATGAGTCCCTCTCACCTCATTTATTGAAATGCAAAGCACAAAAATCAAAAGAGTTCAATTTATGAATCATAGACTTGTCATAAATGAAATTCACTTTTTGCATTAACTTCTCTTGTTCTTATCGCAGCACAACTTCCAAGAAACAAGGGAATCGAGGAACAAAATATTTATATAAGAAAAGTGTCATTATAAATTTTGAGGGACATGATGAAGTAAATTGGAAAAAGGTATATTAAATGAGGGCCCACTAAAATGAGACTTAGATGCCTAATTTCTGATAAGAGGTAGTAAGAAAAAGACGAACCAGGAAAACTAAATGGAAAGAACCTGAGCAGTTCGATTGGAAGTGAAGCACAAAGTGATCCAAGACATTCCCCGCGTTGAAACTAACCCAAGGGAGAAGCCAATCCCTCGTATCATGTAGATCTATTGGAGACACCTAAAAGCCCCCCAGAATATCATAAATAATCAATAAGACAAATCTTAGCCAACCCTCATGATCTCATATCTAAGGGTAGCTACCTATCCGATTACGATGATTGACCCTCTTCCCAGTAACCTTCACTCTATCGACAAGAGTTTTTGACTAGTGATCGAGGTTTGACAGTTGGTCCTACTAACCGATCCGGTAGAGACATAAGCCGGCCGACTCAATCTTATCAATCTCTTCCTTATAAGAGGTGGGTCGAGTGGTGTCGGCGAATTTTTAATTTAATTTAAGTAAATAATTTGAAAAGTAGTATTTAATTTTGAAAATAATTTTAAGATATGAAATCAAACCGACCTCACATCCCAGATAGTTTATATAAACGAGCGCCGCATCACAAACCGTGTATTTATCCCGAAGAATAGACACACTGTTTGGTGATGGGGCTCGATTAAATAAACTAGAAAATTTGTTACATTCGTTTGGTCTGCGAACCGATTTTATAGGCCGACAAATTCCCCTGCTTAATATGAAAGCATTAAATAGGGTTTATATTACATGGGTTTTTAAAATTCCCTATAAGGGCAAGCCCCTATAGTTAATTACATCTTAAGTGACGGGAATCACCTAAGAAAACTCTCGATAATAATTAGTAGTTCTGCTCTCAAGAATCTCAAAGTTCAAGTTTTCAAGGGATTGAATTTTGGAATTTCAATAGGGAATGGATCAAGTTTGGAACATTTTGTTTTGGGAATTCAAAGGAAGAAAAGTAGGAGAAATTACAGATTCGAAGCGAACTTCGGTAATTTCCCGACTATCCTATTGTTTGGCTTGAATTTAGGAAAGTCCTAATGTTTATTTAATGTTTTGATCTTGCCAATTTTAATTAATTAGGACTTATATTCGTATGACATGATCATACAAATAGCCTCGAAGATGTGAGGGTTTATGTCGTATCGGACGACTATCTCGGAATCCTAAGACTGGTTAGGGCTTAATTTGCAATGCAAATGCCTAATAAAAAGTTCAAGATTTATGTTGCACTAGGCAAACTATCTCGAAGTCCTATGGGTTGATTACTTAATTCTAAGAAAGTTTTGTTGAAGTAGACTCAGGTTTTGCTGATGACGATGGCCGTGCTGCCCACTATGCTCCGAGCTCCTTGTTGTTGCAGAGGGTTTAGTCATAAAAGGTGAAAATCAAGAGATGAGAAAAGTGTTCTGGTTTAGAGAAGTCTTAAAATCCAAGTGTTTTTTTATGTTTTAAACAAATCTTAAAATTGATTATAACAACACCGGTTAAGATCCCACGGTTCCATCCTTCCGACATCGTTATTTTTATCGGATTCACTTAGTCCAGATGAATTTGCTAAACTCAACTAAATGAGTTCCACACTTTCATTTAGACCGTGGGAAATCCCGTTAGCAACACGTAGGTTACATCATCCGAGGTATTCCCGATCATCCAACAAAACGTTTTAATTTAGTTGTAATTGTAGTTTTGTGTTCTGTTTGTGATTAAATTTTGAGTTGTTTTATATTTTGAAATGTTGTGGCGGTGAATTTTATCTTGTAATGACTTTTAATTTAGTTTTGGTTTCAGTTTTAGGGACTATCCTAAAGGTGTGGGTTTTCATTCAACAGTTGTTTATCATGCAAGAAAAGTAAAGTGCATTTGCAATAAAGTAAATTACAAGAAGGTAAATTGCAATAAAATAAAAGTGTACCTGGAGGGTCTTCCCATCATCCCAGGCTGCACTTAAACACAATTTAGAATATTTAAGCATTTAAAGAAAGTTCCTAGGTAAAGCTAAGGGAAGGGTTTTGGTTTTCTACCAAGTTTCTAATCCTATAGCTAGTCATTTCCTATGACGTCTAGGTTCTTGTGTTTTGGTTTGAGGACGATTTTCTTCATCAAAGAACAATTAAGTTCAATTGTTCTTATAAACATCATATCGTATTGAGGAAGTGCTTGAGACGAATCTTAAACATCTTTTCAATACTTCTAGGATTATTTTAAGTTCAAGAGAATTTAATTATACAATGAATCAATCATCCAGGAGTTCAAGTTTTATTATCTTGCTCAGTGAACTAAGACATTTGAATATCCTATGAGTGAAGTAATACTTCTCTTAACACTCCATTTAGGAGTTATGACAATAATAGCTTTTGAGGGCAAATCGATATTCAAGTGATTTGTGATTTAATTTAATTTCAATTAATAGGTTTAAGCTTGGAATAGTGTTCAAGTTGTTTTAGATTTATTTTTGAATTCTTTAAGTCTTAAGTGATGTTATATTTAATTCAATTTAATTTAATTTAATTTTAATTTAATTTAATTTAATTTTAATTTTATTTAATTTGGTTTAGTTTTAATTTTAATTTAATTTATTTAATTTAATTTAATTTTAATTTTATTTTAACTTGATTTTATTTTTTTTATTTAATTTAATTTAATTTAATATTTTTTGATTTAATTTAATTTAATTTAAGTTTTAATTTAATTTAATTTTATTTTATTTTATTTAAATTTTAATTTAAATCTTAATTTGGTTTTATTTTTAATTTTAATTTTATTATTTTTTTAATTTTAATTTAATATTTTATTTTATTTTTTTTTATGCTTTAAGGATGATTTAATTTTAATTGTTAAAGTATTAATTTAATTGAAATTTTAAAAGGATTTAATTTAAATGTTTTAATTTTAATTTAATTTAATGATTAAGTTTTTTTTTAGCATTTTAAATTTTGAATTTGTATTATCATTTTAATTAGGAATTAAATATTATTGAGGTGATTAATTTAGGGATTCTTAGATTAAAGAATAAATTTCTTCCTAATAATATCCCTATTTTAATAATTCCAAATTTTTTTATTATTCTTCCAAGTTTAAACAATTATTTAATTAAGGTTTATTTTAATTATTTTCAAATTGTTAGGTAGGTTTCTACCCTTTAATTACCTAAGTTTCAAACATCCAAAATCAATTTAGTGTCAAATATTTTACCCACCCTTTTAATTAAACCTAAAAATTTTTTAATTATAGGTTAAAATTTAAATTACTTATTTTGCCCTTTAAACATACTAATTTCATAACTCACTAAATTGAGCTTAAATGAATTTGAAATTTTTATGTAACCTCGCTCATATGTCAATCAAGACATTAGAGGAGAAAATGTGATTTTTCTGTATTTAATTTATTTATATAATTACTTTTGGTGGAAAATAAGAATTTTCAAGGAAAATTTAATAACATGACCAAGGAAACGTTTCTGTCCTTAAGAAAATTATGGGACATTCCTAATGACCAGCGGACCACTTGGACCAATTTTGGTGATTTTTGGAATTATATTATTTTTATTATAATTATTTTGAGTTTTGGAGTATTAATTAATTTAAAAATAAAATAAAGGTTGAAAAATGAATTTTATATTTTTAAAAAATCTCTCTGATATCAAGGAAACCAGAGAACTAATTTTTATAATTTTCTAATTTTTCTTTGATTTATTAGAATTATTTTGCTAGAAAATACATTTTTTAATCTTAAAATTACCTTAGGGCTTTAAAATTTAATATCTCATCATAGAGACTTAAGAAAAATATGGGGTTTGTTCCTAAGTGATTAAAATTCAAAATGTGATATTTTGGTGAATTTTATTATCTTTGTGATTTTTATTATTTTTTAATTATTAAAAATATTAAAATAATGCAAAAAATCAACTTTTTTTGGAAAATTGCAATTTTAATTTTCTTAATATCCCCTGATATCAGAGAGGCTCCAAAACCAATTTGGTGAATTTTTGAAAAGTATTTTGAAAGTTATGAATTTTCAAAGTTTAAGTTTGGCTAAATGGCTTAATCGACCCATTTGATAGAGCTAGCAAGTCCGATTGACTTCAAACTTTTATGGTGAGTTCCTCTGATCTTAAAGGTCAGTGGAGAATTGATTTTAAGTCAATTTGATGTATGATTAGCTCTAATTAATTAAGGTTCCATTTTGGGTGTTTAAGCCAATTAGGGTTATTCTAAGTGAGTTAACTCAAAACCTATTTTCCCTACGGTCCTCTGGTCATACGTAACCCCTCCAAATTTTCTTAGAATTTATTTCACAACATGCTAATTGTTAGAATTAAAATACTCAGAATAGTGACCTAAAATTGAAAAATCAATAACTCTTCATAGGAGTGGCCTCTGACTTTGGAAAATTCAGGGAATGTTCCAAAATTCAGAGGCTTCAAAAGCCCTATGGTCTCATGCCATGGTGAATTGTATACATGCATGGAGAATTGAAATAGTGCAGAGAGTATATAAATAATTAAAAATAAAATACTTAGTGAAATTAAATTATTTCTTTTCCATATTATTCTCCTCTGTTCACTGAGCAAGAGGGTATTTTTATTTTATTTTTCTGATTTTCCTACACAAAGTTATGCATTTTTGAAGTTTAGTGAATTAAATAAATAAGAAAATATCCTAATTTCCTACTTATCCACGCGCCGCCACGCCATCCTCGGCAGCTCCGAAAGGCCACGCGTCGTCTTCTGATTTGGTGCCGCCATCTGACTCAGCGCTCCAGGGCCCTGCGGTTCACGTACCATCGCGTTGTCCGTCTCGATCCAGACTGGCCGCTCGATACACCCTCGATCCGACGGCTCCCAGTCATCGTTTACGACTGGTGTGCACCCGTGACCGTCAACCTTCTAACCCTAATTTCTCACTCGATTCTCAATGGATTTTCGTGTTCTTATGCTCTATGGATTCATCTTGAGGAGACGAACACATCCATATGGTAAACATGTATTGAAATTGACTCAAATTAAATAGAGAATCTCTGTAAACTCAGGAAGAAGTGCGAGTCTATACCTTTGCTCAGAGAAGTGAAGCTTCGATCTGAGAGTTGTGTCACCTTCGATTGGGTCCGAGCAAGCTCCGGATGAAGTCCCTTGGGGCTGGTGAATTGTCCGAGTATGATTTCGACCACGGTCGATTACAAAGCTTAGAGTACGGAACGGATGGGTGGCACGGAGAAGGGGCTTTTGCTGGTAAACTCCTTCTCTTGGTACCGGTGAAGGTGTAGGACCAATCGAATTTGGGGATTGGCTCAGCTGTGGAGAAGTGTCCTGGTTTTGGGCTTGGATTTCGACTGCGAAATTGAGCTCGCGGAGAGGAAATGGCGGGGGGATTTCGGTGGGGATCAAGTTCTCTATGTGTGGGGAGTAGTACGGAATGATTTTGGCGAGGTTTCCATAAGGTTGGTTCGGCACCTCCTCCATGGCCGAGAGAGGTGGTGTTTAAATAGGAGAGGGCTGGAGGGCCTCCCGGGGGAGTTAGGGCTTGGGATCGGTTGCTTAGGTCGAGGAAGAACGGCCATGGCGGCCGTCGAGCATGGGGCGGCTCGGCGAGGGGAATTTCAATGTTGGCTCACATGTGAGCTCTCGGGTGTGGTGTTTTCCGGCGATCGAGGTGGCTGGCCGGCAGGCATGGGTCACCCTCAGGTCCAGGTGGGTCAGGGCTGCAGGTTTGTGCAGTCAATTGGTCCTTGCCATGTGTAAAGGGGGTGGCTTGGAATGGAATGGTGAAGAGGCCATTTTGGCTTGGTTTCGTCAACCCATGTGTTTGGGTTGGGTTCACCTCCCCATGACCTGGTTTTAGGCTGAGAGAATAAGTTAGGTCAGCTGGTCAAAGGTGGTGAGGTCTCTTTCTAAGAATATTTAGATTAAATTTGGGTTAAGAGGAATTATGGTTAAGGCTAATGACTTTAGGAGATTAAGGAAAGAGTCTCCTCCTTTTGCCCAAAATGGCATGGTGACATGTAAAGAGGCTCTCATGGCTTCCATGTGGCTCATGCATGGCTTCATGGCTTGCATATGGCTTAGGATGGCTTGGCTTGATTTCATGGAAGTAGAATTTAGTGAATTTTGGTACTTTGGTGGAGAATTTTCATGAAGCTTGATTTGGAATGGTTTAATGATGATCTTGAAACTTAGGGGTGATTTTGATTAAATGGATGATGAGGGGAAGTGTCATGTGGGCTTTGGATGAATTTTGGCCCTTTGAAATGGTTTTAGATGGGATTTTAAAGTGATTTAGGGAAGTGGGTTTTTTTTTTTATTTTAGGATGGGCTTTTGGGTGAAAATTTTGTGAAGTACCATGTCAAATAAATGTTGCAATTGGTTTAGGAATGTTTCATGAATGGTTTGGAGTCAATTTGGTGTGATTTGGAATTGAATTGGTTTGAATTTGGGCCTCTTTGGTAAATGGCTCGATGTAGGTCGAGTTGGGCTAATTTGGGCCAATGTTCGGCTAGGGTTGAAATTGATGTAAAATTAATGTTGGGAAATTTTTATGGGAGTGTTTCAAAGAGGTTTTGGCTTTGGTTGGGTTTTGATTTTGGGGTTTGGGCTTATTTGGGTTAGGTTTGGGTTTAGGTCAAAATTGGGCCTTTTAGCTTTGGGTTGAATTTGAGTGGGGTTTGGGTCTAAATTTTGGGTAAATCATGTTAGTATTTTGTTTTTGGGGATGTTAAAGAAGGTTTATAAAAGGTTTGGGGTTAATTGGAGTTGAATTGGGTTAGTTTGGGCTAAGTTTGGGTCATGGGTCCAAATTGGGCTTTAAGGTCAAAAGTGAAATTGGATTCAAATTCCAATCAAATTGGACTTGGATTTGGTCTATATTGGTGTTGGGAATGTTGAATTGAAGTTTAGAATTGAATTGGACCAGAATTTGGGTCAATTGGGTAGGTTTGGTTTGACATTGGGTTCATTTCGGGTTAAAATGGGTCAAATTAGGGATTTTGACAAAAGTGGGGTAAATTGACAAAATTGGCCCATGGTGTAATTGAACAAAATTAAATTGGGAATATTTGGGATTTTCTGAAATTTTTTGGGAATTTTCGGAATTTTTGGATTTTTTTGCTAAGAGGTATATTTTGGGTATTTGGAGGGTATTGGGGGGTATTTTTGGAATTTTGAGTATTTTGGTTAAAAATGGTCAATTTGAGTGGTGGGAGAATGTTTGAGATTGATTTTGAGGATTTTGGGTGATTTTGGAGAATTTTGAAAAATTTCGGTAATTTCAAGGGTTTTGGGTAGGCTAGGCGGGTCTGGGGTCCCAGGTGTCAAAAATTAAAAATTTAGAAAATTGAAGAATAGGTAAATGTAAGTGGAATGAAATCATTTTGTTGAGCCATGAAGCCATATCAAGCCTATATGAGCCATGAGAGGACTCATTTGAGGCATTCACTATGTTGTTCCTAACCCTCTTAGCCAAGGGCTTAGGGGTTAAGGACCATCCATGTGAATCACCTTCATGAGTCAGAAGGTCTAGTTGGGTATAGGTGTGGTTTTAGGAGGTGTGTGAAAGTGTAGTGTGTGTGTAAGTCAGCCCTTCACCAGACCAGGCCACCCAGGGTAGTCCTAAGGCCAAAGAGTCCTATAGGAACTCATCCTTTAAACTTCCGCATTTGATTTCGACCCTACAGGTGATTAGGGGTCTACAATCAAGTTTTGTAGAGTTTGCGGGGAGTTAAGAAGTGGTTTGAATTTCTTGGTGGTGGGTTTCACTTCTAGTCCTCTAAGATAGTCGAAAGGAAAAGCCTAAGGCTAGATCCTAAGTACTAAAGAGAAGAGAAGACCTCATCGAAAATGAGGTCGACAAATGGACCCCCGATAGGTGTGGTGTGCTAACCAAGCACACCACGCGTATTGGCGTTGACCGAAAAGATCAACGAAACCAACACGGATGTCCAAGTGACAAACTTAGGACGAAATTAAAGAACTTCCGTCGGGGAGTGTCGAGTATATCTTCGAGGCTGGAGATTCTGAACTCTCGGCTGGGGAAAGGAAAGGTGGTGAATCCCGAATCACATGATGCGGGGAATTTCGATTTAGATTTTATTTTGTTTCGGTTTAATTTTTTATGTGTGAGCTCAGATTTTAGTTTGAGTTTCAATTTAGATTGAAGTTTTGTTAAGATTAATTTGAAGGGATTTGAACTTGAAATGAAAATTGGAATTTTGTGGTTTTAGATGTAACATCTTCGACCTCGAAAGAAAATTGAATTGATTGGATTGAACTATTACAATGAGGAGAGATCTCAGAGCAATGCGGTATTGGATGTAAAATCCTTAACCTCAAGAGTTTGACTTTGATGTATTTCATTGCGAAAGGGAAAGAATCCTAAAGCAATGCAGTCTCGGATGTAAAATCCTCAACCCCAAAAGTTTGATTTTGATGTATTTCATTGCGATAGGGAAAGAATCCTAAAGCGATGCGGTCTCGGATGTAAAATCCTCGACCCCAAAAATTTGAGTTTGATGTATTTCATTGCGATAGGGAAAGAATCCTAAAGCGATGCGGTCTCGGATGTAAAATCCTCGACCCAAAAGTTTGATTTTGATGTATTTCATTGCGATAGGGAAAGAATCCTAAAACGATGCGAGTCTCGGATGTAAAATCCTCGACCCGAAAATTTGAGTTTGATGTATTTCATTGCGATAGGGAAAGAATCCTAAAGCAATGCGGTCTCGGATGTAAAATCCTCAACCCCAAAAGTTTGATTTTGATGTATTTCATTGCGATAGGGAAAGAATCCTAAAGCAATGCAGTCTCGGATGTAAAATCCTCAACCCCAGAAATTTGAGTTTGATTTTTGATGTATTTCATTGCGATAGGGAAAGAATCCTAAAGCAATGCAGTTTCGGATGTAAAATCCTCAACCCCAAAAGTTTGATTTTTGATGTATTTCATTGCGATAGGGAAAGAATCCTAAAGCAATGCAGTCTCGGATGTAAAATCCTAAACCCCAAAAGATTGATTTTGATGTATTTCATTGCGATAGGGAAAGAACCTAAAGCAATGCAGTCTTGGATGTAAAATCCTCAACCCCAAGAATTTGATTTTGATGTATTTCATTGCAATAGGGAAAGAACCTAAAGCAATGCAGTCTTGGATGTAAAATCCTCGACCCCAAAAGTTTGATTTTTGATGTAATTGATTTTGCAAAGATTTGTAGTGTTGATTTGAAAAGTGTGGAATTTTGGTGTTTCGAGAATTTCATGAAAGTTGTAACAGATTTTTGTGGAAAGAAACAGATTAGGAGGGAATATGTAGATGTTACATATCCCATTCAAAAGAGTTGATCGAAAGTTGCTGGTTTGGATTGGATACAATTCTTCGCCATCATATCCGAATTGAAAATCTCGTGGCTCCATGTCAATGGAATTGACCGCTTCCATCCCAAACAAGGGAGAGAGTAGAACAAATTAGATTTCAGATTTGGAAGGTTGAATTAGAATTTGATTGAGATTTGATTTGAGATCTGGAATGTTGAATTTGAATTTGATTGAGATTTGATTTAAAATTTGTGTTTATTTTGTTTGTCCTTTAACGATTCAAATTTGCTTTATCGTTCATTTAATGTTCATGTGAATTTGGCGTTCATCATTTTTTTAGGGAAAGTTTTCTTTTATTCTTTTTGTTTCTTTTCTGTTCTTTGTTCGAAGTTCATTTAACTTTAATGGCGTTTCCCAGTCAATTTGCACAAAAGAGGTGAAGGCCAAAATATGACATGGTCACTTTCATTCCAATCATGTTGAAGATACATCATACAACTCGATCTGGAATACATCTCATACAATCCATGTAGACTCAAATTGGACTATGTATGATCTTTGTCGATCCATCCGAAAAGGCATCTGTTAGAAATCCATGTCTGAATAGTGAGGTACATGGTCAATAAAATCACCTTCCAAGCCATCCTTGCCAAGGATGCCATATGGATGTACGTTGGAGGTGTGATATTTTCCATATAACTCACAGCTCGTAAGGCCGGAGGCTCTCTAGCTCTGGGTCTGGCTGGAAGTGGTAAGGTGTTTTTCTGTCATCCATCCTTCTGAAAATAACTGAGATCCGCTTCATTGGTACTCCCGGTATGCAATGCTTAGCGACATCTGCTCCGTTCCCCTTCAGTATCATGACGGAACCTACCGGTAATGGTATCTTTACTGGCCCTCGGAACTCACTCGGGCTCTGTATCCGGAGTTCGGATCCGAACATGATATTACATTCGTTCGGAAAAGAAGCTGTGCGAAAGGTCGACAAAGTCGTGGTGATCTATGTGCTCGGGGTATGCGGTCACCTCGCTTGTAAATGTTAATAATGCAACGCGTTGGGTATGCAATCCGTTGGCGATACCCTCCATGTTATCATTCTCTTTACCATCCTTTTAATGACCAATGGCATTGGATCTACCTTGCCATGACGGAGTATTCCGGTGGGTTTCCCTTCTGTCTTACGCGAAGTTGTAGCGGCATCCACATTGTATGGTAATTCTCCCTTTCCTCGGCATCCATCTCCGGGGTTACGAGTAAGTGTTTTCTCTTAGGCGGCTCGCTCGACCCTTTCTTTTCAAATCCCGGATGCGGTCCACGATTTGTTGTTGTTCGTATTACGAGAACACGTTTGTATGTAGCTCGAGGCCTTCATTATATTGATCCTCCTGCCTCTAATTCTCTCGAAGTATTCAAAAGTTTGCTTCTCGACATTCCGCATTCTTTCTAGCTCGTATTACGGAATAATCTGCGAAATGGTGAGGCACAGTGACGTCTTGTGGGATATATGGCTCAATCCCTTCGCGTTCTCTTGCATACCTCGGCTCCTCGGGGATGGTCTCCGTCGGGACATCCTCCGGGGTTGCTTCGCAACAAGGTTATGCATTACTAGTGGCATTATCCGGTGGCGTGGTAGCCTTCCTTCTTCGATCTTCTTGAGATTTCCCCGGTCTCTTCGTTATCCTCGGAGGCTAGTCTCCTTTCTTCGGGTTCTCGATGAACCGGTATCCTTGAAGTATATGCATTGGTAGTAGCGATCGCCTCGTGCGTCGGTCCGCTGCTAGTTTAGTTAACATCTTGCGGATACGGTGATTTTTATTTCTTCGCTGAGATGCTGTGAGAGTAGCTCTTCGTACTTCCTGAATCTCTGTGGGCGCGGCGCTGACAAGCCTGCCCTCCGCTGTAGTGACCACAGACTTGATTCTCTTGTCCTTCTTAGTGTTTGTTTTCCTTTTCTTACTGCCGGGTTGGTGGCTTGAGCCACCCACTTTCATTCTTGTACGGTCGGGCAATTCCTCTCGGTCAGCGGGACCCGGTCACTTTCCTCGTATTGCGAGCCTGCTGGTGCGAAGTCCGAGTCGATCTCTATTATCGCTCCATCTTTCACCCTCTTTTCGTCGAGTGCGAGGCTTACGCCATTTCTAAAGTTCGGGACCAACCGCCGTTCGACATTTCCCTGCGAAAAGACGAGGAAAAGGATCAGGGGTTGTACTAAGAACAAGAACATTAAGAAAATGTTTAGACAGAGTTTTCTTTTGTATATATTTTTTAAAAATTCATCAGGAATGAAGTGGGAAAAGATCGGGGAAAAAGATTTTGATTTGGAAGAGAGAACAAGGAAAACTTTATTATCACGATTTTATTTATTTTAGCACATTTTTATTATTTTTGGGTTCGGACCCAGTCATAATTAATTACTTCGCCCGTGCTTCTAGGGATGAAGAATTTATTCCTTCGAAACATCAGGTAGCGTAATATTTCTTCAAGTATCGTCCGTTGATCGGAAGCATATGTCGTTCTCCTTGGCGATTCACTAGTTGGTAAGAGCCTCCCGAGTGGCTCGCCTCGACCACAAACGGTTCTTCCCGAGTGGGTTCAAATTTTTCTCTATCTTGCGGTGTGCGAAAATAGGTCTCTTGAGAACGAGAACTAAGTCACCAACTTTGAAGGTTCTTGGGCGGACCAGTTTGTCATGGGCTTGAACCATCTTAGCTTGGTATAGTTCTAAATTCTGCTGCGCTGCAAGTCTTTTCCCTTCCAGACTTTCTAAATCCTCTAGACGTAATTTGGTATTCTCTTCTGTCGTGATTTTTTTTGCAATTGCAATTTTGAGTGAAGGAAGCTGGACCTCTAAGGGTAACACTGCCTCTGACCCATACACCAGAGAATAAGGTGTAGCTTGAGTCGGAGTTTTGAAAGTTGTCCGGTAGGCCCATAAGGCTTCTAATAACTTCTCGTGCCCATTTTTCTTATTATTGTCCAAAGTTTTCTTTAAAATTTGAACGAGAGTTTTATTAAAAGCCTCAGCCAGGCCGTTTGCCCTTGGATAGTAAATTTTTGAATACCGCCAGTCGATTCCGTATCTCCTGACAAAATTGTTGATTTGCGTGCTTCTGAATGCTGACCCATTATCTGAGATAATCCTGCGCGGCACTCCGAAACGGTAAATAACTTGGTTCTTAAAAAGCGTAGCATGTGGTGTGCTTTCACTTCTACGAGTGGAGCTGCCTGCCGCACTTGGAAAAGTAATCCGTAGTTGCAAGAATGAAACGATGTCCTTTTGAAGACGGTGGTTCTATTGGACCCACTATATCCGTGCCCCGACATTCGAATGGCCATGACACGATTGTCGGATGTAGCACATTTGGAGGTTGGTGTAGAACCACTCCGTGCACTTGGCATTGGTGACGGCTCTTGGCGATTTTCATGCGGTCGGTCATCATCGAGGGCCGGTAGTACCCTAGTCTTTTAATTTTCATTTTCATCTTCGGACCCGGCGGTGAGCGCCACGAGTCCTGAATGCACCTCTTTAACAATTTCACGGGCCTCGGACCCGCTTAGGCACCTTAGCCGCATTTGATCGAAAAGACCTTCGTATAACGTGTTGTTTATTAATGCATATGCACGAGTTCTTTTCTTGATCGGATAGGCTAAAGACCTATCATCTGGTAGTTTTCTTGTTTGCGGGTAGTACATTAATGGCTGTCGCCCGATCTTACTGTGTTTTTCGTCAACTGTCTATAGTCGATTCTTTTTCTTCTTCGATTTGTGTATTGTGTCATGTCGAGTTGTGATAGGACCGACGTCCGTGAGCCGACACTTCTACTGATTCATCTTGTAAGCAGGCAAATTCTTTTGCAGGGCGGGCTAACGCATCTGCTAAAGCATTTTCTTTCCTGGGAATTTTATAGATCGTCACATTCAGAATCTGTTCCAACAACTGTATGACATACCGGAAGTATTGCTCGAGTCTTGGCTTTAAAATTTTGTACTGTACGACGATCTGTTGAATGATTAACTGTGAATCCCCGTAGATGTTAATGTTTGTTATCCCCATTTGAATAGTTAATTCCAATCCTGTTATGAGAGCTTCATATTCTGCTTCGTTGTTTGTACACGGCTCTGCCAAGTGGTAGGAGTATCTTAACATCCCCCGCTCCGGTGTTATAAAGATTAGTCGATTCTGCCTTCACAGGACACTATCACTTGCGATTCTTCGTCTTTATGTGCTTGAAGATGCTCCGTCGAAATATAATTCCCAACGTCGATCATCGGGGTCTTCTAAGCTCATTATTTGTTCATACGGCAAGTCGTCGTTGAGAGGAGATTCTGCAGGCAAAGGGTGTCTTTGCGAGGAAGTCTGCTAGGACTTGTCCCTTTACGGCACGAAGACGCACGAAAGTTATATCGAATTGCGATAATATCATTGACCACTAGCAAGTACGCGGAAAGCGTTGGACGGGTCATCGAAGTATTGCAATGGATTAAATTTCGAGATCGGAGTTGACCTTATGAGAAAGCATGTAGTGCACGAGCTTTTGAGCGGCGAAGATAAGGGCCAAACGGTGCTTTTCGATTGTGGGATACTTTATTTCCGTCGGAAGTAAACGACGGCTTAGGTAGTAAAGAGCATTTTCTTTACCCTCATCATTGACACAGGCTGATAGGGCTCCGAGTGAGTCGTCTAAAGCCGCGGTATAAAGTATCGACGATCTACACGAGGCCGAGGTGCTAAGACGGGAGGTGTCATTAAATATTGTTTAATGTCCTCGAAGGCCTTACGGCATTTCTCTTCCCAAATAAATTTGGCGTCCTTTTTAGCTAATGCGAGAAAGGCTGACACCTACCGACAAGTTTGAGATAAAGCGTCGAAGATATGCCGACTTCCCTTGAAAAGATCGTAGTTGTTTTAAGGTTTTGTGAGGCGGCATTTCTAAGATAACTTTAATCTTTTACAGGTCGCTTTCAATTCCACGATGTCGGACAACGAATCCTAAGAATTTCCGGAGGTGACGCCGAAGGCGCATTTTAAAGGATTCATCTTAAGGTTAAATTGTCTTAATCGTTCGAAAACAATTCTCAAATCATATTGGTGGTTTTCCTTTACTTTGCTTTTGATGACCACATCATCCACGTAGCATTCGACTTGATTGTGAATGAGATCATCAAAAATTCTTGTCATCGCTCTCTAGTATGTTGCTCCTGCGTTCTTCAGTCCGAATGGCATCACTGTGTAGCAATATACTCCGATCGAGCGTTACGAATGCTTGTAAGTTTTTCATCTTACGGAGCCATTTTTATCCGGTTGTATCACGAAGATCCATCCATGAATGAGAATATTTCAGGTGTTGAAGCAATGTCGATCATTAATTGCAGGATCGGTAGAGGGAATTCATCTTTTGGACATGCCTTGTTTAAATCTCTGAAATCCACACAAATTCGATCGACCATTCTTCTTCATGGCTGGTACCACATTGGCTAACCAAGTCGGGTATTGTTCTTCGAGGACAAATTTGGCGTCTATTAGCTTTTTAACTTCGGCTATGACTTGTTGTTCGATTTCTAGACGCATTCTTCGGGACCTTGTCGACTAGAACGAAGTAGGATCCACTCCTAGCTTATGGATTGCGACCTCCGGAGCTAATCACGGCATCTCATCGTAGCTCCAAGCAAAACGAGTCTTTAAATTCCATTAATAACTTGATTATTTCTTCGGAGTCTTCTTTATTAAGTAAGGACCTAACAAAGGTAGGTCTAGGCTCTTCGCTAGTACCTAAGTTAACTTCCGTTAACTCATCTATTGTAGAATTGATCTCTTCTTCGAACTCTGGTGGAGCGTTTCCAATTTGTAAATCTTCAAATTCTTCTGTAGTTTCCATGCAATTTTCATTAGACTCGCAAGTGACAACCAAGCAAAATTCATTATGGTCAGTCGATCCTACTGTGCCGAATCCGAGACCATGCTTTGAATTGGGTGGACGACCGGAGTTATTCCATAATTTTTCAAAATGTTGTGATTGGCCTTTTGTCCATTGTCGAGGTAAGAAACCACACTGAATTAAATTTTAAACATAGGGAGAGTACCACTCAAAAGGTAATTCCATTAATTCTGATGAAGTAGCATCTTCAAATTGTACATTATTTTTCAGTTTTGGAGGAAGGAGAACCACGGTAGAATTTGATGGGCTTTGCACCGCTGCTACGTGCCTCTTTGACCACTCATACCCTCGATCTTATTAGAATGGATCGGGGTTAGGGTCATAGTATGTACATAGTGGTTAATCTTCTCGTACATCGATTTATATTCCTCATTTTTTTCATCTTCGAGAGAGATCCTGAATTGCGGCTTCTTCCGAATTATTGTCGCTGCTTCTTGCTTGATTTCTTTCTCTTCTTCAGAACTATCTTCCCAATCAACATTGATAGCTGGTTTCCTCTGTCCAAGTGTCCTAACGTCTCTACCACGACCTCGTCCCCGGCCTCGACCTCGGATGCGAGTTATGGAGAAACCTTCACCATCTCGCTGCAAGGGAGTGGTGAGTGACTGTTGGACTAGAACTTTAGGTTCTTCGTGGTCCCGAACTTCCTTTGCTTCATTCGTTATGGTATCTCTGGAGAAGATTGTTTTCTTCGAAGGTGCATAATAAGTTGCATCTTCATGGATTCCAATCTCATGTACGGAGAACGGTTGTAAGTCACCTTTGATGCACTTGTTCCCCTCCATCGTAGTATTTGATGCAACGATGTAGAGATGATGGTACCATCCGGTTCTCATGTATCCATGGTCGGCCCGATAGAGCATTGAATGACGTTTACGAATCAATTATGTGAAATTTCGCGGTTGTCTTTGCTAAGTCACCGGTCTTCATTAGCGGTGTTATCGATCCGAGGGCTCTTTCTCCTTTACGGTTGAATCCTCTTAATAACATTTTGTCCGCTTCGAGCTCATGAGCATCAATTTCCAAGTATGCTAGCGTTCGAAGATTCATTATATTGATTGATGCTCCTGGATCCACCAATACTCTGGAGAGTGTAAACTTCCCAATTCTAACTGAAATGTACAACGGTCGGTTGTGGTCTGCTGTCCCAAGTAGTAGATCATTTTCCGTGAAGGTAATACCTCATTGTTCCTTTAACGAGCAAACCTCATCTAAGGAATCTCCGGTCATTTGAGCTAAGCAAATTTCTGGATCAAGCAAGGCCTTGATCGGAAGCTTCTCTCATCTCCTTTGATAAGATGAGAGCATCGTAGATGCTTAGTTTGGCGGTAGTTTCCTAAGATGCGCTAGCACATTGTAGTCCACTTTATTTCCATGTGTCTCGATTTCTTCCCGAATGGGTATTTCTTCTGCCGGGGTTGGTTCTTCCTGAGACGACCACCGCTTTCTTTTATCCTTTGGACCCATTCTCGGAGGTAGAACTCTTCCACTTCTTAAGTTGACTTCTATAATTTCTCCTTAATGCGGTATTGAGTTTCTTGGTGTCTCCTCCGAATCGGAATGACAGGTTCTTCGGATTAGCTTCGAGTACGAAGGCTCTAACTCTATTGTGATTCGGAGCTCCTCGAAACTCGCAAATAGATTCATTGCTTGTTGAACTCTCGTAGCCTCCTTGGTGGATGCCTTCTTTTTCATTGTGATCGTCGAGATTGTGTATGATTTGAGAATTGTTACTTGTATCGGAATCGATGTCCGGATTAGGTTGGTTGTCGCTAGTTACGTGATCGTTAGAAACAGTCAAAACGTAGTCAACGCCATAATCCTTATCATTATAAGATCCCACCGGAGTGAGTAAATAATCATACAGAGTCAGAGGTTCGAGGGATTTCTCCCCCGAATCAGAAACAACCATCCTAGGATAAGCGGCCCCTAGTGCAGCCTTAAGAGTCTCGGTATTTTCTTCTTCATCAATTTTCTTCTTTTCTTCGATCGTCTCTTGTTGAGGTGGTTCTTCTATCGCAAGTGATAGTGCCGACTTAACGGGTTTCGAACTACGAATTGAGGCTCGCACCGAAGTGGTTTGGATGCGATCCAAAATCTTCTTCGAAGACTTTGTCCAAGCGGTAGTCCATCCATCATCAGTTACATAGGGATCTATTGGAACAATGAGATCTGTCGAGATAACATTGACGGAACCTCCTTTCTGGGGTTCCTTCATGTATTCCTTCGGGATCGTTATGTTCCCTTTTCGAAGATTGTCGTTGAGCCAACTTTTGAAGGTAATACAATCTTCTATCTTGTGTACAAGCATCCGGTGGTAAGCACAAAAGTTGGGATCACCTTTCCTGTCGACTACTTCTGGTTTCTTAGGCTCTGGTTGTTGGAAATCTTGAGTCTTCATCGAGCTGCGGAACATTTTCGGCATTGCCTCATTCTTGAACGGATACTCCTTGCTCGAAGCTCCCTTAACGTACGTTGTGGACGAGGCGGTTGTTCATCTCGTTGGGATGAGTCGATAGCGCAGGTCGAGGTTGCTTGGTAATTCGTTGAATTCTTTGCGGCCGTTCGCGGTATTTGTATTGGTTGCTTGCCTTTATCGGCTACTGCGATGATCCCGGACTTCTTTTAAAAAGTTTTCACGGGCTTCGTTTGTACTGTTTTGTCGGTGAAACTTAATTGCTTCGCCTCCTCTTGCAAGCTTCCGGCCTTGCTTAACAACTTCTCGAGAGTCTTAATAGTAAATCCCTTGAGGAGAAGTGCTATCGGACCATGAATGCTCTTCAGTAAAATGCCGACTGCATGCTGTTCTTGTAGTTGTGGTTCACACTTCATACTTAGATTCCTCCATCGAAGTATGTAGTCCACCAAAGTTTCATTTGGCTTCATCTTCTCTACCACTAAATCACATATAGTGATGTGGTGCTGAGCTCCGACAAATCGCTTGATGAAGAGGTTCTCTAATTCGAAAATGTCTTCACCGATCCGTTCGGTAATTCCGCATACCAATCAAAGGCGATCCACGACAGACTGCTGACAAATTGTCGGAAGAGTAAAGCATCACTTCCGCCGGCATTGCAACAACTGGCACGAAAATGTGCAACATGCTGTCGAGTGTTTCTGGTTCCATCAAAGGTCTTGAACAGAGGTGGTACGAAGCCTTTTTGGTATTGTATTGCATCAAATTCTTCGGGGTAAGGTCTACCCGTCCGAATGGATGTCCCGCTCTTTGATTGTGTCAAGGCTTCTCGCACCTGTTGTTCCACCATGCTCTTGATATCCTTTTCCGGAATCATGTTTTGTGTTGCATCCTTTTTTAATTGATCATCCCCGTTGACAGATGTAATCTCCTTTCCTCCGTCTACAATGTGAATAACTTACGGGGTGTTTCTCTTTGGGGTTGAACTTGACTACGGAGAGTGGCTAGAGCTGCAGCCATCTCTTCCATCCTTTTTGCCATTTGGGCGATCGTATCATCTTTCTCTTGAAGCTGCATCCTCATTACTTCTGGCTCCTCTCTTTCGCGAGTTGCAGGAGCACCTTGTGAAGGCGACGAAGCTCGTGTTTCAACCATGTTAATTTCTGCATATTCATAATCCATGAACTCTGACGAGTCGACTTCATCTCCGAATTTCTCTTCTCTTTCTCTTGCTAATCGCTGAATATCAGTCCTTAGCTTTTCCATAGCATCTTCTAGAGGTCTTTTCTGTACATCTTTGCAGTTGTCATGCGATAGCTGTCGGGTTTCTTTCTCATGAGTCCCCTTTACTGCGGTAGCACTTTCTTCGGACTCGAGTCTCCCGACGAGACTTTCCTTCTCGAGTTGTTGTTTTAATCTTAATTGTCCGGTGAGTGGGACGCCATACCATCCTTCTAGCGACGAAGGTCCAGGATCGGATGGTCTGTCGACCAAATGCTTGGAAGGTGGTATCCTCCTCAATTTGTAGTCCTGAAACAACGACGGGTGGACTAGCTTTCATTCTCTTATTTGGCTTTTCCGCAGCAATAGCAGGTTCTACTCGCGGCCCAAGACGGGACTTAGCTCGCACCCGCCCTATCCTTCTTAAAATTTCTGATACAGGGCATTTTCTTTCTTTGCTAACTTTTCTATCAGGGTTTGCAGTCGAGCAAATGGCGTAATTCTAGCCCTTTTCTTACAGCCATTGTTGTAATATGCGGGCTGAGGCAATGCAGAAGCAATCTTGCGGACATTTTCCTCATCCTCTGTGGCGGAGAGGGGATGGAACCTACTTCCTCCCAAAATTGGTATGTATTCGAGCGGCGGTGTATACTCGGCGGTTACGGGATTTCCTCCAGGAAAGCAACTTCAGCAGCTCTGGCTTCTCTAGCAATCCTTCTATTTCTATTCCTCCTCTAAGTCCGTGTCAGTGATGGAATTCTCAAGCTGGACCCGATTTCGAAAATGGAAGGTCTTACAGGAAGATCTGTACCCTCCACGGTAACAAGTTCATCACAGTTTTGAATTTCCTTCCCCTTTAGTACGGCGAAGCCGGGGTAGGTGCGAGAGACAACTAGACCGGTGGGGGTAGCAACAACGGTCCTTCGCGAACAACGGTACTCCTCTCAGTTGGAATCTTTTGCAGAGGAGGGAATTCATGAGTTGACTTGAGGTTGAACTCAATCAAAGGCTTCTCAGTTTTCGGTACTTTGCTTGTGAGTGAAAAGAGAGTGACGTCGGGGATTTTGATGTCAGTGTCCCGGAATCCTTGTCCGAATCGAATGATTCCATTATCAGGCAATTCGTCCTTGAACACAACCAGGTCCAGGTCCGTTGACGAAGGAGAAGATCGGTTTTGGGGCTTCCATTTACGTAGGGTAGATTCCAAGTGTTAGTCCCCGAATCGTGCTTGTTCTTGTCGTAAAACTTATGACGCAAAAGAAAGAGACCGAACACATTTCCATTTATCTTAGTGTATTTGTGGTATTAAAAGAAAATTGTTTTTCGAAAAAGATTTGTTCGTTAGGACAGAGAATTATTAAAAGAAGGAGAGTTGTAGGAAGAGTAAAGGAATTAATTAGGAACTGGAAGAGAAAGTCTTGTAGAAACTTCTCGACCCGCAAGACTGCTCCTAAACTAATACCTATTGGGGGCCCACCCCAACTCAGAAATGAGGTAAAAGGATCTCGGAACCTCTCTGTTTAGGGGTGTCTAAACAGTAGCTCCTAAATCCAAGAGAATGTTGGCTGTACTTTTTCAAGGTAGAAATGAACATAGTATTCCAACGGAAAGAAGGGTAGTTTGATCCACTATGGACATGAATACACTACCGATTTTTGAAAGCAGAACTATCTGATTAAAAATGGAGAGAGGAATTGTCCCCAGCGGAGTGGCCAGAAATTGTCGGCGAATTTTTAATTTAATTTAAGTAAATAATTTGAAAAGTAGTATTTGATTTTGAAAATAATTTTTAAATATGAAATCAAACCGACCTCACATCCCAGATAGTTTATATAAACAAGCGCCGCATCACAAACCGTGTATTTATCCCGAAGAATAGACACATTGTTTGGTGATGGGGCTCGATTAAATAAACTAGAAAATTTGTGACATCCGTTTGGTCTGCGAACCGATTTTATAGGCCGAAAAATTCCCCTGCTTAATATGAAAGCATTAAACAGGGTTTATATTACCTGGGTTCTCAAAATTCCCTATAAGGGCAAGCCCTATAGTTAATTACATCTTAAGTGACGGGAATCACCTAAGAAAACTCTCGATAATAATCGGTAGTTCTGCTCTCGAGAATCTCGAAGTTCAAGTTTTCGAGGATTGAATTTTGGAAATTCAATAGGGAATGGATCAAGTTTGGAACATTTTATTTTGGGAATTCAAAGGAAGAAAAGTAGGAGAAATTACGGATTCGAAGCGAACTTCGGTAATTTCCCGACTATCCTATTGTTTGGCTTGAATTTAGGAAAGTCCTAATATTTATTTAATGATTTGATCTTGCCAATTTTAATTAATTAGGACTTATATTCGTATGACATGATCATACAAATAGCCTCAAAGATGTGAGGGTTTATGTCGTATCGGACGACTACCTCGGAATCCTAAGACTGGTTAGGGCTTAATTTGCAATGCGAAATGCCTAACAAAAAGTTCGAGGATTTATGTTGCACTAGGCAAACTACCTCGAAGTCCTATGGTTTGGTTATTTAATTCTAAGAAAGTTTTGTTGAAGTAGACTCGAGTTTTGCTTGATGACGATGGTCGTCTTTGCCCACCATTCTCCGAGCTCCTTGTTGTTGCAGAGGGTTTAGTTATAGAAGGTGAAAATCAAGAGATGAGAAAAGTTTTCTGGTTTAGAGAAGTCTTAAAATCCAAGTGTTTTTTTTTATGTTTTAAACAAATCTTAAAATTGATTATAACAACACCAGTTAAGATCCCACGGTTCCATCCTTCCGGCATCGTTATTTTTATCAGATTCACTTAGTCCAGATGAATTTGCTAAACTCAACTAAATGAGTTCCACACTTTCATTTAGACCGTGGGAAATCCCGTTAGCAACACGTATGTTACATCATCCGAGGTATTCCCGATCATCCAACAAGACGTTTTAATTTCGTTGTAATTGTAATTTTGTGTTCTGCTTGTGATTAAATTTTGAGTTGTTTTATATTTTGAAATGTTGTGGCGGTGAATTTTATCTTGTAATGACTTTTAATTTAGTTTTGGTTTCAGTTTTAGGGACTATCCTAAAGGTGTGGGTTTTCATGCAACAGTTGTTTATCATGCGAGAAAAGTAAAGTGCATTTGCAATAAAGTAAATTGCGAGAAGGTAAATTGCGATAAAATAAAAGCATACCTGGAGGGTCTTCCGTCATCCTGAGTACACTTAAACACAATTTAGAATATTTAAGCATTTAAAGCAAGTTCTAGGTAAAGCTAAGGGAAGGGTTTTGGTTTTCTACCGATTTCCTAATCCTATAGCTAGTCATTTCCTATGACATCTAGGTTCTCGTGTTTTGGTTTGAGGACGATTTTCTTCATCGAAGAACAATTAAGTTCGATTGTTCTTATAAACATCCTATCGTATTGAGGAAGTGCTTGAGACGAATCTTAAACATCTTTTCAATACTTACAGGATTATTTTAAGTTCAAGAGAATTTAATTATACAATGAATCAATCATCCAGGAGTTCAAGTTTTGTTATCTTGCTCACTAAACTAAGACATTTGAATATCCTATGAGTGAAGAATACTTTTCTTAACACTCCATTTAGGAGTTATGACAATAAGAGCTTTTGAGGGCAAATCGATATTCAAGTGATTTGTGATTTAATTTAATTTCAATTAATGGGCTTAAGTTTGGAATAGTGTTCAAGTTGTTTTAGATTTATTTTTGAATTCTTTATGTCTTAAGTGATGTTATATTTAATTCAATTTAATTTAATTTAATTTTAATTTAATTTAATTTGGTTTAGTTTTAATTTTAATTTAATTTTATTTATTTAATTTAATTTTAATTTTATTTTAACTTGATTTTATTTTTTTTATTTAATTTGGTTTTATTTTTAGTTTTAATTTAAATTTAAATTTTAATTTAATTTTATTATTTTATTATTATTTTTTTTTGATGCTTTAAGGATGATTTAATTTTAATTGTTAAAGTATTAATTTAATTGAAATTTTAAAAGGATTTAATTTAAATGTTTTAATTTTAATTTAATTTCATGATTAAGTTTTTTTAGCATTTTAAATTTTGAATTTGGATTATCATTTTAATTAGGAATTAAATATTATTGAGGTGATTTACTTAGGGATTCTTAGATTAAAGAATAAATTTCTTCTTAATAATATCCACTATTTTAATAATTCCAAATTTTTTTATTATTCTTCAAGTTTAAACGATTATTTAATTAAGGTTTATTTTAATTATTTTCAAATTGCTAGGTAGGTTTCTACCCTTTAATTACCTAAGTTTCAAACATCCAAAATCAATTTAGTATCAAATATTCTACCCACCCTTTTAATTAAACCTAAAATTTTTTTAATTATAGGTTAAAATTTTAATTACTATTTTGCCCTCTAAACTTACTAATTTCATAACTCACTAAATTGAGCTTAAATGAATTTGAAATTTTTATGTAACCTCACTCATATGTCAATCAAGACATTAGAGGAGAAAATGTGATTTTTCTGTATTTAATTTATTTATATAATTATTTTTGGTGGAAAATAAGAATTTTCAAGGAAAATTTAATAACATGACTAAGGAAAAGTTTCTATCCTTAAGAAAATTATGAGACATTTCTAATCACCAGAGGACCATTTGGACCAATTTTGGTGATTTTTTGAATTATATTATTTTTATTATAATTATTCTTAGTTTTGGAGTATTAATTAATTTAAAAATAAAATAAAGGTTGAAAAATGAATTTTATATTTTTGAAAAATCTCTCTGATATCAAGGAAACTAGAGAACCAATTTTTATAATTTTCTAATTTTTCTTTGATTTATTAGAATTATTTTGGTGGAAATGCTAGAAAATACATGTTTTAATTTTAAAATTACCTTAGGGCTTTAAAATTTAATATCTCATCATAGAGACTTAAGATAAATATGGGGTTTGTTCCTAAGTGATTAAAATTCAAAATGTGACATTTTGGTGAATTTTATTATTTTTGTGATTTTTATTATTTTTTAATTATTAAAAATATTAAAATAATGCAAAAAATCAACTTTTTTGGAAAATCAAAATTTTAATTTTCTTAAATTCTCCTAATATCAGAGAGGCTTCAAAACCAATTTGGTGAATTTTTGAAAAGTATTTTGAAAGTTATGAATTTTTAAAGTTTAAGTTTGGCTAAATGGCTCAATCAACCCATTTGATAGGCTAACCAAGTCCAATTGACTTCAAAATTTTATGGTGAGTTCCCCTGATCCTAAAGGTCAGTGGAGAATTGATTTCAAGTCAATTTGATGTATTATTAGCTCTAATTAATTAAGGTTCCATTTTGGGTGTTTAAGCCAATTAGGGTTATTCTAAGTGAGTTAACTCAAAACCTATTTTCCCTAGGGTCCTCTGGTCATAAGAAACCCCTCCAAATTTTCTTAGAATTTATTTCACAACATGCTAATTATCAGAATTAAAATACTCAGAATAGTGACCTAAAATTGAAAAAATCAATAACTCTTCATAGGAGTGGCCTCTGACTTTGGAAAATTCAGGGAGTGTTCCCAAATTCAGAGGCTTCAAAAGCCCTATGGTCTCATGCCATGGTGAATTGTATACATGCATGGAGAATTGAAATAGTGCAGAGAGTAAATTAATAATTAAAAATAAAATACTTAATGAAATTAAATGATTTCTTTTCCACATTATTCTCCTCTGTTCACTGAGCAAGAGGGTATTTTTATTTTATTTTTCTGATTTTCCTGCACAAAGTTATGCATTTTTGAAGTTTAGAGAATTAAATAAATAAGAAAATATCCTAATTTCCTACTTATCCACGCGGCGCCACACCATCCTCGGTAGCTCCGAAAGGCCACGCGTAGTCTTCTGATTCGGCGCCTCCATCTGACTTAGTGCTCCAGGGCCCCGTAGTTCACGTACCATCGCGCTGTCCGGCTCGATCCAGACCGTCCGCTCGATACACGCTCGATCCGACGGCTCCCAGTCATCGTCTACGACTGGTGTGCACCCATGACCGTCAACCTTCTAACCCTAATTTCTCACTCGATTCTCAAAGGATTTTTGTGTTCTTATGCTCTATGGATTCGTCTTGAGGAGACGAACACATCCATATGGTAAACATGTATTGAAATTGACTCAAATTAAAAAGAGAATCTCTGTAAACTCGAGAAGAAGAGTGAGTCTATACCTTTGCTCAGAGAAGTGAATCTTCGATCTGAGAGTTGTGTCACCTTCGATTGGGTCCAAGCAAGCTCTAGATGAAGTCCCTTGGGCTGGTGAATTGTCAGGTATGATTTCCACCACGGTAGATTACAAAGCTTGGAGTGCGGAACGGATGGGTGGCCTGGATAAGGGGCTTTTCGTTGGTAAACTCCTTCTCTTAGTCCGAGTGAAGGTGTAGGACCAATCAATTTGGGGATTGGCTCGTTGTGGAGAAGTGTCTTGGTTTTGGGCTTGGATTTCGACTGCGAAATTGAGCTCGCGAGAGAGGAAATGGCGGGGGATTTCGGTGGGGATCAAGTTCTCTATGTGTGGGGAGTAGTCTGGAATGATTTTGGCAGAGTTTCCTTAAGGTTGGTTCAGCACCTCCTCCATGGCCGAGATAGGTGGTGTTTAAATAGGAGAGGCTGGAGGGCCTCCCAAGGGGAGTTAGGGCTTGGGATCAGCTACTTAGGTCAAGGGAAGAATAGCCATGGCAGCCACTGGACTTGGGGCAGCTCAGCAAGGGGGAATTTGAATGTTGGCTCACATGTGAGCTCTCGGGTGTGGTGTTTTTCGGAGATCCAGGTGGCTGGCCAGCAAGCATGGGTCACCCTCAGGTTCAGGTGGGTCAGGGCTGCAGGTTTGTGCAGTCAATTGGGCCTTGCCATGTGTAAAGGGGGTGGCTTGGAATGGAATGGGGAAGAGGCCATTTTGGCTTGGTTTGGATCAACCCATGTGTTTGGGTTGGGTTCACCTCCCATGACCTGGTTTTAGGCTGAGAGAATAAGTTAGGTCGACTGGTCGAAGGTGGTGAGGTCTCTTTCAAGAATATTTAGATTAAATTTGGGTTAAGGGGAATCATGGTTAAGGCTAATGACTTTAGGAGATTAAGGAAAGAGTCTCCTCCTTTTTCCCAAAATGGCATGGTGACATGTAAAGAGGCTCTCATGGCTTCCATGTGGCTCATGCATGGCTTCGTGGCTTGCACTATGGCTTAGGATGGCTTGGCTTGATTTCATGGAAGTAGAATTTAGGAATTTTGGTACTTTGGTGGAGAATTTTCATGAAGCTTGATTTGGAATGGTTTAATGATGATCTTGAAACTTAGGGGTGATTTTGATTAAATTGATGATGAGGGGAAGTGTCATGTGGGCTTTGGATGAATTTTGGCCCTTTGAAATGGTTTTAGATGGGCTTATAAAGTGATTTAGGGAAGTGGGTTTTTTTTTATTTTAGGATGGGATTTTGGGTGAAAATTTTGTGAAGGACCATGTCAAATAAATGTTGCAATTGGTTTAGGGATGTTTCATGAATGGTTTGGAGTCAATTTGGTGTGATTTGGAATTGAATTGGTTTGAATTTGGGCCTCTTTGGTAAATGGCTCAATATAGGTCAAATTGGGCAAATTTGGGACAATGTTCGGCTAGGGTTGAAATTGATGTAAAATTAATGTTGGGAAATTTTTATGGGAGTGTTTCAAAGAGGTTTTGGCTTTGGTTGGGTTTTGATTTTGGGGTTTGGGCTTATTTGGGTTAGGTTTGGGTCTAGGTCAAAATTAGGCCTTCTAGCTTTGGGTTGAATTTGAGTGGGGTTTGGGTCTAAATTTTGGGTAAATCATATTAGTTTTTTGTTTGTGGGGATGTTAAGGAAGGTTTAGAAAAGGTTTGGGGTTAATTGGAGTTGAATTGGGTTAGTTTGGGCTAAGTTTGGGTCATGGGTCCAAATTGGGCTTTAAGGTCAAAAGTGAAATTGGATTCAAATGCCAATCAAATTGGACTTAGATTTGGTCTATATTGGTGTTGGGGATGTTGAATTGAAGATTAGAATTGAATTGGACCAGAATTTGGGTCAATTGGGTAGGTTTGGTTTGACATTGGGTTCATTTCAGGTTAAAATGGGTCAAATTGGGTCAAATTGGGGATTTTGACAAAAGTGGGGTAAATTGACAAAATTGGCCCATGGTGTAGTTGAATAAAATGAAATTGGGAATATTTGGGATTTTCTGGAATTTTCTGGGAATTTTTTGACTATTTGGATTTTTTGGCTAAGAGGGGTATTTTGGGTATTTGGAGGGTATTGGGGGGTATTTTTGGAATTTTGAGTATTTTGGGTAAAAAATGGTCAATTTGAGTGGTGGGAGAATGTTTGAGATTGATTTTGAGGAGTTTGGGTGATTTTGGAGAATTTTGAAAAATTTGGGTAATTTCAAGGGTTTTGGGTAGAAGTTTAGGCGGGTGCAGGGTCCGGGTGTCAAAAATTAAAAATTTAGAAAATTGAAGATTAGGTAAATGTAAGTGGAATGAAATCATTTTGGTTGAGTCATGAAGCCATATCAAGCCTATATGAGTCATGAGAGGACTCATTTGAGGCATTCATTATGTTGTTCCTAACACTCTTAGCGAGGGCTTAGGGGTTAAGGACTATCCATGTGAATCACTTTCATGAGTCAGGAGGTCAAGTTGGGTATAGGTGTAGTTTTAGGAGGTGTGTGAAAGTGTAGTGTACAAGTGTAGTGTGTGTGTAAGTCAGCCCTTCAACAGACCAGGCCACCTGAGGCGATCCTAAGGCCAAAGAGTCATATAGGAACTCATCCTTTAAACTTCCACATTTGATTTCAACCCTCTAGGTGATTAGGGGTCTACAATCAAGTTTTGTGGAGTTTGCGGGGAGTTAAGAAGTGGTTTGAATTTCTAGGTGATGGGTTTCACTTCAGTCCTCTAAGATAGTCGAAGGAAAAGCTCAAAGGCTAGATCCTAAAATCTTAAAGAGAGAAGAGAAGACCTCATCAAAAATGAGGTCAACAAGTGGTAATGCCTACCAACCTTGGCCATCCAATCATGCCTAACAAGCTCTCGTTAGCCTAGATGACTGGCAACACCTATTAAGGTTTCACCATCCCAATCGACCAAGCTAGAGAGTAACTAGGTTTTGGGCCCACATTCTTTAAAATACAAAAAAATAACCTATAAACACCCTACTAACGAAGGAGTATAAATATAACTTCATATTTTATACCCCATTTCTCTATAAAAAGAAGATCAATCTAAGAATAAAAAGTTACACTCTTCTCTCAAATCACTGTTCATTACTGTGCGCTTATCTCTCTCTCTCTCTCTCACCACACACGCGCATGTCTTACACAATTTTTCGGTTGTAATTATTAGAAAGCTCTTGATTCAACAATTTCACAAAGAGAAGAATATAAATATTAATTAATTTTTTATATGATGCATCCATCTTAAAATAAATCTGAAAAAATTTATCTTCATATTAACTAAAATTTAGCCATAATTTCTTGTATTAATGTCTCTTTATAGAAATATTGTGAGAGAAATGTCATTTTTTTTAATGGACATAACAGATAATCAAGATTAAAATGTATTTAGTATGAAATATAAGATTTTTGTATGCACATCATTGGGTTGTTTAGATATAAGTATTGGGGATTCAAGAAAATAAAAAAATATAGCATAAATGAAATTCAATGCATGTAGAATATTTTTTTTTAGAAGATGAGCGCTTGAATCCAACAGTTTGGTGTGAATTCTTTTTGGGTATTTGATTGATCATATAATAAATTGACATGATTAATTTTCGGGGTTTGACGCATTGAAAACTTAGTCTTTGTTTTACTTTTCAATTAGTTACATGTCAGGATACTTCTTTTCCACACAAAAAAAAAATATTTTTAGGAAATTTACATCCATTTTATGCATTTCTTATATATTTACATATCTAACACCTAAAATTTAATATTTATACTTATACCACATGGAAGTCACATATATATATATATATATATATATATATATATATATATATATATATATATATATATATATATATTATTTTCATTGTTAATAAGTTAATAATGATGTTATTTCTTATGTGATATTAACGATTTTGGTGTTATGCATAATAAAGTATGGGGATTAGACATGTAAATATATAAAGATTGTGTGGTATGTATGCAAATGAACCAATATCTTCATATAATTATTAGGTTAAGCCACCATTGTGATCATTAGGGCGACACAATATTATATAGTTTATTGAGTTGTTGTTTGGAAATATAAGCAATAATGGCGTCAAAGGTCCATACCCAAAATGATGAGGAACCATTGATTGAGACTTGTGTGGTCGTAACATAGATGCACGAGTAAGCACACTGGCCCGCCTATTTAGTGCTTGAATCCGATGGCTAGGGAAGCAAGTAGCGAAGTCCAAAAGTATGTAAGCTTTGTTTGACTATTAAATTGTTGGGCAATCAACTCGGATGTTAATGTTCAACCAATATTTATTCAAGACAAATGGCTATAGACAAATTCAAAAGGATTATTTAGTTTCATTTTTTCGAAGCATTTTTCTCTCTAGCTAAAAGTACATTATTGTTAAATATTTGTTCAGGCTCTTAGGAGCCCAATATAAGCCCCACAGGTCAAAAAACTGAAAGCTTGGAAGGATGACACCCAAAACAACCCCCATAAACAACAAAACTGAGCGCCAGGAATGCCAACACCTAGTCTGGGCGCTTAGGCGCTAGGCCCTCACGCTTAGGCGTCTAAAAAAACCTCGAATCAACTCCAAATCTAAGTAGTCGGAAAGCCAGTGTCCACGTCCCAACGCTTAGGTGCCGGACCCCAGTGCCTAGGCACCACTCCTCTGTCAGATCTCAATGTTCCTCGAGATTTTCACTGAATATAGACCGAAACAACCCCCTAAGCAGTCGTGAAGGGTAGATTTTCTTGGATAATGGGAAGATATGCATGGGAAGAGAAAAGATGGTCATGTGTGCACATTTTTTGAAACTTGGAGGCATTTTGGAGAGAAGTGATGCATATTATTTTCAGCAAAAGGGGGAAGTTAAAGTGGTTTTTTTCCTTGGTTTCCTTGGAGTTCTATGGGCTGGTCTTAAAGTTCTTTTGGATTTTTGAGGTGGAGATCTTCTAAGAAAGTACAGAAGAAAAGTTTCATCTTTCCCCTCACATACTTCCCCAAAATCTCACCTTCTTCCTCCATCAATTCTCTTCTGCTCTATACTCTTCTTCTTCCTTGACCATTTTCCATGAGTGTGTGAGGGAGTTCCTGGGAGGAGCTATGTTGAAGAAGAAGGAGAGCTTCATTTCTCCTAATGAAGAAGGAGAGCTTTGTTATAGCAAATTCAGAGCAAGGAGAAAGCAAAGAGAATGCTTCATCAACCTTCATGCGGTGAGAAACTCCTCTAAAATTCTGTTCTTTCCTTCTAGCGAACCTTTAGATTCTATGTGAGATGTGATAAGGATAGGTTCTATGTTAGAAGAAGCAACATAACTTAGGTTGCTTGATTTCTTGTGATGCTCAACAAATCCACAAGCTAAACCCCCATAACCTTAGCACTGAAACCCTATATAACTGAGATCTCATTGTTGTTATGGCGGCTTTGCCCTTTTTGAAGGAATAGGCGAAATTCTTTAAACATGGAGAATGAAGAATTTTATCCTTTCATTCCCTAGGTTACCAAACCCTTTACATTAAGAAACTTTCATTTCACGAAGATTTTCTTACTAGCGAGGAATTTTCATGGTTCAGCCATGTAATTCGGAGGTAAACCTCTTATAGCTTCATGTGAATAAGATGGTTGGACATGCCTCTTCATCACCTATCCTAGGTTCTCCATGACATCGCTAGGATGAGTCTGATTTTGAAGTAAAATTTGATCAGCTCTCATTTTTTCATGTAATTTCATCCATGTCACCGCATTGCTTGAATTTCTAAGCTATGCATGAAAATATCAATTTTTTCATGCATTTTAGACTGTCCGCTTACATCGGCTTGATCGACCTTTTATGTTGGTTAAGATGATCAATTGTTTCTTGGTGACTAGGAAACAATTGACCTTTTCCATCAACATGATTAATCGACTACTACCAGCTCGATTGATTCAACCATTTTTTGTTGACTTGATCGATCGATTGCCATTGGTCCGATAGGTCCATTGACCTCTTCTGGCACAATCAACCAATCGACCCTTTTTTGTCAGCTCGATCGATTGACCGCCACCGGCCCGATCAGTCAATGTATTTGTTCCATCAACATGATTGATCGGCCGCCATTGGCCTAGTTAATAAATCAACCCTTTTCTATCAACTTTTTTCATCGACTTGAACAACCGACCACCACCAGTCTGAGTAGTCAATCGACATCTTTTGTCAACATGATCGATCGGCTGGCATCAACCCTGTCAGTTAATCGACCCATTTTTTCTTCGAAATGATTGATCTTCTACCACTGGCTTGATTGGTCAATCGACCGCCTCCGTCGATATTGAGCAGACGTCACCAGCCTAATGAGTTAATCAATGACCTCCGTCGAAATGATAGATCGATCGCCTCTGGTTTGATTGTATTTATCAATCTGTTTCAATTGAACGTCACATTATTCCATGTTTTCACACTGCTTGTATTACCACATTCAGACTAGCATCCTGATGTGCACTTGTGAGCATGTGTCCTCATGCGCTCATAGCAAGTATTAGTGCCACAGTTGGGCACATTACTCTATGCATCTGCTTCTTGACATTCTCACATGTTATTATGCATCACATCTTATGCATTCGCATTAGCATTTTTATGCTCTTGGATGTTTTTCTAGCATATCATCTTTTATATTTGTGACTTGCATGAATGAATTCTACACTTGAGGTTGTGTTTTCACACACTCACCTTTAACATTCATGTGTACTCTTTGGGGATGGTTGGCACATTAAGCCTACAAAGTATGTAATTTTCCTTAATAAGTATTACATTACTTCACTTCCTACAATAACATTTAAGTACACCATGGGCATATTGCATCTTTTCACTGGGCACGGATCTTGCTTCCCTAGCCTTTAAACCCACCTAATGCATAATATATTTTCATTCAGATAAACGATTCTAACCTAGTCTGAGTCACGCTCTTTAGCCTCTAAAACCCACTTGGTGTCGGGTCATACCCTTAAGACATCATTCATGTTATGTCATGTGTGTGCCACATATCACAAGTGAACTACCCATCTTGTGTGTTTATTTGTTTGCATGGTGCATCATATATTGTGTGTGCCTGCAACTTGCCTATGTGCTTAGTCACTATTAGGGCAAGGTGAAATTCCTATACGGTGTCACATACCTTAGATTACCAAGCACAACATCGATCACGTGATATGACTTGAATTTGTATCTTTGCACTATCGACATATTTGTCATTATTATATGCCACCATATACTTATGATGATTGTTTACTATATAGTGATTGCTCCTACCTTGATAGAATGGTCAAAACTTGGATCACTTTGCATTTGCTCGTGCATTCATCGATTGTCTCAATGACAAAACTTGCTTGTTAGTAGAGTGACCCATTGTTGATCGTGGCGCATTAACAAGTATTGCTTGCGGGGATGTCTCGGTAAGTAGTGCAAGTTATCATATCATGATTAGCACATGTATATTGTGCTATGGTTTAAAGGGATCTAATAGGTGCCACTTAAGCCTTTTCTTTTCTTAAGACCTATTTTAAAATATTAAAAAATTATGATTTATTACCCATATGCATCAAATTTCAAAATCTTTTTTGAAACCATTGAACCCTTAGCTTAGAACATACATAAGATCAACCTTTTAAAGTTTTTGTTCAGACAAAACTTGCATTTAGTTGCATCTCTAGGAATCTTTAGATTCTTAGGATGGGGCTAGGGTCAACGATCCAATCAAAACATACACCAGCATTTTACCCACACTTTCTGGCACACATAAAGATGTCATGACTAGGACGCCTTATTTCTAAATGCTTGCTAGACTAGGGCGAGAGTGTGGCTTGTCTTTCATATTTATGGATATTATTCCATGGTTTTCACCCTAGTTAGGCATTTTTGTGTGCTAATTTTTGTGTTTACTTGGTTTTGTGAGACGTGCACCAAGATTTATAGAGGAATTCTTTTTGTAGGGTGTCACATTCATTAGAGAGGAGCTTAATCACTAAGACTAACATATTTTATGCAGGTGCTTTCTTAGGTCTCCTCCCTCCATACGTGGTCTATTTCATGTTGTATTTTATAACTTGTATCAACCCCACTATTTTGCAGGTCAAGTATTTTTTTTTAGACATTGATCTTGTTCCTTTTCGAGTCCTTAGGTAGAGTATTTATCAGATGTAAGGTATGGCATGGGTTCTGTGGTGCCTGATTGGTGGAACCACGTGATGGGGACTAGGAGCAGCATGTTTGTGTCTCGTACCTTAATTCTAAATTATCTTTGATGTATAACATTAAGACTAGGCGTGTATATGTGGTGCCTGGCCCATTTTTTGTTCTCTTGGGATTTGTTGCCGATCCAACGACACTCTCCTTTTATTTTTTATATTTAGCCTGTTTACATTGTACATTATACTTGTCATGTCCTCTTTCTTGATTGTATACTCTTTAGTAATCATGCAAAAATGTAATTTTAGACTCTCCAAGGACCTAAAATTATAACTTTTTCTACAATAGCTTAATAAAATATTAAGATTAATTAAACATTAGGTTTAAAATATCTCAACTTTTCAAAACCTATTTTTACTTTCCTGCATGGCCTTTGGGCCAGATTTAAAACAATTTGCATAGCATGGCTATAACCTAAGTCATCCCTAAAGTGTCGTTAATTGCATCATACATACATGTCTTTAAGAGAAGTCCAATTACTTCTTCAACCTATCTGGCCAAGCATAAGATTCTACTTAGGAGATTGTTTAGCGTGCTTAAAGTGTTTTAGGCTTCCCTGACCAAGATAGAGAATAAGGGGTTTTTTGGTCAGGTTGGGTTGATTTCCTTCACAACTGGGTAGGCTTAATGTTTCAACAGCTTAGGATGACAGATCCATGGTATTATGACCCACCTATCTCTACCCAATTATAGGACTAGAGTACAGGTAGACCACTGTCTGATTAGGATATGGAAATTCACGATCCACCCTAATGGTTCGATTAGACCTAAAAGCATAGTGTGGACCCTAGGGGACATCCTAATTTTTTCATAGGCCCCAGTCACCTATGAGCTTTTATCCATTTGGGCTTGTGAGAAACTCACTTAGTGTGAGCTCAGAAGGCATCAAAATGGTCAAATAAGATAAGCATCCTTTGACACACCCCTTTACTAGTCATCACTTGAATGTAAGCAAGATTCCTTTAAATAAGTGTATTATTGGAAAATCCTCATGATGAAATTAACTAAAGGGATATAATCCTTCAAGAGTTGCTCTTTTCCCCAGAACAAAAAATGTTCTTTTTGGTTCTTGGTGATAGGCTCTTATGTAGGGATTCTCTTTGTGGATGAGATGGTTCAAGGCATTTTGATTAGGTCTTGTCCTACACATAAATTCTTGATTCATCGCATGAAGTTTACCCTAAATAAGTTCTCCATATTTTTTTTGTAAATTTGTCTACCTAGTTTCTGTCTTACATTCCTCATTTTATGGTCTCTTCTCTTCTCTGAATTGTTCTGATGATTAAAGTAAGAGGGCTCTTTGAAAAGGGAATTCTATGATGATGACTAAATAGGCTGATACTCCAAGTTTACAAAAAGAACCACAAATAACCGTAAATAAATTTCCATCATTTGGCGCGTACCTTGAGGCATGAAATGAATCTCAAGATAATATTGTAAGAAATATTCAATCTTTAATTAAAAATCATCCAGAACTCTGATTTTAGCAAAATTACAATGAAACTAAGCAGGTAAATGAGACAGACTCAATAAAATAAAAATCAGTTCAATTCAAGCCAAATTAATCACATATCAAGTTGTTAAACCATATTTGAAAGATTTTGTGCTTATTATAATGCTAAAAAATTCCATATCTAACGAGATTATAGTCAAATTGAGCTTCTTAGTGAAGCACATAAAACGAGCCCATGATATCTCAACTCTATCATCATTAAGGCACTCAAATGTTCATCGAACATTGTTTAATCGAGGGAATCTCTCGAGGCCGTCCAATAAGTTGGAATAATTTACTTATTTTTCTACAGAGGTCTCTAAATCTATCAATCGAGTCGAAACCCCAACTTGAGAGAGGATCTAAACCTCGAACTAGAAGAAGAATGAAGTTTGGATGAGGATCTGAAGTCTCACATTGCTTTTGCACCATAGATCTAAAGAATATCTCCTGCTTTTGTAGCTGCCAACAACCATTAACCACCACCTACTAAACACCATGATCACCATTGTCCACCCTCTACATGTTGCATGAAAGTTGGTACGGGTTTTGCAAAGTGAGGAATAACAACTATTGCCATTGAGTCATGAAGCATCATGCGAAGCAGTTCATCATCCCAAATTTAATGCAAAACTTAAATGACATTATACTGAAGCTCCAGAAAGTACTCCTTAATATGGCTGCTGGCGTAATATGGACAACAAGCAAATCTATGCATGGCCATTGTAACTTAAGAAAATGTGAACGGTTGTCTACTTGTGGGACAAGGGTCTGTATGTGTAATCACGAACTCATAGTAGATCATTTCAACTGAGTCAGGCCTCATGATTTTTTCCCTTTCTATGTTTTTCATGTAAGAATTTTTAGTGTTTCTACATTTGAATTTTATTATCTTAGTGTGTATTGGATTCTCATGCAACGCTAAGATGATAACTCATTAATTTACCACCATAAATTCTCTAGCTCACATCAATTTGGCACACCTTAGAGGAAGCAATGTCCCATTTTTCTCAATCTTCAAGTCTAAGACACCAAGCCTCTACTTCATTTCCTAATGATACACATTTTATAGCTAGAAAATGACCTCTTTTGCACCTCTGAAGCATTCTTCAATGTGAGAGGGGAGGGGGGTTTGAAACTTTCATTACAGTCTTCAAAGGTCATTCAAATTAACAATCTTGGCAAGACCACGGTAGGTAGTCATCCCACTTCTCATTTATACATCAATTCTTCGAGAACAATGTTTAGACCCAGGGAAACATTCATTGCAAAGAGCGCTTCCTCAAAGATCCTCACCATAATAGAGTTCCTCTTTAACTAGAATTGAGAAGTTAATCTCATAAAGTTTCATAAAAGGGCTACTTAACAAGGTCATGTTGAAAACCCCAAGCTAATCTCATAAAGTTTGGTTTGTTTATGTTTTTAGTGGTAGTAATTTGGAGTTTTTTTAAACTAAATAGAGTTTATTTGACCTTATTTGATGATTTAGAGGAGTCAGAATGAAAATTTGGACATTTGACAGACCTGTGCTAAATTGAGCACTGGTGGCTAAGCACCGTCAAGTTAGCGCTTAAGTGCCGGAGTTACAAAAAATGTGAAAAATGAGCTTCTAGAAGCCTAGATCGTAGGGAAGAGGTTTTGGAAGTTATTTTGGAGTTTTAAAACGTATTGGGGTAGTTTTAACACTTCCCAAGTCTATAAAAAGAACATGATTTAAGGGAAAAACTTGCCCCAATCATTCCTAAGTCTTAAGAAGAGTATTTTAAGTACATCATGTCTTCGTGGGAAAATAAGATTAAGGAGAAGCAAATTCTGACAAGAATAAGTTCATTAGTGATAGTGCTAAAGAGTTATTTAATGGATTTTTCGCTGTTAGTATTCAAGGGATTGCAGAAATGATTGCAAAAATTGAAGCCCGACTTACTTCAATGGAAGCAAAGATCAATGAAATTAACTTACAGTTGGAGCACATGGGATGGCAACTCAAGATGCAATTCAGTCATTCAAGATACATGGAAGAAGTGGATAAGGCAATGTTTTTGAAGAACAAATGGATTGAAAAAGAAGATGTAAGAATGAACAATTATCGCACGTTTTATCAGATTTATATTTCAGAAGGGTCAAATGAGAATAATAGTGGTCCTGTATATAATCAGCCTAATGGAGAGTGGAATTAAGTATGTTTTGTTTTTATATGTTTGGTGTTCTTATGTATTTTGTTTAATATGTTTTGTGTTCTTATCTATTTTGTTTGGTGTGTTTAGTGTTTATGTTTGAGTTTTAATTACGCCTGATGATGTGATAGCTACATCCTAGAGATGTAAACTTATCAGTATGAGATTAAGTCTTTTGTATATAGAGAATTTCATCCTATATATGTGGATAGAAATTCTAGGATTGTATTAAGTGTTATGTTTGTTTTATAGAATATAAGTTTGTGTTTATGTGAAATTTGTTTGGAATCGATGAATATTTAACATTTGAATTGGAATTTTGGAAGATTTATGGGGAAGAGATAATCAATTTGAAGAGATTAAGGGTGATTAACGAAGTGGTTTAAAGCATTTACCTTAATTGTGAAAATCTGGGTATTGGTGGCTAAGGGCCAGAGTGTCGGCGCTTAAGCTCCAAATTTCGAGTCTAAGTGCCGAAGAGTTTGCGCTTAGGCGCCAGTTCGCAAAAATTGGTTCCCAGCATTTAAAACTCGTGAATCTCCATTTTAACTCCCTGTTCATATTCAACCTATTATTTCACGTGAGTGAGAGTCTAGGGCATCCTTGATTTGGACCATTTAAGAGCTGATCTCAACAAAAATTTGTAGATTTGGATTCCTTGAGGTAAGACCACTACTCCTAAGTAAAAATTTTTAATTTTCACCATGTATTTTGAGTACATTTTGGAAAATCTTAAAATCACTATTCATGGTGAAAATTTGAGAAAAAACTTAAGAAATTGCTTGGATTTAGTGGAAACATCTTTTGGAAGATAATTTAGCAAGTTTAGTTTGATTTTAGAATTTATGGTAAATTTTTCATAAATTTTTAGAGATGGCTCCAAAGCCAAAGCGAGCAAGAGGAAAGATGAAGTTTTGATTCCGACAATTTTTTTAGTGCGAAGGCTGAGGAACGATACGTCGATGGGTTGCAGTCACATAAATTGATTCCTGAAAGAGTGTTCAGTAAGCTAGGAGAAGTGATTGAAGATATGATTGCTAGGAGGAACTGGGAGAACTATTGTTGCTTCTTCGCTGTTGCTGTTCTTTCTGTTGTTAGAGAATTTTATGTGAATTTGCCTGCATCAGAAGAGAATTTAGTGATGGTTAGGGGGCAAGATGTGAACTTTTCTTCTGGGGTAATTAACACTTTCTATCATGCTTGCCTCTGCTATGCTTTGATTTTATTCTAATTTTCATCCTACGAAGGGAGAGTTAGATGAGATAATGGGATTTTTTATTGATGGAAGAGGATTATGGAAAATAACAAATGATAGAAGAGTGAATTTTCCTGCTTCCAAATTAAACACCACTTCTAAGGCATGGCATTATTTTATCTCTTCTAAAATGTTGCCTTCAAGTCATACTAGTGAAGTGATGAGGGAAAGAGCTATTTTGAACCATTGCATTCAGCAAGGGAAGGCTCTAGATATTGGAGCGATCATTTATGATTATATTGTGAATTATGCCAAATCTACCACTACTGCAGGTATGGGATTTCCTTTCCTGATTCATTCAATATGTGAACGGTCTGAAGTGAAATTTGAAACCTAGGAAGAGGTACTTCAGCCTTTGAAACCTATCACCAGTGTAAACATTGGAGCTTACACTGTACATTCAAAATTCGGTTGAATAGGAGGATTTGGTAGGGCTTCTACTGCTTTAGCTTCTGCTGCATCTACTTCTCGTGCTACGACTTCACATGCTTCATCATCTACTGATTCACAGACTGGGTTATTAAGAAAAATATTGAAGAAAGTGAGTCTTACTCGAGAGCATCTGAAAGATATAGATGGTAAGATGGATAATGTGGAGAGATATATTGTTAAACATGATGAGTATGAAGAGAATTATCAGAATTATTTCGATAGACTGATTAGAGGTGATCAGAGTGCTGAGATGCCCTCTCATCAATTCTACATACCTTATGTGCCATCCAGGGATTGGAACGAGCAGGATGATGTTGATGAGGATGAAGAGTAGATGTATGTTGTTTGTTTTATCTGTTGTGCTTTTGTGTAGTTTGTCTAGTATTTTGTTTGATGATTGTGTTGTGATGTGAACTCTGATAGTATGCAGATTGTAGTTGTACTATTTATCTGTTATGCATATTCAGATGTATTATTGTTGGATTGATGTTTTATATGTTGCTTTGAGTGTAGTGTGTGTGGTAGTAAATGTTTTAATGTGTATGTTGTACTACAGTTTTTTTTAGGGGTGTACTTTAATTCTAAAACTGTTAGGAGATTAGAGAACACTATAGAAACTACTATTTAGGAAACTGCATGCTTTAAAACTTTACAAAAATCTACCACTACCATTTTATATCTAATATCAGTGTGATTTCAGTTGGTATGTATTTGCTTTGAAAACCTCCACTACTGTAGAAGTCTTTTGAAATTTTTACTTTTCTTGTTATAAAAAGAAAATGTTTTGAAAAAACTGAATTTAATTTCATTTTACTCATGTTGTTTAAATTGTTATACTTACATATTTAGGATATTTAAATTCCTGCAAGCATGTTATGTTAGTCTTCAATTCTCACCCATGTATCATTTCTTATGCTTAAATGTTTTACCCTAACTAAAAATTAAAGTTTGGGGGGGGGGGAATTTAAAAAAAAAATAAAAAACCTAATATTTTATTTGTTCTCAAGAATACTTAAAATAAATCTTATTTCTTGATTGAGAACAATTATGTATACGAAGTTATATTAGGGGAACAAAAATTTTGAATATAGAAATGAATAAAAGAATTTAGTTGAAAATTTATAGTAATCATGAAAAACTTAAAGTTAAAATTTTCTTAGTGAAGAGATGTTAAATATAGCTATCTATCTTTAGTAAGAAATTTTATATTTTTGGATAAATAGAAGATTTGACTTTTATTCTACAAAGCTTAAATTTCTTTTATTGCGGAATAATTATCAAATACTAGTATTATGATTTTTAAGTGAAAGATATATATCTGACATTTATTTTAAATGGAATGGTGAAATTCAAAATCATTAAAGGTCTATCCAGATAAAGTATTCCTTGCCTTAGAAAAAAGAAAAAAAAAAGAAAAAGAAAAAGAAAAGAAAAAGAAAAAGAAAAAGTGAAAATAAAATATAAAAGGGAGGAGAAGCTTAAGGATTTAAGGGCCTAATCAAAAGTTGGTTCCATACCCAAAGTTTAACATATAAGTTCTGAGAAAATCTAAATCTTAAGGTTATAATATAGTAAGTAAAATTATTTTCAAATAAAGATTTTTAAGTGAGAAAAATAAGATGTTTGAATCCTATATTTTGAAGAATCTACAAATATTTATGAATTAGATAGAGACTTATATTTGTCATTTTTCTTTCCTTAAGAACTTTCTAAACTTTAAGTTGATCTTAATTACTGAAATTTTTTCTAAATTTGACTATTTGATTTCTAGAACAAAATTTTGTTATTTTCCTAAGAAACTCATTACATAATTTGCATATTAAAATTTTTCTACGAGATTAACGGTCACTTGAGGACAAGTAACATTTTAAGTTTGGGGGATTTTGATACACCTAAAATATATAGTATTTTTATGCACATTTTTATACCTATTTTTGATGATATTGCACTTTAACGGAATGTATTTTGTGTTTTTCTTGCAGGTATAATGAAAATGAGTGATTATGATGAAAGGATCAAAATTGGATCAAATTTGGAGCAAAAAAATGAAAAATGAAAATTTGGGCACTGGCGGCTAAGCACCGCTGGGCCGGCGCTTAGCCGCCACAGTTAAAAATTGAGTTTAATTTAAATTTGGTGCCATTTTCAAAGGGGATGGGATGCAACTCTTGGTGGTAACTTCCATAACTTCCTTTGGGCGGCAAGTTTGAATGAAGGGGTGCATTCTTTGGTGGATACATTGAATCTGGACAAATATTAAAGAGACACCAAGGCACCTTTTGGTTTAATATAAAAAGAGAGTCTTAGGAAAAGTTAAGAGCTCTTCATTTGCATTTTGAAGAGAGTTTTTACAGAGTTTTTATTTTAGTTTTAATTAGGAGTAGGAGTAGAGAGTAGAAAAGATAAAAGGGTAGGATTGAAGCCTTCTTCTTTCCACTTCTTTTCTTTCCTTTAGTTTAGTTTTTATTAAAGTCTATAGTCTGTATTCTGAGTCATCGGAGACTTGCTCTTAAGAGTAGTTTAGTGAAGAGTTAAAGTTTCAGAGGAACTTCCTGAGTCTTTTGGAGAGGATTTTCAGATAAGTGTTTACTTTTGTTCTTACATTTAGTTTTTTTTAATTAATACTTGTTTTTGTTTGTTGTTTTTCTTATGTTTATTAATTTCAAATCAATGTGTTTTTGTATTTTCTCAATGCATTTTGAGTAGTTTAATTTATATTTTTCTTTCCTAAATGAAGAAGTAAGTAATTAATGAAGGATTGTTGTGGAATGTATTTGTGTTTAAAGTTGGAAGAAGTTGTGAAAATTGATTCTATAAACTTTATTTACTTCTTAATTTGGCCTGTTAAGATGTAAAATTTGTGGTGAGATTATGTAAGATCTAATTTGGTATTGTCTCATAAAAGTTAAAAAGAATCACATGCAATTATATGGGTGAAAATTGTAGTTCTTATAATTGAATGCAATATATTAGAAGATGTTTTAAAGGGGAGTAAAATTTGAGGATTTTAGTGTGTCAGGCTAAAAGCCCCTAATTTGGTTTGAAGTTTTGAATTTTGTTATGAGAAGTTAGCCCCCAGGTGGAGGGAAATGAGGGAACTCTAGAGTGAGAGCTGGTAACTTCCCTACTTAACCATGTTCAAAATGATAAAATTTCAAATTAAACAATGTTCTTTATAGAACCAGTAAGGCTAAAGAATACCTTTGCTTCTATTTTTCACAATAAAATTAAATACTTCCACAATAATACTTTCATAATTATTACTACTTTATAAAAGAAAGAAAAAGATATTCTAGTTAATAATATTTTTCATACCTTGTTTACAGGTATTATCATTTTAATTTCTTGTTTGACTTTTATAAGAAAATTTAAAGAGTGAAATCAACTATCAAATCTTTCAAAATCAAAACATACTTTCAAAAGCCAATTAAAAAAGTAAAAAGATTATTTTCTTATTTCTTTAAAGAATTTTCACTTTCCCTGTGGGTTCGATATCTCGGGGCTTGATCAGAAAGTCCTATATTACTTGATAAACTATACGTATACTTGCGTAGTATTCCATATTATAAAATCATAATTTTCATATATAAATCATCAGCACATATATTCGTTGTGGAGTCAAGTTTTTGGCACACATATATTTATCGGGGATCAATTCTCAAACATCATTAGAAACTTTGAATGCCATAAACAAGTCTAATAACCCATATTCCAATTATTATAACCCAGGTTGGAATAACCATCCAGCTTTAACTGGAATACTAATAATCAGGGTGGTAGTACTCAACAATGGTGGAACAATCAAGAAAACCCATTGGAAAATTGGAACAACTAAGGAAATAATATTTATCGACCTAATTATCCACCAGGTTTTAATAGTGTTTCACAATTTAAGGAGACGTTGTCTATAGAAAATGTGGTGTTACAAATGAAAAAATTAAATGTAAAGTTAGAAAGATACAATTAGAAATATTGAGAATTAATTGGGGCAGATAACTAATTCATTAAGTAATAGATCCCAAGGAACACTTCCTATTAATACTAAGATAAATCCAAGTGATAAAAAGAAAAGAGCAAGTAAAAGCTGTTCAATTGAGAAGTGGAAGAGAGTTGGAAGGTAGAGTTTAAAAAGAGATTGAAGTAGAGAAAGAGGAAATTGAAGAACTAAAAGAGGACGCTCAGAAAGGTTTGGAAAGACCTATTTCTCCACGTAAAATTGATTTAGAAAAGCTACCACCACCATATCCTCAGATACTTCGAAAAAAAATTGGATAAGCAGTTTTCAAAGTTCTCGGAGATTTTTAAGAAACTTAAAATTATTATTCCATTTGCTAATTTTAAAGATATATGATGGAAATTTTCTGTGATTTAATTGAAAAACGAATTGAATTATTTATGAATGATTTTTTAGTGTTTGGAATTTCATTTGAATAATGTTTAAAACATTTATTCAAAGTTCTCAAACGCTGTAAAAAAATAAATTTAGTTCTTAATTAGGAAAAATGCAAATTTATGGTAGCAGAAGAAATTGTTTGGGACATCATATTTCAGAATAAGGTATGGAAGAAGACCTTACAAAAACTCAAGTGATCGCTAATTTACCTTACCCAACTAATGTAAAGGAGATTAGGAGTTTTTTGGGACATGCTGAATTCTACAGGCATTATATTAGAGACTTTTCAAAGATTTCTAAGCATCTATGTCAGTTATTGGAAAAGATGCAATTTTTAGTTTTAATAAAGAATGCCTAAAAGCTTTTGAGCTGTTGAAAAAAAATTAATCACTGCACCAATTATTGTTTTACCAAATTGGGAAAAACCTTTTGAGTTAATGTGTGATGCACATGATTATACTATTGGAGCTATTTTAGGACAAAAACATGATAAAATTTTCAAAGTAATCTACTATGCTAAAAAACTCTTAATGAAGCTCAAATTAACTATACCACAACTGAGAAAGAGTTACTAGCTATAGTATATGCTTTTGATAAATTTAGATCTTATTTGATTGGGACTAAATGTGTGGTGCATACTAACCATTCTGCTATTAAATATTTAATGAGAAAGAAGGATGCAAAACTAAGACTAATAAGATGGATTCTTCTTATAAGAATTTGACTTTGAGATAGTAGATAGGAAGGGTGCTGATAATCAAATTGCTAATCTTCTGTCCAGGTTTGATAATGAAAAATCTCTCTTTTTTATGAAGAAATTAATGAACATTTTCCTTTTGAAAAACTATTCACTATTAATGAGTGGCATATTCCATGGTATGGAAACATTGTGAATATTATTATTAATGACATATTACCCTATGGATTGACATACCAACAGAAGAAGAAATTTTTATTTGAAGCCAAGAATTATTTTTGGGACGACCCATTTTAATATAAACAAGGAAATGATCTTATTATTCAAAGATGTGTACCATTAGAAGAAACTTATGAGATTATTCAGAAATGTCATGATTCTAATTTTGGGGGACATTTTGGGGTTGATAAAACTACATATAAAATTCTGCAATCTGGATTTTATTGGCCTACAATTTTTAGGATGTTAATTCTTATATTAAAAATTGTGATCGATGTCAACGTGTAGGTAATATTTCCAGAAGAAATAAGATGCCCCTCAATTACATTTTGGAAGTTGAAATATTTGACGTTTGGGGATTAGATTTCATGGGACCATTTATAACATCTTTCAGAAATTTATGCATTTTGATAACGGTAGATTATGTATCTAAATAGATAGAAGCTATCGCTTTACCTCGATGTGATGCTCGAAGTGTTACAAGTTTTTAAGGAAAAACATATTTTTTATATTGGGAATGCCAAGAGTAATCATAATAGATGGGGGAAGTCATTTTATAAATGCAATTATGGAGAAACTTGTAAATAAATATCATATCTTTCATAAAATTGCTATTGCTTATCATCCATGAGATAAGCGGTTTGGTTGAATTATCCAATCATGAAATTAAAAGAATTTTAGAAAATTCTGTTAATCCAAATAAAAAGGATTGGTCAATCAAACTAGATTTCGCTTTATGGGCTTATAGGATTGCATACAGAACTTCAATAGAAATGTCCCCATATAGGCTTTTTTTTTTTGGAAAGCTTGTCATTTACTAGTTGAACTTGAGCATAAAGCACATTGGGCTATTAAAGAGTTTAATTATAATTTGAAAGATGCTGGTTGATCCCTGAATATTTATGCTTACATTTTACACTTTATATTTCTTCTCAACAATAATATCCCTCTCTTTACAATGGCACCAAAAACTTGATTCTGAAGTAAATAAGAAATCAACTTTAATTATTTTATAATATGGGATTGTACGAAAGTATACATATCATTTTTCAAGTAATGTAGAACTTTCTGATTAAGCCCCGAGATGGAAATTTTCTGAGATTTAATTGAAGAACGAATTGAACTGTTTATGATTGATTTTTTAGTGTTTGGAATTTCATTTGAAACATGTTTAGAACACTTATCTAAAGTTCTTAAACACTGTGAAGAAACAAACTTAGTTCTTAATTGGGAAAAAATGTCAATTTATGGTAGCAGGAGGAATTGTTTTAGGCATCACATTTCTGAAAAAGGTATGGAAGTAGACCCAGCTAACACTCAAGTGATCGCTAATTTAACTTGCCCAACAAATGTAAGGGAGATTAAGAGTTATTTAGGACATGTTGGATTCTACAGGCATTATATTAAAGAACTTTAAAAAATTGCCAAGCCTCTATGCCAGTTATTAAATAAAGATGTAATTTTTAATTTTGATGAAGAATGCCTAAAAGCTTTTAAGCTATTAAACGAAAAATTAATCACTCTACCAATTACTATATCACCAGATTTGGCAAAATACTTTGAATTAATGTGTGATGCAAGTGATTATGCTATTGGAGTTGTTTTAAGACAAAAGCATGGTAAAATTTTGAAAGTGATCTACTATGCTAGTAGAACTCTTAATGAAGCTCAAATTAATTATACCACAAATGGAAAAGAGTTACTAGCTATAGTATTTGCTTTTTATAAATTCAGATCATATTTAATTCAAAATAAATGTGTGGTGCATACTGACCATTTTGTTATTAAATATTTAATGAAAAAGAGGATGCAAAACCAAAACTTATAAGATGGATTCTTCTTTTACAAGAATTTGACTTTAAGATAATAGATAGGAAGGGTGCTAGTAATCAAATTGCTGATCATCTGTATATTCTTAAAAATGAAAAATTATTCTGTTCTGATAAAGAAATTAATGAACTTTTTTTTGATGAAAAGTTGTTCATTATTAATGAGTGCCATGTTCCAAGGTATGCTGACAATGTAAACTTTATTGTTAGTGACATATTACCCTATGGGTTGAAATACCAATAGAGAAATAAATTTTTATCTTAAGCTGAGACTTATTTTTTTGATGACCCATTTTTATATATTCAAGGAAAAGATCTAATTATTCGAAGATGTGTACTATTAGAAGAAACTTATAAAATTATTCAAAAATGTCATAATTCTGATTTTTGGGAAAATTTTGGCGTTGATAAAACTGCATATAAAATTTTACAATTTGAATATTATTGGCCTACAATTTTTTAGGATGTTAATGCATATATTAAAAATTGAGATCGATGTCAGCGTGTAGGAAATATTTCTAGAAGAAATGAAATGCCCTCAATTATATGTTGGAAGTTGAAATATTTGACGTTTGAGGATTAGATTTCATGGGACAATTATACCATGTTTTAGAAATTTTTACATATTGCTAGCAATAGATTATACATCTAAATGGATAGAAGCTGTTGTTTTACCTCGAAGTGATGCTCAAGGTGTTGCAAAGTTTTTAAGAAAGAACATATTTTGTAGATTTAGAATGCTAAGAGTAATCATAACTGATGGGAGAAGTCATTTTAGAAATGCAATTATGGAGAAATTAGTAAAGAAATATCATATCAACCATAAAATTGCTACCACTTATCAATCTCAGACAAGTGGTTTAGTTGAATTATCCAGTAAATAAATTAAAAGAATTTTGGAAAAAACCTGTTAATCCAAACAAAAAGGATTGGTCAATCAAACTGGATTTTACTTTGTGGGACTATAGGACTGCTTATAAAACTCCTATAGGAATGTCCTTATATAGGCTAATTTTTTAGAAAACTTATCATTTACCAGTTAAACTTGAGCATAAAGCATATTAGGTTATTAAAGAGTTCAATTATAATTTGAAGGATGCTGGTGAGAAAAGATTATTTGATTTAAATGAGCTTGAAGAGATAAGCAATGAATCTTATGAAAGTGCTAAGATATATAAAGAAAAGATGAAGATGTGGCTTGATCGTAAGATTCTGACTAAAAATATTAAACCAGGATAGCAAGTTTTGCTAAATAATGCCAGATTAAGATTTTTTGCTGGAAAGCTCAAGACCAGTTAGATGGGCCCATATATTGTAATAAAATTTTATCCCTATAGAGCTGTGGATATTAAAGATTATAAAACTGAGAAAATATTTAAAGTGAATGATCATCTACTAAAAGCTTATTTCTCAGTAGATTAACTTAAACTAATTTTATGTTGGGTCACCAAGAATAAGGTCTGGGTATGTCGGGCTGACGACGTAAAACCAAGCGCTTTATGGGAGACAACCTATAGTTATCAGTGTGCTTTGTTTTGAGTTTATTTTGTGTGTTTATTGTGTGGTTTGAAGTAAGAATTATATGGTAGTATTTTGATTATATTATGTTAGTGGAGATTAATGAGACCTTAATTAATAAACTCGATGAGTTTAAATGATTATTTGGACATTTTGCAGACCTGTGCTAAAATGAGCACTGGAGATTAAGCGCCAGCAGTTAGCGCTTAGGTGGTGCTTAGTCGTCGGAGTTATGAAAAACGTGAAAATACATTTCTAGATGTCCTAATCATGGGAAATTTGTGTGGAATGTTATTTGATGGTTTGTGAATGTGGGAGGATAGTTCTAAAGCTTCTAAAGTCTATAAATAGGAACCAGATTAACAGATATTCAACTCATTCCAAATTATCATCCTAAAATCCTAAAAGAAGAGTTAAAGTTACAAAAATCCCTTCTTGGGAGAGTGAATTTAAGAAGAAATAGGATGCAAATAAGTAGAAATTCATTTGGGAGAGTGCGCAAGAGTTATACAAAAGATTTCCACTCGTTAGTATTCAATGAATAACAAAGAATATTACAAAGATCAGGGATGATGAGCTTTCATCAAAGCAAAAGTAAATGAAACTAATGCACATTTAGTGCATATTGGATAACAATTAAAGATGCAATTTAGTCATACTAGTCATCTTTAAGAGGAAGATAAAGTGATTTTTTTAAGAACAAATGGATAGAAGATTCTGTAAGAGTTTTCAACCATTTGCCTTTCTATCAAATTTATATACCAAATGGTTCAGAAGGAACTAATGGAGGTTCTAAATATGTTCCACCTAATGGAGAAAGGAATTAAGTTCTGTTTCATAGCCATGTTTCATTGTTAGTATTTAGTGTCTTATGCATTGTTTGTGTCATAAGTTAATGTTTTTTAAGTAATTGTTTTGTGTTTTGTTTAATGTGTTAAAATATGAGTAAAGATGAGATCTTATCCAAGAATCTTGGATTAAAGATTTGTATTTTGTACTTATTTGTTTGTTCTTTAGTATAGAAGTTTATGTTTGTGTGAAACTTGTATTGAATCTATTTTAGTATTAATGCGTGATTATGAAGATAAGAAGAATACAAAGAGAAGATATACTTATTAAGACCATTTAAGGTTGATCAAAAGAGCTTAAAAGTGTATTTAACAAAAGATCAAAATTAGCAAATTCACATGTAAGCGTCGAGACTCCGAGCTTACGTGCCAGAGCTTTGCAGCTAAGCGCTTTTGCGCTTAGGCTCCAGTTTGCAAAAATTGGTTTGCAAGTGTTAAAAACCTAAAAATGACCATATTTCCTCTCCTCATCATCTTCTTCATTCAGAGTTCATGGCCGAGAGAGTTAGAGCATCTCCAAATTTGCGATTTTTGAGCCGTTTCAAGCTAAATTTACTAGATTTGATCTTCTTAAGGTAAGAGCACTACTCCTATGTAAAAAATTTTGATTTTCACCATGTATTTGAGGAACATTGTGAAGAAATTTGAGATCTACAATTCATGGTGAAAATTTAAGAAAAAGCTTTGGAAAATACTTAGATTTAGTAGTTTAAGCCATTAGAAGTTGAGTTTAGTGATTTTAACTTAATTTTGGAATTTATGGTAGTTGTTATGAAAATTTTAGAAATGGCACCAGAAAGAAGCAAGGCAAGAACCACTTTTGATTCTGACAAGTTTGTAAGTTCGAAGGCTCATGATCGTTATGTTCAAGCACTACAGTCACATAAATTTATTCAGGAGCAAGGCTTTGACAAGTCCGGTGGAGTGATAGATGATATGATCATTAGAAGACTTTGGGATAGATTTTGATATTTCTCAGTTATAGTTGTTATTTCTGTTGTGCGGGAGTTTTATATAAATTTCCTTGAGGGAGAATAAAATTTTATGATGGTTCGAGGGAAGTTAGTTCATTTCATACCCGAGGAAATTAACGAGTTTTTCCTGTTGCTGCCTACTACATTATTTTTTTATTCTGATTATAATCCTATGAAGGAGGAATATGATGAAATTATTTCTGCTTTGATTGATGGAAGAGGACTATGGAAAATAAAAAATGAAAGATAAGTTAAATTCCCTGCCTTAAGGCTGAATGTCACCTCTAAGGCATGACATTATTTTATATCATCCAAACTGATTCCTACCAATCATCTAAGTGAAGTCACGAGGGAAAGAGCCACATTAAATTATTTTATTTAGTTGGAGAAAGCAATTGATATAGGAAAAAAAAGATTTATGATTGTATTTGGAGTTATTTTAGAGCTGCTACTAATGCAGGTATGGGATTTGCTTCCCTTATTCATTCATTATGTACGTGAGCTAGTATGAGAACATATAACAGGGAAGAGGTCCTTCAGCCTCTTAAGCTATTACCAGTATGAATGTGAAGACTTATGTTGAGCATTCTATCTTTTGCTGGAGAGGAGGATACTCTGAAGCTTCAGGTGCTTCTACTTCTGCTGCTTCCACATCTCGTGCTTCAACTTCTCATGCATCATCAGGTCAGTTTACTGATTCACAAACAAAACTTTTGAATATAATGAATAATAATATTAATTGTACTGTGGATCAAGTACATGATATTGAAGGAAAGGTAAATCATATATATGATTATCTGAAGAAACATAGTGAATGTGAGGAGAATTATCACAATTATATGGACAAAATGATTAGAGGAGATTATAGTGCTGTGTTTCCTCCACATCCACAGTATAACCCATATGAGCCTACACATGCTTGGAATGAAGGAGATAATGATGAGAAAGAAAATGAGGATTAGGATTTATAATTTGTATGTGTTGTGAACTTTTATGTTATGTTGTATGTTTGGACTTTTGATTTTTTTTTAGTTGTTAACTTTTTATTTGTGGTTGTTATTTGGATTTTTGTTGTAATCGTGATTGATGAACTAGTTGGTGAACTACTTTATTTTTTTTTGTTATTTGTGGATGTTGTTTGTTTATGTTATGTGATGTGAATGTTTAGAGTTTTTGTGGTAGTAAATGTGTTAATAAATTTGTAGTGTATTTTTTTGTTAATGTAGAACTTATCCCAGAAACTAATAAGAAGGTTTAGAAAGCTATTAAAATCCACTATTTAATTTCATGCATAACTTTTCAATTTACTACCATATGGATTTTTGTTTAAGTATGTGTGAATTTCCTTTTATACCTCCACTACTTTAAAAGTTTTTTGAATTTCTTATATATAAAATGTGAAGTTATTATTTTATCCAGTTGTTTTTACTCCTGCATTTAATTGTTACACTTGCATATTTAGGATATACAAATTCTTGCAAGCATGATACTTATAGTTTTTAATTCCTGCCCATGTATCTTTTTACTATGCTTAAATATTTTATCCTAACAAAAACTTTAAAGTTTGGGGGGGGGGGATGAAAAACAATATTAAAAAACTTAAATTTTCTTTGTTCTCAAATGTGCTAAAATTAAATTTTATTTTGATTGAAAAATAATTATGTGTATGAAGTTATATTAGGGAAGTAAAATTTTTAATATAGAAATGAGAAAGAGAATTTAGTTAAAATTTATAGTAAAGATGAAAATTTTAAAATTAAAAATTTCTTAGTGAAGAAAAGAAAAATATTTATGAACTATCTTAAATATGAAAAGTTGTATTTTTGGAAAAATAGATGGATTAGACTTTTATTTTTAATACGTAGATTTCTTTTATTGGAAATAATTTTCAAAACCTTTATTATATTTTAAAGTAAAAGATATATATCGACCTTATGCTTTAGGAAAGGAAGGGTGGAATTCAAAATTATTAAAGGCCTATCCAAATATAGTAATCCTTGCTTAAAAAAATAAAAAAAAAGAAAAAAAAAGAGGGGAGAAAAGAAAAATGAAAAGTAGTATGTGAAAAAAAAAGGTGAAGCTTCATGATTAAAGGACCTAATAAAAAATTAGTACCACACCTGATATTTTAGAGTATAAGACTTGAGAAAATCTTGAAGCTTATGAATATAATATAGTTTGTATCATTGTTTTTAATAAAGATGTTCAAGAAAAGAAAATAAAATGACTAAACCCTATATTTTGAAAAATATACAAGTATTTCTGAACAAGATAGGAACTCATATTTTTCATAAACTTTTACTAAATAAATTCTAAACATTAAATTGGTCTCATTCACTAAATTTTTTCTAAATTGAACTACTACATTTCTAGAACAAAATTCTAGAAACTGCTAAAGAAACTCATCCACATAATTTACTTGTTTAATTTTATGTGATTATAGTGTCACTTGAGGACAAGTAACATTTTAAGTTTAGGGGAATTCGTTACACCTAAAATATTTAGTATTTTTATACACATTTTTTTACCTATTTTTGATGATGTTGCTCTTTAATGGAAGGTATTTTGTGTATTTTTCTTACAACTATGATTAAATGGATAAATGGGATGAAAGGTGTGAAAAATGATCAAATTTAGAGCAAAATGAAGAAAGGTGCAAAAATTGATCTATGGTGACTAAGCGACCAGATGGCGCTTAAGCGCTGAGACTTGTGGCTAAGAGCCCAGACTTAGAGCATACACGCCAGAAGCGTTATAACTAAGCTTCAAAACCTTGCACTTACGCATGGTTGTTACTTTAGAGAATTTAATTAATATTTTGTGCAATTTTGAAGGAGTGTTTGAGGCATCTCTTTGTACAAATGTGGGTAACTTCCTAATGGCCCAAATATCATTTAAATTACTCTTGAATGGATGCATCTCTTGGAGGATTTGTTGAATCTGGACATAATTTGAAGAGACACGAAGGCACCTATTGGAAAATTATATAAAGAAGACTTGATGATCAGAAATTGATTGTTGTTGGAGGGTGTGTGGTTTATGTTATTGTGTTGGAGAGTTCTTTTAGTAACACACCTCTCCACTTCACCATTTCTACTTAATCTAATTTAGTTTGTATTAGGATTAGAAGAGAGAATTTAAGTCCTTAGAGTTGGGCGCCACCTTCTAAGGAATGTTGTAAGGAAAAACAAAGTTTTCAAAAGAACTTCAAGAGTTTGATGGAGAGGATTTACGAATAAGTCTTTATTTTTGTTATTACATTTGGTTTTTAATTAAGACTTCTTGTGTTTTCACTATGATTTCTACTTTTAAACCAAGTTGTGATTGTATTTTCTCCATGAATTATGAGTAGTTTTCTTTATCTTTTTCCTTAAAATGATGAAGTAAATAAGATATGGATGGAAGTTGTGTGTAGTATAGGAAACCAATGTTGGAAGAAGTTATGATAATTTAAAACCTTGCACTTCATTTAGTTCTTGATTTGGACAATTAAGAAATTAATATATGTTTTGAGAACATGTAAGAACCTATATGGTATTGTCTTAGTCAATAATTGGTAAGAATCACATGAGATTATATGGGTGAGAATGTAGTCCATATGATTTAGTGCAAATAAATAAGGAGATATAGTTTGATGTGTGTAGAATTAGAGGACTTTAGAGTGGCAGGCTAAAGCCCCAAATTTAATTTATTATTTTTTTACTTGATACATGATGTTAGCTCCCAGGTGGAGGGAGAAGAGGAAACTCTAGAGTGAGAGCTAGTATCTTTCCTACATAGCCCGTCTTCAAGATCATTAAAACATTAGGTTAACTTATGTTCTTTATAGAATCTCTAGTAAGGGTAAATAATATAATTGCTCCTATTTGGCACAACACATTTTAGATATTTTATTTGCATTTGTTTTAATCTTATAAAAATAGTTAAAGTTGTTGTTTGCTTTTATTTCAAATTATAAAAATAATAAAAAAGAATCAAACTTTCTTTCCTAGAATATTATCTTTAGTTTGGGTAAGATCTTTCTTAAAATGTAAAAATAGTATTTTTAATTTTTCTTTCTTTTAAGAAATTTTTTAAGATTTCTCCCTGTGGGTTTAATATCTTGGGGCTTAATCAGAAAGTCCTATATTACTTGATAACAATACATATATTTGTATAGAATCCCATTTTATAATAATAATAATTAAAACTCTTTTTTGCATTGGCATCAAGTTATTAGCATCCTTGTAAAGAAAGAGATGTCATTAAAAGAAGTATAAATTCATGTATAAAATGTAAACATAAATATCAGGGATCAGTCGTACATTAAAAAGATCAGGGCTAGGTGTAAGAACTTTAAGTTGTTGGGTGGACTCGGAATCAGTGCTGCAACCCTAAAAATTTTTCGACAGACATCCATAGACAACTGTCAGCATCATGCATGTGAGACCCCAAATAGGATAAAATGTTACCAGTAAGAAAATCAAAGTAGGGAAACTCCCAGTCCAGTCTATGTTACTGACACATGAACTTGCCTAAAGTAATATTGAAAGATCTTAATTTTCATACATGCAATTAATTTAGATTTAAATATTTTATCTCAATCAATCACACACATCTTCTTTGAATGTAATTTTTCTCAAGTGGCCCGGATGGCATTCTCTATGAAGATGCCTCAGAATACTTTCAATTCGCACAGGTCTCACCTACACTCTTACTGGGGTTGCTGGAAGGAGTTAAGGTAGGACCTATCCCCTTCATTATTGCCTGGTTCTTGTGGATGGCTAGGAGCCAGGCCAAATTTGACAATCTATTTCTATGTATGTCAAGGGTGGCAAGGCATTGTAGCTCTTTCTTTCTCAAGCTCATCAGATTTAAGAAATTCCCCAACATTTGCCACCACTCCAAAGATGAGTTGGCACCCTCAGTAAAGGATACCAAGGTTTACTAGAAGCCCCATCTCCCCCAACTATCAAAGTGAATACTGATCGAAATTTTTCTGATTTGGAGGCTGGCTTAGGAAGGGTCTTCAAGAATCAGCTAGGTCACTGCCTCCTCTTCTTTCGTGTACCTGTTTTTTCTTTGGATGCACTTGAAGCTAAACTCATTGCAGCCTTTTGGGAAATCAAGCTAGCCTCCATGAACTAGTGGAAACAATTACAAGTGGAGGAGGACTCCATTGCATTGCTCAATCTTCTGTCTGAGGAGGGGAACTACCCTTGGAATTATTCATATTGGGTCCAAAATATTAATCAATTTAGATCCCTTCTACATGTCCAATTCTCATTCATCTACAGGGAAGGAAACAGACCAGCCAACTAGCTGGCCAGACTAGGCTCTTAATATATATATATATATATATATATATATATATTAGGAAGAAGAAGGATCTCAAAAAAACCCAGGTGGATCGATTTCGGACCTATCGGTCTTACTACTACCTTTTCTAAAATAATTAGTAAAATTCTTGTGGGAAGACTACAACCCTATCTTAACCGATTGATCGGCTCCTAACCAATCTCGCTTTTGTGCGAGGGCGAACTATTATTGATAATTGTCTTTTGGCTCGAGGACTCGTTACATGATATTGATAAGAAATGTAGGGGACACAATTTACTTCTCAAATTGGATCTTAAAAAGGCTTATGATTCTATCGGTTGGAAATTTATTGATTTAGTACTTAAAGCTAGAGGTTTCCATCTGATTTTTGTACTTTAATTCAAAGATGGTACGTCTAATGTTTATTACGAGTGTCACAGTCAATAGCATTACATTGTGGTTTCTTCAAAGTTGGTAGGAGTGAAACAAGGAGACCCATTGTCTCCAACCATCTTCATATTGGCTTTTGATTACTTCTCGGAACTCGAATGCTTGCTCGAACAATTTATCCTTATCTCCATTTTAAGCATGGTTCTTCACGGATGATAAGTCATTTGGCATATGCTGATGATGTTATCATTTTCACCAATGGAAGTAAGCTTGCTATTAAGAAAACCTTGCAGCGGTCGATCACCTAGCCTTGGTTGCGGGCACTGGAATTAAACCAAAGGAAGTGTCGATTTTGGGCTGGCAAAGGGTTCGATCATCGACGGTGGGTGAAAGAGTACACTTGGGTTCTCTGCTGCTGATCTCCCCTTGAAATATTTAGGTGTACAGACTAATTAAAGGAAGGAGAAAGCAATCTCGGTATGATGAAGTTGTCAAGAAGATTACATCAACTTTAAAGCTATTTGGACTAATACCTTTCTATCTAATGGTGGAAGATTAACTTTACTTAAGAGTATACTCTCAACCTTTCCCCTTTATCGATTCTGAAATAGTTAGAATGAAAAAAAGCACCCGAGAAAATGTTAGAAACAATGTTTAATAAATTTCTCCGGGAAGGCCAAACCAAGCAATATCATTGGGCTATACGGAACAAGGTTTGTAAACCAACCAAGATTGGGGACTAGAGGTAGAAATTTCCAACGGATGAGCCATTTGTTCTATTGTAAGCGAGTGGATTAAATTCGAAGGAAAGATACCATGTGGGCAAAATTCCTTTTTGACAAGTATTCTTGGAAAGATCACCCAAATTCAGTTGTGCCAAGACAAGGGGATTCCAAGCAATGGAGAAGTTTCTTGAAAGTAAGGGACATGGCCAATCGGTATTTCTGTTGGGAAGTGGGCAAGGGGAGGTGAATTTTATTATGACAACTTGGATAGGAGATGGAACTCTAAATTTCATCTGCTGATTTCAATCACCAACTAAGCATTGCGAGATTTTTGGGTGGAGGATCACTTTGGAATGTCAACGAAATTTGAATGAAGTTTTGGATGGGGAGAGCATACAACAGATTATTCGAATCCTATTAATCCAACTAAACCTCGATAGAATCTTCGTTGAAGAATTCTAATAAAAAATCTTTCAATCAGATGATTCACAGCTCACTTCAACTTTGGCCTGATACTTCGTGGGGGGAGAAAATCTGGACTAGGCTTTTATCACCCTCTATGTCTTACTTCTGCTGGAGATTATTCCATCATTATCTTCCATTAGATGATATTTTAAAACTCAAAGGCCTAAGACTAGCTTCTAGATGTTGGCTCTGTCGAAGCTCGGGAAGAATCTTTTCTCACCTCTTTCTCCATTGCCTTGTCACTAAACGGGTGTGGATTACTTGTTTTAAAACATTTCCATCTTACTCATCTTAATCACAATTGGCTCGATTGGGAGGCTTGCTTGGGAGGACTTGGAAAAGTGAAAAATGGTTACATCTACCTTTAGTTATCTGTTTGGTTTGTTTGGATGCATAGGAATCATTTAAAGTTTGACAACGAAATTGCAATATTAATCATATGGTGGCTAGCTGCTGCAGTTTTCGAGAAAGAAGCCACTTGTTGGAGCCTACAAATCAAAGAAAACCTACATTCGTTGAAGTGGTCCCTTCCACCTCCACCATGGATAAAAATAAATATAGATGGGAGCTTCACTAAATCTCTGTTCTTTGGAATTGGGGCGGTTGTAGAAATTACGGAGGTAAGTTCTTGTGGTATTTCCAAGTGCCAATCATCTCACCTGTCGGCTCTCCATTCGAACTTCAAGGCCGCTTCTTGGGCCACGATTACTTGCTAAAGCTTTGAACTACCAATTTGTGCGGATTGAAGCCGATTCTCGGCAGCTTGTTAATATTATACAAGGATTATCCCCTCCTCCATGGAATTTGGTATACCCCTACGAACATTGCTCTCTACATTTGGCTCTATCACCCTCAAGTGGTCCCACATCTTTAGAGAAGGTAACCAACTACTTAGCTGGTTGGCCAAACGTCTTCTTGCATCTCGAAAGGATTATTTTTTACGTTAAACATCGATGATCCTTTAAAGCTTTTACTTTTGGGGATTTGACTGATATTCCCTATATTAGATGTATGTAAACTTTGTCGACTTTTGCTGAATGAATTTTCACCTTTTCTTAAATATATATATATATATATATATATATATATATATATATATATATTAGGAAGAAGAAATCTGCTCCTCTATCTGCTCCTCCTGGGGAAGAAGAAATCAAGAACGCTCTTTTCTCTTTGGATCCAGCCAAAACTTTTGGACCAGATGGCTACACTGCTGGTTTCTATCAATCTACTTAGGAGTTTATTAAGCAAGACCTTTACCTAGCTATTCTGAGCTTCTTCCTTGGTACTGAATTACACAAATACATCACTGCTACCACAATTATATTTATTCCAAAGGAGAAAGCCAAATCCACTTGGAAGGACTTCAGGCCAATAAGTCTAACTACAGTTTTTCCAAAGATCATCAGCAGAATTATTATTTCCAGATTGCAACCATTGCTGGATGACTTAATTTCAATTAACCAGTTGGCTTTTGTCCAAGGGAGAAGCATCACTGATAATGTTCTATTGGCATAGGAATTACTTTTGGAGATTGACAGACCTTGTAGAGGATCTAAAATTATCATAAAACTAGATATTGCTAAAGCCTATGATACCATAAACTGGGACTTTATTATTCAGATCCTTAAAGCAAGGAATTTCCCTGAGGCCTTTTTCTCTTTAATTAAGAGATGGCTCCAAAATTCTCACTATAGCATTTTAGTCAATGGAGAATGTCATGGATTCTTCACTGCTTCCAAGGGTATAAAGCAAGGTGATCCTCTTTCCCCTCACATTTTTATCCTAGCTTTTGATTACCTGTCTAGATTGGTTAACCATTCCCAGCAGCAGTTACGATACCTGAGATACCTGCACAGATCTACCTACATTGTATCTCATCTTGCATATGCAAATGATGTCATATTGTTTACTAATGGAAGAAAAGCAGCTATTAGGAAGGGCATGGCTATTCTGGATTACTTCCAGAATGCTTCAGGTCTTCTCTTCAACAAATCTAAATGTAAATTCCTTCCTAGTGACAAGCTGCCACCTACTCAGATTAACTGGATCAAAGACCTCACTGGATTCTCCACTTCTACCTACCCTCTCAAATATTTGGGCTTCCCATTAATCAAAGGTAGGAGAAAGCAATCCCACTATGATGAGGTGGTGAAGAAAGTGACCTCCAAGATCCAATGCTGGACCACCTCATTTCTGTCTAATGAGGGTAGATTGACCCTTCTCAAATCTGTTCTCTCTACTTACCCCCTATATATCCTTCAAATGATTAAGTTAAAGAAGACACCCAAAGAATGCTGGAAGTATCTTTCAACAAGTTTCTATGAGCTGGTCAACATAAACAACATCACTGGACTTCTTGGAATAAGCTCTGTCATTCTACTATTTCTGGTGGACTGGGTTTCAAAAACTTATCACACATAAGCCATATCTTCTTTTGTAAACAATGGGTTAGATTCAGACAACAAAGTTCTTTATGGGCATGGTTTATGAAAGGAAAATATTGCCCCCATTCTCATCCTTCTCTTGTGACACCAAAACTGGGAGACTCCAGAAATTGGAGAGCCCTCCTTCAAGTTAAAGATGCTGCTAAATCTTTATTCATTTGGGATGTGGGGGAAGGCCAAATCAGTTTCTAGATTGATAATTAGTTGGGTAATCAGTCCTTGAAGGATTACCAGCCTACCATTTCTACTATTATTAATGTATCTGACTGCTGGGAACATGGTAGGTGGGAACTCTCCAAGCTTTCTAAGATTAATTATCCTCAAATTATCAAAAATATTCTGGATCTACCCATTAATCCTTCAAATTGTGATATACTTATTACTAAAAATGGTTCCCATCAAAGTCTGTCCAAGTTTATTTACCATTCTCACTTCCACTGGCAATCTACCAATTGGGGTAATAGTGTTTTGAAAACAAACATAACCCCTTCCATGTCCTTCTTCTAATGGAGGCCTTTCAGAAAATTTCTTCCCACTAATGATATCTTAAAGCTTAAAGGAATTAGAGGTCCATCCAGGTTCCAGCTCTGCCATTCTGCTGAGGAAAGCTTAAACCATCTGATGCTACATTGTGGGATATCCAGGAGTGTCTGGTCTGCTATATTAGCAAGTGAACAGCTGTGGGATCTTCAACCCAACTGGCCCAACTTATATGCCTGCTGGGATACTTGGAGACATCAATCAAAAAAGCATATTCCTCTCATTATTTTCTGGTTTATCTAGCCAGTCAGAAATGCTTCTATATTCCAAAACCTTTATGCCAGCCCTCACAAGATAAGCATAAATTGCCAATCCTTTTTTAGGAAGTTGAATGGTTCTTCTACTTATTCCTCTAGAAGGGAAGCTTCAACTGCTATCCAGTTGGTTTTATGGAGGGCCTCTTCTTAGCCTTGGGTGAAATTAAATACTGATGGAAGTTATTCTATGAACAGAGCAGGTATTGGGGGAATTTGTAGAAACTTCAAAGGGCATTGTTTATGGTATTTTGCTGCCCCTATTATTTTATTAATGCTATGGAATTTGAAACTGTTGCTGTATTCTGGGGGCTGAAATTGGCCTGTGCATTAAATCTGATCAATATACATGTGGAGGTGGACTGCTTACAACTCTTACAGCTTCTTCAACTAAAGACTTCCCCCCCTTGGTACCTGATCCAGTGGCTCAAAAAAATTCACCATCTTGCTACATATATTCAGGTCATTTGGTCTCATACCCCTAGAGAAGGCAACAAACCTGCTCATCATCTTGCCTATGAGGCCTCTTCATCACAATTACTTGTCATAAAATTCCCTCCTTCTTTTTGTCTTTTTTGCTGCATGGGGACTGTTTGGACTTACCCCATCTTAGATGTAATACTTCCTTTACTTAATGAATTTGCCTTTTTCCAATATATATATATATATATATATTAGGATGGCAGTTGGTTCTAGGGCTCTACTAGGGTTTCTCCCTGGATGGCTCCTGTGACGACACTAGCTGACGATCGACAGTCAAGTTGGGAAAGGTCTACTAGGTGTGGGTGTGATGTTGGTAATACTCTTAGGTGGTGGTTGCTAGTGTTTTGGTCTTCCCGGGCCATTTCTCTTTTGAATTTTACTGTTCCAATATTTTGAAAATTTTGGTTCCAATGGCATCTGAGTTAACAAAGACTGATCCTAACTTCATTGGAAGAAGCTCTTATGCTGAAATTACTAGAAGGACTGTGGGCGGCACAACTCTGGGAGATAGGTTGGTTTTTCCTCAGTTGTATCATGATGTTATAAAAGGTAAAGCTAAATGTGAATTCATCAGAAAAGGAACCAAGAAGGATGGAAAACCAACACTGATTTTCACTGAAGCTGAGATTGCCAAGCTGTGCGAACCTTATAAGTTCACTCTAGTGGGTAAATTTCAGTTTGGACACCCTAAAATGGATGTCATTAGAAATGCTTTTTATGATTTTAAGCTTTTAGGCATCTTGAAGGTTGGAGTTTTTGATGGGAGACACATCATGATACAAATGTCCAGAGAAGATGATTATGCACAACTCTTCTCCAAAAAGACCATAATGCTGGAAGGAAAACAAATGAACTTGTTGAAATGGACCATGGAGTGTGACCCTGCTCATGAACCTCCAATAATACCTATTTGGTACAAAATTCCCAACTCAAAGCTTCCATATTTTAACCAGGAGGTGCTTTACAATATTGATGATTTTTGGGGAAGACCTTTGAAACTTAATATGGCTTCATGTAATGTGACAAGGCCTTCTACAAGAAGAGTTTTAGTTAAAAGGGATATTACCCTCCCTGCTATTGATGAAGTATGGATTGGTACAGCCAACAATGGTTATTGGCGGCCTGTCATCTTGGAATATCAACCCCTATACTATAAGCATTATAAAACGTTTGACCATTCTATGGAAAATGCTACAAGTGTCACCCTGAACCAAGACCTTACAAAATTGCACAAAAAGAGAAGGTTACAGCTAATTTTCAACCCAAATGACTTGCCAGAACCATTGGATCAACAACGAAAGTTTAATAAGGTACCTGAATCTCCTACACAACTTTAGGACCTTTCAAAACAAGCTCTTCCTCTGGATCTTCTCTTGAAAGGGACCCACCAAAACCCCTTTTGCTACAAAATTCAGATGAGGTGGAAGTAGCTGCAGACACACTGGTTCCAACTTCAACAATTGAAAGAAATCTAGGGATTGTTGATGATGTAATTGAAGCAGAAATGCTACAAGATACCAGGTCACAACCTACAAGATATGCTTTGGATGATTATTTAGTCACTCAACTCAATTTTGAGTTGGAAGGAGAATGACAAACTCAGAAATATAAAAGTAGAAAAAAGGCTTACTGGAATTAAAGAGTTTACAAGATGATGAGGTGGCTGGAGTTTCTGTCAATAATCTGTTAGACTCCTTCTCTAGAACAAGGAGAAGGGGTAAAACAAACAATGATTAATATCATCTGCTGGTATGTTAGGGGATTGGCTCAACCTAGGTCCCTTAACAGACTTCTTGCTCTAAATAGTAAGTATAAATTCTAGATTATTGCTATACTGGAACCAATGAAATTAAAACATATTCATAGAATCACTAGGAAGTTCCATGGTTTCCAATTTTACTATACTTGCATTAACAAAATTTGGCTTTTGGTGAGACAAGAGGTTTGTTGGCATATTTTGTTTAATAATCCTCAGTTTATTCACTCTTACTTCTCTTTGGCTGGACATACTCGTCTAGCCAGGTTTTTTTATACTAGTTATACTAGTGAAGCTAGATGATTTTTTTGGCAGAATTTAACGCATCTCAGCACCACTGTAAATAATAAGTGGCTAGTAGGAGGTGATTTTAATTGTTTAACTGCCACTTGGGAGAAGATGGGTGGAAGAACTCCTAACCCCAAGACAATGGATAATCAATGGCTACAAAATAATGGTACTCTTTTTGAAGGTTGCCATCTTTGAATCGATTAGTACTCTTTTTGAAGGTTGCCAATCCATTGGTGTTTCACCCTTGAAGTTCTACAAGCTGGAGGTTTCTCTCTGTCTTTCACTAATCTGATTCAAAGATGGCTAGAGAATAATGGTCATTCCTTGATAATCAATGGTGACACCAGGGGTTTTTTCCATTCTACAAGAGGCATAAAACAAGGGGATCCACTCTCACCTACCATTTTTATACTTGTTTTTTATTACTTATCAAGAATGTTAAATGAAATTGCTCATTACTCACCTCATACACTTTTTAACCACAGATCTACCTTAGCTATAACACACCTTGCTTATGCAGATGATATCATTTTATTTACTAAGGCAATTAAACCTGCTATTAAACTAATATTTAAGTGTCTACAACCCTTTCAAAGCTGTTCAGGCATGCAACTCAATAATAAAAAATGTCTGGTACAGTTTAATAGATGGACCCAGCCTCATATAAAGCAATGGATTACTAATTATATAGGTTTCAGCTCCAATCTCTCCGCCCCTGAAATATTTGGGGGTAAATCTGATTAAGGACAGGAGGAAAAAAATACAATTTGATGAGGTGGTGACTAAGATTCATAAAAAACTCAGCTTTTGGACTAATGCTTTTCTCTCTAATGGTGGAAGGATCACTTTTCTTAAACATATGTAATCTGCTTTCCCTTCCTATATCCTTCAATTGGCAACCTTCAAAAAGAGTAAAAAATTACTTATTGAAGAAATTTTCAGTAGATTCCTTTGGGTTGGCCAAAGGAAGCAAGTTCATTGGACAGCTCGGAATAAAATATGCAAGCCTTTTCAAAATGCCAGTACAGGTTTTAGGAGTTTCATCCACTTAAAATATATTAATTTCTACAAGTTGTGGATCCATTTCAGGGCTCAGAATTCTTTGTGGGCTAAGTTTATGCAAGGGAAGTATTGCAAGGATTCTCACTCCTTACTGATTGGTTCCAAACTGGGAAATTCCAGAATGTGGGTTAATGTGTTAAATGTTAAACATAAAGCTGAAGAGAAATTCATTTGGCAGCTGGGAGATGGCACCATTAATTTTTGGTTGGATAACTGGCTGATGGATGGCAACCTGATTTCATAACACCATTACCCCCATAATATTAATCTCACAGTGGTTGACTGCTAGACTAATGGACAGTGGGATTTCAATTTTGTACAAAACTTAATTGAGGAACATAAAGCTCTGGAGATTATCACTACATCATTTTACAGAAAAATCAAGGATACACTAGTTGTTAAGAAGACTAGTTCTCAATCCACCTCATCCTTTATCTACTCTTCCTATGATAATGGACAGGTTATTAAGTGGGGAAAGCAGATTTAGGGAAATTTTCAATCACCTTCCATGTCTTTCTTCAGCTGGAGACTATTCTATAAATACTTACCAACTGATGACATTCTGAAATTAAAAGGACTAAGGGGCCCATCCTATTATGTCCTTTGCAGATAGAAAGAAGAATCATTACCTCATCTTTACTTTAGCTGTTCCTTTGCCCAACAAGTTGGGAGCAGTATAATATCTAAATGTAATATCCATATTTTGTCTGTTTCCTGGAAAGACTTTAATGCCTGTTGGGAGGAATGGAATCAATTCAAACTGCTAGCTATTCCTTGTATCATTTCCTGGTTCATCTGGTCAGCATAGAATCAATACAAATTTAACAGTAAGCTCATACCAAGTGGTTTGATTGTTGTGCATTGTATTTCATATATAAAGAAACTCATCCAACTTAAAAAATTTCCTGGTATTTTTCCTCTTGAGACACGTCTACATGCTCAAATTAATCACACAACACTGGTTTACTGGCAAAGACCTACAAGAGATTGGATCAAAATTAATACTAATGGCAATTTTCTAGATACTAAAGCTGGTATTGGTGGCATTTTCAAAAATTGGGGAGGTGAGTGTTTATTAATCTTCAAAGCTCCCACTGTGGCCTTAGATGCACTTGAAGCTAAAATTATTGCAATCTTTTGGGCTCTTTACATTGCTACTAAATGCAACATTAATAAATTGGAAATTGAGACAGATTCCCAAAGCCTGGTAAACATCCTATCTCAGAAGCTACAACCATCGTGGCATCTAATCTCATGGTTTCAAAAGATCAAACGAATGATCATACCTCTATAAATAAATTTCCAATTTATTACAGGGAAGGAAACCGGCTAACTAATTAGCTTGCCAAATCGGGGCTTTTGACCGAGCAGGTTGTTATTAGCAAGTTTTTGCCTTCTAATCTTGTATTTTTGGTAGAGGGAGACCTTCAGGACTCCCAATTTTGCGTGTGTTTTAACTCCTTTCCTTTATGAATGATTTGACTCCCCGTATGGATTACTCATCCAGAGGGAGCTTTGCAAAAAAATTATATATATTTTTTACTATTATGCATATTTTGCAAATCAAGCATTTCATGCATCAGTCAAACCGTTGGGCTAGAACCACCAGTAGCTCCATGACAGCAAGGGCAACTTAATAACCATTGTTAAAGGATATTAATACCAATTATATCCCCTCACAAAGTCATCAGGTTTAGAAGATATAAACTATTCTATTATTACACATATGTAGGTGTCTTTCGCATCATTGTTCATGTTGCCAACACCTGCAACTTAAACCAGCCTCGATGATCTATATGTGACCATTTTAAATATTCCTAGTTACCAAAAGGGGTTAAGTACTTTATCCAAGGCACATACTTTTGAGCATTCAATATTACTATAGGTTAAGTTGTAGTGGGATATTTCTCAATAGTTTGTTTTAGTTCGAAAGGTCCCAAATCATATCTTTGTGAGTCCTTTTGCTTTGATGATGATTTTCTCAAAAAATTATAACAAACCCAAATGTCTTTCATGCTAATGAAAAATTCATATAAAGGTATTTGGAGAGTAACTCTAAACAACTTTAAAGAATCTCCTGGACTCTTTCATGCTAATTTGTCCATGTTTTATTGTTTATTTGATTGACCCATGTTGAATTAGAAGCTATTTTATTAAACTTTAAACTATGTTCAGTTTAGTCTTGTTGATGTCTTAATTAGGCCATGAGTGAGGCCAATGGTCAGCCTTTATGTTGTATAGGGGTTATGCAACTAAGCCCTGCAATGGTATGCTTATAGCCATAAGAGAACTTTACACTCTTTCCCCTAAATTAGGCTTGAGCTTGTAATGTTTTAAGATGTTTCATTATCACCTATATGTCTTTCTTTAGCTATTCCTTAAATGTTATTAAATTAAACCTAATTCACTACTAAGCTCATATGGCTTGAGGGTAAGTTTGTAATTTTTAAAAAGTTTTGTAAAGTTTTTTTAATCATTATCAAGTTGGTTGTATTATGTTTGACCATTGGTTGAGGTCCAAATCAATTTCTTATTGATCTTCTGGCTCATGCCCCACACTCTTAGATCATTCAAATTCTTGTTTCCTCCTATGTATAACAATTCAACTAATTGCAATTTTACCCATTTTACAAAATGAATGAGTTACTACCTCATTTCCCTTTTGTGTTTAATCACTTTAGTGGATTAAATTATCATAACTTAACACCATTTCCCTCTGGTTTAAGCCTAAAAATTAATTGAATTAGGGTTAGAGCATAAAATTCCAAAATTACCATTATTACCCTAGGGTTTACACCCCATAACTCTCATATTTTAATTCAAATGGTCATGAAACTTCACTGACCTCTCACTTTTGGGCTATTTAAGACAACAGAGGAGAAAATTTATTTTCAAACATTTAAATATTCTTTGTAATTATTTGAACCAATAATTATTATTTTTCTATGATAATTAATTTAAAATTATAAAATATATTCTTCGTGCATAGAAAATATTATGATGTTGCTTAAGGTCAGAGGACCAACTAAAGAAATTTCATAATTTGTTGAATTATATTTTAATTTTATAATTTTTTAATTGATTTTCGTTGAAAATAATTAGAAAATACATTTTTTTAATTTTAAAATCTACTTGCATTTTCCTTTAATCCCTCTGACCTTAGTGAACTCACCAAACTTCATTTTATATTTATTTAACTTATATTTTATTTTCTATAATTAATTTAATTAACCATAAGTAATTATCAAAAAAATAGGGCTTTTAATGCTTTATGTGTTCTTTGATCTTAGAAAAATTAGAGAACACTCCTAGACTCATGAAGAATAATCCATCAAAATTTCATGAACTTATTATGAGTATTTAATTATTTATGATTTAAATAAGGTTTAGGGAATATAATTAATTAAATATTAAATATTAAACTAATAACTTTAATTTTTAGTCCATTAGACTCTCCTTTTTTTACTGAACACATGCGTCTTTTTCTTTTACTTTTCTGATTTTCTTACACCATGATATGATTATTTACATTAGTATTTCATTTCCTTTATTTAATTAAATCACAATACCCACATTTTCCTACTTAACCATGTCAGTGCCAACTCATCCTTGGCATCTCCGAAGCTTTGCATGGCACCCTCCCATTCATTTTGCTTTCCAAGTGGGTTGCCCCATCACCCGCGGTTTGAGGTCTTTAACCTAACCATTCCATCATTTGAGCTGATGCATACCATCTGTTTAAAATACACAAGAGTGGGCGACATACGATTATCATCCTAGATGAACTCTAACCCAAGAACCATCCACACTCTATAGCTAAGATCTCTCTCGATACTTAACTAAATTTTGTGAGAAAAAAAATTACGTAACTCTACATTTGAGGAAATAAAAAATAATGCTAACAGCTTCAGCAAACAAAGTAGGTGACATAACTTAGAGTTCAAAAGAATCCAACTAACCATGTCGCAACCACAGGAATCAAACAAACCCTAGCAGACCCTCCATGCAGAGCCGCTTTTATATTCCAACATATGTATAAATATATATTTCATCATGGTGGCGGCCGTAGCTCTACTAAGGTTTTGGGCACCATAGTTTCTCCTTTATTTTGGTGACACTCTTAGCGCTACTTTTGAACTAGTTTTACTGGTTTTGGTGGTTAGAACTATCTACTCACTCTTCTCCTCAAACTTTTTACGTTTATGTGCTTTCCCTGGTTCTGCGTTTTTGAATTTTTGGGGTCAACTTTACTGTTCCATTGGTGTTTTCATCTCCCATTTCCTAGATGGACCCTTCTACTAACCCCATCAACCCACTTTTTCCCTCTAACCACCTTTCCTTTATTGAAGTTGTAACTCATAGTGAACCTAGTAATTTGGTTGGTTATAACCTAGTTTTCCCTAAAATGCACCACGACTCCGTGAAGGTACTTTATGACTGCTCTTTGATCAAGAAATCTAGTAAAAAAGGAGGCAAACAAACACTTTTCATCTCTGAGAATGAAATGAACTCTTTGGCTTGAGAAAATAAGTTCACATTAGTTGGGAAGTTTCAATTGGGCCAGCCAAGGATGGAGCTGATTAGGAAAGCATTTGAAGATATGAAGCTAGTGGGTGCTTGGAAGTTAGGGCTCTTTGATGGCAGACAAGTCATGATCCAACTTTCCAAGGAAGAGGACTATGCTAAAATATTTTCTAAAAAGTACATCAAGATAAAGGGGAAATTTAAGAAGCTACTCAAATGGTCCTCTGATTTTGACCCCACTCATGAACCCCCACTTTTATAATATCGTCCAGTTTCCCTGAGTTAAAACTTTATTTATTTAATCCTCAAATATTCTTTTCATTAGGAAAATATTAAATAAATATTTCAATTTTTGTCCATTAGATTTTTATTTCTTCACTAAGCACAGGGTTTTTTTTTTATTTTACTGAATTTTTTACACTAAGATATGATTTTTAAATTTATATTTCATTTTTTGTATTTATTTAGCTCAAAATATCCCTTTTTATCCACTGAACCATGCAAAATCAACATCAACATCAACATAAGCGGCTCCGAAAGAATGCGCATCGTCTCACGGTTAGTTCACTTTCTATGTGGGCTGCCCCGTCCATGTTCTTGTATCGTAACGATCCACCATCCATTTAAATACACGGGAATGGAAGACATTCATTCATCGTTCCCAATGTGTTATAACCCGAAAAATGTATGTGTTATAGAGCTATAATCTCTCTCGATACTTAACAAAATTAAGTGTAGTTTATTTCTAAACCTTCATCTAAGTGTGACGAACACATCCATACAGGCTAGGTGGACATGAATTGTTCATCTTTTTCATAAATGACCAAAGCTAAGAGAGATTTAGGGATTTTTAAACTATACATTTTCCCAAGAGGTGAGGCCTCTATTGGAATGGTTAAGAAGCTTCACTTTCATACCATGAACCTCCTCTAAGTGTTGATATGAACTGTGGAAGGGTCTAAGTCTGACCTAGATCAAAGGGTGGCTTAGGTGTGATTTAGAGTTATAGCAGAGGTGTGAGAGAGGGGAATTTTGATTGGAGAAGTGGTTTTGAGGTGTGGTGAAGCTTTTAGATAGTTAATTTGATGTTTTGTGGAGTTTGGTGAAGTCGTCAAAAAAGTTTTGATTTTTAGTTGGAAACATAAGGTTTCATAGTAGGGAAAAAGAGCTAGGAATAGTGGGGATGAGCTTTGTATGAGTGTAATGGAGGTTTGGGAGCAAGTTTATAGATTTTCCTCAATGTTTGTGCATACTTTCCCATTTGTTGTGAGGGGTGGTCAATTTATATGCTAATGATTTTGGGCAATTGGGCTAGTCAATGTGTAAGAAAGGGTGCTAAGGTGGTGCTAAGGTGGAGGCCAAGCTCCAATTTGGGCTTGCCACTAGCAATGTTGCCCGACCAAGGTGTTGGAGATCACCTGCTGGCTCTGGGAAGTCAATGGCTGGGGGTGGTAAAGCTAATTATGTTAAAGCATGGGTAAGTGTGTTGAATTAAACTAGAAAGGGGGAGAACATATTTTTGGATCAACCTTGGGTCTAAACCATGTAAATGGGTTTGGCTAACCTATCATGATGGTTTGACCCTAGATTTAGCATTGGGGTTTGGGTGGTCAAGTATACATCATAAAGATTAGTGCTTAAACATTGGCTCAGGTGAAACATGAGTAAGGCTAAGCACTTTAAGTGGAACCATTAAAGGGGTCCTCCATTCTCCACTTAGGGAATGTCGTGGCTCACATGACTCACACATGGCTTGGAGGAATCCTTATGGATTGCATATGGCTTGGGCATATTTCTTGAAGAAGGATTTTAGAAATTTTAGGCATTTTATGAGGGGTTACCATGAGGTTAAATTTGGAAAATTTCAATCATGAATTTCATCCCCCATGGTTTGATTTTAATTAAATGGATGAGGTGAGATTCATGTCATGGCAATGTAGGCTTTTGAATTTATGGATTTTAGGGTTGATGGATTTTTATATTTGTCATGGCTTGTTGGACGTTTAAATTAGTCATGATGGATGAGCTTGAGTTTGAAATTTGATGGAAGAATTTGGATTTAGGGAACATGGAAATTGGATTTCAATTTGGAATTAGGATAAATTTGTTTTTAATTTATATATGGTAGGATCTGGCAGAAATTAAGAATTTTGGTGGATTTTAGTTAAATTTGGGAAAACTTGGTGGAATTAGGGTGTGAATTGGGGTGTATGGGCGAGATGTGGGTGAAAGGTTTATAAGGGTGTGAATGGCCAAGCTACCCAGGGTTTCCTTAAAGCCTCAAGATCCTTATGGGAATTCTTTTTAGGGCTTCCTCGTGTTGGTCTTAACCAACTCAACTAAGTGTTGAGGGTTTGAAACCACCTATGTGAGACTTCACAAAAGAGCCAGGAGGTGGTTTGAACTTCTGAGTGGGGGTGGGTCCCATCACTAGTCTTCTAAGATAGTTAATGGGAAATTCCTATGGATAGATCTTAAGTTCTAAGAGAAGAATTCAGACCGCACCAAAATGCGGTCAACAGTTCCTCTTAAAGGGATATTCAACATCAAGAAACATAGAGTGACATTTAAACTATGAATTCTTTCTAATATGTTGAAGCATAAATGCCTTAGATGAATTCATGCAATATGGACAGGCTAACTTTCCAGCGGTGCTCCACCCAAATAATATTCCATATATAGGCAAATCACTCAGTTTCCACATTAATGCTACTTTCATCAGAAAATTGTGTTTTGTGGAGACATCGTAAGTCATGTACCTATTTCCCAAAGAATTTATAGCTCATCTATCAATAACTACAAATATACATATATTCTCCCTTTATGAATGCTAAGACCAAGTATAATTAGTGGCTGGAAGAAGAAAGGAGTTATCATGCAGATCTCAGGTGCCAGATTGTATGGCATAACAATCACTGGGCAACAAGAGTAGGTCGATGCCATCTAACTGTACGGTGTGAATCCATTAGAGCATAAACAAGGTTGCAGGTTATGTGCCTCTATAACAAACTCAGGATATGAGTGAACAAAATATTTTCATGCATCTTCATATGTTGGATAACTCATTGAGTTATTTTTTTCTTGATATGCACTGATGCCACATCATACGTGCAGAAGTACGCATATAACTAAATAGTCTCTATAGATGTTGAATAAGCGGTAAATAAAAGAACCACTTGGAAGAAATTTCTTTCTGCCTCATACTTTTTTCTATTTTGAGGTTTAAATACAGAAGAATAACAAAATCTACATTGAGTCTTCATCGCGCTACTCTTGTATTATAGCATATATCCGTTTACACAACAATTAATCTTCTCTGCTTTAAGCCCTAAGTTGGAGACCAACATTGTTGTCTTGTATAAATATCCAAGGACTCAATTTTCAAGTGAATTAGTCTCTTTTAAGAGGCCTATAGACTGATTGAAGCACTCCCGGGGCATTTTTGTACTCTAGGTTTTAGCATTATGAGAGCTACAGATAACTTAGAGTGAGACATGCAGCCCTCCCACCGTGGCCTTCAAGCAAAATTCAATAAGTCATAAAATATCTATGTTGCAGGATTTGGTGCCTCTTCCTATTGCACTTGGCTCACATAATGATTTCTTATTCCATCAAAGAACATTTCTTCAAATCTTCTTGAGTCGAATTGAGGTGGAGGCTCATAACTCATTGAAGGGGCATATGTGAATCTTGTAGGATCAACCTCCCCATGTGAAGTCTAAATCCAGTAATCAGGCTGAAATCATCAATTATATAGATCACATCTCACTTCTTCAAGAGTTAGGTATGCTCGATATAGGTGTTTTGAATAAGGACATTAAAACTTGACCTCGGATTGGTAAATCTATAGTTGAGATGCAGCTGTCATGAATGACTTGACACCGTTTGAGAACTTCTCAAATATCCCTTTTCTGTCAAGATAAAGTCTGTTGTACATCCCCAATCTTGATGTATTAATATCTATATGTATATTCAAACTTGAGAATAATCAACAAATTATAAAGTGCATTTAACCAATTTTATTTTATTTAATTACAGTAGTAGATATACGGGAAAAGTTGCAATTTAAGGTGATCAGATCTGATAATAGTCAACACATTGTAAAAGGATTGAACATTTTAGATAGCGCAAACAATAAAAATTGATGGAAAATTGATTGATTTAATTTTAGTTTGGATAAAAATTAGATCAAATAAAATGACCTAAGTTTCAAGCCAAAAATTTTGGAACAAATTTATTTCGACCCAACCACAATTAAGCTCAAAGTCAAAACGTTAATAGCCTACTGAGGCTATTAGAGCTATCAAATACCTTTAAATGGTTTACATTTATCCATATTTTAGCTCTAAACTTGGCTTTCACTGTAGCTACACCACCCCTTTCATGACTATATTTCTTTCACACTGTCTCTACAAGTGTAAAGCTACTTATCCACCTAAGCGTCCTAATCTCATCAACTTACTAGATTTCTTTCACACCTGTGACCAATTCTGAGAGGGAAATGTTTCATATGACGTAAGAGTGTTCCCTTTATCATCCAATGGGAAATCTATTTTTCTTTCCCAAACTGGAAATTCATTTCAAACATTATTTTCATGAAATGTCATCAATATAATGTTTAGAGTGAATTTTCATTATGGGAATGGAAATTAGATTTCTAGTTGGAAGAAGAAGTGAATACTCTTATGTCATATAAAACATTTCCTTATCAAAATTTATTAAAATGTGTGAAAGTAATCTAGTTAATAGCTGCAGAGATGATGATGCATAGATTTATGATTGGCTTTTCACTTGGAGACAAAATATGACACAACTATATCTATGCGAAGCCTAGTGTAGCTACAGTGACATATAATATTAGAGGAAGATGTATAATGGATTGTGAATCAATATTTCACTGATTAATGATTTTTGAAAGTACTAAAATTACTAAAATTTTAAACGATCCAACTTGTATTAGATCTAGTGGCAGAGTTGTAACAAAAGGTGATGAAATTTAACAATAATTAACACATTGTAAAATTAGTGAACATTTTCGATAGCTCGAAAAACGACAATTGCTCGAAATTGGATTGATCATAATTTTGGCTCAGGTAAAAAGCAGATCACAATCAATTACCCAACTTTGAGCCAAATGTTTGGATCAAATTTCTTTCGAGCCTACCATAATTAAACTCGGAGTCAGAATATTAACAGCCTGCTAGAGGTTGTTAGGGCTATCGAAGATTGATAATATGTCTTAAATTTTTTTGAATTTTTAGATTTAATATTATCTGTCGCCATAGCTATTCGAAACCTTGCATGCATTTATTTCTTTAGCATTTTATTTTTCAAGAAGAAACTCAATCATTAATTTAAGTATTTTTGTCTCTGCAAACCCCAAATGCGATTAATTGCATTGCTTGAAATATATTCTTAAAAGGAAATATTTCATATGAAGTCAGAGTTTTCACTAAAACCTCCATTGTGAAGTCTAATTTCCACTCCCAAAATGGAAATCCACTTGGAATCTAATTTTCCAGTTCCAAAATGAAAATTTACTTTTAAATCTCATCTGCACTGCCATAATGGAAATTGTGGCAAAGGAAATTAGATTTTGAAGTGAACTTCCATTTTGGAACTGAAAAATTAGATTTCAAAATGAATTTTCATTTCAAGAATGGAAATTAGACTATACAAAGGAGGAAACAATGAATACTCTTAACATCATATGAACTATCTTCTATAAAAGAAATTATTTCGAGGTGTGCAAATTATTGCATAAGTGGTTGTGATGACGAGAATGATTAGTTCTATAATTTGATTTAGAGTTAGAAAAAATATCAAACATATATATCCATGAATGGTTTGGAACACCTAGAGTTGCGAACATTATTAGAAAGAGAAGTCTTAATAGATTTAATGATCTTCGACATACCTAGCATCAATATGGTGTTAAACAATCTAGTTTCAAATCAACCAAAGGTCATTTCAGAAGAAATTTGATCCAAAAAATAAGATTTGAGTGATACTATTATAGCTAAATTCATAGCATTGCATTATGTAATACATGTAAAACTTTATGATGTTGACCTCACTTTTATTGAGGTGTAGTCTTTCCTCCTTAGAAGCCTAGGATCTAGCCATAGGACTTTCCTGTTAACTATCCTAGAGAACTAGTGATGGAAGGCTACCTAATAGAAATTCTAAACACCTCTTTACTCTTCTAGGAGCTCCCCATTTTTTACTGTAACTTTTAGAACTTAGTAGGATGAAGCCAAGCATGATGGAGCTCAAGAGGAGTTCCATAAGATTGTTTGGCCTTAGGTTAAGCCTTGGGTGGTCTGGTCTTGGTCAGACTTGCACACACATACTTGAGCTCCTCACTTTCACTCACAGCCTAAAACCCTAAACCAAGCATGCTTAACCTGGTTCCCCACTCTTTTGGAGACTCATGTGGGTGAGCCCCCAAACCCTAGCATTAGGCTAAGTTGGCTAGGATCTATACAGGGAGGATCCAAAATGAAATTCTCCTTGCTCTTATAACACCAAAAACATTGTGATCATCATTATCAATTGACACCAATTCCAATAAAACACCTATCATTAGCCTTCTACCCATAATTTTTTCAAAATTATCAAAATGCCCCTCAAACCCTGATTCTCCAAAATTGTCTAAATTGTCAATTCTCACCCAAAAACCATTTTAAACCATTCCAAACCACACAAATTGCCCAAAATACCCCATTTTCCTCAAAATTTTTAAAATACCCTCAATTTGGCCAAAATACCCTCAAGCTAAAAAAATCCCCAAAATCTCCAAATTCACTCTAATATGCCCAAGTTCAATCCTAACTACCCATTGTCTCCAATTGCACCCAAATCCACCAAATATGGCCAAAATTTCCAAATTGCCCCTAAGTGCCTAAATTCTCTAAATCACCCCCATTTCCAGCAAATTGATTTTAAACTCCCCCAATTCCATATCCAAATCAAATTTTTTCATGTACAAACACAATTTAAACCAATTCAAGACCAACTGCATCAAAATCCAAACCTTAAATCCAAGTCCAAATGAAATGCCCCAAATTGACTTCACCCCTAAATTTCATCAAATTCAACGCTAGGAACAATCAAATTTCATCAATTTGGATTCATAAACTCTTCATGACATTCCCCTAGACCAATTCAAGCCCTCAATTGACCCAAATCCAAACCCAAGCCTAACCCAAACCCAAACCCAAGTCCAAGCCAAAACCATAATATTGAACCCAAACCCTAAAATTGATCTATGCTCTATGGTCCAGCAAAACCTTAATCACCCCAGCCAACATTAGACCCCTAGGACCTTAAGCTCACCACTTAGCCCACCATAGTTGAGCCATGGACAAAATTTTCCATAAAGTTGGGGATTTCATCCCAAAATTGGCTAAACAAAGGGATATTTTTCACCAGCCTTCCCAAGCCCTCACCCATATTAACTCCACTGAGCTCCCTGCACCACCTAGCTCCCACCCTAGCACTGGCCGGCCTGCCAAGTGGCCAAAAAATCCAAAACTGAGAAGAAATTTCTACGACAGCAACCTAAATTGCACCTATCTAATGTGGCTCACTCCCATTAGTGAATTGCGTCACTGAGCTCTCCACCTAAGCCTTATTTTCCACCCTATGGCTTGCCCTATTGGCCATCATGACCATGGCTATTTAAACACCACTCTTCACGGTCAAACAAAGAGAGCTTCCAATTCCTTGGGGAAACTCTACCAAAATCTCTCCAGAGCTTCTCCAAAGTTTAATTTCAAGTAAGATCAACCATACAGATATGTTTGTCTTGACTAGATGAGGTGTAAGAAAAAACCCCATATGATTTGGTTGAGTATTGAGTGAGATCTTAGGGTTTTAGTATGACCAATTCTCTTGTTACACCAGTTGGAGAAGATGACCAACAACAGTTGGATCGAGCGTGTATCAAACATACACTTTAGATCACACCGAACAAAGCTAGGGGAAGTGAACTGCAGGCTGCATTAGAAGCTTGCGTGGAAAGTTAAATAAATCAAAGGCCGCTACGTGTGCATTTGGAGACGCTGAGGTTGAAGTGGATGTCGTGTGGATAGGTAGAAAAATAGAGCTTTTCTAATTTAAATAATTCCAGAAAACTTTAAAAATACATCACTTGGTGTAAAAAATTTATAAAATAAAAAAATACTCTTGTGCTCAGTAAACAGAAAAGAACAAATGTGGGCTAAAAATTAAAAATATTTTCTTTTTATTATTTTAAAATTATTTGAATACTATAAATTTTTTTTAATTATAAATAATTAAATATTAGTGATAAAAATGTGAAATTTGGGGGGTTTATTCCTTACATACTTAGAGATGTTCTCTGATTTTTCTAGGATCAGAGAGCATCTCTAACATTAGAAACCCTAATTTTCGAAGTTATTCACTTTTATTTACTTAAAATAACTGTAAAAATTAAAATATAAATTTGAAAATTATAAAAATGGGTTTGGTAGTTTCACTGTGGTCAGAGAAACTTCGGAAAAATAAAAATCAAGCTTCAAAAATATAAAGCATAATTTTCTATTTAAAATTAATAAAAATACCAAAATTAAGAAAATTATAAATAAATCAAATAATCACCAAATTGGGCCAAAATGTGGCTTATCACCTCATGAGACTTCTTTAAAAATCCCAAGGCCATTAAAATTATTTTTAGTATAGCAATGAATTTTCTAAGTTAATATAATTTTTTTAAACTAATTATATAAATTTAAAAATATGAAATAATTATGAATTGTGGTTTGGAGTGATTCTTGTGACCAGGGGCACTCAAGAAAAATAAAATCAAGTCTTAGATAAAAAGTTCATTTTTCACCATTTTCTTAATTTTTAAATAATTAAAAAATACCAAAAATCATAAAAATATAAAAATACACTAATATGTCACAAATTTTCACTCATCACTTAGGACTACTTAAAATAATTTTCCTAATTTTCTAAATATAGTTACGTATTTTTAAATGCCTAAAAATGTATTTTCCCTAATTTTGCATTAAAAAATTGTAATAAACTAAATAAAAATAAAAAAAATACTAAATTTACTTCTCTGAGTTCTCTAAACTTAGAGGAACTAAAGAAAAATATGAAAATTAATTTTTAAAATTAAATTACATTTTCCATTTAATTAACCAAAAAGATGAACAAATAATTATAGAAATTAAAATATAATTAAAAAATTCACAAAAATTATTCTTGAGGTCCTTTGACCTAAGTGATCATCCAATAATTTTCGTAATGATATAATATTTGTTTTGATCAACCAATGTAATTAACATTGAAAATCCTTAATTTTGGGTTAAAATAATTTTAAATTTTTTAATAAAGACCAGAAAAATATAATTTCTTCTCTAATGTTTTAATTGACCCATAAATGGGGTAGCAATAAAATTTCAAAGTTTTTTGAGTTAAATTTAAAGAATTATGAAGTGGAAGGCCATAAGGAAAAAATGATAATTATGGATTTTGAGCTCTAATTAAAAAAAATTAGGATAAATAAAAGGGTAAATGAGTAATGCTGATCTTAATTAATTCTCTTGAATAATTGAAACACAAGGTATTAAAAGGTTGAAATCAATTTATCACTTTTCTATAACAAAGGCAAAATTGTAATTTCCTAAATTATTATGATTTGATAGTAAACCCAATTGGATTATTCTAGTGTAGTAGGCTTAAATTTATGAATATAATAATTCACTATTCTGGAGCTCCTAATCAGTGATCAAATAATAAGTATAATCATTTAATAAGAGTTAAACCCATTTAATTCAACATTTTTAATCGTTATGAATTTATTCATAAAAACTTAAGGGCTTAGTAGTGAGCTAAGTTTAATTTAATTAGCTTAATGAGGTTTAAAAATGAAACATAACCAATTATGAATACCCTTAAAACACTACGAGCCCAGCCTTAATTGAAAATACAAAAGCCCTTGTTAATTCAATTTAATTAGCTTAAGTTTTTTCTGTATTTTCCTGAATCACTAAATTGTTAAGAAGATGAAAGATATATTAAAGAATTTAAGGAGAAAATTACCGCTTAACCGAATCTCTGCATGGATGAGCCTTGAGGTGAGGAACTCGGGAAAACGGCATCGGGGAAAATGATCTCCTGCAGAAATATTGAAAGGTTCCTTCAGAAGGAATTGTTGACAGAAGTTTCCTTGAGGTTTGCGCTGGCGGTGCAAGCCCGGGTATATCTCTAATATTCTTATTGTGCGGATTTACAATATTGACAACAATGATTGCAATTACGCCACAGACACTCAAGAAAAAAAAAAAGCATGATGCATCTATCAGTTGCAACCTGCCTGCCAATTTCTTTCACAAGTTGAGTCGCCTTCTTTATGGTAAACTGGACTGTATCAAGATCGTTCACAATGCGGCCCATTTGCTCAGTTTGACCTTTCAAATTTGAAGCTGTCTGTGTTCCCACTTCGATTGTTTGCTCCACAACAGCTTTCGACGGCTCGATCGCCTGATCAGTTTCTTCCATTGTCCCAGCAGATATTAGCTCTTGATTGGTCATATAGTTGAGGCAAGTTGAACATTTTCCTCAGCCGCAGGATCATTGCTTCCACCGCCCAAATCAAATCGCTCTATCCTTTTATTGCCGAGGTTACTCATATACGTCTGCCTGAGGGCTACATATGAGTTTAGCTCCTTGATCATGGATTGCTTCCTGTCATTGAACTGCTTATTGATCTCAGGAGGATTATTATTCTCCGCTTACTTAATTTCGCGATCAAATTCCTTTAGGCGCTTGCACTCCCTCATTTTTGCAGTGAGTTCCTCAAGCTGCTTGCTTTGTCTATTGGGCTCCTTAATCTTATCCAGCTTCTGAAACCCATTGCTCCAAATGCCTGAAGAAAATAGAAGAAGAAAGAGTAATTCAAACCAGAAAGAATTGAATGGCAAAGCTTCAGCAACGACACACAACCCGCAGCGATCCAATAACTTCCCTAAAATTTTAGCAGCACCTCCACCCTCTCCCAAAATGTAGGCCCATATATATATATATATATATATATATATATATATATATATATATATATATATATATATTTGCTAAAAAGTTGCCCATAGGGCAAGATATATTAAATCACAAGGTGATTACATTTACATGATTTTAAGACGGGGGAGTAATAAATTATCCCCATACAACAAAAAAGATAAAAGGAGGAGGGAAAGTTGCAACTTCAATTAACTCTGAGTTCTTTCCCAAAGCAGCTAACCAGTGAGCATGACCATTTCCTTCCTTGGGGATGTGAGTAAAGAGTATCTGAGATGATTGACAGTAAGGAAGGATTCTACTCTTCCATTTTTGGATGTGCCATGGAGGAGGTTCAAGTTTCCTTAGTATCTTAATACATGCAAGGGAATCTGATTCCACTAAAAGAGGACCAAACTTACACCTGTGAGCAACAAGGATAGCCCAAAAAATGGCAATTATCTCAGCTTCCAAAGCATCAGTTGCCAAAGTGGGAGAATAGAAATACAGAAAGCACTTCCCATATGAGTTCCTAAACACTCCTCCATAACCAGCATCTCCCTTAGAAAAGATGCTATCAGTGATCACCTTCAGCCAATTAAGAGGGGGGTACCCAAAAGATTAGGGAGGGAGGGGATCTCTGCTGAACATTAGGAGTAGGAAACCACTTCTTGCATAGATTAGGGAACTTATAATGGTGAGTTAGTTTTTGGATGTAAGAGAAACAATTTGTAACCACTACAGTGACCATGGGTTGTCTATCCTCATGTTTGGCATGGTTTCTGATCATCCAGATGAACCAAGACCAATGCAAGAAATAATGAAAAGATCAACATCTTTCCAGTCGTTCCAACAGAAGGAGAATTTAAACCAGCTCAATCTAAAGCAATAAAACTTCAACTTGTCCAGGAGGCAGGACCAGACCCTAGGAGAGAAGGTAAAAGTGAAGAACAAGTGCTCAAAATAGTCCTCATCTGCATTACACAGACAATAGCAAAAGGACCTCTCTGGCCCTTGAGCTTCAGAATATCATCAGTAGGTAGCAGCCGTTGCCAAAGCCTCCAACAGAAAAAAGACATGGAGGGAGTTTACAGTTTCTTCCAAATGGTATTACCCCACATTATTGGATCCCATCGGAAGAATTTATGATAAATGAAAGAAGAGAGCTTCTGTGAGAAAGCTTGCTTTGTGAAAATTTTATCTTTCTCCCTAGGAGAAAAGCTAGTGTTTATAATAAGATTAAATTGGTTAATAGTAAGGAGAGTGTCTAGCATTCTGCAATTCCACTGATTTTCAGTCCAGTAGTCCTTCACTTGACAATTATAGTTAATACTTGTATTAGCACAAGATTGTTTCTCCCCATTCTAGACCCACTGATCCAACCAGGAATTAATTTGGCCCTCCCCCAGTTCCCAGATAAAGTGCTCATCTACTTGGTGCCTGATCGCTGACATATTGCACCATGACCTTGAGTCTCCCAATTTCTTGGTTAAAAGGGTATGATGCACATGTCTACAACACTTACCCATCATGTACTTTTCCCATAAAAAGTCTTGAGCTCTGAACTTAATCCACAACTTGAACAAGTTGATAAAGCTAAGGTGTTGAAAGCTTTTAAGACCAAGTCCTCCAGCTTGGACAGGTTTGCACAGCTTCTGCCAAGATAAATAGTGAAACTGTTTTTTCTATCCATCCCATAGTAATTTAATGAAGATTTTCCCTAGGGAAATGATCCACTTGATATTTAGACTTACAAATATGATAAGAAAATTGGCAACGGCACCAAAAACTTAATCCCGCCGGATATATATATATGCTGATGATTTTGATTTAAAATGTGGATACTACGCAAGTATACATATCGTTTATCAAGTAATATAGGACTTTCTGATTAAGCCCAGAGATATCAAACCCACAGGGAAATGATGAAAATCTTTAAAGGAATTAGAAAATTATCTTTTTACTTTTTTTAATGGTTTTTAAAAAGTATGTCTTTATTTTGAAAAGTTTTGGAAGTTGATTTGTCTTTTGAAATTTCCTTAATAAAATGTTAAGCAACAAATTAGAATTATAATAACTAATAACACTGTATGTAAAACACTATTAACTAAAATATCTTTTTCTTTCATTTTATGAAGTAGTATAATTATTAAAGTATTGTTGTGGAAGTATTTAAATTTGTTGTGACAGATAGAAGAAAATGTGTTCTTTACCCTTACTTGGTACTATAAAGAAAATAGTTTAATTTGAATTTTTTATCATTTTAAACATGGTTAGGCAGGGAAGATATCAGTCTCTCACTCTAGAGTTCCCTCGATTCCCACCATTGGGGGCTAACTTCTCATAACAATACTTAAAACTTCAAACCAAATTAGGGGGTTTTAGCCTGTCACTCTAAAATCCTCTAATTTTACTCCCTTCCATAAAAATATCTTCTAATATTACATTCAACTATATGAACTAAAATTCTCACCCATATAATTGCATGTGATTCTTACTAACTTTTATGAGACAATACCGCATTGGATCTTACATAATCTCAAGAAATTCTACAACTTAACAGGCCAAATTAAGAAGTAAACAAAGTTTTCAGAATCAATCTTCACAACTTCTTCCAACTTTAAACACTTATACTTTCCACAACAATTCTTCATAAATTAATTACTTCTTCATTTAAGAAAGAAAAAGATAAAGTAAACTACTCAGAATGCATTGAGAAAATACAAAAATATATTGATTTGAAATTAAAAATTATGAGAAAAACAACAAACAAAAACAAGTATTAATTAAAAAACTAAATGTAAGAACAAAAGTAAACACTTATCTGAAAATTCTCTCCACAAGACTTAGGAGGTTCCTCTGAAACTTTAACTCTTCACTAAACTACTCCTCAAAGCAGATCTCCCAACTCCGATGACTCAGAATAAACTTCAAACTTTAATAGAAACTAAACTAAAAGAAAGAAAAGAAGTGGGAAGAAGAAGACTTCACTCCGACCCACTAATCTTTCCTAAGACTCTCTTTAAATATTAAACCAAAATGGACCTTGGTGTCTCTTCAAAATGAGTCCAGATTCAATGTATCTACCAAAGAATGCACCCCTTCATTCAAACTTGCCTCCCAAAGGAAGTTATGTAAGTTACCACCAAGAGTTGCATCTCATCCCCTTTGAAAATGGAGTCAAATTCAATTTAATCTCATTTTTTAACTGTTGTGACTAAGCACCGGCCCAGCGGCGCTTATCCACTAGTGCCAAAAATTTGATTTTTCATTTTTTTGCTCCAAATTTGATCCAATTTTGCTTCTTTCATCATGACCATTCATTTTCATCATACCTGCAAGAAAAACACAAAATACCTTCCATTAAAGTGCAATATCATTAAAAATAGGTATAAAAATATGCATTAAAATACTATATATTTTAGTTGTATTAGGAAACCTATGTACTCTTCTTCATACAGAACATCTGGAGTGCATAGGAAGGGATGGCAGTAAGTATACTTTTCAACAATGTAATTCTCCCCCGATTGGATAGCAATGAGTTGGTCCAGCAGTTTAATTGGGCTTTAATCTTATCAATTATCTCATTGAATTGGTTTTGCTTGGTCCTACCCTTAAGCAGTTGCACACCAAGATAATTAATGGGTAGAATAGCAATGCTGAATCCAGTATAATTAGAGATCCATTTTTTGATATGGGGCTCAGAATTAACAGTAAAGAAGATTTGACACTTCTGGTGATTGAGATCCATACTAGAGGTATGTTGAAAATGATTGAGGCCCAGAAATAGTACTTTTACAGTAGTTTTTGAAGCATTGGAATATAAAATAATATCATCAGCATAAGATAAATGACCAATGCCAATGTTGGATTTTTTATTATATGTTAGATGAGGAGAATTAGTAAACATGTAATTGAGTTCCCTGAATAAATAATCAAATGCTAAGATATAGATAGTGGGGGACAAGGGGTCACCTTGTTTGTTCCCCTAGTCGCACTAAAAATGTTATGACTCTCGTCATTAACCAGAACTGAATGAGCATTGTATTTGAGCCATCTTCCAATGAGCTGCATAAAATTTTCTTGAAATCCCCTGGCAAATAAAGTATTCAAAATAAAGTCCTAATTGATAGTATCATAGGCTTTCTTGATATCTAGTTTGAAAATTACATTGTTCCCTCTGCATTTCCTGTCCAGGTCTAGTAAGAGCTCCTGAGCAAGCATAAAATTATCTGTGATATTCCTTCCTTTCACAAAGGTAGCATGGTTTGCACTTATGAGGTTTTGGAGATATGGTTGGAGTCTGAAAACTAAATATTTGCTTGTAATCTTTGAAATAACATTAGTGAGGCTGATAGTTCTGAAGTCTTTCCAAGTTTTTATAAGCTTATTTTTAGGTATTAATGTGATGGTAGGTGCGGTGAAATATATGGGATAATCCACACCTTTGAAGAAGTTATGTACAAAAAGAGTAGCATTAGCACTGATTTTGGACCAACTTGCCTTATAGAAAGTAGAGGAGAACCCATCCGGCCCTGAAGATTTTTGCCCATCAATGGAAACTAGAGCTAATTTTATTTCCGCTTCCAATGGAACCTGAGTAAGATCCCGCCTGTGAACATAATCCATGCAGTTTGAAAACACATGTTCTTCAATGAGAGGTTTGGAAGATTTCCTACTAGAGAAAAGGTTTTGAAAATGAGCTACATCATCCTTAGCAATGTCCTTAGCAGTTGTGAGTTTGTGCCCCACAGAATATGTAATAGATAAGATCATGTTGCACTTCCTTTTGAAATTAACACAAGCATGTTAGTAACTAGAGTTTTTGTCCCCCTTAGTGAACTTGTTGATAGCAGCTTTTTGCTTAAGGAAAGTATCATAGTAGTTAATTTGAGCAAGAAGATTATCATTTACTTTGTGTAACTCAGCTATAGAATTGAGACCCAATTGAAAGCTTGCTTCTAACTTGAAAACTTCCTCTTCAGTAGCTTTTAAGTTGTCCTGAACATTGCCAAATTTCTCCCAGTTCCAGCTTCTAAGATGTGAAGCCACCTTTTTTTTGAAGATTCCAAAGCTTGACTCAAGGATTAGCAACATGATCAGAAACCCAAACCTTGTACATTTCAGTAAGGAATTCAGGGTGAAGAGTCCACATATTTTGAAATCTGAAAGAAAAACCCTCAGCACAAAGAGAGTTGTTTATAGCACAGAGTAATGGCCTATGATCAGAACCTGCCATACCTAGGTGAGAAACATTGGTGTAGGGGAATGTTTAGAGCCACTGAGAGTTTCCAAACATTCTATCAAGCCTTTCCCATAAGGTGCCCCTCCTCCACGCAAATCATGGGCCCTTAAAAACCCAAATCAAAAAGGGTAGCATCAATGATAAACTCACTGAACTTAGTCATGGTAGAAGCCAAAGAAGGTCTCCCACCCCTTTTTTCAGTGGGTGAAGTAATGCAATTGAACTCCCCTCCCAAGATCCAAAAAGAGTCAATGGAATGGCTCAGTTGAAGGAGATCCTGCTAAAGTGACTGCTGCTAAGTGGCATTACAGCAAGCATATATGAAGGTAGCAAAACTCTGTTGTGCACCAATGGAGAACTGCAGATGAACAAATTGGGTGTGGTTATGTATAACAGACCATTGTATCTCTGATCTGGCAAAGTACCATATTTCATTATTCATGTTAGCAAAATGAGTAAATTTAGGGAGTTTTTTGAGGTTGTTTTGAGGGTATTTAGTGACCATGGGCTCTAAAAGAGCAAAGCACCATATCTTACGAGCTGTGATAAGATATAGTAGTATCTTAAGGGAGGATTAGTGAGCAACCCCCCTTATATTCCAGCAAAGAAAAATTATCATTGAGAAAGGGTTTTCCCCTTTCCTTTAGTTCTGGGGTAGGGTTCAGAATAGGTTGTGGAGTTTCCACCAATTGAATTCTGGCTGTCATCCATGAGATTCTTCAGTTCTAGCCTGCCCTTCTTCTTCTTACTACCCTTCTGAACTTTCCACTTATCAGTAAGCACATCAGTCAAATGATTCATAGTGGGATCATCTAACTTGTGAGGATCAGCTAACAAAGATCTAACTGAATCTAGACCAAGAGAAGTACCATTGAGAAGACCATCTTCAAATTCACTCCGGGCTACCAAGGTATGATTCATTCCTACTACCAAAGCAGCAGAGCTAGTAACAATTGGTAAGGCCTCCATCTCACTATTCTTAGCAGAAGTGACAATTAAAGTAGTGGGGATCTCTCCCACCTCAAGTAAAGGAGATACTCCTACCACAGGAACCTTAGTTGTAGGAGTAGCAGCATCAGTCACCTTGGTAAGGCCAGTAGAACTTTCTTTAGAGGGGGGGTGTTGTGGAGTTTACAGCATCTATCCACAGTATGCCAAACATTTTACAGTGGTGGCAATAAAAGTCATACAATGCTTTGCCAGAAGCTTTCATGGTTAGAGCCAATCCACACCTCCTCCACATCAGGGAGGGTTATATCCCTCTCAATAAGGATTTTGGCCCCAGCAGGCCTTGCCATATTATATGTGGGAGCATTGATACACTTAAAATATATAGTGTTTTTATACACATTTTTATACCTTTTTTTATGATATTGCACTTTAATGGATGGTATTTTAATGTTTTTGTTACAGGTATGATTAAAATGCGTGATTGTGATAAAAAGAGTAAAAAAGGATCAAATTTAGAGCAAAATAAAAAGGTGTGAAAAATTAGCCTCGGACGCTTAAGCGCCGATGGCTGGCGCATAGGCGTGACTGTGAAAGTGTTGAATTAAATCAAATTTGGTATCATTTTTAAGGGGAGCTTAAAGCAACTTTTGGTTTAAACTTCCTTAACTTCTTTTGGGAGGCAAATTTGAATGAAGAGATGCATCCTTTGGTGGATACATTGAATATGGACATGATTTGAAGAGACACCAAAGCACCTTTTAAAGAACTATTAAAATGAAGACTTGAAGATCAGAAAAAAGAAGAGTTTTGAAAAGAAGTATTAGCAGGAGAAGTTGGAGAAAAGCTTGAAGTAGTTGATTGGAAAGAGGAAGAAAGAGAGTCTTCTTCTTGCTATACATTATTTACTTTTCCACTTTACCTTATCATAGTTTGTTTTAAAATTTAGGAGAGGAATCCTTAGAGTTGGGTGTCACCCCCTAATGAGTTATTTTAGTGGAAAGAAAAATTTTCAGAGGAACTTCAAGAGTCTTGTGGAGAGGATTTTCAGATAAGTTTTTGTCTTTGTTTTTACATTTGGTTTTAAAGTAAGACTTGCTATGTTTTCTCTATGATTTATACTTTCAAATCAAATTTTGTTTGTGTTTTCTCTATGATTTATGAGTAGTTTTCTTCATCTTTTTTCCTTTCAAATGATGAAGTAATTAAATTATAGAAGAAAGTTGTGTGAAGTACAGATGTTTAATGTTGGAAGAAGTTGTGATGATTCCACTGTCTTGAACTTCATTTATCTCTTGATTTGTCCAATTGAGATGTTAAAATTTGTTGTGAGAACATGTAAGAATCAATGCAGTATTTTCTCAAATAATAATTGGAGTGAATCACATGAAATTGTATGGGTGAGATGTGTAGTCTATATAGTTGAGTGCAAATAAATATGGAGATATGCTTTTTAATGGGTACAGAATTATAAGACTTTAGTGAGACAGGCTAAAGCCCCCAATTTGGTTTGATGTTTTAAGTTTTGTTATGAGATGTTAGCCCCCATGTGGAGGGAAAAGAAGGAACTCGAGAGTGAGAGCTAGTATCTTCACTGCCTAACCCATCTACAAGATTTATAAATCTCAGATTAACCTATGTTCTTTATAGAACCAAGTAAGGGTAAAGAAAATAGCTGCTCCTATTTAACACAACACATTTAGATACTTCCACTGTGAAATTCCATAATTATTACTAATTCAGTGAAAGAGGAAAAAGATATTTTATTCTCATTAGCTTACATATCATTTAATAGTCTTGATAATTTTAGTTGCTTACTTTAATTTTTCAAAAAAAAAATAGCTAAAAGAATTTAAACTTTTTAATTATAAACAAAACTTGCTAAATTATTTTGAAAAGTAAAAAGTTGTTTTTCTGCTTTCTTTAAATTTTTAGACATTTCCATGTGGGTTCGATATCTCGGGGCTTAATCAGAAAGTCCTATATTACTTGATAAATGATACGTAAACTTGCGTAGAATTTCATATTAAAAATAATTAAAGTTGATTTCTTATTTACTTCAGAATCAAGTTTTTGGTATCGTTGAAAAGGAAGAGATATTGTCATTGAGAAGAAATATAAAGTGTAAAATGTAAGCATAAATATTCGGTGATTAAGCATCCACCTTCATAGGACACCCAAATGCATGACTGATGTTAAACAGAAGATTTTGATTTTAATATTGGATAGGAAGACCAGGAAACTTCACCAAATAGGAACATTGGGTGGTTCCTTGCTAGGATCAAAATTAGGAGTCCATTTTAGGAGCTTTATGGTACTCCCAGCAACCTGTAGAGACTGTTTAGCAAACAACCTACAATAATCCTCTTATGAGGAAAGTCTGATCAGTAGATTTTTCCTATCTAGTGGTCCCAGCTTCCAAGTCTCAAAGAGATTCAACTTATCAAAAAATTTCCTAACAGAGCCCATCTTAGGATGTTCAATTAGAATTTGCCAATTAAATCAAACTTCATAGCAGCCGTGAGGCTTTGGATTTCCTGTTCAGAGAGGATAATGGCAGGCTTCCCATCATTCATACTGAGAGGTTAAATGAAAGGGCAGTCCCCTCTACCAGCAACAACATCATGAAGGGATTGAGGGAACACCAAATGGTCAAAATTTTTAAGAGGTTCATGTCCTTTGCCGATAACACACGCATATGTGGCTTTAACCCATTCGGCATAGGTTCCACATCAATGGGCATATAGGCGGTCATGAAGAGGAGAAGAGCAACAAGTAATTTACCAACTTGATTGGCATAGGCCCAAAACAGATTTCGCAGCTTCCCCATATCCCACTCACCCCCTTGCCAACAATCATAAACAATCATATTCTCCATACCACCCCTAGGGGAAAACTCCTGAGGGGGTATCAAACCCCAGTGATCATTGATGCACCAAAAATATATAATTTTTTTTTGCTATATAATTTTATCCAATTTTGGTGATATTGTACTTTAAAGAAAGATATTTTTCACGATTTGTTGCAGGTACGATGATCTTAGGTGATTGGAGCTAAAAGAAGCAAAAAAGAATGAATTCAGAGCGAAAAGAAGCAAAATGAAGGAAAACAGCTTCTGGCACCGCCAACGCTAGAATGGACACTATCGACGCCATTTTCCCGAGAGACCAGAAAATATTTGGACGATAAAGCGCCGTCGGGGCCCAATGTCGGTGCAATTCAAATTTGAAGAGTTTTGGCGACTTTTGAAGGGATGCTTAAGAAAACTATTGGGATTTCATTTCTAACTTATAAGTAACTATTTTTGGACAAAAATGGTGTGGTTATAGAGTAGTTCTAGGGTGGTGGTAGAGAGTTCTAATGAGTGTGTGAGTGTGTTGAGTGTTAGGGCTTAGACGAGAAGAGTGTAGAAGTGAGAATTTTAGAAGGATTCTTCTCTAAGTAGTGAAGGTGAAGGAGTAAAGTGAGAGATTGCTTCTTCCTTTCCATTCTAAAGAAGGAATTGAGTATTGCAAAGAAGAGAGAAAAGGATTTAAAGGAACTTCAAGTGATTTGCATTGGGAAAGAGAAAGAGATAAGTTGTATTTTCTTTTATGGTTTGTATGACTTTTCTTTTATATATAAAATCCATGTTTTATTGTGTCTTCTCTATGAATTCTAACTAGTCTACTTTGTCTTTCTTATTGCATAGAGATGTGATGATGTGATGATGTGGATTTGAAGTGCTTTTAAAGTATTGAAGAAATTGTGATGGTTTTTCATTTCAAACTTAATTTACTTTTCGATCTGGCTAATTGAATTGTTAAAATCTGTTGTTAAACATTAACTCTGAAAGAATTTAGTGTCCTACAACAATAATGAAGAATCCATTCAACGTCCATGGATGAATTGTGTAGTTCATGGGAATTGAGTGCAAATAAATAGGGAAATGTGTTTTGATGGACTTCAAATTGGAGGTTTCAGGGTGATAGGCTGAGATCCCCAATTTGGTCCTAAGATTAGTAACTAAACTTGAAGGTTAGCCTTTAGGAGAAGGGTCATTGGGAGCTCTGTAGTGACAGCCGGTATCCTCCCAGCGTAGCCTTAGATGTAGTGATTGAACTTAGGATATGTCAATGTTCTTTTCAAGCTTGGAAGAGGGGGTACTCTTTTGAGGGTAAAGAAACATTTATGCTCCTATTTAGCAAAATACAATAAATAATCATTCCATATCATTCGAACATCATATACTCGTTGCAACATGAAAGATGATTTCTTATATATCAAAAACTTTCAAATACATAGCTTAGTGTGTGTATGTTAGTTAATTCTGTTTTAAAGATATTAGAAGTAATTGCAGTTTATTAAATTATTACTGTTTTCTGCATCTTGTTAGTAGAAGTAAACATTAAACTTTAACTAGAATTGAGTATTGGATTTCAGTATTACATTATCTATTGTAAGAATTGTGCTCTTCCTGTGGGATCGATAACAGGACTACATTAGAGCCATGTATTACTTGATACGAAACGTATACTTGCATTAAATGTTTGGACTTTACAAAATCATTATAAATATATATATAAATTTGAGTTCATAAGTTCTTACAATATTAAAAGTCCGCATCAAGTTTTTGGCGCCGTTGCCGGGGAGGTATAAACGGTATCTATTGATAATATAGTAACTGAAAATATTTACTTTGTAGTGTGTAATTGTGTGTTTGTTTACTTTTTAAAGTATTTTTGTGATTTTATATGCATAGCAGTGGTCTATAGGTTTAATATCTTACGATTCGGAGTTAGAGCGTACTGTTATAAAAATTAGAAAACAACAAAAACAAACTGAAAATCTTTGTGAAATGGCGAATAATCAAGATAATCAGAGAAATGATATTGGAAATTTGCCAAGACCTTTAAGAGATTATGCTAACCCAACAGCAGATGAAATACATGTGACTTCAAAATCCTGATGTTGCTGCTAATTCATTTGAACTTAAACCTGCTATTATCCAAATGGTACAAAATAATCAATTTGGAAGAACACCTAATGAGGATCTGAATTTACATCTCGCTGGTTTTCTAAAACTGTGTGCCACTTTTAAATATCACGGAGTGTTGAGTGATGCTGTCAGACTTAGACTTTTTCCTTTTTCATTAAGGGATAAAGCTAAGGCTGATTAAATTTGTTAGCACCTGGATCTATTAGAACTTGGGGAGAATTGTCTCAAAAGTTTCTATCAAAATATTTCCCTCCATCAAAGACTGCTAAGCTAAGAAATGATATCACATCTTTTGGTTAGTTTGAAGGGGAATCAATATATGAAGCTTGGGAAAGATTTAAAGATCTTCTTAGGAAGTGCCCACATAATTCTTTACCATATTGGTTAATAAGTCAAACATTTTATAATGGATTAGTGGGATCATTGAGATCGATTATAGATGCTGCTGCTGGTGGATCGTTAATGTCAAAACCTTTTGATGAAGCATACGTATTAATAGAAGAAATGAATACTAATAATTTCAGTGGCCCTCTGAATGGGTAAATCTAAAAAGAGTAGCTAGTGTTCATGATTCAGATATGATGACTATGATAGTTTCTCAAATTGCAGCCCTTTCTAAGAAAATAGATCAGTATGGAATGAATTATTCTTAACCACCACAAGTGCTAAAGGAACATTCATTTGAACAAATAACAAAATCTCAAACACCTTACAAGACTTTGAATTCTATTAATAGACCTAATAATCCTTATTCAAATTATTACAATCCTGGTTAGAAGAATCACCCAAATTTCAACTGGAATAATATAAATGTCAATGTTAACCCACATTGGGGGAACAGTTCTATAAATCCAGTTGGAAATTCGAACAATCAAAGAATACCAATTTTAGACCCTCTTATCCTCCTGGATTCAATAGTAACCCTCAATTTAAGAATAAGAAGTTATCTACTGAAGAAATGATTCTGAATATGGGAAATCAATTACAAGCTCAAGATGTTGCGATGAAAAATATTGAAAATCAGTTGGGGCATTTTTTTACTCCACTTAATAATAGACCTTCTGGAATGATTCCAAGTAATGTTGAGATCAATCCAAAAGATCAAATCAAGGAAAAACTTAAGGCTATTGAATTAAGGAGTGGAAAGGAATTGGAGACAAGAGTACAAAAAGAATTTGAAATATAAAAGGAGAAGGTGGATATTGAAAAAGGTTCAAAAAAGATTTATCTAGAATTGGAATATCCTCTTGGACCAATGACGATTATTGTTGAAAAACCACCGCCTCCATTTCCTCAAATATTGAAGCAACAAAATAGGGATAACATATTTGGAAAATTTTTGGAGATCGTTAAGAAATTAACGATAAATATTCCTTTTGTTGAAGCATTAGAACAGATGTCTGACTATGACAAGGTTATGAAGGATATTCTTAAAAAGAAAAGAAAGTTCAGAGATCAAGAAACTGTTGCACTTAGCGGAGAGTGTAGTGCAATTATTCAGAAGAAGCTTTTGGAAAAACTTAAAGATCCTGGTAGTTCGCTATCCCGTGTGCTATGGGTGAAAAATTTTTCGGAAGAGCCTTATGTGATCTAGGAGCTAGTACTAATCTTATGCCTTTATCAACTTTCAAAAGATTGGGGATAAGAGAAATTTCTCCTACAACTGTGACTCTTCAGTTGGTCGATTGTTCTATTACTTTCCCTAAAGGAGTGGTGGAAGATGTGTTAGTGAAAGTGGATAAGTTTATCTTTCCTGTGGATTTTATTGTACTTGATATGAAAGAAGATAAAGAAATTCCATTCATTTTGGGAAGACCATTCCTTGCTACTAGGAGAGCAGTGCTTGATGTTCAAAAAGGAGAATTAGCTATGAGAGTTAATGATCAAGAGGTGACCTTCAATATTTTGAAATCTATGATGTATCCCTCAATGGAAAAAGATAATGAATGTTTTAGGATGGAGGTCTGTGAATATTTGAAAAACGATCATTTTGAAAATTTATTTGAAAATGAAGTAGAGTATGAAAATTTGTTTGAAGAAGGAATTAAAAATGAAGAAAACTCATATAGTAAGAAGAATGAAGATTTGGAGTATGTTCAGAAGAGATTTGAAGTATTAGACACTATGGAAGGTGGAGATAAAAGCTTAATTCCATCTATAATAAAACCTCTTGAACTTGAGATGAAAATTCTCCCTAATCATTTGAATTGTATGTTTTTAAGAGAATCATCTACCCTACCAGTTATTATATCTTCGAAGTTAAACGAATATCAAGAGCAAAAATTGTTGGAAATTTTAAGAAGATACAAAAAGGCTTTTCGATGGACTTTAGCAGATATTAAAGGAATCAGTCCTTCGATTTGTATGCAAGGAATCTTATTAGTTGAAGAACATAAACCGAAAGTTGATCCGCAGAGGAGATTGAAATATAATAATGAAAGAAGTAGTTAAGAAGGAGATTTTAAAATGGTTGGATGCTGGAATTATTTATCCAATTTCGGATAGTGCTTAGGTGAGTCCAATATATTGTGTACCGAAAAAGGGAGGAATGACTGTTGAAGTAAATGAATGTAATGAAATTATACCCACAAGACAAATTAATGGATGACGAATTTGTATTGACTATAGAAAATTAAATACCGCCACTCGAAAAGATCACTTTCCTCTTCCATTTCTCGATCAAATGATGGATAGACTTGTTGGTCACAAGTACTACTACTTTTTGGATGGATATACTGGTTACCATCAAATACCTATTGCTCCTGAGGATCAATAAAAGACAACAATTACTAGCCCTTATGGAACCTTTGCTTTTCGAAGAATGCCTTTTGGACTGTGTAATGCACCTACAATATTTCAGAGATGTATGATGTCTATCTTTAGTTGTATGATAGATAATGGAATAGAAGTTTTCATGGATGATTTCTCTATACTCGGGACTTCATTTGAAATCTTTTTAGAAAACTTAATAAATGTTTTGGAGCTTTGCGAGAAAACAAATTTAGTTCTGAATTGGGAGAAATGTCAATTTATGATTGCACGAGGAATTGTGCTTGGGTATAAAATTTCTAAATATGGTATGGAGGTTGACCCTACTAAAATTAGAGTGATTGAGAGATTGCCACCACCCACTACCATAAGAGAGGTGAGGAGTTTTTTAGGACACGCTGGATTTTACATGTGCTTTATTAAAAATACTTTTAAAATTACCAAACCTTTGTGCCGACTTCTAGAAAATTATAGAAATTTTGATTTTAATGATGAATGTTTGTGTGCTTTCGAATTATTGAAAGAGAAATTAATTACTACAAATATAATTGTTTCACCTGATTGGGTGAAACCATTTGAACTCATGTGTGATGCTAGTGATTATGCGATCGGAGTAGCATTGGGGCAAAGGCATGATAAAGCTTTCAAAGTCATTTATTATGCTAGTAAAACTCTTAATGAAGCTCAAATTAATTATACCACTACTGAAAGAGAGTTATTAGCTATAGTATTTGCTTTTGAAAGTTTAGACCTTATTTAGTTGGAGCTGAAAGTATTGTGCATACAGACCATTCAACTATCAAATATTTAATGCAAAAGAAGGATGCCAAACCTAGACTGATTAGATGGATACTTCTTCTACAAGAATTTGATTTTATGATAGTTAATAAGAAGGGATCTAATAATCAAATAGATGATCATTTGTCAAGATTAGCATATGTTAAATTATCTGAATTTGAGAAGGAAGTTACAAAAACTTTCCCTGATGAACAACTTTATACTATTATGGGAAGAAATTTTCCATGGTATGCTGATATTGTGAATTATATTATGAGTGATATTGTACCACCTGATTTAACAAGGCAACAACAAAAGAAGTTTAAATATGATGCAAGATTTTATTTTTGGGATGAGCCCTATCTATATAAACAGTGTAAGGATCTGATTATTAGGAGATGTGTGCCACAGGAAGAAACTAATTTAATTATTCAACGATGTCATGATTATGAATTTGGAGGTCATTTCGGTGTTGATAAAACTGCTTTTAAGATTTTACAATCGGGATTTTATTAGCCTGCTCTTTTTAAGGATTTATACAAATATATTAAATCATGTGATCAATGTCAGAGAGTAGGTAATATCTCTAGAAGAAATGAAATGCCTCTAAACTATAATTTGGAAGTTGAAATTTTTTATGTATGGGGATTAGATTTTATGGGATCATTTACTCGTTCATTTAAAAATTTATATATACTGGTTGTAGTTGATTATATCTTGAAATGGATTGAAGCTATTGTATTACCTAGATGTGATGCTTGGAGTGTTTCATAATTTTTAAAGAAAATTATATTTGCAAGATATGGAATTCCGAGAGTTATTATAACTGATGGTGGATCTCATTTAGGAATAATCAAATTAAGAGATTGATTGAGAAATATAATATTATTCATAGAATCTCTACTGCTTATCATACCGAACTAGTGGTTTAGCACAAGTGTCTAATCGTGAAATTAAAAGAATTTTGGAGAAAACTGTAGATAATCACAATTTAGATTGGTCTACTTTATTAGATACCGCATTATGGGCTTATACGATTGCTTTTAAGACCCCTATTGGAATGTCTCCTTATAGACTACTGCTTGGTAAGACTTGTCATTTACTGGTTGAATTGGAGCATAAAGCATCTTGGGAGATAAAAGAGTTGAATTTTAATTTGAAAAATGTTGGAGAGAAGAGATTTATGTTATTAAATGAATTGGAAGAAATTAGAAATGCATCTAATCATAATGACAGGATCTATAAAGAGAGAATAAAATTGTGGCATGATCGGAAGATATTGAAAAAGAAATTGGAATATGGACAGAAATTTTTGTTATACAACACAAGATTAAAATTATTTCCTGGAAAGCTCAAGTCTAGATGGTTGGGACCTTTTATGGTTTTAAAAGTTCATTCTTTCGGAGCTGTTGATATTGAGGATCCTGATACTGGAAAGATTTTTAAGGTTAATGGGCATCGATTAAAGCCTTACTTTGACGGGTTTCAAGCTGATTTCAAAGAGGTTTTAACGTTGAGTCATCTGGATTAACTCAATAGTTTGTCGGGCTGACGACATTAAACCAAGCGCTTTATGGGAGGCAACCCATATGTATCTTTGTGGCGTGTTTGCTTGCTTGTTGTAGTTGTGCTTTTAGATAGTTATTTTGGAATCCTAATCGCTCCTAAATACTTTTAAAAATTGATAAATATTGGATCGAATTGAGATATTGGAATATTTTGGGCCAAATGAAGTTCGATGAGATTTTTGACCTTTAGCACCGCCAGCACCAGAATAGGTGCCGCCGATGCCCAATTACAGAGAAGTTTGCAGAATTTCGGGTTTGAGCACCACTGGCACCCTATCGAGCACCGCCGGTGCCCAAAACCTTTTGACAGTTTTTTGAGTTTCAAAATGCAATTTTTGGCGGTTTTGAGCGGGATCTTCTTCCTTATAACTCCCTAAAATCCATTTTAAACTTCCAAACTGTAGAAAAACGAAAACTTCCTTTCCCAATTTGCATCCCATGGATTCCTACTCCATAAAACCCCTCGATCTCATATTTTCAATAGATGAAAGTTTATCAGTTTCGAGGCACGGCGAATATTTAACAAGGTGATGATAAAGAGGAAGATTATCAAGGAAAGAGGCTTAATTAATTAAGGTATGGATAATCCTACTAAAAGAGTTAAGTGATAATAAAGGAAAGACGTTGTGAAGTGCTATGTTACACTACCACTGTTGTAGTCATTCCGGTTGTGAAAGAATTCTATGCAAATCTTCACGGGATCAACCAAGGATTCGTCTTTGTGAGAGGTACGTTTGTGCAATTCACTCCTGAGAGAATTAATGTACACATTTGCCACCATTTTAATTTTAATGCGACAAGCGATAATATGAATGATGTGTATCGTTATTTGACAGATGAAAATGAAGATTGGGAAGTAAGAGAAAATGGATATATTAGTTTCCCTTCTTTATCTTTAAATCCGATGTCAAAGCAGTGGCATTATTTTATTTTGGCAAAGTTATTTCCAACTTTAAAGATTAGTAAAGTAACTAACGAAGGTGCTATTTTGAATTTTTGTATTCAAACTGGAAGGCTGATTAATATTGGAAATATAATTGTGAAATCAGTTTTGGGATTGATAGTTCATGGATCTAAATTTGGGCTTGGACACCCGTCCACCATATTTTTGTTGTGTAGTCAATAACAAGTTCCATATGAGAGTTGGGAAAAGGTTCTTCTTCCCTGGAGGCCTATTGATCCAACTAATCTTTATGACTACCAAACAGTAGGAGATGAAGGTGATATGAATCTGCTTGCTGATCAACCAACTCAGACTTCACAACCCATTCAGCCTTACTTTCCTGAATATTCCAGAGTGATAATGAAGAGAATCAAGCAGTAGGAAAAAGAGGTATAGAATGTCCATTAATAATATTTCTGATTTATTTGATCGTACAGACTGGAGGATGAAGGAGTAATTTGATCACACTGGTTGGATTGAGATGGGCCTGATTAATCTGATGAAGAAGAATGATGTGATTGCTGAGCATTCATCTGATGAATTCCATTTTGTTCCTTCTACAATTTGTTTGTGCATCAGCAATCTATTGGAGATATCAGAGAGGAAGATAGTTCTGAGACTGATGAGGAATGATTACAGGATTCTTCTTATGTTTGATGTGTGTTTGTTTTACTTTGCTTAATTGTGTTTGGTGTGCTTAATATTTGCTTTTCTTTTCTTTGTAGTTTGCATTTGGATTTTCTATGATTAATTTCATTGTGTGTTCTTAGATTTTAGTGTTTGCTTATCGTAGAGTACATGTAACACTAAAAATCTAAGAGTTGTTGGTTTAATTTGATGAACATATTAGTGTTTATGTTGTAATGTGGATTTTATATAAAGAAGTATGTTTTGTATTGTTGTGTTACTTATTGCTTGTGTGATGAAATAGATGCTTAATGAAGTTTTAAAAATCATTGTGGAGGATGAAACGATTGAAATTACGAAAAAAATTTTGGACCTAGAAAAATTTTTACATTGGCACCGCCGGCACCAAAATCTTGAGAGTTTGGCCTATTTAAAAAAATAGAGCGTCGATGGCGCTCGATAGGAAAAAGGCAAAAAACCCTTTATTTCGTGATTTTGACTCTGAGACCCATAGTTTTTTCCATTGCTTTCGTCTTCCTCCTCCATTTTCATGATTTTGAAGGCCTAGGGCTTGCTAGATCTTGGATTTGAAGCGATGTCAAGGCTTTCCGAGACCTGATCTACACTTCTCTTTATAAGAGCTTCACTTTGAGTTAAAATTTTTTTATTTTCACCCTAGGAATTTTTAACATTGCATAGATTGGAATTTTAGGATTTTTTAAGAAATTTTGGAATTTCCTATGATGAAATTTGCTCTTACTTGTTTAGAAAAGTATTTGGAGTTATGTACATTGTGGATTTGGAATTTATTGGAATTTTTTCTTGCAAATTTTTAGAAATTCACATGGCTCCAAGGATGAGTAAAGGGAAGAGAAAATTGGATTTTGATGAAGAAAAATTTGTCAATGTTAAAGCGCAATTTCGCTTTAATTCTTACCTTTAAAATAAGAAGTGTATTCAAGATCAAGCTTTTGACAATTTTGGTGGATCTGTTGAACAATTAATTACCGAGCGAAACTGGGAGAGATTTTGTTATTTTACTACTAATGTTGTTTTGGGTGTAGTTAGAGAGTTCTGTGCAAATGTGCCCTAGACTGAGACTGAATTTGTGCTAGTTAGAGGAAAAATGGTTGAATTTACCCCTCAGCGTATCAATGCATTTTATCAGACTTGGGAACCTTTTGTTTGTGAATAGGAAAATTTTGATACCTGAGAGGCGAATATGAAGGAAGTGATTTCTTTTCTGACATACGGAAGAGGAGAATGGAAAGTAAATAAAAAACAGATGATTAGCTTCCCTGCTACCAAGTTAAATGTTGCATCTAAAGTTTAGCACTATTTCATTTATGCAAGACTGTTACCTTCTTATCACCACAGTGAAGTTACAAAGGATAGAGCAATTCTGAACTATTGTATTCGAAAAATGAAGAAGATTGATATTGGATCTATTGTCTTCAAAAACATTCAGTCTATTGCTAGAGGAGAAACCACTTGAGGATTAGGACATCCTGCCCTAGTTCGTGCCCTCTATGTTTAGTCTGGAGTAGAGTTTAACAGTTTTTAAGAGATAGCTATACCACTGAGACCGATTACAAAGACTATCATTCATACTTATGAGTGTCATGTGGGAGCACGAGATGAGAGTAGGAGTAATGATATTCCTACTACGAGTTATGACATTCCATATACGTCTGAGCCCCCTACATTATCTAATATTATGGAGCAGTTGAGATTACAAAGTGCTAGTGTGGATAGACTCCATGGTAGGATGGATGTGTTTGAGGCTAGAAATGATGTGAATGAAGATTACATGAGAAGAAGAGTTGAGTTCGATATTTCTTATCATGATGCTCTGGTTAGATTTATGAGGTGGGAGACTGATGTGATATTCCATACCTGCCACAGCTATACACCGTATAGACCTGGTCTTGCTGACGCTGCTATTGAACCTGATGATGAAGATTAGTAGTTTGTTTGTTTATGTTTCTGTTATTCTTGTTATGTGTTGTGTTGTTTTTTTGTGATGGAGTAGTTATTTACATTCCATGTGATGTGTAAACTTGTTGATGTACTGTTATATTGTAATGAAAAAATGGAAATTATCAAATGAACTGTCGTGCTGATGCGAGACTTATATTTTTGCAAGAATTTATGAACTCAAATTTATATATTTATAATGATTTTGTAAAGTCCAAGCACTCAACGTAAGTATACGTATCGAATCAAGTAATATAGGGCTCTAATGGAGTCCTCTTTATCGATCCCATAGGGAAGTACGAAGTATAAGAAAGTGTTTCACAATATATAATATAACACTGAAATTCGATACTCAAATTGCACTTAAAGTTTAATACTTACTTCTACTACCACTATGTAGAAAACAGTAACAATTAATTAAACTAAAATTACTTCTAAGAACTTTGAAAACAGAATTAACTAACAGACACACTAAATTATGTATTTGAATGGTTTTAATATATGAGAAAAGTATCTTTCCTCTTGCAATAAGAATATGATGTGTGGATGATATGGATCAAATATCTATGTTATTGTGCCAAATAGGAGCATAAATGGTTCTTTACCCTTAAAAGAGTACCCCATCTTCTAAGCATGAAAAGAACATTGACATATCCTCTGTTTAGTCACTAAATCTAAGGCTAGGCTGGGAGGATACCGGCTCTCACTACAGAGGTCCCACTCACCCTTCACCTGAAGGCTAACTTTCGAGTTTAGTCACTAATCTTAGAACCAATTTGGGGATCTCAGCCTGTCATCCTGAAATCTCCAAATTGAAGTACATCAAAATACATTTCCCTATTTATCCCATGAACTACGCAATTCATCCATGGAAATTAAATGGATTCTTCATTATTATTGTAGGACATTAAATCCTTTCAGAATTAATGTTCAACAACATATTTTAACATTTTAATTGGCAAAATCGAAAAGTAAATTAAGTTCGAAATGAAAAACCATCACAATTTCTTCAATACATTAAAAGCTCGTCAAATCCACATCAATCCATCATTACATCTCTATGCAAGAAAAATTATAAGAGAGACTACTCAGAATTCATGAAGAAGATAAAATAAAACATGAATTTTATATATAAAAGAAAAGTCATACAAACCACAAAAGAAAATACAACTTTTCTCTTTCTCTTCCCCAATGCAATTCCCTTGAAATTCCTTTGAATTCTTTTCTCTCTTCTTTACAACACTTAATTCCCTCTTTAGAATGGAAAGGAAGAATCTATCTCTCAATTTACTTCTTCTCCATCACTGATTAGAGAAGAATTCCTCTCAAATCCTCACTTCTACACACTCTTCTCCTAAACCCTAACACTTAACACACACTAAAACCATCAAGAGAGAGCAAGAGAAACCAAGAGAGCCCCCCCCCCCCATTTTTATCTAAAAACAGTTACTTATAAGTTAGGAACGAGATCCCAAGATTTTCTATAGACATCCCTTCAAAAAGTCGCCAAAACTCTTCAAATTTGAATTCCACCGACTTTAGGCGTCAATGGCACCCGATAGGGCCGACGGCGCTCTATCGTCAAAAGATTGCTGAAGTCTCTGGAAAATGGCGTCGCCGGCGGCCATTTTGGCACTGGCGGTGCCAGAATCTATTTTCCTCATTTTTTTTCTCCTTTTTTCTCCTTTTTGCTCCGAATTCGTTCCTTTTCGCTTCTTTTCTCTCCAATCACCTAAAATCATCATACCTGTAACAAATCATGAAAAATAAATTTTTTTAAAGTGCAATATCACCAAAAATGAGTAAAATTATTTAGCAAAAATTGTATATATTTTTGGTGCATCAAAATCCCCCAAACTTTAACTATTACTTGTCCTCAAGTGATCCTTTTACTACATAAAATTATAACTCTAGGCAATGTACTTTCAACTGTAGGACACTAAAATTTTTCATTCAAAAGAATGAGTTGGTTAGATTTTAGAAAGAAATTTAGTAACTCGGATCAACACTACAAGTATAAGAACATTCAGCAATCAAGTCTAAGGGTTCTAGTCTTTCATTTATTTCAAGATGAACCATAATTTGCATTAAGAGTGCCTCGAAAGACTCTGTGAAAAAGGAGTTCATGTAAACTTTATTAGAATGTAGGCCAATACTTTAAACATAAATTCAAAAATGAAATCAAGTTCACCCTTTCGGGTGACTCAAGTGAAGTTAATTTTTGATTAGGCGTATCCTCAAGCTTCTCCTCATAAATATTTTTCTTTCTTTTTCTTTTCTTTTTCTTCTTTCTCTTTTTCTTTTTGGGATTGTTTTTCAATCCTTCTTTTCTTTCCTTTTTTTTAATGAGGATTACTATATTTGGATAACCTTCAATGATTTTGATCTTCACTCTCCTCTTTCTAAAGTTCAAACTTGAAACACTTCCTTACTTTCTAATTAAGTATAAGCTTTATTATTCATCATAAAGTCACAATCTCTTCTTAACACACAATACTTTAAGTTTGTTTACATTTCAAAAATACAGTTTTGTTTACTTTAAATAGTTAACTATAATTAAATCCTTTCATACCAAATATCTTACTTCTATAAAATTAATCTTTATTACTAAAAATGTTCATCCAATCCTTCCATAATATTCAACTGAACTAAAAAGTTTTAGTTACTTACAGTGAGGTTTAGCTGCCAGAAGTTATGCTAATAATTTTTTAAAATATAATAATTGAGAACAAATAAAAGTTAATATTGATCTACCCTCCCCCAAACTTAAATTTTTCAGTAAATTTGAAACAGTAAAGAGTAAAAGAAAACTAACCTTTTTTCCTAGGATTTTGAAATCTTCAACAGCTATCTGGTATTAATCAAAATTTACAACTAGCAGTCATGAAAAAATTAGTAACAGTGATATAAAAATTTTAAATATTTGCATGGGTAAAGAGAAATTAACGTTAAACATCTAAACATTCAACAAAACACTACAATAATAAACAAACAATCACAGTATTACACAGTCCAGCTAACAATTTCAATGTTTCAATACAACATAATAGTACACCAACAGGGTTACATATCACATGAAAAACAAATAACTACTACATCACAACAGTACAACACAACACAACAAGAACAACAGAAATAAAAACAAAAAATCTACCAATCTCCATCACTAGGATCATCAGCAGGGTTATTAGCAGGGTCAGGTCTATATGGTGTATAACTGGGGCAAGTAGGAAATACCACATCAAACTCCCCCTCATAAATCTGACCTAAGCTTCATAATAGGCAATATTAAACCCAACTCACCTCTACAGATAATCTTCATTCACATCACTCCTCGCCTCAAACACATCCATTCTACCATGGAGTTTAACCACACTAACACTACGTAATCTCAATTGCTCCATAATATCAGATAAGGTAGGCAGCTCAGATGTAGATGTAACATCATAACTCGTAGTAGGAATATCAATACTCCTACGCTCAACTCGGGCTCCCACATGAGACTCATAAGTACAGATAATAGTCTTTGTAATTGGTCTCAACGGTATAGCCACTTCTTCAGAACTACTGAACTCCACTCCACACAGGGCATGAACTAAAGCAGGATGCCCTACAACACTTGTGGTTTCGCCTCTAGAAATCGTCTGAATGTTCTTGTAGATAATAGCTCCAATATCAATATTTTTCATCTTCTGAATACAATAGTTCAGAATTGCTCTATCCCTTGTAACTTTGTTGTGGTGATAAGATGGTAATAGTCTCACAGAGATGAAATAATGCCAAACTTTTGATGCAACATTCAATGTGGAAGCGAGAAAGTTAATCAACTATTTTTGAATTACTTTCCATTCCCCTCGCCCATCCGTTAGAAAAGCAATAACTTCTATCATACTTTCCCCTCGAGTATCAAAGTTTTCGTGTTCACAAACAAATGGTTCCCTAGTCTGATAGAAAGCATTGATACGCTGAGGAGTAAACTCAACCATTTTTCCTCTAACTAGCACATACTCAGTCTCAGTCCAGGGCACATTTGAATAGAACTCTCTAACAACTCCCATAACAGTATTCGCAGTAAAATAACAAAATTTTTCCCAGTTCTGTTCTGCAATTAACTGTTCTACAGATCCACCAGGACTATCAAAAGCTCGATCCTGGATACACTTCTTATTGTAAAGGTAAGAGTTAAAGCGAAATTGTGCTTTAATATTAATGAATTTTTCTTCATCAAAATCCAATTTCCTCTTCCCTTTACTCATCCTTGGAGCCAAGTGAATTTCTAAAATTTGCAAGAAAATTCTAATAAATCCTAAATTTATAATGTCAGAAACTCCAAATACTATACTAAACAAGTAAGAGAAAATTTCATCATGGAAATGTCAAAATCTCTTTAAAACTCCAAAAATTCGAACCTAAGCAATGTGAGAGATTTCCATGGTGAAATAAAAAAATTTTTAACTTAAAGTGAAGCTCCTATGAAGATAAGTGTAGATCCGGCCTCAAAAAGCTTTGAAATCACCTTAAATTCGAGATCTAGCAAGCCCTAGGTCTTCAAAATCGCGAAAATAAAGGAGGAAGATGAGAGCATTGGAAAAATTTGCGGGTCCTAGGGTAAAAATCGTGAAATCGAGGGTTTTCAACCTGTTACTGTATTTAGGTGCCAGCGGCGCTCGATAGGGCACCGGCGGCGCTCGATAGGGCACCGGCGGCGCTCTATTTAAATTAATAGGCCAAATTCTATGGATTTGGGCGCCGACGGCGCCCATTCTGGCGCTGGCGACGCCAGTCCAAAATTTTTTCTGTGTCTGAAATTTTTTTCGTAATTTCGATCATTTTGACATCCACAATGATGTTTAACACTTCAATATGCATTTACTTCATCTCACAAGCAATAATCAAGACAATTCTTTACACAAAAAAATCACAACAAACTTCTATATATAATCCAAGTTACAACATAAACAAATATATTCATTCAAACCAAACCAACAACTCTTAGATGTTTAGTGTTGCAAGTACTCTACGATAGGCAACCACTAAAATCTAAGCACACAATCAAAGTAAGAATATCTAAATCCAAATTCAAATTACAAAGCAAAGCAAATACTGCACACACCAAGCATAATTAAACAAAGTAGATTAAACACACAACAAGCATAAGTAAAATCCATTAATTACTCCACATCGATTTCAGAACTATCCTCTCCTCTAATGTCTCCAATTGATTGCTAATGCGCGAATAAATTATAGAATGGATGAAATTGAAATTTATTAGATGATTCCTTGGCAATCACTGCATTCTTCTTCATCAGGTTAATCAAGCCAATCTCAATTCGACCAATGTGATCGAATTGTTCCTTTATTTTCCAATCTATATGATCGAATAAATCAAAAATATTATTTATTACATTCATAATGTTATGTACCTCTTTCTCCAATTGTTTGATCCTCTTCAATATCATTCTGGAACCTTCAAGAAAGTAGGGTTGAATCAGTTGTGAAGTCTGTGTTGGTTGATCAGCAAGCAAATTCATGTCATCTTCATCTCCCGCTGTTTGGTATTCATAAGGATTAGTTGGATCAATAGGCCTCCATGGAAGAAGAACATTTTTCCAACTTTCATATGGAACTTGTGATTAACTTCATAACAGAAATATGGTGGATGGGTGTCCAAGCTTATATTTAGATCCATGAACAATTAATCCTAAAAATGATTTCACAATTATATTACCAATGTCAATCGGCCTCCCAGTTTGAATACAAAAAATCAAAATGGCACTTTCCTTGGTTACCTTGCTAATCTTAAATGTTGGAAATAGCTTTGCCGAAATAAAGTAGTGCCACTGCTTTGACACTGAATTTAGAGATGCAAATCGAAAACTAATGTATCCATTCTCTCTAATTTCTCAATCCTCATTCTCATCTGTCAAATATCGATACACATCTTTCATATTATCACTCCTGGCATTGAAATTAGAATAATGGCAAATAGGTACATTCTCGATCATAAAGAGATCGTTAATTCGTGCAGGAGTGAATTTCACAAATCTACCTCACATAAATATGAACCCTTGGTTGATCCCGTGAAGATTTGCATAGAATTCTTTCATGACAGAAACAACTACGGCAGTGGTAGTGTAGCAAAGCACTTCCCAACGTCTCTCTTTAATTATCTCTTCAATTCTAGTAGTAGGATTATCCATAGCTCGATTTATGAAACCCCTTTCCTTGATAATGCTCCTCTTCATCATCACTTTGTTGAAGAAACGTTGTGCCTCGAAACTTATGAACTTACTTCGGTTGAAAATGTGAGATCGAGGGGTTTCAATGGAGTAGGAATCCATGAGATGCGAATTGAGAATGGTAGTTTTCATTTTTCTAGAGTTAGGAAGTCTAAAATGGAGTTTAGGGAGTTATAAGGATGAACATCCCACTCAAAACCACCAAAACTTGCAGTTTGAAACTTCAAAAACCTTCAACAGGTTTTGGGCGCCGGCGGCGCTCAAACCTGTAAGCTCAGTATTATATCTGTTGTAGGGTGTGAGCGGCACCAATGGTAAAAAATTCTCACCGAACTTCGTTTGGCCCAAAATATTCCAATATCTCAATTTGATCCACCATTTATCAAACTTTAAAGTATTTAGGAGTAATTAGGATTCAAAAACAACTATTTAAAAAGCACAACTACATCGAACAAGCAAACACACCACAAAGATACATATGGGTTGCCTCCCATAAAGCGCTTGATTTAACGTCGTCAGCCCGACAAACCATTCAGTTAATCAAGATGACTCAACATTAAAACCTCTTCGAAGTTAGGTTGAAACCCATCAAATTAAAGCTTTAATTGATGCACATTAACCTTGAAAATCTTTCTAGTATCAAGATATTTAATATCAACAGCTCCAAAAGAATGAACTCTAGACATGAGATTCCCAGGAAATAACTTCAATCTTGTATTGTATAATAAAAATTTTTGTCCAAATTCCATGTCTTTTTCAATATCTTTTGATCATCCCACAATTTCATTTTCTCTTTATAGATCCTATCATTGTGATAAGATGCATTTCTAATCTCTTCTAATTCATTCAATTGCATAAATCTTTATTCTCTAGCATTTTTCAAACTAAAATTCAACTCTTTTATCGCCCAATATGCTTTACTCTCCAATTCAACCGGTAAATGGTAAGTCTTACCAAACACTAGTCTATAAGGAGACATTCCAATAGGGGTTTTAAAAGCAGTCCTATAAGCCCACAAAGCATTATCTAATCGAGCAGACCAATCTAATTTATGATTATCCACAGTTTTCTCCAAAATTCTTTTAATTTCACGATTAGACACTTCTGCTAAACCACTATTCTGGGGATGATAAGCAGTAGAGATTCTATGAATAATATTATATTTCTCAATTAATCTCTTCATTCGATTATTCCTGAAATGGGATCCACCATCAGTTATGATCACTCTCGGCATTTCATATCTTATAAATATATTTTTCTTTAAAAATTTTGAAACACTCCGAGCATCACATCTAGGTAAAGTAATAGCTTCAATCCATTTTGAGACATAATCAACGGCAACCAATAAATATAAATTTCTAAATGAAGGAGTAAATGGTCCCATAAAATCTAATCCCCATACATCAAAAATTTTAACTTCCAAATTATAGTTTAGATGCATCTCATTTCTTCTAGATATATTACCTACTCTCTTAAATCGATCACATGATTTAATGTATCTATAAACATCTCTAAAAAGAGTAGACCAATAAAATCTAGATTGTAGAATTTTAAAAGCAGTTTCATCAGCACCAAAATGACCTTCAAATTCAAAATATGACATCGTTCAATAATCAAATTTGTTTCTTCTTGTGGCACACATTTCCTAATAATCAGATCCTTACACTATTTATATAGATAGGGCTCATCCCAAAAATAAAATATTTCATCATATTTAAACTTCTTTTATTGTCGCCTTGTTAAATCTGATGGTACAATATCACTTACAATATATTTCACAATATTAGCATACCAAGGCAAATTGCTTCCCATAAGAGTATAAAGTTGCTCATGAAGGAAAATTTCAGTAATTTTCTTTTCAAATTCAGATAATTTATCATATTCTAATCTTGACAGATGATCAGCTTTTTGATTATCAGCTCCCTTCCTATCAACTATCATAAAATCAAATTCTTGCAGAAGAAGTATCCATCTAATGAGTCTAGGTTTCACATCCTTCTTTTGCATTAAATATTTGATAGCTTAATGGTCTGTATGCACAATACTTTTAGCTCCAATTAAATAAGGTCTAAACTTTTCAAAAGCAAACACTATAGCTAATAACTCTAACTCAGTTGTGGTATAATTAATTTGAGCCTCATTAAGATTTTTACTAGCATAGTAAATGACATTGAAAACTTTATCATGCCTTTGCCCTAATGCTACTCCGATTACATAATCACTAGCATCACACATAAGTTTAAATGGTTTCTCCCAATCTGGTGAAACAATTATAGGTGCTTTGATTAATTTCTCTTTCAATAATTTGAAAGCACTCAAGCATTCATCATTAAAATCAAATTTTCTTTCATTTTCGGAAAGTCGGCACAAAGGTTTAGTAATTTTAGAAAAATCTTTAATATATCTCCTGTAAAATCCAACGTGTCCTAAGAAACTCCTCACCTCTCTCACAGTAGTGGGTGGCAGCAATCACTCAATCACTCTAATTTTAGAAGGATCGACCTCCATACCATATTCAGAAATTTTATGCCCAAGCACAATTCCTCCTGCAACCATAAATTGATATTTCTCCCAATTCATAACTAGATTTTTTTTCTCACAGAGCTCCAAAAATTTTTCTAAGTTTTCCAGAAAAATTTCAAATGAAGTCCCGAATACAAAGAAATCATCCATAAAAACTTCTATTCCATTATCTATCATACTACTGAAGATAGACATCATACATCTCTGAAATGTTGCAGGTGCGTTACACAGTCCAAAAGGCATTCTTTGAAAAGCAAAGGTTCCATAAGGGCTAGTAAATGTTGTCTTTTCTTGATCCTCAAGAGCAATAGGTATTTGATGGTAACCAGTATATCCATTCAAAAAATAGTAGTACTTATGTCCAGCAAGTCTATCTAGCATTTGATCGAGAAAAGGAAGAGGAAAGTGATCTTTTCTGGTGGCGGCATTTAATTTCCTATAGTCAATACAAATTCACCATCCATTAATTTGTCTTGTGGGTATAACTTCATTACATTCATTCACTTCAATAGTCACACCTCCCTTTTTCGGTACACAATGTATTGGACTCACCCAAGCACTATTCAAAATAGGATAAATAATTCCAACATCCAGCCATTTTAAAATCTCTTTCTTAACTACTTCTTTCATTATAGGTTTCTGTCTCCTTTGTGGATCAACGCTCGGTTTATGTTCTTCATATAATAAAATTATGTGCATACAAATTGAAGGACTAACTCCTTTAATATCTTCCAAAGTCCATCCAAAAGCTTTCTTGTATCTTTTAAAAGTTTCAACAACTTTTGTTCTTGATAATCATTTAACTCCGAAGATACAATAACTGGCAAGGTAGATGATTCTCCTAAAAAATATACTTTAAATGATTAGGGAGAATTTTCATTTCAAGTTCAGGAGGTTTTATTATAGATGGAATTAAGATTATTTCCACCTTCCATAGTGTCTAATACTTCGAATCTCTCCTGAACATACTCCAAATCTTCACTCTTCTTACTATCTGAATTTTTATCATCTTCAATTTCTTCTTCAAACATATTTTCATACTCTACTTCTTTTTCAAATATATTCTCAAAATGATCGTTTCTCAAATATTCACAGACCTTCACCCTAAAAAATTCATTATCTTTTTCCATTGAGGGATACTTCATAGATTTTAAAATATTAAAGGTCACCTCTTGATCATTAACTCTCATAGTTAATCCTCCTTTTCGAACATCAATCACTGCTCTTCCAGTAGCAAGGAATGGTCTTCCCAAAATGATTGGAATTTCTTTATCTTCCTCCATATCAAGTACAACAAAATCCACAGGAAAAATAAATTTATCCACTTTCACTAACACATCTTCCACCACTCCTTTAGGGTAAGTAATGGAACGATCGGCCAACTGAAGAGTCACAGATGCAGGAGAAATTTCTCCTATTCTCAACCATTTGAAAGTTGATAAAGGCATAAGATTAATACTAGCTCCCATATCACATAAAGCTTTTCTAAAAAAATTTTCACCTATAGCACATGTAATAGTGAAACTGCCAGGATGTTTAAGTTTTTCCAGAAGCTTCTTCTAAATAATTGCACTACTCTCCACTAAGTGCAATAGTTTCATGATCTGTAAACTTTCTTTTCTTTCACAGAATATCCTTCATAGTAAGGATCTCCAAAAATTTTCCAAATCTGTTATCCCTATTTTGTTTCTTCAATCTTTGAGAAAATGGAGGTGGTGGTTTTTCAACAGTTATCTTCATTGGCTCAAGAGGATAATCCAAGTCTGCATAAATCTTATTTGAACTTTTTTTCGATTTTCACCTTCTCCTTTTCTGTTTCAACTTCTTTTTGCACTCTAGTTTCCAATTATTTTCCACTCCTTAATTGAATAGCCTTAAGTTGTTCCTTGTTTTGATCTTTTGGATTGATCTCAACATTACTTGGAAGTGTTCCAGAAGGTTTATTATTAAGTGCAATGAAAATATGCCCCAATTGATTTTCAATTTTTTTCATGGAAACACCTTGAGCTTGTAATTGATTTTCCATATTCAGAATCATTTCTTCAGAAGATAGCTTCTTATCCTTAAATTTCGGGTTACTATTGAATCCAGGAGGATAAGATGGTCTAAAATTGGTATTTCCTTGATTGTTCGAATTTCCAATTGGATTTATAGAACTGTTAGCCAATGTAGGTTAACATTGGCATTGTTATTATTCCAATTGAAATTTGGGTGATTCTTCCAACCAGGATTATAATAATTTGAATAAGAATTGTTAGGTCTATTAATAACATTTAAAGTCTCATAAGGTGTTTGAGATTCTGTTATCTGTCCAAATGAATTTTCCTCCAACTCTTGAGATGGTTGAGAATAATTCATTCCATATTGATCTATTTTCTTAGAAATGGCTGCAATTTTAGAAACTACCATAATCATCATATCTGAATCATGAACACTAGGTACTCTCTTAGGATTTACCCATTCAGAGGGTCATTGAAAATTATTAGTAGTCATTTCTTCAATTAATGTGTATGCTTCATCAAAAGGTTTTCACATTAACAATCCACCACCAGCAACATCTATAATAGATCTCAATGATCACACTAATCCGTTAAAAAATGTTTGAATTATTAATCAATCTGGTAAAACATGATGTGAGCACCTCCTAAGATGATCTTTAAATCTCTTATAAGCTTCATATATTAACTCTCCTTCAAACTGACAAAAAGATAAAATATCATTTCTTAGTTTAGCAGTCTTTGATGGAGGGAAATATTTTAATAGAAACTTCTGAGATAATTCTCCCCATGTTCTAATAGATCCAGGTGCTAACGAGTTTAACCATGCCTTAGCTTTATCCCTTAATGAAAAAGGAAAAAGTCTAAGTCAGCGTCACTAAACACTCCATCATATTTAAAAGTAGCACAATGTCCTAAAAAACTAGCAAGATGTAAATTTGGATTCTCATTACGTGTTCCTCTGAATTTATTTTTTTGTACCATTTGGATAATAGCAGGTTTAAGTTCAAATGAATTAGCAACAACATCAGGATTTTGAATAGTTATGTGAATTTCGTCTGCTGTTGGGTTAGCATAATCTCTTAAAGGTCTTGACAAATTTCTAAGATCATTTCTCTGATTATCTTGATTATTCACCATTTCACAAGGATTTTCAATTTGTTTTTGTTGTTTTCTAATTTTTCTGACAGTACGCTCTAACTCCGAATTGTAAGGCACTAAACCTATAGATCCACTATTACGCATATACAATAACATAAACACTTTTAAAAAGTAAACAAACAAACAATTACACACTACAAAATAAAGGTTTTATGTTACTATATTATCAATAAATACCGTTTATACTTACTTACTTAGTTATTTCATTACCTTCCCCGGAAACGGCACCAAAAAACTTGATGTGGGACTTATATTTTTGCAAGAATTTATGAACTCAAATTTATATTTGTATAATGATTTTGTAAAGTCTAAGCACTCAACGCAAGTATACGTATTGTATCAAGTAATACAGGGCTCTAATGGAGTCCTGGTTATCGATCCCACAGGGAAGTATGAAGTATAAGAAAGTGTTTCATAATATATAATATAGCACTGAAATTCAATACTCAAATTGCACTTAAAGTTTATCACTTACTTCTACTACCACTATGTAGAAAACAGTAACTATTAATTAAACTACAATTACTTCTAACAACTTTGAAAATAGAATTAACTAACAGACACACTAAACTATGTATTTTAAAGGTTTTTAATATTTGAGAAAAGTATCTTTCCTCTTGCAATGAGAATAAGATGTGTGGATGATATGGATCAAATATCTATGTTATTGTGCCAAATAGGAGCATAAATGTTTCTTTACCCTTAAAAGAGTACCCCCTCCTCTTCTAAGCATGAAAATAACATTGACATATCCTAAATTTAGTCACTAAATCTAAGGCTAAGCAGGGAGGATACCGACTCTCACTATGGAGCTCCCACTCACCCTTCACCTGAAGGCTAACCATCGAGTTTAGTCACTAATCTTATAACCAATTTGGGGATCTTAGCCTGTCACCCTGAAACCTCCAAATTAAAGTCCATCAAAGCACATTTCCTTATTTATTTGCACTTAATTCCCATGAACTAACAAATTCATCTATGGAAATTGAATGGATTCTTCATTATTATTGTAGGACATTAAATCCTTTAAGAATTAATGTTCAACAACATATTTTAACATTTCTACTGGCCAAATCAAAAATTAAATTAAGTTCGAAATGAAAAACCATCACAATTTCTTCAATACATTAAAAGCTTGTCGAATTCGTCATCACAACTCAATGCAAGAAGAAAGACAAGGGAGACTACTCAGAATTTATGAAAAAGATACAATAAAACATAGATTTTATATATAAAAGAAAGTCAAACAAACCACAAAAGAAAATACAACTTATCTCTTTCTCTTCCTCAATGCAATTCCCTTGAAGTTCCTTTGAATCCTTTTCTCTTTTCTTTACAACACTTAATTCCCTATTTAGAATGGAAAGGGAGAAGCAATCTCTCACTTTACTTCTTCTCCTTCACTCCTTAGAGAAGAATTCCTCTCAAATACTCACTTCTACACACTCTTTTCCTAAACACTAACACTTAACACACACCAAAACCACCAAGAGAGACCAAGAGAAACCAAGTGAGCCCCCCTTTTGTCCAAAAATAATTACTTATAAGTTAGGAACGAAATCCCAAGACTTTTCATAGGCATCCCTTCAAAAAGTTGCAAAAACTCTTCAAATTTAAATTCCACTGACTTTGGGTGTCGGCGGCGCTCTATCATCAAAATATAGCTGAAGCCTCTCGAAAATGGTGTCGACGGCGCCAGAACCTGTTTTCCTCCTTTTTGCTCTGAATTTGTTCCTCTTCGCTTTTTTCGCTCCAATCACCTAAAATCATCATACCCGCAAAAAATCATGAAAAATACCTTTCTTTAAATTGCAATATCACCAAAAATGGGTAAAATTATATAGCAAAAACTGTATATATTTTTGGTGCATCAAGTATTGTGATAGTTTATTTAGTAGTTGTGGTGTTTTGTTGGATGTTTAGATGTTTATAGTTAATATCTCTTTACTCTGCAAATGTTTAAAAGTTTTTATATCATTGTTACTAACTGTTTCATACCTTCTAGTTGTAAATTTTGACTAATACCATATAGCTATTGAAGATTTCAATATCCCAGCACAAAAAGGTTAGTTTTACTCTCCACTATTTCAGATTTATTGAAAAATTTAAGTTTGGGAGAGGGTAGAAAAATATTAACTCTTATTAGTTCTCAATTATTATATTTTCAAAAATTATTAGCATAACTTCTAGCAGTTAAACCTCACTTTAGATAACTAAAAATTTTTTATTTCAGTTGAATATTATGGAAGGATTGGATGAAAGGTTTTAGTAATAAAGGTTAATTTTATAGAGGTAAGATATTTGGTATGAAAGGATTTGATATAGCTAACTAATTAAAGTAAAGAAAGCTGTATTTTTGAAATGTTAGGAGACTTAAAGTATTGTGTGTTAAGAAGAGAATGTGACTTTAGACGAATAATAAAGCTCATACCTAATTATAAAGTGAGGAGGTGTTTCAAGTTTGAGCTTTAGAAAGAGGAGAGTGAAGTTCAAATTAATTAAAGGCTATCCAGATATAGTAATCCTCATATATATATAAAAAGGAAAGAAAAGAAAAGAAGGATTGAAAAACAATCCCAAAAAGAAAATAAAAATTAAAAGAAAAAGAAAGAAAAATATTTATGAGGAGAAGCTTGAGAAGATGCCTAATTAAAAATTGGTTTCACTTGAGTCACCATAAAGGAAGAAGTTGATTTCATTTCTGAATTTATAGTTAAATTATTAGCCTACATTCTGATGAAGTTTGCATGAACTCCCTTTTCACATAGTCTTTCAAGGCACTCTTAATGTGGCAAATTATAGTTTATCTTGAAAAAAATAGAAAACTAGAATCCATAGACTTAATTGTTGAATATTCTTATACCTCTATGTTGATCTGAGTTACTGAATTTCTTTCTAAAAATCTTACAAATATATTCATTTGAATGATAAATTTTACTATTCTATAGATGAAAAATACATTGCCTTGAGTTATATTTTTATGTAGTAAAAGGATTACTTGAGGACAAGTAATAGTTAAGTTTAGAGGATTTTGATGCACCAAAAATATATACTATTTTTGCTATATAATTTTTCCCATTTTTTGTGATATTTCACTTTAAAGAAATGTATTTTTCATGATTTGTTATAGTTATGATGATTTTAGGTGATTGGAGCAAAAAGAAGCGAAAATGAACGATTCAGAGCGAAAAGGTGCAAAAAGGAGGAAAATAGCTTCTTGGAACCGCCAGCACCATTTTCCCGAGAGCCCAGAAAATATTCGGACGATAGAGCGCTGTCGGTGCCCAATGTCGGTGCAATTCAAATTTGAAGAGTTTTGGCAACTTTTTGAAGAGATTCTTAAGGAAACTCTTCGGATTTCATTTCTAACTTATAAGTAACTTATTTTAGACAAAAATGGTGTGGTTCTAAAGTAGTTCTATGGTGGTGGTAGAGAGTTCTAGTGAGTGTGTGAGTGTGTTGAGTGTTAGGGCTTAGAAGAGAAGAGTGTAAAAGTGAGAATTTGAGAGGGATTCTTCTCTAAGGAGTGAAGGAGGAGTAAAGTGAGAGATTGCTTCTTCCTTTCCATTCTAAAGAGGGAATTGAGTGTTGTAAAAGAAGAGAGAAAAGGATTCAAAGGAACTTCAAGGGATTTGCATTGGGGAAGAGAAAGAGATAAGTTGTATTTTCTTTTGTGGTTTTATGACTTTTCTTTTATATATAAAATTGATGTTTTATTGTGTCTTCTCTATGAATTCTGAGTAGTCTCTTTGTCTTTCTTCTTGCATAGAGATGTGATGATGTAATGATGTGGATTTGAAGTGCTTTTAAAGTATTGAAGAAATTGTGATGGTTTTTCATTTCGAACTTAATTTACTTTTTGATCTGACCAATTGAATTGTTAAATTTTGTTGTTGAACATTAACTCTGAAAGGATTTAGTGTCCTACAACAATAATGAAGAATCCATTCAATTTCCATTCATGAATTGCATAGTTCATGGGAATTGAGTGCAAATAAATAGGGAAATGTGTTTTGATGGACTTCAAATTGGAGATTTCAGGGTGACAGGCTGAGATCCCCAATTTGTTCTTAAGATTAGTAACTAAACTCAAAGGTTAGCCTTAAGGTGAAGGGTGAGTGGGAGCTCCGTAGTCACAGCCGGTATCCTCTCAGCCTAGCCTTAGATTTATTGACTAAACTTAGGATATGTTAATATTCTTTTCATTCTTGGAAGAGGGGGTACTCTTTTGAGGGTAAAGAAACATTTATGCTCCTATTTGGCACAATACAATAAATAATCATTCCATATCATTCACACATCATATACTCGTTGCAAGAGGAAAGATTTTTTCTTATATATCAAAACCTTTCAAATACATAGCTTAGTGTGTGTCTGTTAGTTAATTATGTTTTAAAGATATTAGAAGTAATTGTAGTTTGTTGAATTGTTACTGTTTTCTGCATCTTGTTAGTAGAAGTAAACATTAAACTTTAATTGGAATTTGAGTATTGGATTTCAATATTACGTTATCTATTGTAAGAATCGTGCCCTCCCTATGGGATAGATAACCAGGACTCCATTAGAGCCCTATATTACTTGATACAATACGTATACTTGTGTTGAATGTTTGGACTTTACAAAATCATTATATATATATATATATATATATATATATATATATATATATATATAAATTTGACTTCATAAGTTCTTGAAATATTAAAAGTCATCAGTCAAGCCACAAAGAAATCTTTCCATCTCCCAAATCCCAAAACATGAAGCCCTGAGCAACTTATTTAGCTTTGAGAATAGCTTTCCAAATTTTATAATCTCCCACTTTCCAATTAACTATAGAGCAATGACAGCCATAACAATACTTTTGATGCATAAACATGGACCACAAAGAGTCCCCCTTCCTAAACTTTAACCATAATTTACACATATTGATTTGTGCAATATGTTCTATTCTGCTGAAACCAAGCTCCCCAGAGGATAAAGGTTTACAAAGTTTAGGCCAATTGGTCCAAATCATCCTATTCCTATGAGCAGTCCACAGGAATCTGTTAAAGATGTGCTCCATAGATTTTTTAGTACTCCTTTTCAAGTTCAAAACTTACAAAACATAAAGAGGAAAACTATGTAACACACTTTTAAGTAAAGTTAGTTTCTCCCTAGTAGACAAAAAGATATTTCTCCAATCAACAATTCGACTCTTAATTTTAGCCACCACTTCATCCATCTGACATTGCTTTTTTCACCCCTTAATAAATTAATGCCAAGGTATTTTAAAGGTATGGAGGCATGTACATAACCCAAATAATCAACAACCCAATTGCCTGTAGAAGTGCCAACAGTTTTACAAAAGTATATGTAACATTTAACATTATTAAAAGTCAAACTTGAAACCTGTTGAAACCTATTGAAACCTGTAAAGAACTTCCCTAAGCTTTTTAGTAGTAAGTTTACTAGCATTGGAAAAGATTATGGCATCAACTGCATAAGCTAGATGGCTAACCAACACCTTAGAATTGTGATGATATTGCATATAAGGGTGAGCTTCCTGCAATGAGTTGATTAGCCAAGAGAAATAATCAAATGCAATAATAAAAGTGGTAGGAGATAGAGGATCCCCCTGACGAATGCCCCATTAAGTAGAGAAAAACCCAAAGGAAGAGCCATTCACGAGCACACTATAATGATTATTCTTCAGCCACCTCTTTATAATATGACAAAACTTAGTCTAGAAACCTCTAGCTTTTAATATATTAACAATGAAACTCCAATCTAAAGTATCATAACCCTTCCTCAGATCCAGCTTAATCACCATATTTCCACCTCTACATCTGTTATCTAAATCCTCTAATTATTGGGCTAACATAATATTATCAGATATCTCCCTACCCCTAATAAAGTAGACGGTTGTGAAAAAATAATTTGTGGAAGATGTGATTGCAGCCTAGCAACCAGAATCTTGCTAATCACTTTAGACATGACAGAAGTTAATGAAATAGGTCTAAAGTTGTCCAAAATAACTTTATAATTTGACTTGGGAATGAAGACAATCAAGGAAGAAGAGAAAAACTTACCAGGATCCTCCCTCAAGAAAAAACTTTGAATAGCCTACACTACTTCCTTTTAAGAATCTCCCAACAATGCACATAGAAATGAGAAGTAAAGCCATCAGGGCTAGGGGCTTCATTGGAGTTGATATCCTTACAGAGAAAAACTCAGCCTCATTAGGTATCCAAATAAGTTGTAATCGATGTATGTAAATCCTTTCCTTATCAAACAGAGAAGAATCAAGAGGATGCACCTGCATATTAGAGGCAAAAAGGTCAGTGAAATAGTTTACAACACTATTGACAATCTCATCTTCCTCAGTCAGAGTATTTCCATGTTGATATTTGATCTTTTTAATGGAATTGATATTCCTTATGTGCTTTATAGTGGCATGAAAATAGCTTATATTCCGATCCCCATTAATAAAAGTAAAATCATTAGACTCATTTAAATGGAGAAACTCATTTTTACTCGTATTCTTCTTTTTTGTGACTTTTAAATCATCCATTCGTTTTCAAGAGTGGAGGTGGCTGTCTTGACCATGAGATCCAGCTTCCCAAGCTGCTGGTCTATCTCAGCAGGGCCCCCAAGTACACTCCCCTCAACCTCCATATTAGTATTCTCAACCATCTACCCAAAAACACCCTTAACACCAACTTCCCTCACATCATCAACATGAACTGCAGGCGTCTCCTCCTGCTCCTCCTGAATTGCCACATCATTACAGTGTATTTGAGCTCCAGTGTCCTGACCCAGAGGATCAGTAGGGGGACTATTATCAACCAAAGTCGCAAAATTAGATGTAACCTCAATCTTAGGTATAGACACATTAGCCATAGTACCCACCCCAACCGGTTCCTTCTAAAGAGCAAAGGGCACCACAGGGGCTTGTACACTCCCACCAGCAACAGGAGGAGTTTGTCTGAATTGCTATCTAAGTTTAGGATGCAGATGATAACATAGATTGGCAGAGTGGCCAAACATATGACAATGTGAACAGTAAGTCAGATGAGCTTCTAAAACTACTTGCTTGCATTAATCATGGTAAGCAGAGCCTATCCAATGTTCCTCAAAGAAAGGAAGCGTGATATCACGCCTCAACCAGCACTCTAGCATCAGACAAATTAGACAAAGAGAAGGTTGGAGAGTCAATCTTCAAAGGATTTCCATAAGCATAGGCTAAAGAGAAAAGAGTTTCATAATTAAAGAGGTGTGACTTCAATCCAAGAAAACGAATCCACACCGGAATTATAGGTGGCTCCTTCTTAGTGTCAAAGTCCACAATCCACTTTAATACTTTCATGGCCCTGTTTTCAATTCAAGTCACCTTCCTGGAAAAAATTCTAGTGTAATCATCATCATTGTTATGTTGAATGAGTATGTGTGTCCCATCTAGCAAACCAATTTCCAGCTTCCTAACAATTTCATGGCCTCAAAGTTCTTGCGAATAAACTCAAATATCGGGTAACCATAAAGAAACTTCCCAACCAAATAAAGCCTACAACCTGAGGCCAAGATATGGTCTCCACATCAGAAAGAACCAAAGCCGACTTACCATTCTTCCTCTTTGGTTTCATTATAAAATTATAGTCACCTCCATTAACCATGGCATCATAGAAAGATTGCAAAAAAAGACATGAGTTGCATGAGTGAGAAGAACTCCCCTCCACCACCGTCACCGTAAAAGAAAACTATAAATCCATAATAGAAACATAAACAAAACCAGATACGAAAATATCTCACCAGCAGGAGATAGAAGAGAACCATCTTCAACGCCAGGGGAAAACCCTAGCAGAGCAACAAACTCCCTAGCAGAGCAACAAACTCCCAAGCCGTTATATATATATATATATATATATATATATATATATATATATATATATATATATATATATATATATATATATATATATATATATATATAATAAGATTATTTTAAATTCATGTGTATATGCATGTATGTACATATGACTATTTACATGAATATTAAAAATAATTTCCAACCTATATATGTATATATTTATATGTGTATGTGTTTGCATGCAATAAAAGTGTGTAAGTCACTTAATGAAGCATTATGGATAATTAACATAATGTGTTATATGTTTTTTTAGGTATTTTGTGCTCTCCTTTCATAAATTTGATGTACTTGTACGTATAAAAGCATGTGAATAATAGAAAAATCCTTGATGAATGGGTGGATTGCGTCAAGTGCATGTTGTATGTTGCATGTCCTTGATGACGATTTGCATGTGAGATTGCTTGCTTGTTGCACCTTTCATTTTTAAAGCATGTTGTGGTTAGTGATCTTCAGTTAACAATAATTTAGAGTTGATTGATGGATGAGAAAATAAAAGTCTAGGGAATTAAGAGAGACAGTCTACTAATCACATTAAAGTATTTTAAAAGATAAAATGTTTTATATAAAAAAACTAAATGTGCTCAAAAAGAAATATTTTCAAAGTATAAATAATCTCATTAATTAAAAAAAAAAAATTTATTATAACTAAATATGCTCTAAATTTATAAACGCTTTAAAATTTTAATCAACACATGAGAAAGTTTTCTTTCTTAATTAAATGAGTTCAAAACATTTTAATCATTTGAAATTTAGAAAAGCACAAGGTAATACTTTTAAAAGTTTTATTCTTTGGAAATTAGTAGAGCTTTTCTTCAAGACTTTTAAAGACCTTTGTCATAATGAAGGAATCTTTTTAAAACCTTAAAAGAAAAAATTAGAGATAGCTATTTTAATGTAAGTTTCAAATTCACTTTTCCAAAATTTTAAAAATATTTATTTCGAGAATCGAGACTTTCTTTTAAAAATTTTTCCTCTTAAAACCTTTTCAAAAAGATACTTCTTTAAAATAAAAAGAACAACATTAAAATGTTTTAAAATTTCTTTTAAAGGGAATTTCCATTTGAAAACCCTTGAGCTTTAGTGGCTAAAAATATATATAAATATGTCTGACTCTTTGTTACTCGCTTAGCGTAGGCAAGGCTTATATATTCACTAGATTGAGTGGCTGCATGAATGAATATATTTCTCCCAAAAAATGTATGATTTTGTAGCCTTAGACTTTTGAGTATATAATTCTTGGGTTCTCTTAATTCAAATAATTCATAGAAAAGGTGATTTTGTATTTCACTAAATTTTGAATGATAAAATTATTTTTAGAAAATCCAAATTTTGCATGAAGTTTATATTTTTATTATCTTAAATGGGAATACAAATAAGTCTTAAATATGAAGATTTTAAATTAAGAGAGTTAATCTTATTTGTTAAAAATATACTATCTCTACCACATTCAAAACTTTAGGGAGAAAAAAAATTTAGGAACGCGAACAAAAACATTATGATTAATAATTTGACCAAAACTTTACTTAGAATGGAAAAACAATAAAACATCACCTTATAAGAACCTTGATTTTTCACCATAACTAACAATATTAGGATAAAACAAGAAACGTGATAAGTATAAAACCCCTAAAAAACCTAAAAGTGACCAACTCTAAACATTTATAACAACACACTATGACCCTACGATATAAAATGTAGATGAAAACTTAGGATCACACACAACTTAGATTAATTCAGTCTAGAAAATCTATGTTAGTTTACTAAGTACCCAATAGATAGACTCAAGGACTAGGACATATAAAATAAATTGAATTACCTTCTCAAAACTATAAGAGTATCCTAGAATGAACCTACCCATGATATGGATGATGATACTCAAAACCACTTTATAGTTAGAAGGACTACTTTAACTCATTGCTATGGTGATAAAGGAAAACTCCTATTATTCCACTTGTTAATAATCCAAGGCTACCATTGTACCGAGGTAATGGAAAGCCATGAGAATCTTGATTGGGTTCATTACTTCCAAGTTTTTTTAGTCCACCTAAAGTCTCTTATTTATAAATGTTTAGTTTAGGGCTTCACCTCCTTCTAGAAATTGATTACCTTTTTCTGCTCTCTATACTAGGATATTTCTTAACTCATCTCACCTCAATCAAATTAAACCTATCCCAATCCTATCAAACTTAACTTAATCTTATACAAAAGTTATCGAATCTTATCAAACCTAACCCTAGTTTGATTCAAACCTAAGCTCAAATTCAACCATTCAAGATCCAAATCAAGTCCAATTTGTTTCTCAAATCGGATTCAAACTCTATATAATTTTACTTACCAATTGTTGGGTCCAACCATAAAGGTAAAGAATTTAAAACTCAAGTGAAGTTAACTTTTATCCAAATTGAACCATTTTATTAAATTCTTCAAATTCTATCATTCCATAAACTTTCATTGATGAATAAGAATGATATAAGGCATAAGCTTAATCGAGAGTGTTTTAAAAGGTAATTCATGAGATGTAATTAACTATGAGTGAGAGACCATCTTAGGAATACCGGTTCCTATAATTAAATATAACTTATCTTACACCTGTAAGATAAGGGAAAATTCCTGGTTCTGCATTTCCATTAATCACAAAAATTATTCTCATCTAAATGATTATAAACATTCTAAGGCAATATTTCTATATTCTTTAAATTTCATATCCGATCATTTAGATAGAAATATTTTGAGATCTATTGTGGCCCCCAAAAAAATAAAGCCCCACCACCTCATTCCTTTTATTTAACATAATAGCATCAAAAATAAAAGGTAGGAAAGATACCTCATTCAATAATAGGAAGTTTGTGAGCCTCAAAGTAGTAAATTAATACAAGAACCTCTTGTTATCATCCTTAAAATTTGTTTCATTAAGCTCACGGGTAAGGTAGGAGTGATTGTGGAGAGTGGTTAAGAGAGATTTTGTCATACTGCTCCACTCATTGTGGTCACAATCATCAGTAAATGTCTTGCTAATGCAAAGTAACTAACTAATGAGGACTTTATAAGAAGAGAATAGGCTTTCAACTCTCAAATGATCAAGTTAATCCTATAACTTTTCAATATTCTAAATTGTTACTACTTTAATTTTCTAGATCCTTATTATCATGAAATCATCCTTTTTTTCACTGACCAATTGCCCAGTAGAAAGTCAGGGACAGAAAAATTATTAATTTCTTTAGTGGTACTTTAAATGAGTGAAAAGCATGAAACCACTTCATTATTGTGACATTCATGCCCACCAAGAGCCTAATTGATGTTATTAAGGATAGAGTCATTCCTATTTTTAGTAATAACCTGGAGAAAATCATGGATATGGGCATAATTATCCATCTTTCCCTTCACCACATCATTAGTGGGCAGACCATTGTAAGAGGCACCCTAGTCCTATTACTACCACGTTGCTAAAGGAGGGGTTGTTTGGGAAAGGTGGGAGGAGCAACTAAACCATGTGAAACCTATCACAAAGGATATAATTTTTGTCTATGAGAAAACTTCTTGATTTCATAGAGGAGAGAGTTCCTTTAGGTCATCACCAGCCTAAACTAAGCTTATGCCACCTTCTTTGATACTTTTGAGTGCCATCATGCAACGGGAGTTGCATGATCTCCATAAGTGATCCAATTTATTTTTTCTCATCTAGTAGAAAAATAATTTTGGCTTTATCCGTCAAAAATTTACAGCCAAGCAGGATCTGATTCGGTGGGAGGAGAGGAACACTTGCCCAAACCTAGTGTGATTCTTTGATGTGCTATCATTTGAGTTGCTTGATTATGTAGTTGAAAAGATAGAGGAGGATGAAGATGGAGATGAGGCATGAGTTGCACCTTGGTTGTTCTTTCCCCAAGATAATGATTGTGTAATGGTGGTGGACTTTGCTAGTTTATGTAGGATGTTATGGATACCTATGTGACCTTGTATTACAGAATGTTATTTATGTTTTAAGACTATATTTTTTTAATATTTTATTGAATTTGCACATATAAAATTTTGTTTTTTAGTTATGATGCATTTTATGTTTTGTTTTAATCTATTAGACTTTGATATTGTGTATTTGGACTTGAAGTTACAGTCCGAACTGGACTGACGTTGGTACCTGCAATTATATTGCTCATTCTATGATGTTCCTAGGCTCCATCTATTTCTTCTTGTGATGTATTTTGTTGTGATATGCTTCATGTGTGAATTTTTACTAGTATTGTGGCTATTATCTTTGTTAAGATGCTAGATTCTAAGTTATTAAATGTTGTACTCTTTTGATTATTTGCACTCCTTCATGTGACATATAAGATAGAAAACAAGTTTGGGAGAGGAAGTGATACTTATGTACCTTCCTAAATGTAATTTACATATCTGAGCTATAGACTTTACTTTAGAGTAGTGACTCATGATAGGAATCCTTATAATTTGATAAGGCTATATACTACTTTTGTAAGACTATGAATGTCACTAAAGAGTGGATTAGAATCAGCATCTTAATAATTTATTCCTTCACATTAAGTACTTTTACTTGAATCTTAAAGAGTCCCAGAATAATTAAAGGTCTAATTAAAAATATAAGTTTTTAATCAAAGATAATTTATCCTTTAAACATTTTGTTGAAACAATCTACTTGAACTTTAATTTTTGAATTGATAATGATATTCATGAATTCATAGTAATAAATAATTAAGATTTATAAATTATAAGAGATTAGACAATTCAATTCATTAAAATACATACTCAACCAGACATAGTAATTCTTATAGAAATTAAAACAATTTTTGGGTTAAAAAGAAGAAAAGAGAAAAGAAAATTTGTGCTTCCCCTAATCTAAAATAAAAAAAATTATAAAAGTAACTAGTCTATTTGAAAGGAAGCTTAAGGTTATAACCAATAATTAAAAAGTGATGTCTAAGTCCTTTCCTATTTAATAAAACTTAAAAGTTTTCTCAAATGAATTCATAAATATTTTATTAAGAAAAATTTAAGTTATTTGGGTTACTTGACTGAGAACTAATTACCTTAATACATATTTGGGTAATGAAAATATTTTAATCATACTAATTTTAGTCCTTTGAGATATGCATAGGCTTAGAAAGAAGTGAATTAAAGAAAAGCTAGGTAAATAAAGATTAACAAAAATCCAAACATGAAATTATTTTTACTTTTTTTTTATTATGAATTGTATATCCTTATTAGAGAATAAAAAATTCTTACATGAAATCTACAAAAATCATTTAAGTAATTCCACTTTTAGATATTATATTACTTGAGGGAAAGCAATATGTAAGTTCTGTAAAATTGATGTGAATGAAATGCGAGATGTTTTCCTTCATAAATCACATTCTTTAGTTCCTTATTTTTGTGATTTTATACTTTTAAAACGTTGTTTTGCTATGTTTTACACGATACGTGTGTTGAGCACTCTTCGGGGAGTTAAAGATGATAAAATATCCAAACGACGATCGATGCACTCAAATGAAAGAATGGAATACACATGCAACATTCTCAGATTGGAAATACACCCATGCCCATGAGAAGCATGCCTGTGCCACTTTCTCTATCAAGGAGCTCAAAATGCCATGGTAATGCTGAGCTTGCTAGCCACATGTATGCTCCACTGAACCATGCTTAGGACATGCCTGTGTTGCAACCCAATGCACTTGTTCCACAACTTTAGTAGCCATGCTTTATTTTGTGAATTGTAAATTTTGGAAGATTTTATGCACCCTAAGTGTATAAAGAAATGCATGGAAAACTAGAAGGCACACTTGACGGCTGAAAGGCCTATTTTCCACATTTGTTTTCAAGTGATTCTTGTGTACCCTAAGTTTCTCTTAAGTTTTCTTTGAAAGAACTTCTATGGTTTGGTCTTTGTTAGAGTTTGGAGATTGGTGAAGAGAGAGAGATCTATGTGAAATTGTACAAGGGACATTGAAAGTGAGTTTTCATTTTGCAGAGAGAATTGCGGTGTACCATAAAAGGAAATCAGCTCATTTTTTAGATTTTTTGCACCTTATTGCATAGTTTTATTTTATCACTTCAATAAAAATCGTTGTATTTTCTTTTTTCATGCATTATAACCAAATCTTCTTCTTACTCTTATGATGTTAGATATGTTCTTTCATTGTTATTTTATCCTTGAGAGTTTTTCCCTCGCATTTTTTTGTATTTTGGATTTCATACATCGATTTGTTAACCTTTTTATTGTAGTTTACTTTTCATATGGCCAATTATAAATTTATAACCACTTGTGATCTTGGAATTCTAATGACTAACAAGAAGACCATGTAGGTTAACACACATTCACCTAGTGGACTAGACAAATTGCAAGTGGAAGATTACAGCCTAGGTAGAGGACTAGAAGATTACTTGGAAACGTGCATGGATAAGCTCCCTTAACTATAGCATTGGTTATCAACACTTCTTATAACATGGACATAGGATAAGGAAGCCTATTCCTTGGTTGTTAAAAATAATGTGGTGAACTCATAAAAGAAATATCGAGGATTCACTAGACTAATGTCACATGAGTATAAGCTTTTCAACTTCAAAAAATTTCAACAAAACATGGTTGGTTATTCTAATTTCTAAATTAGGATTTTAGAAACTTTCACAGTTTACACTTATGATTCCTTCAAACTAGACTTAGTAGTGTAGTAAAATAGAACTTTGTTAGTTAGAAAATTTGAATAGTTTTCTTGTGGGATCAATACACAAACTTTAATTTCATTTATTACTGACAAGTACACATATCTGGTAGACCGATTACTTTAGAGTAATTTTGGGCATCCGCTGGCGCCAAGTGATCAGCACCCTGAACCTAAGAACAATGCACCGGTGCTACTCTTTAGTGCATTGGCACTCAGTCACATAAATTGATGGTTGTACAAAATATCGAGTTGGCTTGGGGAGTAAATCATATACAACCTTCATAATTCGAGTGATATGAGGAGACTATATTGGAGGAAATTTTAAAGCACTATTTTGAGAGTGAAAAAGTGTGGAGAGAAAAAACATTTGAGAGAAAGAGTGAATGATTTTGTGAGAATGTATTTAATTTCCTTTTTTCATTAGTGTAAATGTGCAGAATTGTTGAATTATAAGAAAATGGAACATTCTGAAGTGAGAAAATTTCAATCTGGTCTGTTTATTTTAATCTGTGTATAAAATTTTTTTTCAATAAAAATATCATATTTTTATTTATCATGCCTCGTTAAGAAATGGTTTTCTCCCTTGGACTATGAGATAATAAATCTAGATAAATTTCATGATCTTGTTAGTCTCACTATCTTTAATCACATGTTGATATGTTAACCTTTCGTGCTTCATTTACTTTTTGAATTGGTCACTTGAAAAATTAAATTTGTTGGTTGAGATTTTGAAGGCGTCGACACTTCTCATTATCATTCTCATTGTCATGATGGTAACCGTAATTCTTGTTTGATTTGTGCTAAAACCTCTCAGATTTCATCAACGAGGTTTCTTCAAAAATTTCTTTATTATGGATTGCTTCTAAAAACTTTATGGTGTAATTTTTTATTGTATCCACCATAGATCTTAAAAGGTTTATATCTAAATGATCATATATGGTATTTGAGGAATAATACACTATCCCAAAGGTTAGAACTATTACCATAAAATTGATCGAATCATTGAATGACGAAAATCTTCGTGATTCTTGAATTTGTGGAACCAATTTTCTTTTACTCTACTAGTACATGATAAGGTTTATTTTATTTTGAAGTGAATTTGAATTGAATAGTTTTGAGTTAAATTAGGTTTGAGTTGAGTTAGACTTGAATTGGATTTGATAACGGGATTGACTTTGAAATTGATTTGATCCTAAATTAGGGGTAGAAATAGGTAAGAGTTTTTTGGATGGAGGTAAAGCCCTAACCTAAAATTACTTATAAAATAAGAGGCTATAGGTGGACTAACCTAAATTTGAGAATAACAGATCCGATCAAGATGCTCATGGATTTTCATCATCATGGGTACATTAATATTCTTAGAATATTAACCAATAAAATAACAGAGGTCTCCGTTGTCTTTATAGTAATTATTTAACATAGATCATTTTATTATTAAATGGTTTTGGAGTATCTTCATCAGTAATTATGGGTTATTTCATTCTAGAATACACTTATAGTCCAACTAGATAGGTTTTTTCATATGTCATGGTCCTTAATTCTATCTATTGAGTGCCTAGTAACCAACCCTACACTTCTTGATTGGACTACTCTAGGATGTGTAGACCTAAGTTTCGTTTAAATTAACTAACCTGGGGTTCACAATTTGGAGCTATTCTAGGGTGTGGTTATAAAAATTTAGAATTCATGGATTTTAAGTATTTTTGCGGTTCAGAACTTAAATTGTCACTGTTTTATTCCTATGTTTGTCAGTTCTTGTAACAATTCAAAGTTCTTTTAAAGTTTTCAGTATTAGTTTTCTTAGGGTGTCAGTTGGTATAAGAAAATTACAGTTCTTCTAAGATAAATGTTTAGTATACTTTCCTAAGCGCGCTTGTTCTTCTTTTCTAGGGTTTTAAGTATGTGCAGTCGAAGGATTCATATTCAAAATAATTTAACTTTAATACTCTAATTCTATACTCTTTGTACTTATGAGTTACTCATACTCACTGAAAACATTTTATTTTTCATGCAAAAAGGGTTTTATGAAATAGTAATTTTTGTGATGCAAAAGTATGAGTTATAAGAGTTACTTCTATATGGATCATCTAGATTTAGAATTGACCAATATTCTTTTCTCATAATCCTAGGCTACGAAATCATATACTTATGGGGAGAAACAATATTTTTTCAGGTAGACAAAGAGATTGACAAAACTTATCAAATTTATTTATCCCATGCTCAAAAGATTTTTAAAATTATTTTAGAAAGGTTTCTTAAAAGCTTTTAAGTTTTTAAAAAGGGTTCTTTTTTTAAAATTTTTAATTAATTCTTTTATATTTTTTCAAAAGATTTTATCTTAATTTTAGTAGAGTATAAAGCTTTAAAAAGGATTTAAAATTTTATTTTTAACGATATTTAGTCTTTGTTGAAAAAGGTTTGGATTTATAGAATAATCTTTAATTTTAAAAAAAAAACATTTAGAAGTTTGAACCTTTAATTTTGAAGAAAGGGAGTTTTATACTTAAAATGTGCATATATATATATATATATATATATATATATATTGAAGAAAGGGGCCAACCTGTGCTCCCTATCTATTTAATAAGAAAAAGGTACAAAAGTGGTGAGAAGAAGGATACCTCACTAATCCCAAAACATAGCATTTAACAACCTAGGGGTTCCTTCTTCAACTACAACTCCACACAAAGAAAAAGCAAAAGATGGTAATATTAACACCCAACCTTAGAAGTATGCCAAATCTGTATATATAACTGTATAACTCTTGAATAGATAAAGTGATCTGATCTCAATTTTGAGGTTTGGGGCAGCATGAAGATCTCCACCAGTCAACAGTTTAAGGTAGTCGGAAGGAGTTGCAGAGAGGGCCACTGAAGAAGAGTGTGATCCAAAATGAGCTAACGAATCAACAGGTTTGTTCCCCTCTCTATAAATGAAGTTAAAACTGACCTCAAGTTGGGACTTAAGATGATGAATCTTCTGGACCCAATGTAAATGGTGTCAGGAAGTGAGGCTGTCAAATTTGAGCAGTTGGAGTAGGATTTGGAAGTCTCCTTCCACAATTAAAGATGTCCATTGGTTTCTAATAGCCAACTTAAGTGCCTAGTAGACAGCAATTAACTCAGCTTCCAATGCATCGGATGCAATTATGGGGCATGGAAGAAAATTAGGCAAGCACCCAAATGATTTCTGAAAATGCCCCCCATGCCAGCTCCCCTCTCACTGAAGCTGCCTTTAGTATTAACTTTGAGGGAATGAATGCTGGGGGGTACCAAAACACTTGGACAATCCTTAGGTTGTTTATATATATATATATATATATATATATATATATATATATATATATATATATATATATATATATATATATATATATATATATATATATAAACCAAAAACTTGCCTAACCGGCAAGGAATATATTAAAAGATGGGGAAATTACATTTAGACCCTTGGTTTAACGTCGTTAGCTCGACAAACTCTAATTTTATCTTTGACGACTCAACATTAATACCACGCTCAAAATATGATTTTAATATATTCCCATTAAATTTAAATGTTCTTCCAGTTTTAATTCTTCAATAACAATAGCACCAAATTGATAAGCTTTTATAATAGTGAAAGGTCTTATCCACCAAGAATTTAGTTTTCTAGAAAATAATCTCAATCTTGCATTGTATTATAAAACTTCCTATCCATGTTCAAATTTCTTCGTTATAATCTTCTGATCATACCATATCTTCATTTTCTCCTTATAAAATCTATCATTATCATAAAACTCATTTCTAATTTCTTCCAATTCATTAACTTGTAACAATATTTTCTCACCAGCATCCTTTAGATTGAAATTAAACTCTTTTATCACCTAATATGTTTTATGTTCCAATTCTACTAGTAAGTGGCAAGTCTTTCCAAAAATTAGTCCATAAAGAGACATTCCTATAGATGTTTTATAAGCAGTCACATTTGCCCATAATGAACTATCTAATCTAGCAGACCAATCTAATTTGTTGGGATTTACAGTTTTCTCCAAAATTCGTTTAATTTAGCGATTAGATACTTTAGCTAAACAACTAGTCTGGAGATGATAAGCAGTTAAGATTTTATACATAATATTATATTTTTCAACCAATCTCTGAATTAGATTATTCCTAAAATAAGATCCACCATCAGTAATGATAACTCTCGGCGTTCCATATCTTATAAGAATATTTTTATTAAAAATTTTGAAACACTCCGAGCGTCACATCAGGAAAAGTTTCTATAAATTCATCTTCAAAATCAGATAGTACCTGTTGTAGTAGCCTAGATAAATGATTAGTTATTTTATTGTCAATTCCTTTTCTATCCACTATAATATGGTTAAATTCTTGTATTAGAAATATCCATCTGATTAATCTTGGTTTATCATCCTTCTTTTGCATTAAATATTTGATAGTAGAATGGATTGTATGCACTATACATTTAGTCCCAATTAAATACAACCTAAATTTTTCAAAAGCACATAAAATGGTTAATAACTCTTTTTTAGTATTGGTATAATTAATTTGAGCATCATTAAGAGTCTTACTAGCAAAGTATATAACTTTAACAATTTTATCATACATTTTCCCAAAAACAACTCGAATTGCATAATCAATGGCATCACACATTAGTTCAAATGGTTTGTCCTAATCAAGTGAAACTATAATAGGAACAGTGATTAGTTTTTCTTTTAATAAATCAAAGGCATTAAAACATTCTTCATTAAAATCAAATGTTTTATCTTTTTCTAAAAGTTGGCAAAGAGGCTTAGTAATTTTTGAAAAATTTTAATATATCGCATATAGAAACCAGCATGTCCTAAAAAACCTCTAACCCCTCTCACTGTAGTAGAAGGTGGTAGTTTCGCAATGATTTGAATTTTTGCAGGGTCTACTTTCATGCCATGTTCAGAAATTTTATGCCCAAGTACAATTCCTCCTGCAACCATAAATTGACATTTCTCCCAATTTAGAACTAAATTTGTTTTTAAACATAACTCCAAAACTTTTTCTAAATTATGTAAACAAGCATCAAATGAAGTTCCAAATATAGAAAAATCATCCATTAAAACTTATATTCCATTATCAATCATATTACTAAAAAACTACATCATACATCTTTGAAATGTTGCAGGTGCGTTATATAATCGAAAGGGCATTCTTCAAAAAGCAAATCTTCCATAAGGACTAGTAAATGAGGTCTTTTTTTATTCTTCAGGAGTAATTGGTATTTGATGATAGCCGGTATATCTATCTAAAAAGTAATAATATTTGTGACCGGCTAACCTATCCAACGTTTGGTTTAGAAAAGGTAAAGGAAAGTGATCTTTCCTAGTGGCAGCATTTAATTTTTTTATAATCAATATAGATTCGCCAACCAATGACTTATCTTGTGGTTATTAATTCATTTCTTTCATTCGTATCAACTGTCACTCCTCCTTTTTTAGGAAAGCAATGAATTGGACTTACCCAAACACTGTATAAAATAGGATATATAATTCCAGCATCCAACAATTTTAAAATTTCTTTCTTTACTACTTATTTCATCATTGGGTTTAATCTATTTTGCGGATTAGCTTTAGTTTTATGTTGTTCATCTAATAAAATTCTATGTATACAGATAGAAGGACTGATTCCTTTAGTTTTTTTGTATCTTTTTAATGTATCTAATAATTTGTTCTTATTAATCATTTAGATCTGAGGATACAATAACTGGCAATGTAGATAATTCTCCTAAGATTGCATACTTTAAGTTGTTATGGAAGTATTTTCATCTCAAGTTCAGGAGGATTTATGATAGATGGAATTAGACTTTTATTATCATTTTCTGTAGTATCCAATACCTTGAAACTTTCCTGAACATAATCCAGTTCTTCATTATCTATCACATCATATTTATCTTCTATTTCATTTTCATCCTCACATTTCAAATCTTCTTACTCTTTTTTCTCTTCAAACTTTTCCTTAAATTGATGATCTTCCAAATAATCACAAATTTTCATTCGAAAGCATTCATCATCTTTTTCAGTTGTGGGGTATTTCATTGATTTTGAAATGTTAAATGTTACCTCCTGATCATTTACTCTCATAATTAATTCTTCTTTTCGAACATATATCATACTCTTCTAGTTGTAAGGAATCATCTTTCCAAAATAATAGGAATTTATTTATCTTCCTTCATATCTAAAATAATAAAATCCACAGAAAAGATAAATTTATCAACTTTTACTAATACATCTTCTACAACTCCTTTAGGATAAGTAATAGAATGATCAGCTAACTAAAGAGTTATAAAAGTAGAGGAAATGTTTCCTATACCCAATCATTTAAAAGTTGATAGAGGCATGAGGTTAATATTGGCTCCTAAATCACATAATGCTCTTACAAAAAAAAATTCACCAATAGCACAAGTTATAGTGAAGCTACTAGGATCTTTAAGTTTTTCATGTAGCTTTTTATAAATAATTGTGCTACACTCTTCACTGAGTGCAACAGTCTCGTTATCCGTAAACTTTATTTTCTTATTAAGTATATCCTTCATAAACTTCACATAGTTAGCCATTTGTTCTGAGGCTTCAACAAAGGGAATGTTTAATGTTAATTTTTTAAGGATTTCTAAAAATTTTAAAAATTGTTTATCTCTCTTTTATTGTTTCAATCTTTAAGGAAACGGAGGTGGCGGTCTTTCTACAGTAATTTTCATCTGTATAAGTGGATATTCTAAATATGGATATATATTATCATTACATTTTTCAATTTGCACCTTCCCTTTCTCAACTTCAGCTTCTTTTTGCACTCTTGTTTCCAATTCTTTTACACTTCTTAATTGTATAGCCTTAATTTGTTCTTTACTTTGATCCTTTTGGGTTAACTTCTACATTACTAGGGAGAGTTCCTGAAGATCTATTACTAAGTGCAGTAGCAGTATGTCCTAATAGATTTTCAATATTTTTAATTACATCTCCCTGACTTTGTAATTGATTACCTTGACTTTGTAATTGATTACTCATGTTTAATATTAATTCTTTCATAAACAATTTCTTCTCCTTAAATTGCGGGTTACTATTAAAATTCAGAGGAATAAGAAGGTCTATAGTTAGTGTTTCCCTGGTTGTTTGAATTTCCTAATGGGTTCACAGAATTGTTCCCCCACTGCGGATTAACAATAGCAGAGTTATTATTTCAGTTTAAGTGTGGGAAGTTTTTCCAACCAGGATTATAATAATTCGAATAAGGATTGTTGGATCTATTGTTTATAGCATTCAAGGTCTCATAAGATGATTGAGAATCTACTATTTGTCCCAATGAATTTTTCTCTAACACCTGAGGTGTTTGAGAATTGTTCATTCTGAATTAATCTATTTTCTTTGAAATGCCAGCAATTTGTGAAGCCAACAAAGATATTTCATTAAATTCATGAATACTAGCTACTCTTTTTAGATTTACCCATTCAGAGGGCCATTAAAAATTACTAGTAGTCATCTCCTCTTATAAAGAATAGCCTCATCAAAAGCTTTTGACATTAATGATCCACCAGTAATAGCATCAATAATCGATCTAAGAGGTCCCACTAATCCATTATAAAATGTTTGAATTATTAAACAATCTGGTAAAGAATGATGTAGACACTTCCTAAGGAGATCTTTAAATCTTTCCTAAGCTTCATATATTGATTTCTCTTCAGACTGACAGAAATATGTAATATCGTTTCTAAGCTTAGCAGTTTTTTATGGAGGGAAATATTTTGATAAAATTTTTGTGATAGTTCTCCCCAAGTCCTGATAGATTCAGGTGCTAACAAATTTAACCACGCCTTAGCTTTATCCCTTAATTAAAAAGAAAAATTCTAAGTCTCACATCATCGTTCAACACTCCATCATATTTAAATGTAGCACATAATTCTAGAAAACTAGCAAGATGTAAGTTAGGATCTTCATTCGTTGTTCCACCAAATTGATTATTTTGTACCATTTGGATAATAGAAGGTTTAAGTTCAAATGAATTAGCAACTACATTAGGATTTTGAATAGTTAAGTGAATTTCATCCGATGTAGGGTTACCATAATCCCTTAAAGGTCTAGTTTGATGTTTATTTTCTTTTCTTTGATTATCTAAATTGTTTTTCATTATGTTCAAACCTTTAGATTCTTTTTGTTGTTTTTGAATTTTTCTAATAATACGTTTTAACTCTGAATCGTAAGGTACTAAACCTACAGATGCATACACAATCACAATAAGCACACATAAAAGTAAGTAAACACACACAATTGCAAATTATGAAATAAAAGTTTTCAATTAATACTAAATTTATTGTTAACTCTCCGGCAATGATGCCAAAGACTTGATGTCGGCTGTCTTAAATAAGTTTTTAAAAAGTTTTTTCAGTTCATTCACAAAGTATAATTAGTTTAATAAGAAAGCAGCCAATCTATACGCAGGTATACGTATCGCTCAAGTAAAACAGGGCCCTAATGGAGTCATGTTTATCGATCACACAGGGAGGACGCAAATCTTTAAAGCGTAGCAAAGAAATCCAATACTCAAATTACAATGCACGTACAATAAATACTAAAGTTACTAAAGTTTAATGATGCTAAAGATTCTATGATCATTAAAGTACTTTCTAAACTTTGAAATAAAGTTAACTACCACTAAATTAAGTTTTCTATTGAAAGGTTTAAATTTGAAGAAAGTGTCCTCCCCCTGACAATGATGTTATGTTGAGTGAATGATAAAGATTAGTGAAAATTTGTATCGTGCCAAATAGGAGCATACCTATTCTTTACCCTCTTCCGAGTGTTATAAAGAAGATTGGTTAATCCTAGGTTTAGTCCCTAAATTCGTGTTTAGGCTGGGAGAATACTGGCTCTGACTCAAGAGTTCCTACCTCCCTTCACCTGAAGGCTAACTCTTGCTTTAGTTTCCAAACACTAGGACCAAATTGGAGATTTCAATCTGTCACCGTAAAATCTCCAATTCTATGCCCAATAAACCATATTTCCCTAATTATTTGCACCCAACCCCCATGAACTACATCACTCATTCATGGACATTGAATGTGATCTTCACTTTTGTTATATAGCACATAGTTCTTTCAGATCTTATGTTTCACAACAAATTTTAACAATTCAATTCTCCAGATCGAAAAGTAAATGAAGTACGAAGTAAAAAATCATCACAATTTCTTAACATTCACATGGCACATCTAATCTAAATCATCACTTCACCATATCTTATTATAAGGAGAAAGAAAATGAAATATACACGGAATTCATGAAGAAGATACGAAAAAACAAGGATTTTATATATATAAAAGAAAGTCATACAAACAATAAGAAGTGAACACAACTTCTCTCAATTTATTCCTTAAGAAAATCCCTTGATAGTTCCTTTGAATCTGTTTTCCCCTTCACAACAACACACAATTCCCTCTTAGAATAGCAAGGAAGAAGTAATCTCACTTTTTCCTTCTCCTCATACAACTCTTAGAGAAGAATCCCTCACAAAATAACACTTTCACACACCAAACCCTAGACTCTAAACTCTCTACAATGATCAAAAATTGACTTCTACTCACTTTCACACCTTTTTTACACTTTCTACCAACTTTCTGCTCACTTATCTTGCGCCAAATTCACTTTAGCATAGTCTAGGGATGAATTCCCCAAGAGATGCCTCAAGAAAATCTTCAAAAGTCGTCCAAATGCATTGAATCTGGCCTCCACTAACATTTGGCGCTGTAGGCGCCCAGAGCATTTTAATTTTTTGAGCTCTGTGGATTTAGGCACCGTCGACGCCAGAAAGTAGAATTTCGGGATTTTGCCTCTTTTCGCTCCAAATTTGGTCCTTTTTGCTTCTTTTTGCTCCAAATGCTTAAAATCATCATGCCTGCAATAAAATACGAAAAATATGTTCCTTTAAAGTGCAATATCACTAAAAATGAGTATAAAATATATATGTAAAATCCAACATATTCTTGGTGCATTAGTACCTAAATTCTGATTCTCATCCGAGGCTGGTACTGAAATTCCAGTTCACATCTCGAGTTCAGTACCTAAATTCTGATTCCCCTCCACCACCTTATGAGTTGCACATGAGTCCCCGTATTTTCCTTCTAAATTTGATCACTGCAGTTATCAAATTAAAAATTCTCTAAAATTGAAATATCAAATCAAAACTTAAAATTGATACTCAAATAAAAATCCAAAATTTCCAAAATTAATCTCAAAGTCAATCTAGAAATAAATGTAAATTGAAACTCCAAATCAAAACTCAAAATTCAAAATTCAAAATCAAAATCCAAATCAGAATCTGAAATCGAAAGAATATGAAACGAATCTAAAATTCATCCCTAAAGTCTTGCAATTTGAAAATTCACCTCTTGATCCCCAGTGAGAGTTTTGGAAACTTCATTTTCAGAGACTTACCTGCCACTCCCCAGTGGAAGCTATTCTCACTCAATTCTAGGCTTTGTTCTAAGCATGTCGACTTAGACGTTTGTGTTGGTTTAGTTGGCCTTTCCAGTCAACGCCAATACGCGCGGTGTACTTGGTTAACACACCACACCTATTGAGGGTCCATTTGTTGACCTCATTTTTGGTGAGGTCTGAACTTCCCCTTGGTACATAATATCTAGCCATAAGGCTTCCCCTTGACTATCTTAAAGGACTAGAGATGGAGCCCACCACTAAGAAATTTAAAGCACTTCCTAACTTTTCTTGTAATCCTATATAAATGTTCATAAAACCTCCAAACCACTTGGGAAGGTTGAAGACCAGCATGTGGAGGTTCAGAGTTGAGTTCCCATAGAAATGATTAAACTTAGGGCAACCCTGGATGATTAGGGCTTGGTCTTGCACATACACCCCTAACCCCTTTAAATCCCTCACTTGTTCCAAACCCCTAAAAAAATTCCCCTCTACCCCTTTAGGAAACTCAAATGGATGGTCTCAACCCTCTGGTCTTTGATTAAGATGGCTAGGATCAATATGTGAAGGTTCATAAAGAGGTTACCACTTGGCTAGGCTTGGTCCCAAAGTTGTTAAGCATGGCTAAGACCCATGATCAAATACCTCTAAACCCTAAATCCATTCTAAATCCTAATTTTCAAACCAAAATTCTCAACATGTATAAAAAAATTTTTGAGTTCATTCCAAAACCTCACCCAAATCAATTTGAACCAATAATTGACCCAAAATCACCCAAACCTGCCAAAATTAGCCAAATTACCAAAATACCCCCAAAATGCCCAAAATTACAAAAAATCAAATTTCACCCATTTTAATCTCAAAATTCATTTGAAACTTCCACACATCACCCAATTATCTCAAATTTGCCGAAATTTGACCAAATTGACCAATTTTGACCAAAATCTTATATTTACTCCTAAATTACCAAATCCCCAAATCAACTCCACTTTCTACCAAATTAATCCCAAATTTCCATAATTTCAACTCTAAACTCAAATTCAACATACCTAATCTCAATTGAAACCAATTTAAAGTCTAATTGAACCAACCCCAAACCCTAATTTCAACTCAAACCAAAACCCCCAATTTGACCATATCCTCAAATTTCATTAAATTAAACCCCATAACTAACCTAATTTTCTCAATTTTGAATTTTAAACTCTTCATAACATTATCCTAAAATAATTTGAACTCTCAATTGGACTAGAACCAAACTTAAAACCCAACTCAAACTAAAACCCCACTTTTGACCTAAAATCCTAAATTCCCCAAATTAAGCTTCATGACCAAACAATTTCCTCAAATTTCAAATCCTAACCAAATTCAACATGTTTAAATCCAATTTCAGCCAAATCTAATCCAATTTGATTGTTTCATGCATATTAAAAGGCCCATCCCCATATGCATTTTTAAAAGCCATGAAATTATTCTAAAAGCCCAATTTGAGTCCACATGACAAAGAATCATTCTCTCTTCATCCCATGGCACATAATACATTTTCCCCATGGAATTCTACCAAGCATACCATGCATACATTACACTTTAACCAAATTAGGCATCATGGCATAATTTTCTAAAAATCCATGAAAATCCAAAATTCCATTTGCATGAAACTTCTCTATGACCCCATACACATCATGGCATGACTTACGAAGCCTTCCATGGCCATCCCAAAGTCAATTTTGCCAAAAATAGTAAAGGAGGTGACCATTCCCTCTTGCTCACTCACTTGGATTTACCCATTTATGAAACATCTAAACCTCTTCCCAAAAGCCCCAACCAGCCATTTGACCTCACCTAAACTTGTTTAAGGGTCTTAGGAACTGCTCTTACCACCTTTGTACAAAGTTTAACCAAGTGACCATAGGGTCAAACCCAAACTAGCCTAAATCAATAAAACTTCAATTACATATTGGATTTCCACCTTGGAGCCACCTTAAACCCAAATTGACTCCTCTCAACCTCCCTGGCTCACCTGAACTTAAAGGTGACCTGACCCTGATCGGCCAGCCACAAAAAAACACCTAACCCGAGAGGTCAAATAAGACTCAATCCAAAAATTAAACCCACCTGATGTGTCCTACTGCCATTGGCCACTAGAGCATTTCTTCCCTCTACCTAAGCGGCCTCTCTGCCACCCAAGCTTGCCTTAAGGACAGCCATGACCTCCTCTATAAATTTAGTCACCCTCCATGGACAAAGGGGAAGAGACATCAAACCTTAACCAAACTTTGCCAAAATGGCTCTAGACCTCCCTGCAGCGCTCAGAAGCCAATCCCCACTTCCTTCTAGCCCTAAATTCCACTTGTATGAACTCAATTTCAGAGCTCAAAATTAGACCAGAAACAGGAAACCCTTCAAAACTCTATCAATCCCCAAATTGAGCTCCTTTTGAGCTTCAGTAGAGCAAGGGAGGAAGCTTTCCAGTCAAACCCCTATTAATTAGAGCCTCTGCACCAGACTTCCACCTCAAGTTACCCACCTGTAGGTGGAATTCCTACACAGACAGTTCACCAGAGCTAATCAACACACCCAGGAGGTTTTCCAGACTACAATGAAGCTTCTCCAAACATCTGATTGAGTCCACCCCTCTTAGACAAAGGTAAACTCCAAAAATTCTAAATTTGAGCTTGGTTTGAGCCTTTGTGAAGAGAACTTACAATCCATGCTTGATTAACCATATAGATAGGTTCGCCTCATTTAGATTAAGCTCTAAGATCAAACTCCATGTGATTTAGTTAAGAATTCCGAGAGATATTAGGTTTACCAAACATACAGTCTACAGGACACACCAGTTGGGGACGAAGGCCAAGATCCGTCTGATCATGTGTGTATTGAATGAAGGGACCAGATCAAGCCAAATTGGATGATGGAGTGTTACCGCAAAGCTGACTCAGATCACAATGTTAAATGGGAGTGCGACGCATAGTCTTTTGGAGCTACCGAGGAGGGATGTGGCGCCGATGTGTTTAAGTGGGAAAAAATGAGATTTTTTATTTATTTAATTTAGTAATCTTTAAAAATTCATAAATTGGAGTAAAAAATTCATAAAAATAAAAAAAATATCCCCTTGCTCAGTGAATAGAGAAGAATAATGTGGAATAAAAATTAAAATCATTTGGCCTATATTTTTTTAAAATTAATCAAATGGTCAAAAATTCATTAAATCACAAGTCAATAAATACATTTCACCATGGCAAGAGGTATGGAAAGCTTAAAGGATCTATGGATAGAGATCTTCCCTGATTTTTCCAAGGTCAGAAGGGATCTCTAACTAGAGATCCCTAATTTTCAAGTCAATCCCCTCTATTTTGGAATAAAAATTATAATAATTAAAATAAAAATCAGAAAAATGTAAAGTTTACTTTGGTAGGTTTACTAAGCTTAGAATGTCACAAGTAAAATACAAAATGGATTTTATTAATTAAAAAATGTTACTTTATGTAATTAACTCATTAAAATGAAAGAAAAATCAAATAATTAAAGCATAATCAGAAAAGTCACAAAAATGAATCCACACTTAAGTAAATGGTTAAGGGAACTCTCCATAAAAATTTGAGCTTAATATGAACTGATTTGATCGCCAAACATGATTTTCCAAGTAAAATGAGATTTTTGCATTAAAATATTTATAATAATTAAAATATAAGTCAAAAAAATTATAAAAATGGTTCTCATGGGTCCCTGTGAGTAGAAGAACTTAAAAAAAATAAAATTAGAATTAAAATAAATATGTCACTTTTAAGCCTATTTTCAGTTTTTTAAATAATTAAAATAATTAAAAAATAACAAAAATCACTAAAATATTAAAATATACTAAAATGTTCCAAATTAACTCATGAAGACTTGGAGAGAATTTTAATATATTTCCTAATTTTAAATTAAAGTTATAAATTTTGAAAGCTTAAAAATGAATTTTAGAAGGCTCAAAATGAATTTTCCATAATTTTGCATTAAAATAATGCTAAGGAAAAGAATATAAACTAAAAAAATATGAAATTTATTTCTCTGGGTTCCTTGAACACAGAGAGATTTAAGAAAGATAAAAAAATAATTCTCAACGACCCGACCCACAATAACGCAGTAATTTTTGCTTCCAAAAGATGGCCAAAAACGTAACCCAATTTTTAAATAGCGGCTAGTGCATAAAATCAAAATGTTGTAAAATTTTAGAAAATATTTTACACATTAGGGGTACTACACAAGTATACGTATCATTTCAAGTAATATAGTATTTTTTTTTATAACCCCAATATTGATCCCACAGAGAAGCGAGGTAAGCAATCATTTAAGCTAATTATAGTCTATTTCTATAAGGCCTAAATTTGGAAAATCGATTAATATGGTTTTTTTTAATAACTAATCCTAAATAAAGTTCTTAAATAAAAAGATAACTTATGGATAAATTGGTTTGGAGAATTTTTAGATGTTAAAGACTATCATTCTCTTGCAATTACATAGATAATGTGTAGGAAAGAAATGCATAGAATTTTATGTAGTAGTGTCAAATATAAGCAATTTTATTCTTTATCCTTTGGTCCAGAAGTAAAAAATATTGGCTAAACTATAGATCGATTTAGAATGTTTTATTAGTAGAATGGGTTAATCTAGGCTCACACTACTAGATGTCCAAGGGTGGCTATGGTCGGCCATACCAGTGACCCGTTCCCTTTCTATAAACCAAATTATTAGAATTTAGTCTGTCACTCTAAAAACTAATCAATTTTGCGCCCAATAAGCAATATCTCCCTATTTATTTGCACTTCACCATGAATAACCCGCATATAGCCTTCGATTACTTAAGGATTCATGTGATATCTACTAGTTAAGAACTCATCTCCGGATAGGTCTCAGAATTCTTCAATAGGTTTTAACAATACAAGTGATCAATTTGTAAAGTAAATGAAAATCCGGTATGAATATCATCACCATAATTTAATAAGAGAATATCTAAGCAAATCTTAATTCTTAAACATGCATCTATTTCATTACAAAATAAAAGTAAATGAAAATAACGGCATAAGAAGTAAAAGACTTGAAAGAATTGTGTAATAAATTAAGTGCCAACAAGGAACTTATTTCATTAGTATTGTATTATATTTATGCAACTATCTGTCACCTAGAAGCATCTAATAGATAATTCTATCATCAAAATAATTTTCCTGCACATGCCACTACTTCATATTAAAAGAAAGAGTAAATAAAATCACTTACGAAGCATGGATAAATCACGACAGAAAACTCAATTTAAAACAAAGAAAATCTACTAGAAAGTGTTTACAGGAATTACAAGAGAATGAAGAACATAATACTTAGCTTTTTCCCTCTGCAGGAAAGAAGAAGATCTCTCCACCAAAGTCTCCCACCGATCCATGCGCCGCTCGTACATCCCTTACATAAATATTTCAAAATCCTTCACCAATCTCTCCATAAGATGTAGAAATCTGTCCAATAACCATTTTTAGATGATTCTGGTGCCTAGGCGCCTTTTTCTCGTCGTCACTGGCGCCTAGGTGCCGGATTTGGTGCCTAGACGCCACCCTGTACGTAGCTCCACTGTTTTTCTCTGTTTTGCTCCGTTTCGAACCATTTCAGTTGCATTGCATTCCTAACATCTTCACCTACAAGATAGACATAAAAACAACCTTTCTCAAAAGTATAATTTCATTCAAAAACATATGAGAAATATAAAAGATATTAATCATAGAAAAACATATCAATATGTGTTAAGTTAGAATTTTCTTCCTTGCTTGTTTTGGCTCAAAATTGCATAGTTTTTGCTTGATTTTCTCTAAAATCATATTTTTATACTTGAAGATAAAAATATGCAAAATTCCTTCCTTTAAAGTGTAATATCTTTAAAAATGTGCATAAAGTTTACATAAAATCTACACAAAAAATAGGTAATTTTTAAAGTGGATCACTCAACTTAAATAATATTTTATATTTGATTATTACTCATAACTAACAAATAATTATAATAATTAAAATAAAACTTAAAAAATCATGAAAGTTAGCTTAAATGGTCCCCTGATATAGGTGAACCTCCAATAATTTTCTTAAGGATAGATGATTAGTCTTGGTTTATTTATCGAATTATCATGAAAAATGCGTAATTTTGGATTAAAATAATTATAAAAAATAAAATGAAAATCAGAAAATCACATTGTCTTCTCTAATATTTTAATTGACCCATGAGTGGGTTAACATATAAATTTCAAAGTCATTTGAGTTATATTTAAAATTTTATGAAGTAATAAGCCTTTAAAAGGTAAAATGGTAATTATGGAATTTAAACCCTAATTTAGGCCTAACCAAAGTGTAAATAGGAAATGAATAATCTTAATTGACATTCTTAGATGTTTGAAACATAAGTGGCTAAGAGGTATAAACCAATTCACCACTTTTCAATATTAAGGGTAAAGTTTTAATTTCTTAAATTTATTTAAATTTGGAAGTTAATAAAATTAGATGATGCTAAAAGTAAAGAGGCTTGATCTAGAAAGATTATAACTCACTAATCTAAAGCCCCTAATCAACAGTTTGATGATGATGACATCTTTAATGAAGATCAAGTGTTACCTAACCTAACATCACCTTAAATTACATATCTACCCATAAGAGCTTAAGGGCTAGGTGGTGAACCAGGTTTAATCCAAGCTTCACTTAAGGTGGTTTAGAAAAGGGAACATAATCATTCACAAGCATCATGAAATCACCACTATCCCAACTTCAATCTAAATGGCTAAGTAACTTAATAATTGAATTTTTCCCTAAAAGCTTTCACTCACATAACTCTTACATGAAACTTCAAATGAATGTTACCCCACTCAAGGGATAATCAAAACATCTAAGTTCACCCAGCAAGGGTTAAAACACCATGGGTGATTAATTGAACTACATAATCAAAACAAAGTGAACTCTAAGTAGTCCCAAAAGCTTTGAGAGAGATGTTCAAGGTTAAGCCCCGAGCACTTCTTCAATCTAAATGGGATATTTTAGAAGAATAATTGGATTTCAGTATTATTTGATCAAGAAAATCATCCTGAACATACCTTAGGGACCTACCAAGTTATGAGATAGGATTCCCTGCTGAATTTAAATCACTAAACCTTAATTCCTACTTTTATACCTGCTTAGGATGCTAACATGTTAGCTCATGCACTCGAAGACTCCCAGGTATGCATTTATGTTTATTGCAATTTACACTGCTTAATTTATTAAATGCTCTATTTCTTCCTGCATGTTATACTTGTGATCACTGACAAAACAAAAAAAAACCAAAAATCAATTCATAACAATCAAAATGTAAGACAACTTAAAATTTAATCACAAATAAAACAACAAAACAATAATTACAATTAAATTAAAATTTCACTATCGGATGATTGGGAATCCCTCAGAGGAGGTAACATACAGTTGCTAACGAGATTTCGTATGGTCTGAATGAAATTATGAAACTCATTCATTTGAATTTAGTAAATTCATCTAGACTAACTAAATCTGAAGAAAATAGTGGTGCTGGAATGAGGGAACCAAGAGATCCTAACTGATGTTTCCATAATCAACTTAAACTCCCCCTAATAAGACACATAAAACAACAACAAAAACTTGACACAAAACTTGAATTTTAAACTCGATACTTCTCTAAATCTCCTCAATTTGACACTTCTAAACTTAAAACCTGTTACAACAAGGAGCTCGGAGCAAGCGTCGTGGGCAACACAACCATCTTCAAAAGTAAAATGAATCTACATCAACTAAAATTTCCTTAGAAATAAGTAACAAAGCCATAGGATTTCGAGGTTGTCTGTCTAGTGTAACATAAATCCTCTCCTCATCTTTAGGAATTTGCACGATCATGTTGTGCAATTTAAGCCCCAACTCTATATAGGATCTCGAGGTTGTCATTCGTTACTACATAAACCCTCCTATCTTCCAGGCTATTTGTGTGATTATGTCAAACAAACATAAGTCATAAATAAATAAAATTGGCAAGATTGAAATATCAAATAACATCTCCCTGAAATTAAAGCCAAATCATAGGATTGTTTCAGAATTCACCAGGGTTCTCCTATGGATCTGTGACATCCCCTATCTTTCTGCCTTTGGATTTCACAATAATTGCTTCTAAATTTGATTCATTCCCTTTTACATTTCCAATGTTCAATTGTGAAGACTTTGAACTTTGAAATTTTTAGAGCAAAATCACTGATCTTTATTGAGATTTTTCTTAAGTGACTTCGGTTATTTATGATGTAATTAACTATAGGGGCTTGTCTTTATAGATAACTTTAGAACCCATGTAATATAAAACCTATCTAATCTTTTATATTTGATAGGGGAACTTGTCGGTAAACATAAAAATAATTTGCAGATCAAATGGATGTCATAAATCTACTAGTTTATTTAATCGAGTCGCGCTATCAAGCAATGTGTCTATTCCTCGGAATAGATGCATAGCTTTTAGTGTAGTGTCATTTATTTAAGATATTAAGGATATGAGATCGATTGATTTCATATTTTTAAATTAAATATTACTTTTCCAAAACTATACCCCATATTAAATTAAATATCTTTTAACGGTCGATAGTTGGTTATTAAAATGGGTGGCTAGGATTCACAAGGGAAGTGATTAAATGGTAAAAATTAAATGGATTGGAGGAAAGAGAGGGATATGGCTAGTATTGATGACATGGACCAATAAAAAGGGCACAAATTTGTGAGGTGGCATAGAATTGAGGTTCTAATAGTGGGAGGTTACAAGAGGAATTGATGGCTAGGATCAAGGAACATGGTGAGGATTTTTGAAAAAGGGAGGGGAAATTTTATGTAGGGCCATTTTTCATGCATGAAAACACTAAGTGCATAATTTTAAGTAGAAATGGTGTTTGATGACCATCAAATTGATTAACACAATTTGCATATGTGATTATGACGATATGAAACTTTTAGAACATAATTTGGATCATTGGATTGACTCGTGGAAGAAAACAATAATTTTAGTGTTTGAGACGATAATTATCATGTATGAAAATTTGAATTAAGGATTTTACATAAAATTTGTTTCAAAGAATTGTCAAACTTGTTTACATGGTATTTATTAGTGATAATAAGCCTTATGCATCTTCTAAAATAAAGACTTGAGTTCTAAAATCATCTTAGTAGAGAAAACAACAATCTTAGGCTTCTGTGACTAACGCTGCTCTTAGAGTAATCTCTAATTTTGGTTAAATTTACTTATATTTGATAAAAATTGTTGTTTTGCTAAAATGAGGTTTTTCTCAAGACTAATCTCAAGTGAAAACTAGTTATGGTTAAGCCAATAAAATAGAATTGACAAAAAATTAGGTCAACACTTTGGTCGTCAACACTCTTAATAGAGTTAGTTACTTTTGCTAGAGATGATTGAGGTAGCACCTGCCTTTTTTATGGTCTTCCCATGACCAACCTTCGAACTGGTTGATCTGATTTATACCATTAAAATGGAATCTAAGGGAACTCCAGTGATTTCTACAAAAAAAATTGTTCTTCAAATCTTAATATTTGTTAAAAGGTCCTCTCTTAGATTTATCCTCATGTGCTCTCATTTTGGAAGGACTCTTCAAAGTATTGTATTCTTTAGTCAAAATATATTTATTGGCATGCTCCAAGAGTTTGGCTAAATTTTTTGGCTTTTGTTAACCAATTTTATTCCTAAATGGGCCCTCATGTTTACCTTGTGTGTGAGCACAACATGAGCAACAGTGGGCTTGAGATCTCAGATAACCAGCATCTCCCATTATAATCAAGTAATAAAATTTCTTAGGTTTTAATAAAGTTTATGTCAAATATTTAGAGTATGAGAATAATTTTACGATAGTTTAATATTAGCAAACTGAGCTATGAACAATCGTTTGAATTTTTTGAAGTAAGCAATGACTCATATTAGCAAATTAATAAACCAGCATCAAGTTTATTCATTTTGAGTGATAAAGAATAAATAACATTAAAGGGTGTCATTTATTTTTATTAAACATACTATTAATTCAAAAGAAAAAACGTGACTGCGAGGCTTGTTCTCCCTTTATATGATTTCAATGAAAGGATTTTATTGGGTGCTTCTGCTTCAATAATCTCTCTCGAGAATGTGTTCTTCAATAGTCATCATCTTTTTTTCATCCTTTTTATTTCTTCAACATTCAAGGATTATGAGGTGTCCTTTTTAGAGTCATACAATTCATCATTTTCTTCTTCCTTTTTCAGCATCGGAGTGAGAACTCTCCTCAATGTTGTTCTTGGAAATCCTTCTCTTGGAGGTTAGCATATTTATGAGTCTCACCTTTGTATTTCTGTACGAAACCTATCCAAGATTTACAGTAAAAAAGAAATCATTGGGGGTATCAAGGGACTCATAAATGAGCATAGGTACTGATGATTGGAGTTCCCTTCCTTATGTCATTCAAGTAACTTAAGGATCCATAAATGTAATCTATAGTGAAGTTTGGAAAATGCAAAGAATCTTGATGGATAAGCTTGATTAATACAAAAGCTAAGTTGAGGTGCTATATAAGTAGGGTTGAGCATGGCAGTGGAGCTCAAAAAGTATGAGTGAGCTTAGTGGAGGAGCTTGCAGATACCTTTGATAAGTAACCATAGTAGTTTTCACTTGATGCATATGATTGGCATGTATGATTTGTCAACCATAAGCTCTAGGTTCATGATGACATTTATTGATACATCATCAACAAATTTCCAACATCTAGCAAGAATCTTGAGGAATAGCTTGGATCTTAGGGGAATCTTTTGAGTTAGAAAAGTTCAAACTTGAATTAAAATTCATCTTTAGCTCCAATTTTGGTAAATTTACAATCAAACATATTAGCTTAAGGAGATGAGCACAATGGTACCAAATTTGGTCCAATTTGAACCAAGTTAAACCCTGATCAAGACATTAAACTACTTTTGGAATTTTTAATGACATAATTGGAAGGTCAAGAGATACCAAATTTGGCGAGCTTATATTCAAATCCAACATCTCGATAAAATGAATCCAAGAGCCCATGGTTTTTTAATTTTGGCATTTTTAAGACACTCAAATCTCTATCAAAATTCACATTATTGAGGGAATTTCTCTAGAACGTCCAACCAGAGTGGTTCATATTTCTTCATTAAATACAAATAAAACTCTATAAATAGAGCCATACCCCTCTCATGAAAAGGGGGAAGAGCACTAGAAGTCTGAAGGCGATTGAAGCTTGGAGAAGGACCTAAAGTTCAGCATCACTCCTTTAGCCGTCGATCGCTGACAACCATTGTTTACCACCACTCGCTAACTACCTCCGATCACCATCAGCCGCTTCTCATTCCTTGAGACAAGTTCATTTGCACACCAATGTTGTAACTTAAGAGACTGTGAAACCCTTTTTCACCTCTGGGACATTGGGTTATAAATTTTATCACTAAGTTTTAGTGGATCTCTTTAACTGAGCCAGACCCCATGTTTTTCCCTATTTAGTTTTTCCATATAAAAGGTTATGGTGTCTCTATTTGTTATTTAATTTCATCTGAGTGTTAGTTAAATTCTATTGCAATGCTAAGCCAATAATATATTCCTTTACAGCCACAAATTTCTAGCATGCATCGGTTTGGCACCGTATGTAGGAATCGAAGTCTCATTCAATATTATCTTCAACTATGAGGCTCCAACTTCATTTCTAAGTGATGCACATCATCTAACTATCGAAGGAACCTCCTTTACATCTTGAAGATCATCTCTGAAGCATTATTCAATGTGGTGGGGGGATAACCTTCACCGCAGTCTCAAAAGGTCACTTACGTCAATGTTCCGGGCACAATTATAGTGGGGTAGTCTTCTTGCTCCATATTAAGACACAAAGTCTTTTACAACTTCTTCCAGGCTGGAGGCAACCTTCACTACAGTCTTGAAAGATTATTTAGGTTAATAGCCCTAGCAAGCTTGTGGTAAGGTAGTTATCCGACATTTTATTAGGACATCAATTCTCTGGGAATTGCATCCATACTGAGGGAAAACTTCACAAGTAACACTTCCCTGTGCCCCTCACCATCCTAGAGTTTTTCCTCAACCGTATCAGGAAGCTGATATCTTCAAGGTTTAATAAATGGTTTATTTTACAAGCTCATGTAGAAAACATAATTGTCAAAGGAATAAAAAATTTAAAAACGTCAATTGGCAAGTTGTCAAACATCATTCTTGATTTTGGTTGCAACCATATTTCTAAGAAAAAATACGGTCCATTAGGACCTATGCCCAATCTAAAGGAAAGTAGAGCATCTCTTACACCTCATTCTAGGCTTAATCAATCCTAAAGGGACTCGATTCAACCTCTTTCATTACATGTTATGATTTTTAAGCAAAAATTTTGATTAAAAATATCAGATAGGTCAAAAAGTTTTGGTAGATTTCCTTTAACTTCTTTCATAACTAGTTATGATCATCAAGTAGAAGCTTTAACTAACAATCTTATATAATTCAACCATCCTTAGTAGTTTTCATATGAATTTGCTCATTACGGGTTAATGTCACTGAGCATTTCCACCTATACAACACAGGATGGGTCTTAAATCCAAAATAGATTATCTTTTCAACTCCGCTCCAATGCAGTTTATAGTCATCAGACAGACGTGCTTCAAATAACAACCTATGAAAAGTTGAACATTCATATAGTCATCGGATAGACGCGTTTCAAATAACAACATATGAAATGTTGAACATTCATAGTGGCAGGCAAGGTCTCCACCCATAACCCTGGAAGTAGAGCTTAAGAAACAAAACTCAAAGTGAATAAAAGGTACTCCTAGAAGTCGAACCCAGAAGATAAGATTGAATAAGAATCTACGGTGCTCCTAAATGACAAGCGCAGGAGGCAAGTCTTGACAGGGAGCTACCATGCCCCTGGAAGTCAAGCACAAAATGCAAAACAAGATTGGAAGATATGGTACCCCTCGAAGTCAAGCCCGAGAGGCAAGCCTCAATGGGAAGCTAACATACCGAAGATGACCCCAAGAGGCAAGTTTCGATGGGAAGCTAGTAGTAAATAGGTTCTCACTAGAATGACTCCACGAAAGCAAGTAGTTAATAGGGTCTCCACTCAATGTTCTCAAAAGGCTACAAGCCTCAGATGGCATGAGTACATCAATAACCTCAGAAAGCTATGAGCTTCATATAGCACCAGTGCATTTCAAGCTCTTATAAAGCATAAGCTTAAGAAGGCACAAGTCTCAGAAGATAAAATTCTAAGAAGGCACAAACCTCAAAAGAAAGAGCCTTTAAAGGTATGTGATTCTATTTTATATAAAGTGCATGTACTTCCTTTGATTACAGACTCATGAATGTTTGAGAAGCCAAAGAATCTCAGAAGGCAGAAGACAGAAGGCAGAAAGCTAGAGGTCGACACTAATATAAACCCCTGAAATAGAACTTAAGTAACCAGAGTTAAGAAGGAAAGTCAAAAGAAACCTCAGAAGCAATGTCAAAGACATAGAAAGAAGTACATTATCATTATTAATAAATGTCACATCAGACGATTTAAAAGTCATAAAACCCAATAAAGACTAATACGAAGGCTACAAGTGGTTGGCTCATCTTGAATTTTTGGTTGATTGCCTCTTAAAATTTTTGGTAATTTTGCTAATCTATAGGGGGATGAGATTCTCCAGATATCGTTTCCACAAAAGCACAGAAATTTCCTTTGAAAACTACGGCAAGAAAACTTCAACATTTCTTTATCACCTCTAGAATATGTGACAAGAATTACCCTCGAAATGTGCAATGGAAACACAGGAACTCTCCGGAATGTGCAACAAAAAAATGATAATCTTCCTTGAAATGCGCAATAGCAGAGCGACAGAAGATCCCGGGTCAACTGTTGGGTAGGGACGGGGACAACTTTTTTCATCTCAGCAACGAGAAAGAAGATCTCAAGTCACCTAATGAGAAGGGATGGGGACAACTTTCTTCTTCTCAACAATGAGAAATAATGTCCCGTTGATTGCCAGCTAGGCAGGAAAACCGTAAAATGCCAGACATAGAAAGTGAAGTTTTTATGAAAAAGATGAGAAATTGAACCTTCCCTCCTGCTCCCACACACACTAAACTACGCTTGCATTACTGGTTATATGTGTACTTCGTAATTAGAAGGTTGAAATAATTGCATCTATGCAATGTAATTCTCACGCCTTTCCAATATGCAGCCTCTCTCTCTCTCTCTCTCCATCCCTCCCTCCCTATATATATATATATATATATATATATATATATATATATATATATGTATATATAATGTTATAATAAAATATTTATAATAAATTACGTGCACTAAATTTTGTTATTTCGGATGATTCTCACCAGAAAATAGGGAGGCAATTGATATAATACAAATTTTAACATCCAACATGAATCTCGAGGCTTAGCCTAGATCTCAGGGTGATCTTATGAGCAAGAAAGATTCAAATTTCAATTAAAATTCATTAAAAACTCTAATTTCAGAAAACTTACAGTCAAACTGGCTAACTTAATGAGACGGACAGAATGATACCCAATTTTTTCCAATCCGAACTAAATCAAACATCGAACAAGCCATTAAACTGTTTTTGGAATCTTTCATGACATATTTGGAAGCTTAAACAGTGGTCAAATATTGTAAGCTTATAGTCGAATCAAGCCTCTCGATAAGACGAATCCAACGAGCTCAAGATCGCATAATTCTATTTTTGTTGAAACACTCAAATGTCCATCAAACATCATCAGATCAAGGGAGTTTTTCCGAATATTCTGATCAAAGTGGTTCATATTCCCTCATTAATTTCAACCAGAACTCTAAAAATAGAGCTCTATCCCTCTTTTGAAATGGGGAGAGAAAACTTGAAGCCTAAAGAAGATTGGAGCTTAGAGAAAAAGCTAAAGTTCAGCATCATTCATGAAGTCGTCGATCGTCGCCAACCACCGTTAATCACCACACCATTCTTTGCGACAAATTCTTCTGCACACCGAAGTTATAACTCAAGAGACTGTATAACTCTTTCTGGCCCATGGGACATAGCGTTACAACTATAATCCCAAAGTTATAGTGAATCTCTTCAACTAGGAATAGCCCCATGATTCTCTTTTTTTCAGATTTTCCACTTAAATACTTATTGTGTCTCTACTGGTTATTTTCTTTCATCTGAGGGTATAATAAATTCTAATGCAATGCTAAAAAGATAATCCATTACTCTATCCCCACGAATTTTCTAACATGCCTTATTTATATTTCCATAAAAAGAGACATGATCTAATAGGCTCTGAAGACTTATTTAAGTGTGGGGTTCGTCGGTAGCTTAAAAAAATCATTTTAAGATGTACAATCATATAATTTTGTAAAACTAATACTTTCGTTACATATTACACCTAACTATATGGCAAAATAAGACTTCCTAGACTTTAATATATTCTTCATTACAAAAGCCAATAAACTCTAAAACTAAATTTCCATCTATCCTTGACTATTGATGATATTCTATTCCTCCCGCAATAATAATCGATGACCATATTTCGCATGACTTTCATGCTAGCTATACTGTCTTCAATGATTCACCTATTACTTAAAAAATATTGTTTTTAGAAAGGATCAAATTTCAAAATTGAAGTCTTCAGTCTAAGTCTTCAGTCATGCCTTTCACCGACATAAGCAGCTAAGCTAAGGTTTGAAAGCGTCATTGAAGTTGTCCCGCATATTTCAAGAGAACTGCCTCAAGCGAGCCAATGAAAATAGGATAAATTATAATTTTTAAAAAAATATAAATTTAAAAGCCCGGCTATCATTTAAAAAGATATATTTATTAGTTAATTATTTAAATAAAATTACATAATTCTTATATATTATTAAATTATAAGTATTTAAAATTTTAACTAAAACTAATGATTAGGATTCTCTCCTTTAACAATCTTCTAAATTCACTGCTAAGTGTAGATCATGAAAGGCTCCGAAAATTATTGTATCAGGACGTATGATGTAAATTTGAGTCAGTTGTCTAATGACAGGGTGTCATGTGTCAACCCCGACCCGAACTGTAGATGTCAGTGGATCCAAATTGTTACGTGGTCCTCTATTATTAGACATCTGACGTAAATTTGTGTAAAATAAAAACTCATTCTATTTTTTTCTTCACAAATCATATCAATCAACGATAGGTAATGATATGCATAACACTGGCTTGAGAAGAAGTCAGGTTGCCAGCACCAGTTGCCTGCTTCCGAAAGTGAAATTTAAGGCGACATTGAACATCATTTATTTCTGAATAAGCTCAATACATTTAATGAATAAGAATGGTCAAATGTTTTAAGTTCAGCTAAAGTGCCAGTTAAAATTGGGGGGAATATTCGATCCATTTGAATTGATCAGTATTAAAAGTGATCGAATTTATTTCTGCAACTAAAATTCAAAATTCATAAAATTGAATGAATTAAATTTTGATAAAATCCAACCCGTCAAATTAAAAGTTAATTTGATGTAAATGATTTAATTAAGAATTAACTGAAATTTAATTATTTGTTAGAGTTTGTTTACGAACAAATATTAAAAATTATATATTTTTTTAATATAATATCAATTTAATTTTAGGAATATTCTATTTATTTCAATCAAATGTTACATATAATATAAGCTTTTTTTTTATTTGTTCAATATAAAATCAAAATAGAATAAGTAATTTAATAAGATTTCAGTATTTTTTTATTCAGTTAAATTAATATTTTTATTTATAATACTATTTAATAGTCATGGATTTTAAAATATACTGTGATCGAATTTCTTCTCAAGCCAATGTTATGTTGAGGAGTACTAGACTTCAAATTTGATAGCACAAAAGATTCTTGTATGACACTGGGTCAAAATTCTTTCAGATTAAACATTGGCTTTTAATTAATTTTTTTTGCTACATCCCAAATAATTTGAAATGAAACATAACACTTATTTATTCTATTATATTTTTAGGGTATGTTTAGGGCAGCTGCAACTTATTAATAATCTACTTATAAGTTGATTAAAAATAATCTGTTGATAAGCTAGGTGTGGTGGCTATTACAAAATTTTATTTTTTGGAAAAGCTAGACAGCGGCCAGAAAGCTGTCACCGCACCTAGATATGTGCATTGTAAAAAAAATATTTTCCGCGTTTTGAAAACGCATAAGCTGTCAAAATACAGTTTACCCAAATAGGTCAGGTGCGTTTTCAAAACGCCACCGCACCAAATAAACTGTCAGTTTATTCCATTTCATTTTGAATGTATTCAATAATTTTTAATAATTTTTTCATAAATATAATTGACTCCCTTCACCGCTTTCCTCTCTGGGATGAGTAAAATATAATGTTTCCCTTCCAACAAATGAAAGCACTTTGTTTTATGATTATCCTTATTTATAGGAAAATCAAACTAAAATAATAAATCAAATCA